>CM038359.1:22585328-23785328 GCA_021464625.1 Proterorhinus semilunaris
CTTAAATCTATGAAATGCACATACAATTGAATGAGTAAAGGGCCAGTAGTACTGATAACACCTGCTATACTTAATTGGTTTAAGCCACGGTCTGGAACCTTCCCCAACCAGAGGCTCATGTAGGCAACGAGGGAACAGGGCCTTGTCATGCGTGTGGACATTCTGCATGTGGTTGGCCACAGAAGTCCACTTAGAGACAGCCTCTTGTCCCGAGGAGGAGGTAGAAGCCGACCAGTAGAGGTGGTTCCCCACAGTTCCCTCCACAGGCCTTCATCTTGGGTGCTCTTTCTCTTAAGAGCTCATCAACTTTCTTCTAAATTTCTTGGAATTAATGTATATTACAAAATGCCCCAAAACCATACACAGCATTCACAAAATGCATACCCTTTCCTATCTGCCAAGGGTCAAAGTAGTGACTGATTTCCTTTTTTTCCTTCCTTAAAAACTTTTGCACGCCTGTGTGTAGATCCGTCACAATGGCCTTCACATTGACACCTCTCTCTTCGAGCATTGTCAGACTCCGCACAAATCCCTCTTTCTCCATGCGCACACCGTTTTAAACCTTATTGCTCTAATAATAATAAGAATTCTGTGTTGTAATGCAGTTATCCCAAATTAAGTACTGATGTTTTCAGAATAACTTTCAGAGTTCATTTGGTCAGACACTAGGATTAGAGATGTTGAAATATTTACCTTTACTAGTAAGACAAAATGAACTAAGCTTATATGGATTCATGTTTTTATTGTATTGTATAACTTGGACTAGTTGGATGTCAATGACTTTGTTACTTGTGGGATTCATCATTGTGTAACTGCCATATTCGACTCAATGTCCTGAAAGAATTCATGTTGTACATTAGCTGACTTTAATTAATACTTCAGATAAATAGAATAAAAGGCAGACGTGCGCAGGCAGCGCGATGTAAACGATGGAATGAATGTCAGCGGTGCTCCCATCAGAGCAGTCACCTCGGCTGTTTCCCAAAGCCTAGGTACCTTGCCTTGCCTTGATGTTGAAGGCAGTGTCTCCAAACTCACTTCCTTCCAGTTCAAGGCAAGTGTCCTGCCGTGGTCCAAAATGAGCTGCTACTGGAACACACTTCAAAAGTAAAGGAAGTAACATCACAAAATAAAAATCTTTTTATTTATTTATTGAAAATACAAAACACAAAAAGTTTAACAAACATGGCGAATAACATCACATGAGGGAACAGTGACAGTACAGTGCAATCAGATGAGTGCAAAAAAACCAACCTGAAAACTAATCTACAATAGGTGTATGTATAAAACTGCCTTTTTTTGCGTGGCATTTGTTTGCCAAAGCATGTGTCAACAAACCCGACCAGCTGTCCCTATGAGGCAACTCCTGTGATATTGGGCTATACAAAACCATTGATTGATTGCCTCCTCTTCCTCCGCAGTATGTAAATACACACAGACAAAGTCACGCCCATTCTGCAAGCTCGGTTTGAACTTAAAAGTTTATGCTTTTAAATATACCAATACTGGTAGCTTAAACATGGAGAGGCTTCTTCTTCGTGACTTAAACTGAACGATTCTGCAAAAAAGTGAAATTCACCAATTTTCAAAAAAATACCTTTGTTTACATTTTTCTCGAGACACGGGCTGCCGACTTGTGTCTTTGGAATCCACAGCAGGTGTTAGTGTTTCCCAGTGGGGCCCCAGTCCCTCGATGTAAGATGAGAATGCTAACCACTGTGCCACCGCACTGTACCACCACGCCTCCGTGAGATAAAATTGTACATGTCATAATTGCTCCATGTAGACATGACTTAAGGTCCAAGTACAGAGCCCTGAGGAACTCCGCCTGTCATTCCTATTTGTGATTTGCCAAATTGCACTTGTGGTATTTAGAGTTTATAATTTCTCTGTTTACATTATCATGTTGCATCATCAGCATAAATGTGATATCTTTGGCGTAATAGTCGTAACGTGAAACTCTAAGAAACTCCATGTGCCATTCCTAAGGCGTGTTTACTTTACATAAATATTTACCCCGTGCCAGTAGTTTGTCAAATCTTACAGTATAATTGCAAAATGTTGCAATTATACTGTAAGAATGGGGGGGGGGGGGCCCATTCTTACAGTATAATTGCAACATTTTGCATCATCAGCATAAATTACACGTCCTACTTTATATAATGACATCTAATTGCATGTAAATATGAAACTACAAGGTTCCCGTAATGGTGCCCTGGGGTATTCCATCTGTTGTTTCTCAGGTTGAGTTTGTAATCATATTGTATATACTGTGTGCATTCTTCTTACCTTAACCGGAGTCTGAAAGCAGCTTTTTCCTCATTCAAAAGTCGGCGCCCCAGAAGGGTTTAAGCAATAGTCTCTCCTTATAGCTCATCAAAAGATAAGCCTCCTTGCGTTTCAGCTGAGACCTCTCTTCCCCACAATTATAAATCCGGAGCCGAAGAATTGCCTTTAACCAGTCACTGTACAAAATACTTTGACATAAACCATGCATGAAGGAGCTAACCCCTTCCTCCAGCGCTATTTAATGAAATGACAAAGACGAGAGAAACGTGACACGGTGCTTTTATATAAAACCCCAAATCTATGCAGGCTTAACAAGTGATAACATTGGACTCGGTAAATTGTGTAGCTTGGATCTTTAAAGTATGCGCAAAGCAGAAGAGCCATTATTTAGACATGAGAGGGATATTACCCCCGGCTGCGGGCGCTCAAGCCGCCAAAGGCACTGTAAAAAAAATGCAGCCACATTCTGGTGTAATGTATCGTTGTCGCTCAGTCGTGACTGCACATCTTATCACGCTCTTTGCATCTCCCTTCATGAGGGCCGATCCCTTATCTAAAGTGATGCGCCAGACGGCAGGTGCAGTTCAGCACATTTATTTTCAATAAGGCTGTGTCAGTTGGGCTCAAGTTAAAAGCAGTGGTGGTCCAAGGCCTTGAGTTGAAGTACAAATATTACAAACACTTTTTGCTTAAGTAAAAGTAAGTGTCATACTTTTATCATACCTTTATTTCAAAATGTAAAGATTGCATCCAAAATTACCACCTGCAATACAATGAGAACAAACAGTATTTTTTCCATTGTGCAGTTATATAACTATAGCAAGTAATACATTATGACAATAATAGTAATAATATATTGGTTTTATATAGCGCTTTTTTGGACACTCAAGCACACTTTACATTGCACTCACTCCATACCTGGTGGTGGTAAGCTACTATTGTAGCCACAGCTGCCCTGGGGTAGACTGACGGAAGCGAAGCAACCAGTCTGGGCCATCAGCCCCTCCGAACACCACCAACCACTCACTCACCACATTCACCCAGGCTTCCTGGTGTTCGGGGCGACGGTGGTGCAGATGGTAGAGCGGGTCGTCTCATGATCGGAAGGTCAGGGGTTCGAATCCCGCCTCCTAAAGGTGCACGCTGTTGTCGTGTCCTTGGGCACGACACTTCACCTCCAGCAATACATTGCGTATATTGGTGTATGAATGGGTGAGAGGTTCCTTGCTGTAAAGCGCTTTGAGAGCCTATATAAATTGAGACCATTTACCATTCCCAAACGGTCTCCCATCCAAGTACCGACCAAGCCCCTTCCTGCTTAGCTTCCAAAGTCTGAGTCGGGCAGAGCATAATGTGTATTAGAGTAAAGTACAAATCCTCAAAATGTCTAAACAATATTTGAAGTAGTGAGGCTGCAATGATTTTTGCAAATTATAAACAAAGTAATCTCTGATGCCGGACTAGGATTACAGTTTGGTTCCAGATTACACTGTTGTAGGTGACAATTTACTACAAGGTTACAGTTTGTGGTTGGGATAAGTGGCAACTACTTTTTACACATGTTTGATGCACAGTTGTGAGCTGTGAAACTGTTACTTCCCAAAGTATTTGCAGGCTAAAGCAACGCTGTGTTTGTCCAAATATCAAGCTGTACACTGACAGAAACAGAGGGAAACATGATTGAACATTAGATCTATACCTTTCTCTGCGTGCCTAAACATCAGAGAAATTATTTTCCAAAGTGTCAAACAATCAAGAATGGAGAGGAATGCATCACAAGGCCTAAGGGGTTAAAAGGGTTGTGGACCACCTCTCTTGTAAAACACACACAGATGTCGGTGTGTAACTGTTGA
This sequence comes from Proterorhinus semilunaris, assembly GCA_021464625.1. Lineage (NCBI taxonomy): Eukaryota > Metazoa > Chordata > Actinopteri > Gobiiformes > Gobiidae > Proterorhinus > Proterorhinus semilunaris. Next base: position 22,589,471 of record CM038359.1, read on the forward strand.
AGTAAAACAACGTGTGGGACATGTGTCTTTTCTCCACCATTGTATTTGCTCAGAACGGTGTGTTTCTTTCCCTCGGTGGACTGAACCACAGCATGGACACATCTGGGACGTGGCTGAATGTAGTCGTTGGCTCAAGGGGTCCCTCAGTTTGACGTGCTGCTGGAGAGAAACGGGTGTTTTTCTTTTTCACTAGCGTGCCGTGAGCTGGTTTACATTGTAGCTGTGCCATGCACTCTACCCAGGAAATGGTCTTTATTAATACATTTAAGAGCACGTCAAGCTGCGGCGACTTACGAGCTGTGAAAGGCAATGTGAAGGTGCATTGTCGGCAACTTTGAACAAAAAATGGGGCCATTGATGGAAAGAAAAGCTCCCTGGAGGCCTGTCCTTAGTAAGTTCTACATTTTGCAAAAACAGTTTTCAAATTGGCACCATTTCCTTAAAACACTACGAAAAGAATTACGACAGAAACATCACTATTATTGTCAATTCTGATTTGCTAAGGATCACATCATTTATTATGTAACAACAAAAGGTTTAAAAAGGTTTAAAGCAGTACTAAGTAACGTGTTTACCTAAATAAATCCTTTTCGTAGTCCCTCTGGGGGCAATAGGGCTGGAAAGTCTCGTACCAGAAGCACTTCCGGTTCTTCGCTCGGATACAAACAAACAACCAGCTGTTCGAGGAGGCGGCTGAATCGAATAGTGCAAAATGCTTTCATGACACAGCGAGCGGTTCGCCTTAGCAGTTAAACACAAAATGCCAATCAACGCCAGCTGGAGACGACCAACACCAGCACATTAAGGCACGGAGGTCCGCTGTTGATAAAATAGTTTACAGAGGCAATTTATACCTTGAGTTTATTTTACATTTTCTTTTAGTTAAAACCTCTTAACCCCCACCTTAACCGACCACATTTTCACCAGTTCAGCAACAAGCATAACACAAAAACGTGACAAAAAAAAGTTATAAAAATATGATAAAAAACCGACAAAAAAAAGTGAAAATGTACTTGTTTAAAGTGGGGGTTCAGAGGTTATGACCATATTTAGTTTGTGGTTTGTTTCACAGTTCTGTTGTTGAGTCCTTAGAGGCTTCAGTCACCGTAAATGACCACAGTCCGTCAGTAGAGGTGTTGCTCTCACACACGGAGCTCCACACGTCCAGTGACAGGGGAATAAAAAAAATAAAATAAAAAAAAGCCAATCAAAGGCAGAGGAAAAGGCAGGCGTGCGTGTCGACCCTCCTTGACCAAGGCGTCTACAGATATAAAAAGGCGCATGTCACTCCGAGTATAACTTACTCGAATATTATCACTAAATGGGACCATGCCACAAACCTGAGCGGGGCATGTGCCGATCCACTCAGCGACTAGCATGGCCATATACGAAGTTTTTCATCCCAGTGACGAAATGTGTCAAAAATAACACCAAAAAAGCCATCAGAGTGTATGAAGTCTGCGATATCAGTACAGGACAACCAGCGTGTGTTGTTTGTTTGTATCCGGGGACGGAAATCTCGCAAATTCTCACACTTCCGCTTTCCAGCCCTATACACGTGTTGATGGGATGATTGGAGGGTCTTTTATCTCTCCCTGGTGTCTCTGACCAGAAAACCATGCTTGGAACTTGACTGCCACCGGGTCGGAGACACCAATACACAAAAGTAGAATCACGAAGAAGAAGCTAACAGGCTAACGGGCAAAGCTAACTGCGGGCTAGCACCACTTTAAACAGTATTTACAGCCAAGTTTGAGTGAAAACAAAATATTTCCATTGTAAAACTGGATGTACAACATCCCTCTCTCCCTTCGGCTTTTCTGTCAGCGTAGTATTTACTCTCCAAGACATTTAATAAGTCAAAAAATCGTAACTTGCTACGACACCTGCATTTGCGCTTAGGGGCAAGAGTTACTTAGTACTGCTTTAATCGTCTATGCTTTTTATTTCCACTGTTTTAGCTCCTCAGTCAAAGGGCTGGTAGTACCTGAAGTTACAGTCTTGAATTGTATGCTGTAAACAGAGTATGCAGATAAGAAGTCCAGATAACTGCTTAATGCACATGTTCTTCAGTGGCCTGCTTGGATGACTGAGAGACACAAAATGAATGGTGTCTCATAGAAATATTAACGGTGCAATGGTTCCAAGTCTACGTTAAGATTTTTTTACGTCACCAAGGCATGAAAAGATACAATAACACTTTACAACACATGGAATAATTAAAAGGAAGAGGTCAAACATCCTCCAAAGAGTCTGGTTCTGTCCAGGTGTCGCCTTTTAATTGGCAATTATGCGAGCAATAAAAGCATTTCACTAGGACTTCACTGTAAAACGCCTTCATTCCATCTCCAAATGATGTAATTACCTTGAGCGTAGCGAGCGCCAGCGCGGCACACCAAAGCCGAGCCGGTCCCCTCCCAGCGAGGAGTCTGCCGCAGGCTTCCCTCCGCTGTGTTTTCATTTAGGAGTCCAAACACCATAAAGTCGACCGGCGTTTGCACAATAAACGTTGGCTTTCATTTGGTTCCGAGGACCCCCGCTTTGAGCTCGCCCGATATTTGGAAAGAAAAATGAAAATCTACATCGGCCGGGCTTTGAAGTGTGAAGAGCAGCGACGTGCACGTGTTCTTAGTTCCTGGGCACAGATGGTGATTCAGTCTGTTTATTTCAACTTTTATTGCAAGTAAGATTGTTTTCTTTGTGATTAAGTCTAGCACTGTAATAAGGCGGGGATGATGTGAGAACTATAAATAGGAATTCACTGGAACTTTTTATATATATATATATATATATATATATATATATATATATATATACATGTCTTTGATTCGACACATCCTGCAGGTCCACACAGTTGTCCTTGGAGAAGACGCTTCACCCACGGTTCTTCCAGTGTCTGTGTGTACACTGGTGCACACACAATGGGAGTGTGAATGGGTGAGCGGTCGCTTCACTTTGAGTGCCTAATGCAGGTAGAAAAGCATTATATGAAAATTACCATTTGAATTCCTTGAACAGCATTGATCAATGTTGCCCCTACTCACTATTCAAAAGGCCATGTCTGAAGTATACCTACAACTACAACTAGTTGTAGTTGTAGGCTAGTGCAGTTTCTTTTTTCTTTCACGACTGAAGCACTGCGATTTACGGAGGACCGGGACTGCCAAAACCATAGATAAACATATCAATAATTTAAAGTTCAACAAATTGCCATACTTGTTTAAATAAAGTAATCGATAAATGAATGCATGTTGATTTCTTGGATTATCCACAAATGTATTGTTTTGGCAGTCCCGGTCCTCCATACCGCTCTAGTCGTCTCCGATCATTTTTAAAACTGCGGCATTGATTTATTAGCATGCCTTCTGCTTCTTTTTGTGTTTGAACGGTAACTACAACAGATGAAAGCTTTATTGTCTCATCACCACTGTTACCTTCAGAGGGCATTCTAGAGTCTGGATTAGAGATTAGAAGAGTGGCCGGTCAGGAGGGAGAGGGTCCTAGAGCTGGGGAGCAGGGTGAATCCTCCTCATGGCGATGAGGCGAGCAGGGAGGGGACAGAGAGCTGGAGAGTGGAGGGGGAGGAGTAGCGACGTGGAGGAGGTCCGATATGTACGCGGGGGCAGGTTGTGAAGTGCTTTGAATGCGACGAGGAGTATTTGGAAGTTGATTCTCTGTTTCATAGGAAGCCAGTGGTGAGTGGTAAGGCTCCGTGTGATGGTGCGTGGGCCGAGGCACAATATTTTGGAGGAGCTGTCGTTTCTGGAGGGATTTGTTGGGGAGACCAAATAGAAGTGAGTTGCAGTGGTCACTCCGGGAGGGGACGAGGCTGCGGACAGAGATGGCAGATGGGTGAGGGGTGAGAGAGGGGCGGAGACGAGAGATGTTGCGAAGGTGAAGTATGCTGTTTGTTACAGAGCACATACATGAACTATGAATTTGCTACAGATGGTTCTGATAGTCAGCAGGATCACTAGAGCAGTAGTGGGAAGGCCTGTTGTGCTTGCAAACATTGACACATTTCAAGTTCCCACAAAAACACAGTAAGCTGCTGACTGTAATAAACACACAGCGTTTGCCAAGAGGCTAATGCTATTGAGGCTCCTCTCTTATCATTAAGTTCTGCCGGAGAGAAACACTTCAGTTGCCTGTTGAGAAACTCACTCGCAGACTCCATAATATTTAGAAATGATGTCATTACGTTGACATATTTTGTACGGAAACTCTATCATCAGCAAGGCCGCACCACTGGCGTAAAGTGTATTAGCTGTTTAAACAAGACATTCTTAAAGCAAATCACACCCGTTTGAACTGATATCAGACCAGACACCCTTAATTATATTCACTTGTTGGTAGTTTGGCTTTTATTCCATTGCAAAGAAATACACGTTCAATAAAGCTTGTTCATTAACCAAAGTAAACAGGGCTTTAACCAGTTGCAAGGCCTAAAGTAGATAATACTGGTTGTCTTTCAGCAGTGTAGTAAACAGTACTGCCAAATCTATAGTTCACACTGGGGACACACTGTGTGTGAGTCCGGTCTGTTCAGCACTCACACCAGGCTAAAGATAATGCATATGGTACATAACAAAGAGGGAAAGTATGTTTGAGCTTGCATTTAAAACTTGCATTTAAAACTGTAATTATGTGATGATGTGGGATAAACAGAGCATTTCTTCAGTACCAAATATTACAGCATTTTGCTTATAACATGTTGTTATTTAACCAGGATAGTCCCACTGAAATTAAGAATCTCCTTTTCAGGGGAGTCCTGGCCCCAGAGGGGAACCTATTGTACATGTTTGAGTGTTAATGTAAACATTTACTACGAGAAGAAAGAAACAGCAGATAATATGCAAATCAGGCTATAACCAGTACAACGACATTAGTTTAGGAGAAGCCAGATTGAACTGAAAACATGTTTTTCTGTTTATGTAGAATAGAATTCCCAGTGGGACTCAGAAGGTTAAAGCCAAAGCCAAGTGTCTGGCCAAGTGTGAGGAGACGTGTAACACTAACCTGAAGTCATTTGGCTGAAGCAGATCGCATCATCCACCTGAGGATTGTGAACCTCCAAAACAAGTTCAGCCTGCTGCTCGCAGACGAGTGAAACATAAACTGGCCTTGATCAACTCTGAATTCTTCTGAGGCTGTGTGTCAGAGAATGTGAAAACAGGGCAAAGTCAAAGGCAAACATTCTCCTGGGAAAAGGACTACCTGCAACATTCATGCCTATCAGACCTCCCCAGTCCCTGACAGTGTTCCAACAGCGACAACATGGCCAAAAAACACAAAAACATTGCTGTTCTCTATCAGTGCTGTTCCCATGGGAACGGCCCTCTGAGGGTGTGCCCGTGCCGACACTCATCTGCACAGACTGTATGCAGCCCACTCTTCAGTACAACACAGTACTCACTATGCACACAGCCTCACAGAATAGAGAGAGGAGGGGGCTGTACACCCGCCGCCTGGGATACCAGGTATAAGCAGCCAAACCCCCCCGAAGGTCTCTCAGAAATGAATCAAAACCTGCGGACATACCACTGTAGGGCCAACTGCAAACGCCCATGTGTTTTCCTGGACTATAGAACCACAGCACTTGTCCAATGATGCAGGCCCTCCTCTCTTTCCCACAGAAAGAGCAGCTCTGATGACCTTACATTTGAGGTTTTATCATTCAAAATTGTACATTTCATGAAGAATTAAGCAATAAATAAGGCTGGGAGGACACACGTCTGTAGCGATACAACACATATCCTGATACAGAGAGCGCGATACAATACGTATTGTGATACATCTCATTATAATGACTTGAATAAGAAAGCACATGTTGAGTTTTCAAAGGTTATATTAAATATAACACTGAGTGCCATTGAATAAGACACTTTGAAAATTGCAAATCGTAGACACATTTTAAAAGTATCCTCTTTTATTTAAACCAATCAGCACCAAAGCAGGCATTGACCCGATCAACTTTAAGTCAAAAACATTTTTATCTGCGAAATATTGCAAAGCAATATTTTGTCCCAGCCCCAGTTCAGTTTATTCACCAGAATAACCACTCAAAAAGCCATCCAATTCCCCGGGAATACTACCGACCTGGAAACCCCCAGTAAGTCCTCCAGGAGTGGAGCTTCATGTAGGAGGCTCCACTGAAAAAAAAAACCATGTAATATAACAAAAGTCCTAACATTGCCTCAGTCCCATTGAACATTGTGCTTCATATAAAGCCAGGCAGTAAATGAGTAAATTATACTAAATAAATTACAAAACTAATTCATGAAGTTCGACGCTAAATCTTTGAAAAGCACCGTCACATCATGAGCTTCAGGAGTTTCTTTGGCTTAATAAACATGAGACAAGAGACACAGTAATCACTCCCAGCGGCTGGAGCATTACCGGCCCCCCCCCCCAAAAAAAAAAAAACAACGCGCTTCAAAGCCAGAGCGACATCAACGCGCTAAAGGCAGAGAGGCAAAAAAATATGCGGCGGAAAAAATAGTCGGGGCTGGCACAATGAGAAAACAAACAGAATACAGTCAGAAACGCTCATTACTGTTGGCTCATCGGGCAGGGGGGGAAAAAGGAAGCTATATGTCTTTGCATACAGTGTTGTTTCTAGTGCGTTTCTTGTAACTGGCCTGTGTTGTCAGGTTAGCCTTGGAAATGAGCATCAACGTTCACACCTCTGCCATGCTACAGCAGGAGGCTCAGGCAGCCCATAATTAGTTCATTTCTTGATCTACGTTCATGCCTGAATTGAGAAATGCAAACGCTTTATAGTGTGATATGACGGGGACTATAACAAGGGGGTCTATATCCTTGGCTCTGTGTGCGACATAGCCCTAGGAGACACATCCACGTCAACATGCCACGCCATGCTGTAACCATGAGGATGTGTGGATTTGATATTACTAACTAACACTGACACTGTTTTGCAATTTGTAATAGCATATGAGAGTTACAATTATACATTTTGTTCAGATGTGTTTTAAGTTCAAAAGTTCAATATTGAAGATGGAATAAACTAATACAAACAATCCTATAGCGGAAGTATATTGCTTCTATAGATCATCACTATCCTTACTGCTCCTTGGAGAACACCCATTCGGATTCTTCTTAAAAAATTCCCCGCAGAGCAGAAAACGCATTATGGCCAGCATTTCTCTTTAGCTATGCATCGTGCCCCGGGCTGTGTTGTAAATTATCCTTATCAGTGACCTCAGTGCGTGACCATGTGAGAACTGTCTCTAAACAACGGTTGGAACAAAACAAGCGTAACCCCCCCCCCCCCTCCCCGGAGGAAAAAACACCCCTGTCTTTAAGTGAGCAATAAATCTGGCACTTAGCAAAGCTTGTCGGTGGTGTGTGTGAATCTGACTGCGTCAAGGCACTCTTTAAGTCCTTAGCCCCGTAGCCTCCAGCGCAGTCAGATGTTCCCCAGCCCCTCGCAACGTCCGACCTTTGACTCCAGCAACTTCTGTTAGGTTCCCAGACGAGGGGAAGGATTATAAGTCTCAGTCGTGTACGAGAATCATCTCTTTGAAAGAAATAAGTAAGTATATACAGCATAACAACATGTTTAGTATTAAACCACTGGCACTCTTTATTACAGAGTCCTAATGGGTTCAGTGGGAGGGTTGGTTGCTCTAATCTTGCATTCTGTTTTTGTGTCATTAGGCAACACACTTTAGCCACATCACCAATTCTAGTGACAAGAAGATTTAAGGACGGATCTTGTGTTTCTAAACGCTGACTGTAGACAAGATGTTTGCGCAGACTGGTGGCGCTCTGTGCAATCTTCAGCTGCGTACCTGGTGCAGTAATTGACTGGACAGGGGCTCCCATGGCGATGTTGTGCACAGCAGTGACCCCCCTCATGTATTTACCCCGTACCAAACTGGAATAAGTTCCACTACTGCGGAAGGCAGTGAGTTGCAAGGTTTAGCACTCTTCATTAGACATGGACAGTGTTTAACTCACAGTGGGAGAAAGAGTTTGTCCTGTAAAAGCTGAATAACATTGCGAGAGGCTGCGCGCAATGTTAATGTAAGAGGAGTTAAAGCGACGGGAATGTAGCAAGTGCAAAAGCGACGCCCTCCAGCTACCGGAGAAAGCCCTGGCCCTGACCGCTATGTGTGCGCAAGATAGCCTCGCCTCGACCAGTGTTGGGAATAACGCCATTTAAATGAACGGCGTTAGGTAACGACGTTGTTTTTTCAGTAACGGACTAATCTAATTCATTACTCTCCCCGTCGTTACAACGCCGTTATCGTTACTGGGTAAACAATTCGACCGAATGAGCGCCGCGGTGTCAGCATGGGGAGAGCAGGGGAGAGGGTGGGCGGAGTCTCACGGAGTACTCACGCTGCCTGTGCAAAAACTACTGTGTCCCCGACCCGCGGCTCGTCATCCCCACAGCGCGGGGCGGCCGCCGGGGAGAATCCAGTTGGTGATCATTGATCTGTCGTGTTGGAACTTATTTTTAACCCAAAGACGCAGAATCGGTGGAGACGCTTCTTCCCCCCCCCCTCTCTCTCTCTCTCTCAGCGCCTTTTCCTCTTCCTCTCTCCACTCCAGAGACACTGCAAGCCGCTGACTTTCTGTTAGGGCATTTAACATATTAATTTAACATATATATTTTCTGATGAATGAACGGAGAGACTTTATGCACAATGCCTGTGCGTAAAGTCTGCCCTGATCGTTGGCACATGTTTCTTTTACTCCTGTTCCTCCTCATTCTACCCGCTCTAACCCCATTCAGGTCATTCAGTTACTATGGACATGTTTGACATGATAGTATCATAAATACAAACACATGTCTGTTCCACTCATTTCAACTGACTTTGGAAAACTGCTAACAAAAAAAACTAAATTCTTTAATATTTAGCAACTTTTTTTTAACGCAAATAGTTACTTTCCTGGTAACGAGTTACTTTCATTATAGAGTAATTCAGTTACTAGTTCAGTTACTTTTTGGAACAAGTAGTGAGTAACTAATTACTTTTTTAAAGTAACGTTTCCAACACTGGCCTCGACCAACACTGTCCTCGCACCAGGCAAAAGATCAGACCCTCAGTGACCAATGTGTCAAGCAATGGCACAGCAATCAGACAATATATTTTTTTAATTAATAACAATGAAAAAAAGAAAATTCTGAAATCTCATTTTAATTTTTTTTTATACATACAAATATTCACCTTAAATTTTCATAAGCAAATGGGTCTCTAAAATGTCCCTTGTCTAAGTTTACCAAATGATAAATAATTACAAATATATATATATACATTTATAGTGTTGTAAATATTCTCATACGGGCAAATAACAGCAACTCTGTAAATGTAACCCTTTCTCCTTCTTCAAATCCCAGAATCCCGAGATCACACACAGTCGCCCCCTTCACCCAGCACCCCGGTCCCCTCTGACCTCCACGGCACCTCTGCCAAAGCCTCTGTCTGCCCTCTGCATTCCTGTAAAAAAGAGAGACTTGAAACCCGAGCTTGAAGTGAGCTCATCGCCCGGTCGCCGAATCAAGAGTTAAATGATACTAAAAAGCACAAGAAGAGGAGGAAAAAAAAAAAGAAAAATCGAGTGAGCAGGGAGAGAAAGAGAGGAGCCTGTACTAGTTGTCTGGAGCTGGTTCGGGGCGCGCGTGTTCGCCTCTCAAGTGGTTTTGTCCCACCAAAAAGGACGGAGGAAGAAAGAAGAAAGCCATAGTTTGAACGTTTGCCATCTATTGTCTTTTTTTGTCTCGTCGCAGGACGGGCTCACTGGGGCCGTGACTCTCCTGCCGACTGCGTCTCTATGGCCGGGATGTCGGAAGGTCGCGCTGTTTTCGTCTGACCCCGCTTTGACCGACGAGCGTCCGAAAAACGGTAAGTGGAAAGTGAGAGGGAGGGCGAGTGCGTGTTTAAAGGGGGGGGGGGATTGAGTCGCTAATTTGACTTTTTGAAACGGGACGTACGGGAAAGAGCACATAAACTGCTTGTCAGGTCTAATCCATAAACGAGTAAACAAAGGTGCCGTTAACGTGGGGATTCAGAGCCTGCTAGAAACAAGATTAAACGAGTGGATGCAATTTGAATTCACAGCATTGCCCTTATAACAACATCCACGAGGAGTTTGCATAAACAAGGCCTGTTAGTTACACAAGCCGCTACTTAAGAGTTATTAATTTAGCTTAGAGCTTTTTCATGAAGTGCACTTAACTCCGAAACACCTTTATTTATGCGGCACATTTTACAAACAAAGTGCTCCATAAAGAGCCGAGACCGGGCCAAGATGACTTGTATGCCTATCCCAAAAACAAGATTACTGTCAGATTGTCGTCTGGTGGTGCCAACTCAACTTGGCCCTCATTTGGCGTCATCTGCACACCCCCTATAGGGAAGTACGCTGTCGATCAGATAATGCAGTCTTGCAACAAAAATGTGAGTGAATCTTTCTGTTCAAGACTAATCCTCGGGTTTGAACTTGAATATTTCGGGGAATTTCTATAGTGCATTTCAAAATACCAGATTTTTTAATTCTTTTAGCTAATGTTAACGTAACTCTATATGGACTGTGTGCTAGTCCCTTCTAACATGGCGGATCGTCACGGTAACCTGAATTTTGTAACATTCCACCCCAAATTCCAATGACAAGCATGGACGTTAAACCCATCGCTATTACATTATACACATTTCAAAATAGCATGAATGCAGCAACGATGTGCCCCGACATGAAACATAAGCGATCTAACATGCCGATTTCGTGTTAACATTCAAAGTGCTAAAGTTCCTCAAGGCTCCTGGCTCTTGCATAAAACCGGATGAACTTTTAAAACTTTAAAGGCTTCCATTAGGTAAACGTTTGCTTCATTCATTATTCATAGCGGCCCTGTTCATTTCTGGTTCACTGGCGGTTGTTGGGCGCGTTTTTTTTTCTTTTTTTTCTTTTTTTTTACGCACGACCCATTGCCCTTGTCTTGTCCACCTTTCGAGCAACACGTCCCGCAGAGGTGCAGCTGATTATTTTAATCACGAAGATGTACGAAAAAAAAGGCCGAGAGCAATTAAATCTTTTCTATTCCATTTTTTTTTTTTTCATTATTCAGTTTGAACAGTTGCAATTACAGAATCCAAAAGGAAGAGAAAACGACAGGGCGAACGACAGCTTTCATTTCTTCCAGGGAGCGTTTAAAAATAATCACCTGCTATTCCAGTTCCAGTAAAACATGAAGAGAGAGAGAGAGAGAAAAAATATTCTGCCGTAAATTAGCATCAATTATACCTAACATGTTAGCGGTGTGTTGTCATTATTGAACAGGGTGTCTATCGCTCCCCTGCGGGTAAACACACACACACACGCTGTTAAGAAATTATGAAAACTTAGCGAGCAAATTATGATTACTTTACTAATATTCCTAATTTTGTAGCATGGGAATCCCCCCCCCCCCCAGACTTACTCAGTTTTATTCATGCCAAATCCCATTCCACGACTGGCTAAAGATAAATGAGCCTGAATTACGTAAACATAACAATTTACGGGTGTAAATGGCTCGGACCTTAGCGGCGAAACATAGATCATTAATGTTATGTAGTATGTGCACTGCTTTTTAATGGATTTGTTGAAAGATAGGTGGATTGTACTTTTTTTTTTTTTTTTTTCATTTTGTGCATATTGTCAATTTTAAAGCAGTGTTGGATCTTCGCGTGTCACTCAGGCAGTCAGATATTTAAGCATTTCCTCCTGTTTTAAAGCTGTGGCATTCAGGGCATAAACTGTTCGGCTGTTGCTCCGAATCATTTCTAGCTCTCACAAAAAAAAATCCACATCCCAGTTCTTCATATGGAGGGAATCAGTGCGAACGGCCCAAGAAATACAACATCCTGATTTAGACCTGCTTGTGATCGAGAATAATATATACATGTAGATTAAAACAGTGTTCCTATAGGCCTAGACTGTAGAAGAAGAAAAATATGTGTAGGGACATAAAACAGGTACAACTTTACACTTCCTGCAAAGACATTTTCCCTTTTTCCATTTGACCTAGTTCTTCAGGTGGAGCTGTTGGCTGCATTAAGTGATTTACACAAGTTCAGATCCTAAACTGGTACTGATGGCGCCGTTTGCAAATGTTTTTTTTTTTTTTCCCCATATGGGCTTCTTCTGAATTTTGAGGCAATCCGACAATCTTGGACTTTAACGCAAGAGGTGACACTTCCTCTCATTGTCAGCCCCGCCGCCACTGGTGCAAAGGCCACAGCGCTCGTGTTATATTAGCGTTGAACCACGGCGCCGACCCTGGAGGGCAGGAAGAGGTTTAGCATCTGTAGGACTGGGCAACTTTCCATTCAAAACAACAGTCATCATCGTTGTCTCTTAAGTCTAGACCTTCTGCATACCAAGTTATTACGAATTGTCTCATTACAAAGCGAGCGCAAACGCATAAAAATACGAGTCTCAATCCGGGTTCAGAAATGTGTCACTAATATGTCAGAGCGGGGCGGCAGGTTGACGCGCGGCGGCTGGAGAGTCTGCAGTCGGAGCGCGGAGTCAGTGAGCACCTATGTATAATTGCTTTAGGGGACAGGCAGGTAGTCATGAAGCATTTCTTCAAAAAAGGAAAAAAAAAAAACACGTACAAGAGAGAACACATTTGACAGCTGGAATGTGTTTTTGCTCAAGAAAAGGGAACAGTTTCGACTCTGCTCTCCTGGCTGTCCATTTGAAGTCACGGGGAGCTGTTTAGACTGAAGGAAGCCCCCGAAGGACTACATTTAATTGGAAATATTTTAAAGATGGGTTCTTGAAATAGGCTGCTGACAAAATCTCTTTTAAAGCATCATCCTTTTTTTTTTTTTTTTTTTTTTTCAAGGATTTAGCGATCACTTCAAACACATCTTGATCACTACGCTCTTCTGCTGAATACCTTTTAGATACTTGGTACAACGTTGAGACTTGACTCACGGGGATTTCAATCGGAACATACCAATACATCCAAAGCACTTGATTATTTAAGCGCTCGATTCGATTTGGGAGCACTTACAGTACAATGGAATTACAAAAAAATCAATGCCCTGACAAACCCAATTCCACATTACTGCCCCGTCATCTGACCACAGCCGACCGAGGGCATGGATAAAACGTGCAGCGCAGAGCCTGGGAGGGGAGGGGGGGGGGGGGGGGAATACATGGAGCAGGAGCACTAGAGTGTGGGACTGTGTGGCCAACTGGGATATATATCTACAAGGAGAAGCTTGTTCCTCTGCCCCGGCCGTTCAGCGGGTATGCAGGCTTCGCGATGAAAAAAAAAATACAGTGGAATACCAGGGGATGATGTGATTAAAGCCAAATAGGGGAATGGGGGTTAATTGGAGTTAAGTGTCTGTAAAAAGGGCTCATATATACGTAGTGTACACATGCCCTGGATTCTTAGGCGTCTTTTAAAACAAACCCACGTCTCTCTAAATCTCACTAATCTAACAAGAATGCGGCAAGAGTGTATTTTTAAACATAATATCTGCGCATGAATCCAATCATAGGATTACAGTCAGTGGTGTGGGCATGTGACCCGGGAGAACATGGAGTCTAATGGAGGAAACACTGTGCAGCCACAGTGTTCGAGGTACAGTGTCTGCCCTCGTCCTCCAAATTAAATTTAACTTAGTTACGATCACAGAATGTCCAATTGTCTAGAGCTGCAGTCTGTTTCTCAAAATGGAATGGAAAAAATCTTGGCCGCACAATTAATCAGTCAGGTCGAAAGGGCAATTTGAGTCATATTCCAAATACTGCAGTTTTTCAGCAGAACCTATTGGCAGAATATTCTTAGCAAAAAAGAAAAGAAAAAAAAGGTATGAAGAGTTTCAATTTGTAAAAACAGATGCCACTTCCATTGACAAAAAAACTTAAAGCAGAACTCATGAGAAGTAACTCGTGCCCCTAGAGGCCATAAGCGCCACTGCAGGGGTCGTAGCATGTTGCCACAACCCAATTATACAATGGAGATCATTTTTTGTCACTCAAACTAGGCGGGAACCACAGCTAAATTGGAATCTGAATGTGCAGTTCATATTTCAATCGCTCCTGGGCATGTTTCTATATTGATAAATTGCAATTACCATGCTTCTCATAAAAGATACACTTTTTCTTTCTTTTTTTCTCTATAAAATTCTGTGCAAGAGTAGAATTTAAAGTCTATTGTCAAAACCCTTAAAACTGTAATTACGAGAACTCAACAGTGCCAAACCATTAGAAGACCAAGAGCCAGAATGATTGTGAATCTTTCTGTGATCAGCTTGACATTCTAGGGCACTCCAAAATCCAAAGCTTGACGGAATGAATTATCGTCTTGGAACTTTTATGACCAACTGCCCTGACGTTACTTTCAAACATATTTTAAGTTTTTCTTTTCTTTAGTAGTGCTGTGCCGGAGGATGTCATGGGTGTTGCCAGGAAAACGGTGACCATAAATTTAGTCGAAAATGAGGTCGCCATAGTGACTGCGGAAAGGTTGCCCTTAGTCGATTCAAGGGCCAAGTATGACTGGCTTATGCCGCCTAAATTACGTGTATTTTCTAACACATGATGTAAAGTTTCCCAGCGCTTGATTGCCACGGTGACAATGTCCTGGAAATGGCACACAACGCATTACAACCCAAACAAAAGACCTCTATAAATGCTCAAAACAGGCATTCACGTCTGACCGGGCAGTGCACTAGGGGAACCGCCAGACAAATAACGTTATTACAGCAGGAAACTACATAAAGCCATTAGAGTTTGCGATTACAATCAGCCTTTCACTGCATCGTAAAATTTAATAAGATTCTAGTCTATTAGAATGACGTATGTTGAGCTCATAAGGAATATACTATACATAAGTAAAGCAGAGATGGAAGGCAGCTGGTAAATCTATTAAAGGAACAGGCCACCGTTTTTTCCACACTGAGATATGTTCTTACCTGAGCTTAGACGAGTTGATGCGTACATGTCTGCTCTTTGTGCGTGCGCTCAGTCACGCAAAAAGTCCAAAGATGTTGTTAGCATTTAGCCTCTCCTCCTATTCTCTATGGGGCCAAACGGGGGTGAAGTTAAACATACCCCTTTTTATCCGCTTAGAAAATCAACATGTTTAACTTCACCCCCGTTTGGCCCCATAGAGAATAGGAGGAGAGGCTAACAGCTAACAACATCTTTGGTCTTTTTGCTTGACTGAGGGTACGCACGAAGATCAGACAGGTACGCATCGACTCGTCTAAGCTCAGGTACATATCTCGGTATGGAAAAACGGCGGCCTGTTCCTTTAAAGATAGGTTTATGGCTAACTCTCTTTAGGTGTTAATCAAGACACAGGCAAAGCAAAAGACCATCACTTCCTGTTTTGCTAGATACTGAAAAATCCTTCGAAAAATGGTCAAGTATTAGAAAAGTCGGCGTTTGTACGTTTAAAGTTACAATTTTCCCTATAAATCGAAGGAGACATGTTGCAATAAACACCCAATTGTGAAGAGCCGGCACTTGACTTGTTACTAGGCTACATTTTATTTGTTAAAGAGAGCTGACAACCCGATAATTGAAAACACTGAGTCAGTCTGACACAGGGTCACACACTGGGAACACAACTGAAAGGCTAAAACAAGACAAGAACATTTTTTATCAAATTGCTACTAAATGTTGTTACAAGTAAATAAAACCATAAAATACAAAATCTAACTTTTAGGACCAGTACCACTGCTTCTTGAGTTGCACATTGTTGCACCTTCTTCCCCCCCCCCCTTATTTTGACACAGCTTCAGAGAGCGCAGCGTGGTATTTCTGTTCCAACCACAATTAACTTTTTTTACAGCGTGCAACGTCCCGCTCCAAGCCTCCCCTTCTATCTCTCTCTGTTTTATCTGCCGTTTAATGTTCACACCTTATAAAAAGTCAATTTGAGCCTGGGTTTAATTCCGGGCAGAAATCCCCCCCATTGAAATTTACGAGTGTTG
This sequence comes from Proterorhinus semilunaris, assembly GCA_021464625.1. NCBI lineage: Eukaryota > Metazoa > Chordata > Actinopteri > Gobiiformes > Gobiidae > Proterorhinus > Proterorhinus semilunaris. The sequence continues at coordinate 22,605,442 of CM038359.1, forward strand.
TGACATTGTGCGTCGGCCTGTCTGAATGAGGCTGATGAAAGGCCATTTCAGGTTGTTTTGGCAAAGTAATGGAGGGAAATGCCAAGTCAGAAGGATTTGTGATGAGAGAACACTAAACAAACATCACTAGTTAGTTTATTTTTTGGTTATTTAATGGTAAAAAGAAGCTTGTCCTATCTCACTATGCTCGGTTTGTGTTACCTTACACTTTAATATCTACTATATTTGCAGCAGCTGCTCAATAGAGAGAGAAAAACAGAAGAGAGAAAAACAGGCAATGTATGACTGTAAAATGTTAGCGCTGATCTTTTCACGCAAAACACTTTCCTACAGACGAGTGTCGCAAAGTCCTGACACCCAGCTCTCGCGGCGGCCATGTTGAATTGGACTCTCGGAGATGGTTACTTTGGACTTCATGCCTCTACATTTCATCATGTGTGTGACAGCGCCAGATGTGATGTCACCCTCATGTGTTCTGAGTTAGCCTCGCTGCTTAAACCGCTAACAATCTGATACGTGTGACTAAACCCGCACCACTGGCGAGGAGGTTATAATTTGATATGAATCACATTTCTAAGTGCAAGAAGATGGGGCTTTTAGTTGAGTGGGGGAAAGTGTGAACGCATAAGAAATGAGGAAATCAAGAGTTGAAGTTTAACAATTGTACAACGTCTTGAAGAAATTATGGCAGGGGAGAGAGGACATTTCAGGTTTGGCTTCGCCTCCAGTCCCATTATCTGCAATTAATGATTAATGCCTGGAAGTTGAATTATAACGTGTCCGCAGTTGAATGAAAAATGCAGTAAATCTTAACCAAACACATTTCATATACTTTCAGCGAAAGCATTTTGGTTTTGTTTTGCATGGATCAGGAACACCTCCAGATACAGAATTTAAAAGTGTTTCATCTTGACCTTTTTGTTGGTCCATATCCAAGCTACCAACCCCCCTACACGAGAGTTTGCAGAGGATATTGTTTTGTCTCTTCAGGATGGCCAGAACTCAAGCATTGTTTAGAAGTTCTGTTTCTCATATAGACTCAATAAGAGGTGTTCGAAGTCCTCCTCTTGAACATATTAAATTGACAATATTTTCAGTCCTTGTTCACAAACCTTGGCAATAAACCTATTCTGATTCTGATTGGCACCTTGTCATGGTTGAGAAGCATGCGGGTTCCACTTAATCGCACTTAATGCCACAAAATACTTCTCCTGATAGGGCTAAAAGAGTGTAGTGCTGTAGACATGTGTTCCAAATGAACAGTGTTCAGTGAAATAATGTCCTTCATCAATTGACAAAACGTCTCAAGCGCTTCCTCACCCTCCGCAGGCGGTCTCCTTTGTCCTCCAGAAAAAGGAGCTTGAGGGTTCTGCGCAGTATCTTTGCTGTTCCTAGAACTGCACTTTTCTTGACCGAGATGTCTGATGTGACGCTGTAGCCACTCCTCCAGTTTGGGGGTCACGGGCTCTACTCATGCCTTCACCCTGCAGGCCTTCTCCAGTTCTCGTGTTCCTTTTACCTTGATATTTCAATGTCAACCACAACGGCTTTAATCTGCTCCCTGTCCACCACCACAATGTCCGGTTGGTTCATTATTTATCAGACCTTTGAGTGAATTATTGAATTATTTAAGATTGGACTCTGACACACCTTGTCTCCATGTCTTTTTTCACTTCTTAGACGCCTGACTTCTCGAAATGCCCATCACTCGTGAGTCACTGTGTCATGTGGGTTAGCTTATTTTAGCCGACCTCCAGCGCTGCAAAGACGATATGAAACTCCCCAGACTTCCTGTTATTGCTCTCCATCAACTATTGCATTATTAAACTTTGTGACCTGCAATATCTTCTGCATAATATAAAGAGACAATACTGTTTCCTTAGGGGAAAAAAAAGAAGTGATAATGTTATAGGTTACAGACAAAATGCATATCTGAGAGTGATTGTGTTCTCAGACAACTCAAAAAAAATCAGCGCACTTGCTCGATGATACACAGTCGAGCAGCAGTGACATAAATCGGTACCACTGATTGAGAACCGCTAGACTTCTTAAGGTTCAACTTTCATTGTGCAATCCCAAGCTTTGATAACATTCTCCAGTACACCCCTCGATACATATTGGTTTGCATGTCTTATCTGAATTTCTCATCCAGAGAATATTGTCCGCCAAATCTAAAAACATTTTGTGACCAAACCATTGGAGTGTTCAGATTATTTATTGTCACATGCCGCATTTGAAAGCCGGTAGTTTCAACAATGTGTCTGAGAGAACATGTAATTTTATTTTTCAAAACACTTTGTAAACAACATTTTGGGAACAGGAACTAAGCAGACATTGTTTTTCTAATATGCAAAAAGAGCTACAGGTGAATTTTATAGCTTGGCACAGCAGCATCGTGGTTAGGAGTCACCACACGTGATCATACCGCGTCTACATATCAGCTACGCAACTAAAACATTAAAAATAAAAGGTATGTGGCATGAAAACAAACAAAAAAGACAGTGGGTTCTGTTAGAATATACTGTGAGCAAAAACACCATCTCATGGACATACCTCATTTGAAAAGGCTGGTTTTTCTTTTTAGACATAAGACAAGAAAATGATTGTCAATTTACTAGATATTGAAATTGTGTTACTCTCATTCCCGTCTTGGTTGGGTTTTTTTTTTTGAGGGAAAGTTTAAATATAGCGTTCAACAAGTAAATCGCTATTTTATTCCAGCATCTTCACATCATTCTGAGTTCAAAGATACTGTATGCAGTGTTTTAAAAAAAAAAATGTTTAACATGTATTTAAAAACTGAAATCCTGCATGCTGTGCTTCTAAAAATGGTATGACCTTTTGAAATTTGCACTGTGGTGTGTAGCATTTATTAAGACACTTCCCAAAGATCTGGAGTGAAATGAGCAGGTTTTTTTTTTTTTTGACACTTTGAAAGACACGACAAAAATAGGCGTGTAGTCGGGACTTTCCTGTTACCATGTTGAGTTTAGATTTTTTTTTTGGCCCGGACTCAGGCATCCAGCCGCGCCACATTCCACTTTCACTCGACCTTCACTGGGCCCGGCCAGCAGGCCTTCAACCTCCTCTGGCCTGGCCTACATAATTCAACGCCTGCTTATCTGGCCTCCTACTATCTCCACTGTTTACAAGTCTGCCTCCACTCCACCGGGGATGCGACCGGCTTGTAAATGCAATTTATCTGCATCCCCCTGTTTGCGTTTAACAAGGACAGATAGCCCACACTGGCCGCCACAAACCGAAAGCCTTTGAAGTTTATTTGAGCAGAGGTCGTGTCTTTTAGATTAGCCGGCGCACTGTCGGTAGCAGATCTGAAGATGGTGGGGGTGGGGGGGGTGGTATCAGACATGGTCTAGTCATTCCTCTGTTTGCGCTTTTTCTGCCAAAGTTAAGGCATTAGCAAAGCCTAGTTTGTTTAGCCTTAGAAGCTTAGCAGAAGGTCTCAGAAGAGTTTAGCAAGAGAAGACAACACTAAGGATCAAGTAAAGTGTCCTGGTCTGTGTTTTGATAATGTTATTATGCAATATTTAAATTACTACCTGTTAAGTGGTTCCCCAGAGATGGTCACCTAATGTTTTTATTGTAATTCTTAATAAGAAACAGCATTTATGATAAATAGCAAACAAAACCAGATTTTTCTTTTGCAAGATCATTTCTGCCTTATTTTTCCTAAAGTTCAGCTTCAGCCAAATCTAAAAGCTTCTCGACTGGAGAGCTTACAGCCCGTAGGCCAGTGTAACGCCTCATTCGAACGCTAAAAAACGGATCGGAACTTATTTGTCGCGTTGCCGCCGCATTTATGTCACGTTTTGCGTCGCATTGTTGACACACTTTTGTCACTTTTTTGATTGATTGGTTTATTTGAGTGATTGTTTACATTATTTACATTAACATAGTTGCAGAGTAGAAAATAAATAAATAAACAAAAACTCAAAAGGAGTAGGCCAAAGCAAGAAAGCTTATAAGTGCCTACACACATATTGAAATTAATTTACATTCCAGCTACATTACAGTAATGTTGTTGCAAAATTCAACAGTGCAAGTTTCAGCATTAACCGTAAGATTGACAGCATTGATAAATAGAAGCTTTTACATTTTGCAAGATGGAAATCTGATGACACTTGAAAGACAATTTACAAGTATGTAAGAGCCAGCAGCATTTGTAATGAAAAGCAATTACATTTTACCAGAAGATCCTCTAATGAGAGTTACAGGACAACCTACAAGGATGAAAGACGTAGAACCAGATATGAAAGTTTGTAGTTACTGAGAATGTATTTATTATAATTATTATTATGGTTGTTATTATTATTCTTTATTTATTTTGTAAATATATATATATATATATATATATATATATATACACACACCCCCAAAAAAAAAAATACCATATGCAATCATTACTTAACTAAACTAGTTCTCACCATTCTATTGTTTTACTCAAATGTATCATGTTTCTCATTGCTATCATACCCGCTTCCACTGTAATAATGTTGGTCATGATTTTTCTGTCAGTGGTTTTTGATGGTTTTCCCTATTTGTGAGGTGCGTTAAAAAGCCAGGGTGTTATGTGGCAAGCTTTTTTCTCTTTTTTGTCACATCTTTGTTGTGTTTTTGTCACGTTTTCATTGCTTTTTTTCCCCCCTCACTATTTTGTCGCTTTTTCATGGTTTATTGTTGCCTTTCTGTTGTTTAAGGCCAGTGTAACGCCTCATTTGAAAGCTAAAACAAAATATGTGTCAGCGTGGTGGATGGCAGTTAACTGGTTAAGTTATTACAATGTCGGTGCTGGACTCTTCACATATAGTAACTTTGGGGGCTAATGATGCGTTCCAGGAAACTGGTAGCTGGTAAATTTCCGACCTCCCACTTGGGAAAATGCCTTGGAAGCCGCTCTGAGTGGAAATTACAACAGGTGAACTGGGAGATGACTAGAGCTCCAAGTTCGAGGACAGCAATGGCGGCAAGTGCAGCTAATGATACAACTTTAGCCAAACTTTGCACCAGTGAAGTGAACTTAACTTTTTGTCCCAGCCCTCAGTATAACGTTATGTAGCATGTTTCGAATTATATCCAGTGTGGAGAAAAGATCATATCACGTTAGCATCTTATTAGCGTGCTGTAGCATTAGCCGCTTTGTTTACGCACGAGTTTACTCAGCTGAGGTCGTATGTCGTAATGTTCTAGTGGGGGAAAAAAACTAGTTTCCAGTGGGAACGCAGAGTGAGTGTAACAGGTACTTTAGCTGGTGTACTTTTAGACTCAACTTTTGACCCTAGCAACTGTAAAATAAAAAGCCAGTTGAAACGCGAAGCTGATCGCTGTGAGCATGACTGACAAGACAATTGCCGCCGGTGTAATGATCCATCCCGAAGACAACTGACTCCTCCGAGTGTAGTAAAACTATCGGACGCGTTTGCTCACAATGGATCGCGTTAAGGTGACGGCGTCCTTGACCTTTGTCTGATTCCTCACATGGTTATTGTTAAACGAGAGCATTGTCTGGACGAATAGGCGTTTCGAAATTGACTGGCAGGTTTAATATGTGCTGTTATTTTTAGCCGTAGCAATGAGTGAAGTGTCAAGATTCGACAAGTAATATATTGCCGGATGGCCTCGTTGCGCAGTTATATACTCTGAGGACTGGGTAACATATCAGGTTATGTTGTTTGAGAGGTAGTATTTTTTTCAGACCAAAAATCAACCCCTCCAGCAAATATTTCAATTAAAGCCGGGGTACCTGACTTTCTGTTGTTGTAGAGTAAATATGTTTTTGCCACCAAAGAGTATGTTGTAAACACAGCAAAGAACAGACCTAGTTGCATTGTCTTCACTGGAATGTTTACTGAGCGATGGAAGAAGACGTCAAATCAAAATTCGTGGCATTTATTTTGGGGGTGGTCCCTCCTAATTCACATTTTCACCGCTTTAAAGCCCTATTCGCGCGGGATTAGATTTACCTAGGGACCTCAGGTAAAAAGTATTATTACGTCTTCGGAATTTCTAGTCCAGTACGAATCAGCCATGTCAGTCATTTGGAAGGTAAAAATTCCCCCAATTTTTACCAGGGGTAATTCTTTGGAAAGTTTTTAACAAGCGTAATGAAGTATAAATAAGGGCGACATTGATTTAAAACATAAGCTACAGTAATAATATCATGCTATCAAAGCATTACTCCGAACTAAACTACGACGTTACAGTGGTGAACCGGAAGTACACCCCCGTTGTCACAGCAACGTTAGACAATGGCGAAAGTTTGGACGCATACTTTCGGTGCAAAGTTTAGACGGAGGAGGCTGTGTCAGAGCGAACGGATTAAAGGAGAAAGGAAACAGCGGTTTTTATGGTCAGAGCAAAATCTCACAGACCTGACGCTGATGTCGTTGGTCGTGGCCATGCGGTAGGAAATAGCTTTTCTCGCTTTAAAGCAGAGCTCAGGTAAACAAACCTGAGAGTCAGCGCTCACGTCACGAATAAATAAAAGGCCCGTTGTCGTCATTCAGTGTTTTTTTCTGGAAAAAGTCAGAAAAAAAATATGGGTATCACTGACATTGACGTCCTGGGATACTTTCAGTTTTATCCCCTGGTGATTCTAATCCCGTGCGAATAGGGCTTAAGCTGTACACGGGCATGAAACAGGCATATAATGAATTTGCTTGAACAATTTGGCTGTACAGGAGGGATTGTGAGAGCTAGAAACGTGTTAGCGCCAAAAGTAATTTCACAATTTGAACAGGAAAAATTAGGTACCCCTGCGTTGAGTTTGCAGCTTACTTTTTACCGGTTCAGCGTTGCTGTGGTGAAAGTTACTTACCTATGTCTTCAGTAGTTTTTCATACTGAAACAAAAAAAAGATAAATTATGTAAAAGAGAGCTGGATCATTTCCACCTCTTTAATTAAAGTGTGATGCTGTTCAGTATATCCGCCGACTTTCGGGCCTGGGAAGTTATTTATTTTCCCAAATAACAGAGGAACGCTGGCTTCTAAAACAGGAAATCAAAATGGCCTTTGCAAATGATGTCTGTGACTTTTTATTATAAGGGGCCAACGCCGGAGCACAACTTTAATATAGAAGCCCATATCACATGAGGGATGTGGCTTGTGTTTGAGAATCCCACATCAAACAAGGCGCGGCGGTGAGGACAAGGTTATGCATATATTTCCTTTATGCATCACGTCCTGGGCAAATGCACTGCATGAGACCAAGGTTTGGTTTTCATCCAAAAGTGAGAAAAGAGCATTTGCAAACCTAAAAAAAGGAAAACTTTCCATTTTGGCTGCTAGATTCCTTTCAGTCAATTTGAATAGCAATTAGCAGACCCCAAAAACATTCATAGCCTATTAACCCTTCGAACACCACATTTTGGACAATTAACTCCATAGTTTATCCCGCTAGGCATGGTGACATGGATGTGATTGTTTAGCTTCTCTGATATGGAGATGCTCTAGGTTTCGTGATGAGTTCAATGTGTATACTGGAACTAAATCTGGATCTTATAAAAAAAAAAAAAAAAAAACATCACAAATAGTTCAGTCAGTCAGTGAAAAAGCAATTGAATATTTGTTTCCTTTAAATACTTTCCACACATACCACCGTCAGCCGGAAACAATCTGACTATGGGTTTTAAAGTGATTTATGTATTATGTATAACCAAGCTAAAACAAAACAGGAATTTATTGGAGTAAACCAGTGAAAAGTGGGATCAAACTGGATTGTGTGTAAAGCTGAGAGAGTACAGGACTCACAGTCCCACAGTGTGGGTAGTTGGGATAAATATTGATATGTGCATTTCTAAACAGTTACAAATAAAAACCAGATCGGATCCAGGATTTAAACAGAACCAAATCATGCCGCAATGTTTAAACCGCGCCTAAACAGGATCTATGGTAGATTAGAATCAGGAAAGCACCGTGCCCAAACTGGATTTAGGAGTGAACCAACAACAAACCTAATAATTATAATCCAGACTAATAAAAAGTCTTTAAGCCGCACCACCTGAATTGCTCTGTTATTAAACCGTGAAAGTCGGAGGTAGTTGCCTAAACACGTTTCTAGTTCTCACCGACCGGGGCCTTTTTTGTGTGGACTTTACATGTTATCCCCGTGTCTAGGTTTCGTCCGTGTCCTTTGGTTTCCCCTCCCACTAACAACGTAAAAGGATAGACGATGGCTGTTTGTGTGAGTGAATGGTGGCGGTCGGAGGGTCTGTTGGCGCAGATGTTGGTGCAGTCGTGCTTCTGTCAGTCTTCCCCAGGGAAAAACTGTAGCAACATATGAAGCTTACCACCACACAGACCAAATCTCCTACACTGTGTGAAGCGCTTTGAGTGACTTGTGTCATGTGAAAAGCGATATACAGCTAAGCTTCCATTACACAGATATATATAGAAATATATCTGATTACCTGCAGAGGAAGCCAACAGTCCCTGTGTTGTATCAACACAGTCTGAAAACCAAAGTGAAGAAAAAAGCCACCATGTTGCTCAACACAGACCGTCAAAACAGACAAGGAAAAAGTTGACAATTGATCATCGCAGTGCCGTGTGGCGGTTTTAGCAGGAGGGCATCTGGAGGTGGTTAGGACATGAGTCAGATGAATGGACGTTTTAGATCATTGTCCTTCTTCTCACACAGAGCTCTGCTCTCTTTTATTTGTTCCTGACCCCATAAAACCGAGTTATCTGATACACGCACACTTGCCAAGCACCAGCAAACACTCTCACTCCACTCCCAATCTCACTCCACTGTTGCCGACAGCAATATGCAAGATTTTCAACATTTAACGTGTCGTACATTCCAATACATAAATGTACAAGACGGAAGAATTACTGAAAGAGATGTAATGGCACAAAAGGCAAATGTACATGTGTCAGCTGTGGGTGATCACGGCTTGGGATGATGTTCAAACATGGCCGCCCTCGTCTTTCAAGATTCACCCTCTCTTTTTTCCTCTCTCTCTTGACCTCACAGTCATCAAAAGTATGGCTTTAAGATGGAGATGTACAACGGACTGAGATTTTAAAATTAGGACTGGGATTGGTCAAATTGAAGATGTTTTGCTTCTTCTTCAGCCTCCTGACCTTATTTAATGTTTTTATGAAAATGAAGAAATTCAAGTGAGCAGTCACGTCTATACTCTTTACAGGTTGGGCAGCAGATGCAACTTTTTGACATACTTCATTTGTTTGTTTTAGGAGAACACAAATATCAAACATAATGCGCTCTTCGAACAAATCTAAATGGACCATCCAAAACTTCCCTTCCAACCGTTGCTGTTTGCTGAAATGGGCCGATCGTGAGGTGCGGTGCCACCATGTTCTGTTTAGCATAATGTGGATGTGAATGCATTTCTTTTTTTTTATTAAGTCAAACCTTCTGGCTATAGAAGGATTATCATCGGCATGGGTCAGCACACGCCTGCTTCTCTTCTCGTAAAAAAAGCATTCAGTTGAAGTAAGACAGAACGCAAAACAGACTGCGAGGGAATGTAACGGAATAACAAAAGCTTAAACCCCGTTGAGACAGAGTTACCGGAGCAAAAAGCCCCGTATTCTGAGCTCACACAGGTCCCTTTATGAGACACCATGCATTCGTTACACTTCCCCCATAAACCTTGATCCACCGTGACTTACATGTGAGGTCCCACTACAGAGTCCAAGAGCCTTTTGTCAGATCAGTCAGTTCCAGCAGTAAGAAAGCTGATCGTGCACTTTTATACGACTAAAGGGAGGATCTAAATTGAATTATGTGTATATTATGACATGGCATGTTAATGAAAGCAGCTGAGCCAAAACACACAACCCCTAGAAACTGACCTAATGACTTCCTCTGGGATTTTTTTTATTTACCTGTACCCCTCTTTTCAGACTTACCCATTTTGCTAGTCTTCAACAAAACCGCGCTTTTCAGACTACTTGCTTATTCCACCGAGATACGGCACGTTCTGGTAGAGAGAGTGCCTCCCAACAGTTTGTTATTGTGAACAGATTTGAGTTGCAGTACCCCGAGTTTAAACATTGGGCAGTAACATGAATTTCAGAATGTAAAATAGATTATTGTTCGCGAGGGTCTGCTTCTTGTCTTGTGAAAGAATTGAAGCGGTGCGGAACGCAAAGACGGTGCCGAGAGAGAGAATGTAACCAAATAACACGAGCGCCGACGAGACGGAAATCGATTTACTGAAACAGATATGCAGGTCTTTTCCATTCGTTGTTTTTTTTTTTGGATTTAGTTTTATCGAGTGGTACAGTAAAAAAAAAAAAGGCAAGATCAAAGCAGTATAAACAACTAGTGCCTCAGAGTAAGAGTGTTCCCCAAGAATATAATAAGTTAGTCTCTGTACTCTGTTGTTGAATCTTCGGGCAAGACTCTTGGAGAGATGGTGTGTTTTCGTCGCTGTTGAGAAAATGCGTCCCTCGCCTCGATTGAGATGGAGGATTTTAGTCGATAGCGAAAACCATTTGGGTTGATGAGGTAAACCAGCGTTGGCGGAAGGACAAGGAGACAAGACATGTTCATTTGTAGATCCCGATTCGAAAAAGGAACCAAGTCAAAGTGCTCTACTCCACACAAAGCTACAGTATCTTCCATCTGCCTGCTCCCTGTTTCCCAACCAGCTCGAGACAGAAGACAGACTATGAGCAAAATGTAAATGGGGAGAAAAAAAAAAAGTCGAAACCCCACGTCGATACCAAATTACCGGAGAGAAAACACTTCTTTTTTTTTTTTTTTTACGTTCAGATTCCACTGCGGACCTCAACCCCTGTAACATTAGAGGCCCTGCTCTGGGGGTTCAGCAATGTTAGCTTTCTGTTAGCTCCGCACCGAGGGGCTGAAGTCGCACATGTCACCCAATGCCACCCGCAGGTTGAGCAAACACAGCTGACCGAGACGCCCGGGCGCTAATGTCGGGGGTGGACCAAAACCGATACATTCCGGTATTAGGGCCGGATTACTACAACAACTGACCCGGGCCCCTCAGCGCCGGGCCATACATGTTGCGCGCATGTATTTGAACATTTTAAGCACTTCCTCGGGCTGTTTTATGTGGCTTCGACCCCGGTGCGTGATTTCGCTGCTGTCAATTCTGTCTTTTCTGTGTCATGAAGGGGCATGTTTGGCCCCGCGGTGGTGTGAACGACGTTGAATGTTGTTACTTTTTTATGCCAAAACAAAGGGATGACTGTAGAGCTGCGGTTTCCCCACACCGGCGTGGTTCAGATAGGAACACAATGGGACGTTTCACATTTAGACAAAATAATCGGACGGGGTAATTAATATGAACGCCAGGAATCTGGTGTGTCAGACCCAGTGTTTCAATCGTGCATTTGTGTCTTGGCTTATTACTAATTCAGCTATGGTGGAACGGCTTCTATTGACTTTTCTGTTCCAGTTTCAGTGGACTGCTTCAACATAGCAAGCATTACTGTGGCCACTGAGCCCTAGCTGCAGTTAGTCAGTAGACTTCAGTAGATAATTCAACAGCAACAGCGGGAAAGGACAGGTTTTTTTGCAAAAAAGTGGCACATACTGTAAATGACTTGCAGGTATACAGCTCTGGTCCATGGGGGTGTGTTGAACTATTCCTCTCTCATAAAATATTCAACATAATAAACAATTGCAAATTCCTAAATCCAAAACAGCTGCCAGGTCACTACTGGTAGGTAAATGTAACACACTAGTGGGAAAATGTTTTGTACCGTTACTGTTAAAATTTGAAAAGGCGCATTTTGCTACTTTTTATGCGAAATTAAAAGTTTATATTTGTGCGTATCTGACCTTGAAGTGACCCAGCGGCTGTATGAGTGGTCAGCATTGCGCTTTTACTTCTGATCACGGCGGTCTCTATAATGCCAATACATGCTAATAATAATCCTAATCTATTTATTGTTTTGTAGGGGTTTTTTTTGGTGAGAAGGCCTGTCAGCAGTGAAAACCTTCTACAAAAAATTGTCCTGGAGCATCCTAGAGACCACTGTAAAGGAAAGTAAAAAAAAAATAAAATTAAAATTAAATATTCAATGAAAAAAGAAAAACAATTGATGTAGAAGGTATAGAAATTCAAAGGGTTCAAGAAACGAATTTTTTAGGAGTCATCATTGATGAGGACCTCAAATAGAAGTCACATATAAACAGGAAAAATTGCAAAATCCATTGCGGTGTTACATAAAGTCAAATTCTCTCTAAATCATTCCGCATTACTTGCTTTATACAACACAAAGGTTGTGTGGAAATTTGGGGCTTATCCTATAAAACCTATGTACAGCCACCGTTCATTCTACAAAAACGGGCTCTGAAAACTATACATAAAATTAGATATAGAGATCCATCAAATCTACTATTTATTAAATGTAAGTTACTAAAATTTTAGGATATAGTTGACTATAATATCCTTCAGGTTTTGTATAAAGCAAATACAAAAATATTGCCAGTGAACATCCAAGAAAGCCACTATAATCTGAAAGGAACAGACATCTTTCAAAAACCCAGGTTCAATTCGAAAGCAATGGAACGAACTGTTACAGTGACAGGAATTAGTTTATGGAATAAACTTCAGAAAGAAATTAAAGAGTCAGGAACTCTCTTGGAGTTTAAAAAACACATACAAGCTACAATGTTAAAGAAGTGTGAAGTAACAAGACAAAGTATAGATTTTTCACGCAGTGGTCGAAGTGGAGATTTGTATCTAGTTTCCTCCATTTACACCTTAGTTTCCATGTCAGAGTATAAAATGACAAAACTTACCCCATATGATGTTTATTTTATTATGATTTTGCCGCGAGTGAGGCGGAGATAACCCGGAAGTGCAACTCCACCGCGACGAAAAGCCGTCTTTCACACGGGTATTCTTTCTCAAATATTGACAGATTTTACATCCACGTGTCCTGCGAAGGGCGCTATAATATAAAGCTCCAGGGCTTGTTTTCTCTGAATGAGGATAAGGCCCCACTCGGGCAGCGGGTGAGCCCTTATAGTAGCTCATACAGACTTCAAACTTTCCTTCAACAATATTTTGAAAGTTTATTCCGAGGGACTTTTTTAATATCTAATTCTTAGCCAGATTTATTCAGCTTTGAACCCAAAAAAACAAGGCGGAATTTTAGTTTTTATAGATTTTTTTCACTTATGATTAGTTTATTGAAAAAAATACAGTATCCAAAATCCCTTCTGAGAAAAATCTTAGTTACTAATATGTCAATAAAATAAAACCATACATTTTAATCTGGCTCAAACAATACAGGAAATTTTGGGCATTTTCATGCACAAAATGCCTTATTTTTATATGAAAACATAAAATGACAGAAACTTTGCAATACATTGTTTCCTCACATTTATATCAGTAATTTTCAGCAAACGTTTCAAATCGATATCTCACTTTTTTCCCCTTTTCACCTGCAGTGTCTCGGCTTAAAGGGACTAGATGGAAGTTATCATTTTTATACTCGCTACTGCTTTCCTCAGGTCTTAGGCGTAACTGCAGGTTCTATATTAAGCCGGTGCATAATTTTAACATTTTTAAACTCTGTCTAGTCCCTTTAAATACTTCCCCCAGCACATTACAACTATACCACTACTACAATTCCCAGTATTTTTGAATAAGACATTTATTTTTATTTTCTCTTTTGTTGATTGGTCACATTTTGAATCATGTACAGCATTTCTCTGTCTTATTTGTTCTCGATCCTGTGGGATTAGTCGGCTCTCCGTCGCCTGCATGCAGTTACTTTGACTGGCTGATTACTCCTCTGATTAGCCGGGGCTCTCCTTAAACATATTTAATGAAGCCTGAGGAAGGATGACTGTTCTGTTTGAGAGTGCGCCACTGTCTCCGCGTGGGGTTTTCCGTTTCATCCCCTCAGCGCACGGCCAATCGCTGCCTACCGTCATTTATTCCAGGCAAATTGAAAGACTCCAAAGGTGCGAGGGAGTTTGTGTTGGCTCGGGGAAATCCGTCCCCATTACTAACAGGCCACAGTCCTCTGCTCGGTCCGTCCATCTGCATTTGCTGTTATTGTAACCGAACCCATAGGAAAGAGAAACAGGGGCTGCCTTTCCAAAGCAAAGAGGACGATGGCTGCGGTCCCATTAGCCGACCCACGGGTGAGAAAACAGGACAGAGGCGGCATCAAAACACCGCCGCCTCGGGGACATTGAGCAGTATAAAGTTTTAACTATTCATAATGGATCTTACATTCCCAACATGCTGTGTCTGTGGACGCTACAGACTTCATGGGATGGAAACATGGGAGACAGGCGGTGCAGTAACAAAGAGGTTTTGATGAGGACGTATTACTTTAACTCCACTACATTGGAACGAGAAATACAATACTACTCCGTTGCACTTCTACAGATACACCAAAGTAAAAAGTACATTTTGTCATGTGTTTTATTTATTTTAAAAGACTTAGAACGCACTCTCCAGAACAATACGTGGCTTTGTTTCACGACAAAGAAAGAAGAAGGTTTGTCCGCATCGTGTTTCCGTACGGGTGGGGGATTCAGGAGCAATTACTTGTGTTTTTGAAACTACAACGTTTTTTTTTTTATACTGCATATTTAAACTGATTTGTATTTTCTTCTTTGAATACTTTAGTAGTAGTACTTTTACTTTGAAATCAAGCACTTTACCCAAGTCTAAAAGCTTCTCGACTGGAGAGGAACGGTGTTGTAACAGTGTTGCTTTGCAGTGTTTCCCCTGGGTTTACTGGTTCGGCAGGGGGGCATGTTACACGTGCACGTGCGCGGTCTGTGCACGTTGCAGAGTAAAGCGTTTTTAGCAAATGTTATTATTTGTAACAATTTATTGTTTGAATTTCTATATCATACATAATTAATTCATTTTAAGTAACTGTAAAGTATTTTGATGATGTAGGAAACAATACTAAGTTTTAGAAAGTTTGAGAATGTAATATACCATTATTAGATTAGCCTAATGTAGACAACCATTATTTAATTTTCCTCATATTCATGTTTAATAATTTTCAGTGAGTTCCACAGTTTATGACATAATTGGACACATGTAATACGTCTGTGTTCTGTATAAAACAAGAGGAGACAAATCAGCATTTAAGGCTAAGTTCAGGAGTTTATACAGAATCCAACAGAGATAACTCTATTAACTTCATGTGAAACAGATGCTAACAGCTTCACCTAAACAGTTTGGGCTAAACTCAACTGTTGTATTTAGCTTGGGTTGGATTTTCTTATTTACAAAGTAGCAGCGGGATTTAATGTTAATTTTATTATCATCTAATCGCTCTAGTTAAACTTACTCGCTCTGTAGCGGCAGCTCCTGTCTCTGCCCCATAGACATATTATTAATAGACCGTCACTACGCACTCCTCCCCGTTTACCACAATGACCACGCTCGAGGGGGTAATCATGGCGGATTTACAGACTCCTCCTCCCCAGCTCTGACAAAGCATGTTCCTAAAAAGGCCATAAGGGCGGGATCTTCACTGTAGACTCGGCCCTTGCGTGACGTGTAGCTCGCGCAGCTCCAATGCTAACAGTCCGAAAAATAATTTCAAAAACCAGCCTGGTTTCTTTAATTGTGACTAACCCAGCGTTATCTCAGGAGGAATATGTAGCTGTAGAAAGTGTTTTAAAAATAGAAACCAGACGTTAAAGTTGTTTTTAACGTGTCTAAAGTCCAATGCTTTTCAATGGGAGACTAGCAGCTATATGGAGGTACTACAGCAATGGCGGAGCAATGGCGGAGCCATGGCGGCCTCCAGTGTTGAGGTCGGAAAGCAGAGCAGCCGGCGGCCATTGCTCTGCCCCTGTTTTTCCGATCTTTTCTGGCGCAGCCTCAAATAAACTACGACCGCATGGCCTGAGTCACTTAGACGCAGACTGGATCCGTAAAAAACTCGGACTCGGACTGGATTGAACAGGCGTAGTAACTCATAAAACAACAAAACGGAATGGATTAGCGGAACGGATTTGGTAAAGACGCTCGCTTTAACGATCGGTGATTAGCGCCGCATAATAAAAGGGCTGTCGTCCTGAGAGGTCGGGGGGCGCTGATGGCGGACCAAGTAAAATTAACTACACTTATTTTAAATGTTTTAAACTTAGGGACAATTAACACAAAAAAGTTGAACTACTTTCGGGAATGCACATGTGTCCAAAACCCCCGTTTATACCACAGGATTACATCATTAGCCTCTAAAACACTAAGGACCTGATTCATCTCAAGCTGGCTCTCTCAGATAAAGGCAGACAGCTCACCTTTAGCCCATGAGCGCGGTCTGACTGTGCAGGCCCGAACCCAAAACCTAATAAACCAAAAAACAAGCCAGGAGTATTGCTAACACAGGGAGAAAGTCCACAACTGGGACCGCTCTTGTAAATGGGCACGGACGTGTGAAAGTAACGGCACTTTAGTGAGGGCCATTTCTTGAACGCCGGATAAAAGCGCTGCATTTGTCCCGGGTCACACCGCACCACGCTGCGGCCTTTTAAATTATCCAGTACACTGTAAAACCGCGTTGTTATTTGCGACAAAGTGGACTCAGGTCCTCGCCGATATTGCGGGAGACTTCTCACACACTCTGAACGTGGAGGTGTGGTGTTTAACGCTCTGCCGGCTGACTGTATCGAGTATGTGCTCACGATAAGAACTTGTTTAGCGTTGGTGAAATGTCAACTGTCTAGGAGAGAGCGGTGGGAAAACAGTTTCCATCTGATTTTGAGAGGGAGGTGTGAGCGGAGTAGGTTTACGGAAGGATGAGCTGTCAGCGAGATTAAATGTGAGTAATTAAATTGTGTTCTGGAATGCAGAAGCACTTGTGTGGGCGTCAGTCAGATCATATTTTTTAAGACTTTTTGGTATTTACTTTTTTTTTCTGCATTTCAGCATCACAACCGTAATTAGGATTTTTTAACGTAATGTTAATGTGTGTATGTGTTAACGTGTGTTACGTGCCGGGCTGATTTAGGTGATATTTTGGCATGAAACGCCACAGATCGGTAAATATTCATCCTGCTGTTTAAAGAATGTGGGTTTTGGGTTGAGGGGTTCGATCCCCAGCGGGAGGGGGCCTTTCTGTGTGAAGTTTCCCTGGTATCTGTGTGTCTCCTCCGGTTTCCCTTACCACTACAAACATGGCTGATGGCCCAGTGGCTACAATCGTTGCTTACCCTCACTGGATATAGAAAGGAAAGGCAAATGTATTTGTACGGCAACACAATAAAAAAAATACAATGAAAAGCATTAAAAACAAATCAATCAATACAATAACATAAAGCATATATACTGTATATAATGTACTCTCAACAAAAATATAAACGCAACACCTTTGTTTCTGCTCCCATTTTTCATGAGATGGACTTAAAGATCTAAAATTCATTCCAGATACACAATATTACCATTTCTCCCAGATACTGACTGGTTCTGAGTCCCCAGACCCCCAATAAAGCAACAAACTGCACATTTCAGGGTGGCCTTTTATTGTGGGCAGTATAAGATACACCTGTGCACTAATCATGATGTCAGATCAGCATCTTGATGTGGCACACCTGTGAGGTGGGATGGATTATCTCAGCAAAGCAGAAGTGCTGACTATCACACATTTGGACTGATTTGTGAACAATGAGAGAAATGGTAATATTGTGTATCTGGAATGAATTTTAGATCTTTAAGTCCATCTCATAAAAAATGGGAGCAGAAACAAAGGTGTTGCGTTTATATTTTTGTTGAGTGTGTATATTAAAATGAGTTAAAATAGGTTTAATTGCCATTGGCAGCAGTAAATAAGTGTGTTTTCAACACTAGTCAGAGTTGAGGCCTGTCTTATGTCGTCACTGAGGCTGTTCCAGACCTTTGCTGCATGAAACTGAAACGCTGCCTCACCGTGTTTAGTGGTGACTCTAGGAATCACCCGGAGACACCTCTCTGAGGTTCTCAGGGCCCGAGGTGGTTCATACGGCTGTAACATGTCTGCAATATACTTTGGTGCCTGACCATGAAGAGACTTGTGCACAAGCAGAGCTAATTTAAAGTCTATTCTCTGAGTGACAGGAAGCCAGTGCAGGGACCGGAGCACTGGACTAATATGGTCGTATTTCCTGGTTCTGGTCAGGACTCGAGCAGCAGCATGTTCTGCAGCTCGTTTTAAGAGGCCAGTGAGCAGGCCGATAAAATAGTCTAAACCGGCTAGTCAGACGGCATGTTTGGAATTGCCCATTTGTGGTCATGTTTGAAGCATTCAGAGGGGTAAAACAAAGAAAAGAAAAAACTCTAACATTAGCATCATGTTACGTTAGCTAACGAGTGCCGTTTTTTGCTTCTACTGAACAATTTGTGAAAAAAACTCCATATGGACCCTATTTTGGCTTGACTTTATTTGTGTGATAAATATGAAGCCAGAAAACAGCTAAACATGTTGGAAAAATAGCGGCTCTCGTGAGGGGTTTTCCACCCCCTCGGCTCGGCCACTCCCCCTTGTATGATGCGTTGCTGTTTCTATGGTGTGAAATAATAATGTCTATAGTGTGGTGCCTTGAGAAACTTGGTAGCACAGACTTGAAAAGTGCAAGACAAGTGTAAGCCATGATTATTATTATTATTATTAGGCAAACATGCCCAACACTAATCCAGTAGAGATGACAGATCAAGAAGCTTGCTCTACACTTGGAAAGCTTTTCCACATTGTCATTTTCCTTTTCTTTCTCTTTTGTGTGAACCCTTGTGTGTTGAGTACATACCAAGTTATGGCGCAAAATGTTCAGTTGTGTTCTTGTGTCGGACTCAAAGGTGGCTTTCTCACTCATCCACCCACGTTGTTTCCAGTGTCTGTGTACACCGATGTATAAAGGTGTGAGTGGTCCTTTGATGAAAAGCGCTTGAATGGCTTTACTGGAGATGAAAAAGAAACCATTGTACCCGAGTTTTGTATTGGACATAGTAAGAAAGCATGATCCTTGTAAATCTTGATGAGAAAAGTGAGCGAGTAGGAGTTAGCCGGCGACTTACGGAAGGGGTGAGCTGCATTCCAGGCGGAGGTGATGAACCCGTCTGACAATGGGACAGCGGCGCAGCGAGAGCGGTTTGTCTGTGACACACTGGTACAGTTATGTGGAGACACAGCACGGCTCTGACAAGGACAAATGAGCCAACACATGTGCCGTGATCAGATAACGCTCAAGAAACACAGCACGCATCAGGAAAACCGCGTCGGTAGGGACAACACTCGCAGCGTACATTATCTATTGTTTTAGTTTACCCCCACCCCGCTTGTTTTTCTTCTGTTCATGCTTATAAACTCATAACCTTCAATAGAGAACTCACTTTCTCTGTCAATATGAATCCATGTTTCTGTTATTAAAATCACATTGAATGGTTTTGAAAGTTGTTTTAAGTAGCTCTTAATGTGATCAACATTTGCATAAAGACTTCGACTGCTGAAGTGGATAGTAGAGAATGCGTTAACGTTTTTGAATTTGCATTTGTGGAGATCCTCTGTGTAATACTGACAGTCATTAAGCGTTCTAGTAAAAAAAGTTGTTTTCAGGGTCGATGTCGTTCTCGGTGTTCTGTAATTCATATTGCGGGTATTTAAAGTCCAGTTCTAATGCTTCAGTAATTCCCCTTATTGATTGTTCTAAATCGGAACTCCCAATGCTAGAGGTGTTGGAGGCCATTTGAAATGAAGTGCTTCAACACACCGTGCTCCGAGGGTGAATGACGAGTTTAGCGTAGCGCAGGAAGGCAATGTCCCCTCTCAAGCGCGCCGGTTTCATATCTGGCAGCAGATGTTTCCTTCGGACAGCTTCTGTGGAGTCTTCGTTAATGTAGATGTTTGTTCCTTTCAGTGCTTTTGCGCGTTGGAGTATGGCAACTCGGCCCTTGTGGCGCAGCAGCTCAGCCACTATTGGCCTCGGTCTTTCGCCCACTCCGGGTTTACCGGTGCGGTGCGCCCGCTCAACCTCCACCGGCTGCTCCAGGTGTAGCTTCTCCGTGAGAACTTTTCAGATTTTTTCTTCCGTGTCGGTCCACGTTTTACTGGGTGACTCAGCAATTCAGTCAAACACGAGATTGTTCCGTGTGGACTGTCCTTCAAGGTATTCCATTTTATCTGTCATTGTAGTAAACTGTCACAGACTTTGTAAATGTCCGATTGCATTGTGTCGCTGCGCTCCGCTTGTTTAACAGCGTTCGCCTTCAGATCATCTATGTCTTTTTGCGTGTATTGCTGGTGTTAATATTTTCCATGAAAACCTTGAGACAGCTTTGGAAATGATCTCTTTTTGCTGCAATAGCACCGTGAAAGCATCTTTCTGCTGATGCAACAACCCATTCACGCACTCTTCCTCCAACTTTTCAGCTTTTGCCGATTTGAGTGGCATATTGGCGCTGTGTCCAGAGAGGAGGGTAAGCAGTTAAGATCGCAGATAACATCCAATAAAATGTCACCGTAAAATGCTGGATAAAAAGTATAAAATGTGAATTAAAAATAAATAAGTGTGAGTAAATGCTCAGCTCTAGGCAGCTACTGACAGTCTTGTAAGTCTAAAATTCGGCGTTCAAAACCAAAACATACAGTTTTTGATGAACACAGTTAGTACTTTATTTCCTATATAGGCCAGGTCGATGACGCAAACAACAACTATTTGTGGTGTCACCTGGGAAGACACCCCCACAAAAATCCCTTAATATGGACCTGATGGGTAATAATGTGTGGGTATAGATACAATATGTTAGGCCCATGCAGGCTCACTACAGTAATAAACTGTTGATTGGTCTCTAAGGGTTAGTGTATGAAGAAATTACTGCTGCTCACTGAAAGATCTTACAAAACGTATTGCAACACAGTTTTATACTTTATCCATCCATCCATTTTCTTCCACTTTTCCGTTGCCGGGTCGTGGGGGCAGCGGTTGGAGCGGCCCAAATCACATTGCACCAGCCCCTATGGCTCCTCCTGCAGGTGGTGGGTCCACAGAAGGACGGCCTCATGGTTCTAACCGGGCCTGTTGGTCTCTCATAAGGGGCTTCTGAACCACTCTTTGTCTGACCTGTCAAACAGGACCTGTTTGCCATGGGAGACCCTACCAGGGGCACGAAGTCCCCGACAACAGAGCTCCCAGGATCATTCGAGCGCTCAATCCCCCCCCCCCCCCCCACGTTAAGGTGGCAGTTCCAGGAGGGGGTTTTGTACTTTATACAGGACAAAATTGTATCTGAATTCAAAATGTTCCAATGTATTCACTTTCATTTTCTCTTAGGACAGGTAAGGTGATTAACTAACTACAATAATGCCTCCGTAATAAACGGATGGCAAACTAAATAGCACTGATCCGTAGCAGCAGTGGTGGCCATACCCAGCGTAGGTCAAGTGCTGATCTTAATCATCCTATCTATTCTTTTTCATGGGAAGATTCTCAGATGAATCTCATGTCCTGCGGCGCTTCAGTCTATTCCGCGGCCGTAATAAGCCTGAAGAATGACCAGTCGAGGCGGGTTAGCGGAAACAAATGGAGCCATGACCTTTCTGTTAATCTCTCATTATTTCACTGCTCCGGGTATTGGACATGCTACACTGTGTGCCATTAAGCCCTGGGGTGTATAATTACCGTTAATGTCATAATCTGTGACATTTCGACTGTAGTTTAGATGGCGAAAATACATACTGTGAAAGTATAGATCTCACGGTAGATCTCATGGTTCTCCACTATTGGTCCCCATTGCCCATGCTCCTGACACGTTGTTTTAGTGCAGTGGTCCAACAGTTTGGCTCCATTGGTCCAGGATATGTTGTTTTGATCCTCGCTACGGCTAGTGCGTACTGCAGTTGCGCCTTTGGGCAAGACATTTTCCCCCAGATAGTTGAGTGATTGGTGGTGGTCACAGGGATGGTTGATGCTAAAAGGTTTCTAGATATTTTTTTATATTATTTCTCAACAAACTTTATGAGAGCAAGCAGCTCATATTCTAACATTTCTGAAAATTTTTGTTCAACGTTTGTGTCGTGCTGGAGAAAAACAAGAAAAAACCCCAACCAAACAGCTTTAATGATAGTGTTTTTCGAATCTGATGTTTCACTCATGGTGAATAAACACAATTTGTAGCCACTGTTGCCCTGGTGCCGACAGTGTGGCTGCAATTCCATGCCCACACACTCGCCTCGACCATCCATCATCATTGTCACACGCATTCACGCACATAAGGACACACAACAGCTGTACAGTGTTCATTATTAACCTGCAAACCTTCAGCATTCAAGCATACACAATTACAAAGTTAGCATTTTTTAAAGAATTTCTTACCATGTTGGTTATCAAAAACATTTCATTACTTTGATATTTAATCAAATTTAGTTATGTCTTGCTACTTCGATTAAACTTGATCGAATCGTTGACATGCAAGCCTTCAGCATTTAGCATACACAATTACAAAGATTGACATTTTTAAAGAATTATTTTTTTCCGACCATGTTGGTTATCAAAAGCATTTTATTACTTTGATATTCAATCAAATGTAGTTATGTCTTGCAAATTCCATTAAACTTGATGGAATCGTTGAAATGGTTGACAGTTAAGCCCAAGTGTATTGGGCTAAAATAGCTGTTTCTCAAAGATGAAGCCAAAAGAGCAGCCCCCCAATCAGAATTATTATCGACAAACTCATCAAAATCCGCTGGCCTGTCAGCTCATATTATCTCGAGGTACCTTTTCGTGGAATTAGAAAACATCTGCAAACTTGCTCCAAACTATTTTCGCACTCTTGACCTCATGACGGCACGGTTATTTATTTGCTGCAAGTCAAATAACAAATTCTATGAAAACCTTTGTAACAGAACTGTATTTCAGCGAGTGTTCAGGCTGTATTTATTTTTTACACCCTGTTCCTCGAGCATCTGTGGTATGTTAGGTTACCGAAGACATTGTTATTCATGAAACGCTTCACTGATTATTCCTGTCATCATTTTACATTGCATTAACAAGGCAAAACTGGTATTACAAAATCTTCCCTCCGGCTCGAAATTTCTAAATTTACCCTTTCTGATTTGAACGAATATGTAAATCTCCTTTCCATTGTACATTACATTTTAGTGTTATCTAAAAAAAAAAAAAAATGTGAACAGGTTTTCAGTGTTGGACTCAGGGTATGCACTCACACTATTTACATTCTAAACAGAGCATGGCATTCGGTTGCCATGCTATAGATACAGACGACAACATGTCATACAAGGGGCGTGGCCTAGCTGCGGGGGAAGAAAAACCTCTCATGAGAATCACATTTTTCACCATTTTCTGGTGGACTATAAACATATTTATCACACAAACAAATCAAGTCAAGTCAACATTGGGTCCATATGGATGTTTTTTTTTCACAGCAAATTGTTGAGTTGAAGCGAAAAAACTGCAGTTGTAGCTAATGTTAGCATAATAGCTAACATTAAATTCCTGGTTAGCATTGTCCGTTTTTAGGTATGTATGTGCTGTTGAACCACTTTGCTCCTCTCCATGTCTTTGTATCTTTATTTAGTAGAAAAATGTATTCATATTTCAGTATGCTTCAGTAAGCGGTAACAACAACAAAAAAGATAAGTAACCATTTGCTTTCTTGACTGGAGTAGGACTATATTCTTCTTGAAGAACTAAGTAACTTGTTTACCTTAATACATCTTTTTTGTAGTCCCTCTGGGGTTAATACAAGTGTTAATGGGATATTGGGGGGTATTTTATCTCCCCCTGGTGTCTCTGGCTAGAAAACCACAATTGCAACTTTCCCTGCCTCTGGGTCAGAGCCACCAACACACACTAATGGAATCACGAAGCCGAAGCTAACAGGCTAACGGGCAAAGCTAACTGCGGGCTAGAAACCACTTAAACAGTATTTGCCGTCAAGTTTGAGTAAAAAAACAGAAAAATCTCCATTGTGTAATTGGATGTACAATATCCCTCTCTCCATTTGTCTTTTCTGTCAGCGTAGTATTTACACTCACGGACAATAATGAGTCAAATAAATGCTACATGTTACGACACCTGCAGTGGCCTCTAGGTGCACGAGTTACTTGGTTCTGCTTTAACTGGCTCATGCAAAGTCATTCCATCATTTGCATTTTGAGACCCTTGATCAAATTCCTGTGTAAATAAGCTAAAACTTTTGGCAAATATAAGGAGTGAGGAATAGGCTACACGAGTCATGTGTGTGGGTGATGTGCACTGAGCAGTCAAAAAAAGTGGTGACACAGCCTTGGTTAAAAAATATGACCCTCTTCCTGACACGTGCACCGGTAAAACTGCACTAGTACTTACACAGTTTACTTATTCTGTTAAGCTCCGGCGTCCAGTGAGCTATGAGCACTCAGGGGGAAAAAAAGACAACTGGATATTGCGCTTTCTAAATGTTGTCCACAGCAGGTGTGTATATATACTGTCACTATAAAAAAAATGTGTGGAAATAACATAAAAATTATAACTATTCCGAATACAATACCTAATAGGAAGAAATGAAAATTGCTGTGTTACCCTTTAACAATAAAATAAAGTATCACACATAAGTTCTTATCTCATATAAGTTCAGATACACTTAAGAATCCAGGGCAACCTCCTGTACCACAAAAGGGACGAAATACCCAGATTTTGGAGTCTCATTGCAGTGGATTGCCTTGTGGTGTATCTTTGAGCTGATCAAATCTAGACACTGGCAACTAACTCTATTGTCAGTTCTGAAGTTTAGCCCAGTGTGTTGCCCTTGCAAGTAAAACTCACCCCCGTTATTGTGCTCTCGAGTTTGAGTGGTGACTATTTTGAAGGACAAGGACTAAAAAGGAGCTTAAGGACTCATCCATCTGCTAACACTCAGCCTCGTCGGGTTTCCTGGATCTCCGCGGCCCCCCCACGCTTTTGCTTTTAGCCTAGAATTATGTGCAGCCTCTTGATGAGTGGTTGCGTCGAGTCGGGAAGGTCCTTGGGCACCAGTGGAACACAATCGGGCTGCATGACTCTCTCTCTCTCTCTCTTTAAACCGCTGTGTGCAAACGACTCCAGCGGCCCCCCGTCCCAAACTGCCCGAGGAAGGATCACCTCCGCCCGGGTGAAATTAGATCACGCTGCCAGTCCGTGCATGGGAGCTATGGCGGCATAAAGAAAGGAAGTTACGCGTTCCTATTTATTGACTGTGGCTGAGGAGGGTTGCTCCTCCTAAACTGTTTCGGGGGGAAGGCGACAATTTGGGGGAAGTGTTCCCCAAAGCGAGGGCGTTTAGTGGTAAAGGCTGCAAAAGTGTTATGGAGGACAACAGTGGAATTTTGTTTTAACTGCCTTTTACTGCAGCTGTAAGAGAGGCTTCAAACATGAGAGCGATTTTGAGCTTGGTCCGTTTCAGTCAGGAGAGAACACATTAGCAACAACACAGCGTTTCCACCCCGACAGTATTGAGTAATGTCCCCACACCCCGTGCACTTTGAACCTGTGACATATTACACTCTCATTCCCTTTGACAAGTAATTAAATCATAAACAAATAATTATGAGTGCAGTAACACGGTTATTAATACTCATTAGCACTGGTGTCAGGCCAGGGCTGGGGGCCGTAATCAGAGCGGTGGCCTCGCTGCTCCTTTCCAGACAATAACAAAGTGACGTCATTTTCTCTCGATGCCGACGAACGCGCTCTCGCCTCTAGCGTTGAAATCTGTGACTGTTGTGGCTTCATTTGCATGACTACACGCATTTTCTTCTCACAATCCCGAACGTCCCAGGCGCCACAGTCAAATAAATGCTCTCACACGGCGGGACAGACGGGGGAGAATATGGGTCCTCTCGTAATGCCACAGATGAATTGAAGCAGGCTGCAGCCTATTTCCAAGCACAATGCGGCGCGCGGGGAAGCGCAGATGAGCCCGGGCAGGCCGCACATACCGCCTGACATTGCCAATGAAAGCTCCCTTTGAGCCGCGGTAACGTGTTTTCCATTCTCATTTCGGTCCCATGATCGTCGATGATTGAATTAGCATACATTCCCCATACCGCATGTACCGTATATCTTTCTGAGGGAACAGAAGTAATAAAACATCTTCTGGTCGTCACACCGAGTTCTCTCCGGTGACGCTAATTATGCATCGCATTGCGTTCGCAGTCAACATTCTCAGTTATCTAAATGGAAATTGATATTATTTTTGCTCTGTATGGAACTTGATGAAGGCTGTGATGTGTAAATCAGAAATGAACATCTTCGTGGAACGTGGAAAGGCAGTGGCACAGTAGTGAAACATTTTCCCACGGAGTTTCAATGCCATTTCTGCATGTTATTGTGTCCTTGGGCAAGACATTTCATAGTGCAGACAAAGCATAGGTGCAGAAAGGCATTCACGCTGCGGGAAAACATGCTATACTTAGACACATAACAGGTCTGTTTTTCTATCACAAATGCTGCGTATACAATGCTGCCAAAAGAAGTTTGCTCTTCTACAAGAAAATACATGGATTACCACAGCTTTAATATTAAGGAGGTATTATTATATTCATACAAACATTGTAATTAATAGCTAATAACCTTTTTATAAGCCTATGTGAAAAGCCAGACTATGTGTAATGTGCAATGCAAGTGCTCTGTCTTTCAGGTAATTTTTACACTTGCCAGACAAACGTTCAATGTGCGGGAATTATATTTTTATTTATCCATCCATCCATTTTCTTCCACTTGTCCGTTGCCGGGTCGTGGGGGCAGCCGTTGGAGCTGCCCACATCACATAGCACCAATCCCCTATGGCTCCTCCTGCAGGTGGTGGGTCCACGGGAGGACGGCCTCATGGTTCCAAACGGGCCTGTTGGTCTCTCATAAGGGGCTTCACCCATTCACACTCTCATTCATACACCAGTGTGCGCAGACACTGGAGGCAAGGAGAGTGAAGTGTCTTGCCCAAGGACACAACGACAATGTGCACCTTCAGGAGGCGGGATTCGAACCCCCGACCTTCCGATCAGTTGTTTTTATTTATGAACACTGGAATTATGACCTCCTCAGTGTAGCCAAACAAGGGTTAAAAGATTATCATGAAAGTTTAATTCTGGCCTTACTCTTAGTGATTTTTTTTTCGCAAGCTAACAGGCTTTTTGGACAGAGAAGGACTCAAAGAGCATATTTAAACAATGTCGGCACGTGTATCACAAAGTGAACAGTCTTTGGCCTAAACTAAAAGAAGTTTAACCAGTTTCGGAAAAGACGCTGCATAAATTACCACTCCTGTTTTCACTCCATATTGTGAATCTTCTGCGGCATAAACATTTTTGACGAGCCGTCTCCAAAGGTACAACATACGTCACATAAGCGAGGTTATCTTTCAGCATTGCAACAGCAAAAATGTACAAACTCTACTTGAAATTTCACTTGAATTATGGAGGTTATGCCAGAGCGCAAAGCAGCACCATTGTCTTCTGCGTTGTAGAAGTAGATGTTTTCATGTCTGGCACTGACTGCACAGGACGCTAAACTTTCAACAGCAATTTCCACTCATACCATTAATCTTCTATCCAGATTTTCCGCTTTTCCACCACTGTTCTGTTTTTAACCTGCAATTTCATGTCGGTTTTCACACTTATTATACCGCAATTACGAGCTTTGAGTCATATCGCACCCACTCACAAGAAAGAATAGAATTGGAAATGGGACTGTACAATTAATACACAGTGAACTCGAGCTGTATGCCTCCCCTCTAGACGAGAAGTACAGTAGATAGTCAATTGTAGGACTGAAAGGTTGCACTCAGCTCTTATAATAAGGGCATTAGCCGCGGCGGGAGTGCTGTATGTCTTCCTTTCCTGCGAGCTGTTTTTGTTAACGCTGCTTTGGAAATAACAGCATCTTGTGATTTTCCGGATGATAGGCGAAAGGAAGGGACAGCTCTGGCTCCTGGCGCTGGTAAACACGTGCTTTTGGACGTGACATTACTGAGCGTCGCGGGAGGGAGTCTGAGCCATTTGATTAGACAGGACAGTTTATTGTTATTGCTGAGGACTCGTTTGGCCTGTGGAAACTCTCTCATGACTTGCTGATGATTGACAGCTGCAATGCCCTGTCGCTCCAGGACCATTTCTATCTACCTTTTTTTTTTATATATATATGAAACTGCATGGTATATGTAATTAATCATGAATTGAATGAGTAAAATAATAACCTTATAGTCAAAGGGCTTAATGCCATAACATTACAAGTTCATTGACCTACTCACTTGCAAACAATGATGGTTCAGCTTCTGTGTGATGCATTTGGAAGTGTGTCAATAGTGAATGTTCTCCATTGTACTTTTAATTGAGAAATAGTGAAAGAAAATGGCAAAACCATGACTATTTTATCAAGGAGGTTTGTAACTATACTATGAAGGAGTTTAAAACAATGCACAAACCACATTTAATAGTTGTAATTGCTGCAACAGTTGTTTCCGTCGTTAATTACCGTATACAAGTGTTCAAATGTATCATTACAAAATTAGCTATTAAAGGTGCATTATGCAACTTTTTATGCAGGCTGTATGAGTGGTCAGAATGATGCCTTTGCTTTCGATCACGGGGGCCTCTGGTGGGTTTCTGGTAAAAGGGTCCTTCCGCGGTGAAAACCTTCCAAACAATTGATCCTGGAGCGTCCGGGAGGCCACTGTGATGGAAAGTAAAGGTTTCATGCTGACCACTCATACAGCCGCTGGGTCACTAGGGTCAAACACGCACTAATATCCACTTTATTTTCCACATAAAAAGCTGCGTAATGCACCTTTAATAGCAAATTTTGTAATGATATATTTGAACACTTATATGAGTGGCAATGGAAACAACTGGTGCAAACAATTAAATCTGTGTTTTGCATTGTTTTAAACTCCCAAATTCATGGTAACGTTACAAACCTCCTTGATAAAATAGACAAAATCATTGTTTTGTCATTTCTTTCACGATTTAAAATTCAGAGTACAAGGGAGAACATTCACTATTGATAAACGTTTGTCAGTAGATTCAATTCATGAATTCAATTCAAAAGTTGCATAACACTCCTTTAAAATTGGAATTATAATCTGTTTATTACGGAACGACTGGTAAAGAGAAAACTTACACGTAAACGGTAAATGGTCTGTATTTATAAAGCGCTTTCCCACCTACATTAAGCACTTAAAGCGCTTTACATCAAAGCTTTACATGTTTTACACTAAACTCTCAATGACAAAGTGCCAAAACCAGTTTCATATTGAGAAATGACATTTGGTATCATCTGTTCTGACACTCATTTGGCCTGTGTTGCCATGCCGTGACATCATCTGCATGCCCTCTTTATGTTCAGGTTAACTGTAAGTGATGGGCAAGCGCTAGATCTTCCGGCCGGCTGACACACTCTTTCCCATGACTCCTGCATTGACCCCAAACCACTCATTGACCTCATTGAGTAAAGGGACTGTTCTTAAACATTAGTGACAGTCAGGTGTCCATTAAAATGTCCGTTACAACCTGAAAATCTAGCTTTTTTTTAATTTTATTTTTTTGACAAGTAACTTTCACCAACTGCGCAAACAGACGGCTGCATAATGACCAACCTGTTGTGCTGCCATTTCACTCCAGAACCAGTTCTTCGTCACGGAGTTCTTTGTAAGTGATTGTGGATTATGGTTTTAATGTCACTCATGGAAAATATCAAAACCTTTTCTAACAAGTCAGGCAAAAGTCAAAGTCAAAATTAAAATAGCAATTAAGTTAATGAAAACTGCCCGAGCTGATCTGAAAAATCTATCAAATCTCGTATCTGAATTTTAGCTCTCGGGATATTATTTCTACACATTATGCTAAAAAATAAGAAATCTTTGAATCTTTCTTTTATACAATTACATATGGAGCAAAACCCACTTTTCTCTGTGTGTTTGTTTTTTCACCAAGTTTCCTCCGAGTTTATCAGCCCGAGCCTACAGCGTTTCTACACATTTACCCCTGGTGTAAACATTTTCAAAGCGTTTCTTTCTTTTTCATCGTCATGATTTCAAAACTACTCACAGCCACTGCCGGGGCAAAGCCGCGGTTCTCCACAGAAGCCGTTGCCCATTTGTTGTGCGCTAAAAACCGCTCACGGTAAAAAAAAAAGAAAAAAGAAAATCTCAAAGATGTTGGCGCGCTCACACTGAGAAATAACACAAACAAAAATCCACCGGCATCTTTTTTTTTTTTCATTGCTTCGAGCTTTTTTTTTTTTTGGCACAATTCGTCCGGTTGAAAGGTTCAGTTTCCCCCTAAGCGGCCGGTGTGTGTGGAGCAGTCTCCCCGGGGACGTTCCCGATGTCAGCAGTGCTTTTGTCGCCGTCGGCGGTTCGTGCGATCTCTGTGCACCGGATTGTGCGTCCGTACGGAGTTGGTCGGATTTGCATAACATGGACGGCTGTGTAGTTCATTACTCGCAGGTTTGAGATCATGGGTTTATTTTATGGGGGGAGTTGAATGTTTCGGTTTGGGAGATACACTATAAAGCAAACCATTGATGAGCGTAAAACTACCCTTCAGGCAAATCAGCCAAGAATTTGAATAAGTCAAACACAGTAAACATGGGACTGCAATGAAATGAAGAGACAATAACAGGCTTTGTATCGGTTCATAGTGGTTTCATTCTCAAACAGCTAATCCTGTGTAATATGTTGGACTCACAAAACGTACATTTCACCTTCTGACTCCCGCCTAAACTAAGTCTAGTTTTGCCCAAATCTAATCTAATAATAATAATAATGCCTTACACTTGTATTGCGCTTTACAAGTCTGTATTACCAAGTTTTTCTCAAAGCGCCACATTGTCGTCATAAAATCATTCACTCCATACTCGGTGGTGGTAAGCTACTGTTGTAGCCACAGCTGCCCTGGGGTAGACTGACAGAAGCGAGGCAGCCAATCTGCGCCATCGGCCCCTCCGACCACCACCAACCACTCACTCACATCATTCATCCCGGCCTATTGTACATGTTTTTAGTGGTAGGGGAAACCGGAGTACCCGGAGGAAACCTACGCAGACACGGGGAGAACATGCAAACTCCACACAGAAAGGCCCCGTCCAGGTGGGAATCGAACCCGGGACCTTCTAGCTGTGAAGCCAAAGCACTAACCGCTGTGCTACCGTGCTAGCTTCCCGGCTAGAGTTTACAGCCTATAGGCCGGTGTAACGCCTCATTTGAAAGCTAAGACTGATCGGAGATCATTGTCATCACTTTCTTGTCGCTTTTTCAGCACGTTTTTGTTGCGCTTTTGTCACTTTTTTCTTGTCACCCATTTTGCTGCGTTCTCTCGCATCCTCGCTTTTTGTTGCTATTTGGACACTTTTTCCCTCCCAAGAAGCTTTTAAGGTTTGTGTGAAGTCGAACTGGAGAAAATGTGCTCGGTTAAAGTGGGAGTTAAGAGGCTCTATACATATTTATATACAAGCAATGAAAGAGGAAGTCACCGAATGAAAATGTTATTTAAGGTCCAAACTCATTCCTAACTTCCCTCGCACATTTTTACCTTCACAGGGGAAACATCTTTACAACTTCACAACTTTAGGGTCACTTTTCAGGGTCACCTTCACAGAAATGCTAGAAAACGAGCCTCGGGAAATTGATACAAAGGCCTCACAATTAGTCGCAGTGTTTTTCTCAAAAATGCCGGCGCTCCCAATGTACTAAAGGAGGACAAAACAAACTGTGTTCCACTCCTAGGAAGAAAAAAAAAAAAAGCACATTTGACTGTATTTTAAGTTATGATATATATATAGCCCAGATAGAAATCCCACTGGCTTTTAAATGACCTTACAACTTTCTGTGTCTGCCCACAATAGGATCTCTGTGTTTCATATGATCATCCCTTTTATCTTCCGGCCTCGTGTCTCCGCTCTTCATCTCCCGGGACATGTTGTTGTGACTGTCCCTCCAGAACCGGCGTATTAGATGGAATAAAGCGACCCATTGATACGAACAAGTTCTTCCTGTCCGCCTATCAGCACACTTGGACCGAAGCCAGCCTTTTTTTTAGTCCTGCACCCCCCCCCCCCCTCACAGCCACTATTGTATCCCCCAAACACACACACTCCAGCGCCGGATAGCCAGAGGACAGAACACATGTTAGCAGTCTCTCCTCACCAGACGCAACTGAAGGCGACTTTGAGAAACGGTCGGCTCTTCTTCTCTCCGGCTCCGGACTGCGTTTTTTCTTTTTTTTTTTTTTTTTTGCCGGGGTCTAAAATGCTTCCATGTGCCGCCCGCGCGCATTCCTCCTATACCTTTTCAGAGGCAGAGGCATTTCAAGACTCTCCCCAGAGATACCCGATACCCAGGGGAAAGCAGATAGTCATGAGAAATACCTGCTAGCTCTAAGTTGCCATAACAGTTTTGAATAACACGACGGGGAATCTTTGCCATTCCCGCGTCCGCGTTGGTCTTTTGCACATGTGCCAGCTATTGTTTGCTTCCTTTTTTAAGCCGAGGAGACAAGGCTACTCAAACCATCTAGCTCATGCGGAAAGAATTTTTATTACTACAAACGAAATGCGGCCGGCAAAAGGTAATACGAAAAGTAATAAATCACGCCAAATCAGAGCAGACACAAGCGAGTTTAGTTTATTTGTTTATTTGAGCAGTATACATTCTGCTCAAAAGGAGTGGGCTGAAGCAAGAAGCGTATGAGCGCCAACCCAAAATAAGTAACAAAAAGAAAACACATGGTTTGTAATAAATACAGATAAACAGTGTTTGAAATTATATTTAGTAACAGAATAGTGAATAATTCCCCTCAAATGTATGTTTTGTATTCAGTTACGTTGTCCAGTCAGAGCAGCCTATTGGAATCTGAATACTTAGAATACTTTCACCTTGATTCGCATTATATTCATGTAAATATGTACAGTATATTAGAGGTCGACAGATATGGGTTTTTCCAAGGCCAGTGCCGATATGCTCGGCCGATATTTTTGACCGATATTTGTTGCCGATTTTTCCAAATGTCTGGTCTATAGTCCTGTAAAAACATAAATACTTGGCCACTCCAGCAGTGGCCGACTTTAATGTATTACTTTAGGTAATTCAATCATAGTTTATTTCCTAGCCTTGATTAGTTGCCATTAGCATTAGCATACTGTTGCTAGCCGAAATCCAGATAAGCTATTAAGTTAACAAAAAGAAGCAGGTAATCTCAAGCTGATGTTTGAAAAGATTTATCTTAAACTGAGCACATTATTTTGTTATCTCTTTATATATAAATGCTTCCCTCAGAAAAAGATTGACCTATTTTATTTTATTGGCTGTTTTTATCCAAGAATTTTTTTTTAAATTTAAATGTGCACCTTATGGAGCTTTGTTATACAGTGTTTATGTTTACATTTTATAGCGAGTTTTCAATAAAACTACTCGTATTTGGCTTTAACTTTGACGTAACATTTAATTTCACAGGTGTCACTTAGCGGAAAAAATATCGGGATAATACATTGAATATCGATATTCAACCTAAATATATCGGGATATGACTTTTGGTCTATATCGCCCTAGGTTAAAACTAACTTAGCGATTGAGTTCTCCAGGTTCTGTGCTTTAAAATGACACACAGCACGTCCACATTGACTGAGGATGAGTGAAACCTTTAACAGGGTGCACCAATGTTCTCCAAGTCCGATTTTTTTTCATAGGTGAGTTGGCACATCAACCAATCACACGTCATGAGAGTGAAACGTCATACATATATCAATCAGCTTAACCCTGACCCTGCCCCAGCCACTAACCTTAAGGATAGTGGGCTGGTGCCTAATCTTAATACATCGATGTCATAGGTACCAGGGAACATAGGGCTGACCCCCATTTAACAAACTTTTAGCTAACCAATTTTCATTGCGATGTTTCTCTGTCCCCCTGAGACCGAGGGAGTTGCGGGACGACTTAAAGCCTTGACTTAGTTCTTTTCGATGCAAAAAAAAGGGAAGTCTCTATCACTTTCGGTCCTGGAGATATCGGCTTCTATCGGCGCTAGATTGGCAAAGAGCCGATCTTATAAATTCCCAAATATCGACCCGATATATCGACCTTTACTGTATATGATTAAAAAATGTAGCTACGCTTGTAAAGTATGAACTTATTTGCCAATTAGAAAAAAAAAAAGCACTTTTCAAATGCACCAGGAGGGCAGCAGATCACACGACGCACGTGTGCATTCATTTGTAAGGAGTTGTACATCTTTATTTGTATGTTGGCAGACAGATCATCAACGATACAAAGTCAAACACTGCTCATTCCGCCTTTGTGTGCGCCTGACTGCCCCAGAACCGCATAGAACCAAACTTTTCTCCTGTCGTTCTGATCTTTTCTTCCTTTATTACTGATATGAAGCTGACAGTTAAAGGCCCTGCACCTGATATATTTCCAGGTGGTGGAATGAAATCGTTTTTTTTCCCCACTCCTTAAGTGATTTGTGAAAGACGACATTTCTGAAAAAAAAATATATATATATATATATTTAATATAAACTTTTCTTTTCTTTCCAAGAACTGACAGGCACATTGTTTTCAGGCTGTTTGTGACAGTGATCCCAAAAAAGTGACCCTGAAAACTGAAGAATTGAAATGCGCTAGAAACGTTGGGAATGAGTTTAGGCGCAGCTAATTATTCAAAATGTACAAACAACGAGTGCAAACGCCATTTTGATTTCAGGAAAGTAACTATTCTATGAATCCTTAAATTAAAGCGTAACGGTACCGGAATACGATTACTCTAAATACGTATTCTAAATATACCCAACACTGTGCACTGAAAGAATGGGAGATGGGGGGTTGTTCATATTGTGAATATAACTTATGCTACTCTGTCATATTATAATTACACTCCTTTTCAAAACATGATATAATCTAAAAGCACTGGTATAAATAGTTGTGATGCGTAATCTGCAAGTTTCGGTCATCACGGCAATGAATGAAATAGTTATGTTTTGTGTTGACGCTCCACCCACTTCTCATGCCCCCACCCCCTTCGTTTTTGACCGGGAAAAGAACATTTACAGATAAACTGCAGCAGCCATCTTGACTTGAACTTCGAGTGCGGACGGTTTCCATAAGGTACTTTTATTTATTTTTAATCTTTTCATATTTACAACATAGACTTTTAAATCAGGGCAAAGTCAAACTGAGTGCTACTTTGCGCTGTAGCTTGCCTGCCTCGTTCGTAATGATTAAGAAATGAAATGTTACGCTAAGCTTTTTTCTTCTTGTGGCAGAAGGGTGCTGTATGCGTGCAGTGCTAATAATGATGGGTGTACATATGACGATTTTAGTGCCTGATTTGAACCTCTCTTGTGATAGGGAAAATCTTTGGCTGTGGGTCGTATAATGAGCCAGGGCAAAGATTATTTTAAAAGAAAGTTCACCGGCGCTGTTATGACGTAATTTCCCGGTGGCTGCAGCTACTTCAGCTCCAGGCTGTGTGTCTCGCACGCGCTCACTTCACCCGGGTAGAGGAACCGCTGCCTGTGTCACCCGACAGTAAGCTTGTCTACCTGCTAACCCCGCTCTTAAAGACGCGCCACTAAGAGCGATGAACCACACGTGTTCTGGCATAAAAGTTAGACCGCTGTATATTAGGACATGTTCACTTTAGGTTCATAAAGTAGCTAGCGGTAGCGGCTAATGGATCAGTCTGCGCACAACAAAGTTACGCTAAGACGGTGCGCAACTCTATGAACACCAAACTCATCTAAGTTTAGCTATGATTGTAGCCTTCATATTTGACAATAACCGCCTGAAACGTGAGTGCATCTACAAGCTAAGCTATAAAGCTAACGGATAGCTCTACTTTACAGCGTGTCTGAGGCTAATCTGACTGGGTGGCTGTCCATGACTTCGGGCTGCTCACAGGTAAGTGTTCTGACGTGGTTTCTGCTAATCACCGTTAACGTTGGTAAACTAAAACTGAACAGAAGTTTACACACCTATTTGAACTATATGCCAACCCATTTTGTCACCCGTGCGTGTGTGTGCGCGCGCGTGTGTGTGTGTGTGTGCGAGAGAGAATCATTGAAAATGAATGAAAACTTATTATTATTTTTTATTTTTTTTGTGATAATACTGATAATAAAAGTATGCACTATGTTTGTCTTTTTTCAGTTTAACGCTGAGTTCAAGAGACTGACAACCATCCCTCTTCAGTCCCGTTTCCTCTCCATTGGACATCTTATCTAACAAACTTCTAGCCCTGTTTAAGTGGAGGGGAGGACAAATTGGAAAGAAGCTGCAAGAACTGATGAAATCCATGACAGATGTAAGAAGTGTGACATATTTTCCAATTTTATGTTTAATACTAGTGTCCTCTGTGATGTAGCTAAATCAACTTTTTGTATCTTTAATTGTGTTATAAACTTTGCCAACTATTTTGAACTCCTGGTTCACTAGTTCAGTCCGTCCATTTTGAGTAATCTTGTATGCAGTGGTTGTTTCTTCACCTGATTAAGCGCATTTTTTATATATTGTATAAACGTATGTATTACACTATATTTTATATATGATCATAGATCAGTGGTTTTAACTTAAAGTTCACACACAAATGGTACCTCATAAAATTGCACATTCAAACATCTATCATTCAGATATTGTTAAAGTACTGTTAATAAGCGGTTATCATTACCCCTTTCCTTTTAACTGTGTATTTGCAACTTGAATTATTATTATTTTTCTGAAGCAAGATTAAATTAGGAATAAACCTGGTATAAAAAAAAAAAACTTTAAAAAAAGACCTGTATCAGACAAAAAATGTTTAAAGCTGGGAGTAAACTATGTCTAAACAAAAACGCCAAATGCATAACTAAATCATGAGAAGAAGTACACAACATGTGTTTTTGTGCGTTGTACTGTATGATTTGGGATCTAAGCCGGTCTGTTATGCACCCAGGAATCCAGTGATGAAGATGTCGATGCTGGAGTGTATTTTGAAGGCATTGTGCGTGTACCTGAACGAGGACCCTGACATCTTGATAAAAGAGCATGTGGTGAGTACAATATTACCAGAGGTTGGCTTTGATTAATACTATACAATAGTTACATAGGAAACATGTTTTAGATATTTAAAGGTTTATGTAGCAGCACGTGTTAGTAGCTATGACAAACTAGACCACACATAATGAGTATACCGAATTATAAAATGTGATCAAGGGTATTGGCGTAACAGCTGAAAAATCTTAACCAGACAATGTATTAATTTAGGACCTTCTCTGTTACTATGTTCGAATTGTTTGGTTGAAATACTGGGAATACTGTTCATGTTCTGTTAAAACCTGACCAATTCGGCTCAAGTTTGGGAGGAATTAAAACATAACAGTTTTGTTTTTGCTCTCATTCTTCATTGGGTCATCTCCCTGTCTTTTAGCAGTTGATAGAGGCAAACAAGCAGGTTTTGGTAAATCTATCTGCTCAAATAAATATTCACTCGATACAACTAGTATTTTTTAAATAAAGTGTCCTCAATTATTACCAAAAATGATATATGCACATTTACAAAAGCTACACACTGAGCTTCTACAATGTCATTTATTGAACTAATAATTTTGGAAATATTTAAGAATCCAGTAGTTTTTCTTGTTTTCCAGATTTTATTCTTTATTTGTATTCCATGTCCTTGTATAGTTACTGCGTCTTAGATTTACATGACCCATTTGGTACAGGTATTACTACAATATATACCACATTATACATATTTTTTATAGATGTTGTGAAGAGTGTATCCTGGTTAATGTATTAACTTTTTGTTACTTTGCAGGGAAACAATGAAGCAGACTTTGAGGACTACACAGAAAACACTACAGTGGGAATCTTCACTGCCAAACAGCATGCAGCCCAGTCAAAACCAGATGACATTGGAATAATCCTGGAAGGCCAAATAGTCATCCAAGAACTGGACAATGTTCCGTTGGCTATTGCCCTCCTCTTTGGACTGCTGTATGCCTTAAACATGGACTACCCTCCACAACAGAGGTATTTCTTTGAAGTGGTCCAAAAGGTGATTATGGAGCTTGATAGGGGAACTCTTTCCAGGAAAGCTCAAGTCCTGAAATATCGGCTCCTTGAATAGGGGTTTAGGAGGTTCACCGTTTCAACTGAATTTTAGGCCTCATCAGTGCTTGTTTAAAAAGAAAGTTATTGGTCTTTGTAATTGTGGCGTTTCCCGTAACTGTTCAAGAAAACAAGATGAGCTTGCTGATCGCTTTTATCACATTTGCAACTTTTTTTCTTGTGAATGGAAGTCATGCCATTAGTTACATTTATTTAAATGTAGTTAGTTAATGAACAATTGTGGTTTATACTAGGCGTTCAAACACTTGACATAATGTCTTAAAGGAGACATGCAAAACAAAGTTTTTAGAGGTTTTATCAATGTTTAAAATGTCAGTGCCAAAATTGTACCTGGAGAACTGTTTTACTAAATGCAGTTTACAAGTATGTTTACTTTAATTGTTTCAGTTACTGCTGAAGTGTTCCAACCTGTTCTTGGATAATGCATATAACTTTCTAAGCAGTTAAGTGAATACAATAGGATGGAATGGAGTTTTCTTTCCCACTTCTTCCTGTAAAGGCAAAATCCAAATCCTGACCAGTCTTGTGGGTAAATTGTCTGCTCCCTTGAAACTTCACATTTTGACATCTAAAATATCAACGCTGAAGCACCCAAAAGTGTTATTCAGCCTCAATTGTGTGCACTTTAAGTTGAAATGTGAAGAACATTTAAAAAAAAAATGATTTTTTCGTTTAGTATATTGAAATATTCCATTGTTTTATTCTGAAATTTCCACTTATGATCCATGTTCACAATTTGTTTAATGTTGCACATTTGTCTTCATTAAATCGGTTTGTTATAATTTATGAACGAGCACTATTTTGATTTATAGGTCAAAACTCATAACGTTTGTAGTGTGAAGTAGTTTATTTTAGACTCATTATTGTGTATATAAAATGTTAATCCAAATGATGTAATAAATATGTAATACGTCAATACATGACGCTAAAGTAACAAAAATAGAAATAATGAATACAAATGCTTTATGCATGGATACAATGGGTAAAATGCGAAAGTGAAACAGGATTTTTTTACGCTCAAATAGGATGTATTTAAAAAGAAGGAAAATCATGATTTTATTTGAAGTGAAGATGAAATAATCACGCTCAAAGATTATGTATTTATTATGAAGGGTAAACATAATTTTATTTGTTGCTAAAAAGCTGAAATTTTCATTCTCAAATAGTATGAATGTATCTGGAGGATATTGCGTTAACACATTTTAAAACCACAACAAGACATTATTGCGCGCAACCCACTGTCGGTAATTTTTTTACGCTTTCTCAGCGACCTTTTTCTTTCAGTGTGGATAACAAGGGATAATGTATGTACCCATGTTTCCTGGATATATACCGGGTTAGGGGGTTTAGGATAAGATTTAGAGTTGGTCATATTACCAAGAAATACATTTGTCGAGTGTCCTGTTTCCATGTGATTACCATGTTATGACACTTTTAGGCACCGTCCTTTACTGTGCTGTAAAGCAACGTGCTATGACCTGCGACTTCCATCTTTTGTTTGTGATGAACAAACTTGTTACGACACTGAACAATCGCCCAAAC
The DNA here is from genome assembly GCA_021464625.1 of Proterorhinus semilunaris. NCBI lineage: Eukaryota > Metazoa > Chordata > Actinopteri > Gobiiformes > Gobiidae > Proterorhinus > Proterorhinus semilunaris. The sequence goes on from CM038359.1 coordinate 22,645,041, forward strand.
ATATGAAATGCGCTCCGTCAGAGTGTGACACAGCCCCTTGTCTATTTTCATTATCCCTCCCTCTTATACAACCTCCCTAAGCAACATGGTCAGTTTTTTTTTTACGAGCCCCGTAATCACACACACACTGACTATATCAGCTCCAATGCTTTAGGACACGCCGCGTTGTCAAATAAAAGTGTCCACGTGAAGGTCGCCGGTTGGAACAAAGAGGTCCAGTGTACGCGGCGGGGGCAGGTTAATACGGGCCCAGCAAAAGGTCCACGCTCTGTTTGTTTAGCCGGAGCCGAAAGCCGGGGATTTTAGGTGCGAACTACTCGGCCAAGGCAGTATCCCCCCCCACCCACCCACCCCTTGTGCTCCAACAGCCGGGGCTATCACTGTAAATCTGCGCGGGGCCCGTATGATTAATACCAGGCGGCCCGTCGAACAAGTGGCTGCGCATGACAAATGTATGTGGGCAGCGCGCTAGGCGAGCGAAAACAGTGCGTTTAGGAATTACGGGCGGCCAGGCTGCTTTTTAAGACACGCACTCAAATTGGGTTTCCAGCGTTAAACCAAACAATATTACTCAAGTGCGGCCGAACATATAAATATAGCAAGGACATTTGCAAAAATCGAGAATTGCGTTGCTGCTGCTGAAATGAGGCTGAAATTTGTTAGGCTGTTGCTACTGCTTTGGGCTTAAATCGAAAGGCGTGCCACCCACCGCCTCTGCCCCCGCCGAACTCCAGACCTCAGGAACCAGTTATTGTTTATTTATACTTTCACAATATGTCGTAATACAGAGCCTTCAGTTTGACTTGGGATTGTATTTGACCTGTGTTTGACCCGATTGTTTGCATTTGTAAAATGTGAATGGCTATCTGTGAATGCGATCGGGCCGTCTGAATATTCACGAGTGTGCTTTGAATTTGTGCGAGGGAATAATATCGCTGCATTTGAATGGAACTGCAAAAAAACAAATAACAGTTTGGACAGTCTGTGCAGACAGAAAATCCATTCCGCTTTGTGCCAAGTGATATTAACCATGAATAATCGCATTGACATTTCGGACTTCATCTGCGGTTTAGGACCTGCTGTCCTCTACGTATTTTGCCTGATTTATATTTTGCGCCAAGCTTATTATTTTCTGTCCTTCTTGGCTCTTTTTTTGAACGGTCCGAACCGGATCTCAATTGGATCATTTTGTTTCAGTGAATTTTACCCCGAACTCCCCCGAAACGAACACATCATCAATTATTTGTCAGACGGACACGATTTTATCCACATACACGTTTTAGCAGTCCTATTGTAAATTTAGATTATTGAAAAAAAAAAAAGTGCCTTTCAACCATAGCTGACATTTTATATTGAAAAGAGCCAGTCTTCTGCACGGCTCTTTGAAATGAACGGATCCCGAAGACTCCCAGTCCTCACTAGTCCTTTTTTTGTGAATAGACGTCTGTCAGCGTGTTCCTCCCCGTTGCACTCCCTGCAATGATGGTGGCACAGGCTGATGGAACAGGCCGGCTTCAAATGGGAAACGTAGGTGGCACAGTGGCCGAGTGCTTTGACATTGAAGCCCACAACAGCAATACGGCCCTGGATTTGATTTAGGGTTTCCAGGGTGCTCTCAAAGAACGCGGAGGGCGAACGTACCAACATCTAAAGTAAGCAAAGCCGGATTCCCGCGCTCTACGGAAGAAATATCAGCTGTGGCAAAATCACAACATTCATCTTATGCTTTCGAAACCCTCCACTGCTGCCTGCCGTGTCGGGAGGGCGAGCGCGAGTGAGCTTCTGCCAAGTAGCATTTTGTCTCCGCGCGGTTTCGCTGAGCCAGGAGCGCTCCATGGAACAATCTGCGTTCCCATCTGGTCACCGCGCCGAGCCCCTTCTCCCCTTCGGTTACCGCCGCGGCGTGCGGTCCGAGAGGAGGGACGTCCTGAGGGGGTGACGAGGTGGACCCCGGCGAGAGAATTACAGCTCCTACAGCCGGGACAATCGGTGCCGCCATGTTCCCACCGGGCCACTGTTTATGCCCCATGAAGGAGAGGACGGCGCCGTGGGGGAATAAATCCTAAAAGTTTGTTGTAGTTGGAACAAAGTTGAGCGAGTTTATTCCCGGTCTATGAGTGCGCTGGGGATACGGGGGGTATTCGTAGGAAAAGGAGCAGGTGGATTTGCAGCTCTATCAAATCACAATATATAAAACTATAAGAGGACACGGGCGCAGTGACAGCACACGGTTGGAGATGTGTCCCACGAGGAAACGAAGGTCTACAATAGACAGCAACAATGGGACACAAGCCTCGCGCCTGATTTTGTTTTCCAGTTGTGAAATGAGGTTTGTTTTGTCCAGTGTAAAAACATCTGTGTGCGTGAAATTAATGAAAACCTTTTTCTCGATCGTGAACTTTAGGGTAATTATTGCCAAAAAAACAATAATCACTCTAAAGTTCACGATCAAGAAAAAGGGCATTAAAGTATCAAAAAGCTTTAAGAGTAATTAAATGAATTGTGCCTTAAATGTCATGAAAAGGCATTAAATTAGATTCAAACTGGCACTGAATCCAAAGTGCTCGGAAAAAACATTCCTGCATATGGCAAGGCAAGGGCAAGGCAAGTTTATTTGCAAGAATAAGAAAACAGATCAAATCAATAAATAAAACATCAACATAAAAATGTATCAATTACAGTAAAAGGCAAGAGTGCAGATAAAATACTTTCAGTTTTCATATGCTCGGGTAAAAAGAGCTGTTTTCAGCCTGGATTTGAACATTGTCAGAGTTGAGGCCTGTCTCACATCCTCATGAAGACTGTTCCAGGTTTTAGCTGCATGAAACTGAAACGCAGCCTCACCGTGTTTATTATTGACTCTGGGAACCACCAGGGGACCCCTCCCTGAAGTTCTCAGGGCCCGAGATGCTTCATACGGCTCTAACATGTCAGAGATGTACTTTGGTGCTAAACCATAAAGAGACTTGTACACAAGCAGAGCTGTTTTAAATTCTATTGTGACAGGAAGCCAGTGCAGGGACCGGAGCACTGGACTAATATGGTCGTATTTCCTGGTTCTCAGGACTCGAGCAGCAGCGTTCTGGATGTACTGCAGCTCTAACAGTAGTCTAACCTGCCATGGATGAGTCTCTTTAAGTCTGGTTTTGACACTATTCCTCTGATCTTAGCCATGTTTTTCAGATGGTAAAAAGCTGCTGATGTTATTGCTTTGATGTGGCTGTTTAAGTCCATGATATGTTTGCCAAGAAATCTGGTCTAAAACACATACAGCTGCACTTTTGGCTGACATTATACACCATTTTTTCCCTCAAAAGTTTCCCTTTGTGCCCAGTTTGCTTCTAGATAACAAATGTTCCCCCCATTCCTCCGTTTGATGTAATGTTTACAAAGACGTGAAATGTGCACAGACTTTTTTTGTTTATGGCATTACAAATACAGTATTTGTATTAAAAAGCATTCATCTTGACTTCCTGCTATACCCGTATAAACCCTGTTTGAATGAATCCCTTAAAAGTTGTGCATTCAAATCTGTCCCTGTAAAGACATCATTTACATTTTTAAGCGTCTCAAAGGTTAATGAGTTTGAACCACAGCTACTGTCATTTCAAAATGTACGCTGCCTGTAAATGGAGAAATGAGATATCGGGCCTTTAAGAACAAAACAAAAGGTCCTTGTCCCATTTCGTAAAGCAGAGTGTTGAACAAACACAATATCTCTTCACAAAGACACACTACTTTCCCTAATCCAAACAGCAGTGTGGGAGTACATTTACGCTGAATAGAATAGTTCACATTCGCTTTTGTAATACATTTTGAAGTGATCTGTCTCTCGCTCGTCCCTCACAGCCCCCTTCTGTCGTTGGTGTGCACATTCATCCAGGCACGGCGCTGCGATATGAACCACACACGCTTAAAATCCAGCCCCCTTTTTCCTCCGCAAAAGCACGCTCGCACTTCATTTTTTGGGGGTGAAATACGCCCTGTTTTTTTTGCGCCGCCTGAAAACGATAGTTATGCAATAATTGAAGGTGCTTTCCCAGCTGTTACCTGAGGTCGCTGTTATTTAGCTGACCTTTCCAAACAAAATATACACAAGAATGTCCAGTTCCCCCGCCGCCTAATACGAACTATCAATACAGATCAGCCTTACACCACGGCTGCCAATTCACACATCGCGTTTTACTGCATAGCTGAATTGGAGAACTGGGGGATAAGCCAAGCATCTGAGAGTGTCAATTTGAGTACATGTTCACACTAAACTGTTTGCAGACCTTTGTTAACCCATCGTAATGTCTTCAGACTCGATTAGTATGTTCAAAATGTTCCCAGGAAAGGACATTTTGAAACAAGCCAGCACATTTGGAACAATCTGATGTCTTAATTCCTTACATTGCATTAGTTTACGTATTAGGAGTTATCATCCGCCCAATAGCACCGATATTTAAAACTATCGGGTCACTGCTTATATTCTCTTCAATGTGAATAATTTGGATGTTTTGGGAATGTGTTGGGAGAGTTAAAAAATGAGTTTGTACGACAAGTAACAGCTGGAAGGCCTGGCATTGACAGCCCTGAGATGTCGTCTTTCTCTAGTCATTTGTGTGACCAAACTTAAAGGCGCATTATGCAACTTTTTATAGGAATGCAAAGTCATATCAGTGCGTATTTGACCCAGCGGCTGAATGCGTGGTTAGCATGGTGCCTTTATTTTCCATCCCTGTGGCCCCTAGGACGCTCCAGAACCAATAGTTTTTTTTTTGTTTCTTTCTGGTAGGTTTTCACTGCTGCCGGATCTGTGTCCATGGTTACGCATACATTCCAGCAAAAAAACCTACCAGCACCTGAAAAAAAAAAAAATAATTAAATCAAGTTGGCCACTGGGATGGAGAGCAGCTGATGGATCATGGAAATATCAACTTTTTTTCCACATAAAAAGTTGCATAATGCACCTTTAAATTTTCAAGTGGCGTAAACCCTGTAAAGAAATACTTGGTTAACGTCTTACCGCCGTCTTAACCAAGCGCATGCATTTTCTCCGGTCCAGCTTTACGCAGATCTAAAAGCTTCTTGACTGGAGAGCAACAGTGTGATGTCTCATTTGAAAGCTAAGGCCCACAAAACTGATCTAAAGCGTTTTTGTCACTATTTTTTGTCGTGTTTTCAAAGTTGTTTTTTACGTGTTTTTGTTGGCTTTTGTTGCTTTTTCATCACTTTTTGGTCACGTTTTTGTTGTGTTATTGTCGTTTTTTTTGTTGCACTTTCTGTGGCTTTTTAACATCACTTTTTTCATTGCTTTTTTACTGTGCTTTTGTCACCTTTTGTGACTTTTTTGTGTATTTTTGTCGCCTTTTTATTTTGGTATTGTTGCTTTTCTGGCACGTCATCGCTCTTTTGTCACTTTTTAGTTTTTATCTTCATTTTCTATTTTCTTCTTGTTTTTGTCGCTATTTTGACACTATTTTCAAGAAACTTTTAGATTTGGAGAAAATTTGCTTTTAAAGCAGTACTAAGTAACTTGTTTACCCTAATAAATCCCTTCCCTAGTCCCTCTGGGGGACAACTTTCCCTGCTCCGACCCGGAGCACCAATACACACTAAAGGAATCAGGAAGAAGAAGCTAACAGGCTAACGGGCAAAGCTAACTGCGGGCTAGCGCCACTTAAACAGTATTTACAGCCAAGTTTGAGTGAAAGAAAAAGGATCTCCATTGTGTAATTGGATGTACAATATCCCTCTCTCCCTGTGTCTTTTCTGTCAGCGTAGTATTTACTCTCACAGACAATTAATGAGTACAAAAACGCAACATGCAGTGGCGCTTATGGCCTCTAGGGGCATGAGTTACTTAGTACTGCTTTAAGAGGTTAAAAGCACATTTTGGATAATGACTAATGAATTGTGCTTAACTTTTAAAACTTCTAACACTAAAAACGTAATTCTTTTACTAAATTTGAAACGGGATAGATTGAATTTTTCAGACATTCATATCCAGATGTTTAGCTATTTTTAATTTAATACATTCTGGACCTATAATGTATGATCTTAGGTATCCAGGGCCCGGTGCTCGGAGGTGTAAGTTCACTGTAAAATTCATGACTTTCCCTTTTGGTTTTCCATTCGTCTTGTTGCACGGTCCACTCTTTACCCTTAACACTGCAGATTAATTACGCTGCCTTTGCAAAGGTAGGGCCACAGCCGGCACACCTGTCCCCTGTGCCACCGCCGAGGAATTCGTCTTTATTACTTATTTATCAGAGTCCTGCCCAGAATAACAGGCTGAAGGAGTAGAATGGCGGTTAAATATGTTTCCAGGACTGGCCTTCAGAAGTGACTAATGGGATGTGATTTTGCGACGTGATGAACGACTGGATGAGGAATGAGAATCAGAAAGGTGGTTTGGAGAGAGAGTTTACAAAGCGACTGTTTCGCTTCAGAAGGTTTAATAGTTTTGAGTTTTGAGGAGTGGCTTTGTGATGGTCGAGCACAGGCCTAGTAGTCAAGAAGCAGATTATTATATTTTTTTCTTTCCCTCATTAGGAGCAATTTAACTTCTTAACACAGATTTTCTCCAGTCAAAATAGTGACAAAAACGAGATGGAAATGAACCGACAACAAGAGCGATGAAAAAAAGCGAAGGAACAAAACGAGGAAAAAGACCAATTTAGGTCAGTTTTGGTCTCGGCTTTCAAATGAGTCACTGAAACCTTTGGAGTGAACTCGCTTAAAGCTGGGGTCCTGTTCAAACAGTGACATTTTTTGTTTTGGCCCAAACTTGTTTCTAGCTCTCACAGTCCCTCCTGTGTATTCAGATTGTTCAAAGAATGTAATTATACACATTTCACACCCACATACAGCCTTGAGTGAGGCAGGGGCGGGGCCACCCCCAGGATAAATTCCACTCATTTAAATTAAACTTCTATCATCCATTGCTCAATAAAAGGTAAGGACAATATAACACGGTCTGTGTTTTGCGGTGTTTACAACATACTCTGAGGTGGCAAAAATAAATGTATTCTACAACACTAAAAAAAAAGAGGTACCCCAGCTTTAAATGAATTGAGTAAAATGATTGGGGAAACGCCTCGCGCCGGTACAGTTTATTCAGGGTTTAAATAAATGTAACCCAGTCTCCGGAGTCACCGCTCAGCCCACCTCAGCTCCAGGGAAGCGTGGACGTCATCCTCTAAGCGATTCTGTTTCAGTCAAATGAGATTTTAGACCTTTGAAACACAGCAGGCGTTTATTGGCTCCGGGCAAAAATACTCGGACTCGACTGGAGATATCTGATCACCGGCAAGAGGGCGGCCGTATCGAATCCGCCGTCGGTCCCGCGTTATCTTCAGACCGATCGTAACACGCCCCCCCTCTTGGCAGCAGCCCTGATTGCACGGTTAAGAAATTCAAGTGGTAGATGACTTGGGTTTGATATGAATAATATGCGGACGGCCCAAGGGGGCAATCGCATTTGTAAGTCGGAGTCGTTTTTCTCCCCCCCCCTTCCCCCTGGATCCTCTTGGATTTGTCGCTTTGCATTTGCGTTAGGGGGCGCCGCGTTTAAACAATCGCAATAATGGGAAACATACTGCGGCGGTGACACTGTAAGCTGGTGTATCAAAGGCATGTGGGGAATGGAAGCCCGTCTGCCTCCAGAGAAGCATGTTCGGGGTCCTGACAAGCAGTTTCTCGGGTTTCCGTAAAACATCCTGTGTTTCGGGGGGCTCAGAGCAGACTGGTAACTCGGCCATCACACCCTCAACGCAAGATGTGTTCAAATCCCTAACATGTGTCGTCCATAAGCTCGTACTTTAGATCAGCGGTTCCCAACTGGTGGGTCGGGACCCGAAAGTGGGCCGTGGAACCGTTTTCAGTGGGTCGCGAGGCTTTCCCGGAAAATATTGATTTCGATATTTAAGTATTCAAAAAGTATGTTATCACTACTTGGTTCTTGTTGTGGGGTTGTTTTCATCATAATTACATTTTTTATTTAAAGGTGCCTATTCGACCTTTCAGTGACCCAGCGACTTTACTGTCCATCACAGTGTTTTTTTTTTCTTTTTTCATGTATTTATTTCATTCAAAAGTGACATCACAACAATACCGCCAAGCCAATACAGTATGAATGAAACAGAGTAGAGAAGATATAGTCTCCTAATATCTGCCCCCCTTTGCTATTTCACACTTTACATGTTGTCTTTTAATATATATTTATATTTACAGTATTTACAGATGTGTAAATGTTGCTCCAGGATCAATCGTTTTTCGAGTTTCTTGTAGGTTTTCACTGCTGACGGGACCCTCTCACGAATCAAAAATAATAAAATCTACAAAACAATTGATCCAGGCGCTTTGTAGAGGCCACTGCGATGGAACTAAAATGCACCAGGCTCACCACCCATACAGCCCACTGGGTCACCAAATGGTACATTGCGCAGAAATATCAAGTTTCTGTTAGTTTTTTTGCATGAAAAGTTGCATAATGCATCTTTAAAGGAGCTATACCTGATTTTACTGCTAGAAATGGAAGGAACATTATTTTATCCTCCTTAAGTATATTGTAAACTCAAATGTTTGTGGGGAAAACAGCGTGCATCCAATTATAAAACATCTTGTATCAATTTCATGAACTTTCTGGCTATTTTTTGTGAAAGTGTCCCTGAAAAGTGACCCTGCAACTTGCGAAATGTGCCTTTAAACTTGTCCCTGTAAAGAATTTGAAAGCTACAAATATATTAGGAAAGTTAGGAATGAGTTTGTAAGTTTGTACCACAACTAACATTTTAATTTTGTGGCTTCCCCTTTTATTGTTTGCAATCAAAACATCAGGTATAGGGCCTTTAATGCTTATTCAACTTTCAATGAGGAAAAGACAATATTTGACATTATACTATACAAGTGTAAGTTGTATTTGGGGTATTTGTCGTCCCAGGGTGATTGTGGGGGCTCATAAGTGATATTATAAGAAAGTACTGCAGTTGCGTCAAACAATTCGAGAAGCATAACAAACAGATAATGAGTTTCATGTAAAGCCAAGTCGCTGTGGCGGGACAGTGTGTTGGGGTCTGTTATTGAGGTGGACATTTTGAGGGTGGCCCTATAGCCGAGCGAATAGTGCTCATACCACGCAGTACATGCCACAGCGGGGCGTCTCCGGTTCGAGCTCCATTTGCCACATGTCAGTCCACCGCCCCATACATTATTCATAATGTACTTTTCACTGTACGTCTTATCAGGGCACGCACGGCTAAATATAGTCCCGGTACACGCGGCGGCTTTAATTTGACACATTGCTTCACGTGACTGTGCTGAAGCGCTGATGAACTGGATTAAAAAATAACAATAAAGTAAAAACTATGATTAAGGCTGTGTCCAAATGTCCCTGAACCTGAAGTTATGCCATAAAAATGAGATTGTAAACACTTTTTAGTAGGCTTGATCATAGATTCAGGCATCTAAATTTCAATAGCATTTCTTCAACTTAGAGGCTAACAGTGAAAACTATTATTTGGCACCTAAAATAAACAAGTGCTAGAAACAGTGGGTATTTTGGCGAAACACTATGAACTGTTTTAGTTCCAAGAGCCTTTTGAAAACATAAAACCTCTTGGTAAATCAGCCTTTATATTTATCATTTGTGATTCTTTCATTTCCTCAGTTTGATCTATCCAGCGTCAGATGTCGCATTATAATATGGAAAATCCAAAACTAATGAGATGAGGTGAAAAATGAAAGCAATATTTTATTTTTGGGGGGCGGGCCGGACTATTTCAAGGAGTTTCATTTCACGTCATGAGCAGTAATCCCAAAATAAGAGCTGTCGCACGCACGCCAGGGCCTAATACCATAAAGCATTAAGTTACAGCGCGGCTTGCCAAGGCTAACACTGAGCGGATGATTGCTACAAGAATAAATAAGACAAAATAACACTGATGATGATGAATTAAGCAGAGGAGAAATGTGTTTCAGAGCGGGGAATATTACGGCACCGTTGGATATAACGGGGCAGGCGCTGGTTTCAGAATAGGCCCGGATTAAAATTACAGCGTACCGGCGGCCGACTCCGTGATTTCATGTGTCACTGTCTGGTTTTTCGGAAGCCGTCTCACCTGCATCTGAATCCACCTGGGGGTATAATAGAAATGTGCCCCTTTTGACGGGATTGTCGTCTTTCACATATCAACAGAAGTGAATGAGCTGTATTTGGATTGATTTAATCCAGTTGTCGTCGACGAGCATATTACTCAAGGCAACAACACTTTGAAAGAGACTGAAGGGGTTTGTTTTGTGCTGGAAGAGAAAATGTCTGAAGGGCTGCGGACTGAAAATGGATTTGACCCCCCCCCCCCCCCCGCCCCCCCAAAGAATGATCGCGTCGACGTAGAATGATCGCGTTAGCGTGTGAAGTCCGAAGACTTAAACCACTCAGTTTCCTCCGACACTCAAGGCTCATGATTACATCAGCACAGTAATGGATGAGATCAATAAAACCTAGAATGATACAAAATGGTATAGAAATACTTCCACATTGTATAACAATATTTCCACAAAAGCTAAGACCTACAAGACTGATCTACATGGATCTATTTCCCCGCTTTGCTGCCTCGTAGTCGTCACTTTTTTCACGTTATTTGTCCACCTCATTTTTGCCCCTTTTAACTTTTTGCTGTCACTTATTTGTTACATTCTTGTCATATTTTTGCTGCTTTTTGTTGAGTTTTAGTCTTTTTTTGGGGGTTGAGGTTTTTGTCACTCTTTTGTTGCTCTTTGGTGGATTTTGTGTCACTTTTTTTTTATTCTTTTCACCTTTTTGCAGTTTTTTTGTTGAGTTTTAGTATTTTGTTATTTATTTTTTTATCACTTTTTTGTTGAGTTTTTTTTTTGTAATTTTTTTGTTGAGGTTTTTGACAGTTTTTTGTTGCACTTTGATCGCTTTTGTTGTCACTTTTTTGTTACATTCTTGTCATATTTTTGCTGCTTTTTGATGAGTTTTAGGTTTTTGGCACTTTTTGTTTTGCTCTTTGGTGTCTTTTTCATCACTTTTTTGTTTTAGTCTCTTTCTTTTTGGAGTTTTTTCATAATTTCTTTGCTGCGTTTTTTTTTCTTTGTTTTTTTGTTGAGTTTTTGTCACATTTCTGTAGCTCTTTTGTGGCTTTTTCATCGCTTATGTTGTCACTTTTGTAACATTTTTGACACAGTTTTGTTGTTTTATTTGTTGAGTTTTTGTCACTTTTCTGTCGCACTTTCATCAGTTCATTTTGACGCCTTTTTGTTGTGTTTTCATCTCGGTTTTTTTCCATCTCATTTTTGCCACTGTTTTGTAAAGTTTTTGACGCTTTTTTGTTTGTTTTGCGTTTTCAGGCTTTTTTCAAGAAGCGTTCAGATTTGGGTCGTACCAAACTGGAGGGAATGTGCTCAGTTCAGGTGGGGGTTAAGAGGTGAAAGTTTTTTTTTGTTTTTCATATCCACATGAATAGGCTTCGCTGAGAGACTGCACTGCGATCACACTCAGCCCCATCGGCCTGAACAAGCTGAGCTGTGCATTATTGCGTTTGCTCTGGTTGCTATATTGTTTATTGACAATATGTGCATGGGGTTACTAGGCTCCTCATAACTCACACTCTTTATTCATAGGCTGCGATCAATTAGAAGACAATCAGTCAAGTTGCTTACTTTACATAACTGTAATGTGCTTGACTAAACATAAAGTTGTTCCCCGAGGCGTTAAAAAGCTTCTCGACTGGCGCTTACAGCCTATAGGCCAGTGTAACGCCTCATTTGAAAGCTAAGACCTACAAAACTGAGCTAAGATTTTTCCCCGTGTTGCCGTCACGTTTTTGTCCTGTTTTTTTGTCGCTTTTTTTATCGCCTGCATTGTCACGTTTTTGTTGTATTTTTGTCGCTTTTCTGTTGCTTTTCCATCACCTTTTTCTCGCCCGTTTTGTCCCAATTTTGTCACTTGTTTGTCGCCTGTTTTGTTGTTTTTTTCTTGCCTGTTTTGTCGCATTTTCGACACTTTTTGCTGCTTATTTGTCACCTGTTTTATTGGGGTTTTTTGTCAGTTGTTTGTTGCCTGTTTTTCTGCATTTTTTGTGTATTTTTGTCGCGTTGTTTGTCACTTTTTTGTCACCCGTTTTGTCACAATTTTGTCACCTGTTTGTCGCCTGTTTTGCTGCGTTTGGTGGTTTTCTTGCCTGTTTTGTCACTCGTTTTTTTTTTGTGTGTGTTTTTGTCGCATTTTTGTCACTTTTTTGTCACCAGTTTTGTGACAATTTTGTCGCTTGTTTGTCGCCTGTTTTGCTTGTTTTTGTTGCTTTTTCACCCTCATTTTGTGTCACTCTTTTGACCGTATTTTCAGGAAGCTTTTAGATGTGGGTGGGGATGGAACTCGGTTCAGGTGGGGGTTTAAGGGGTTCAGGTGGGGGTTAAGGGGTTCAGGTGGGGGTTAAGGGGTTCAGGTGAGGTTGAGGGGTTCAGGTGGGGGTTAAGGGGTTCTGATGAGGTTAAGGGGTTCAGGTGGGGGTTTAAGGGGTTCCGATGAGGTTAAGGGGTTCAGGTGGGGGTTAAGGGGTTCTGATGAGGTTAAGGGGTTCAGGTGGGGGTTAAGGGGTTCTGATGAGGTTAAGGGGTTCAGGTGGGGGTTTAAGGGGTTCCGATGAGGTTAATGGGTTCCGGTGAGGTTGAGGGGTTCAGGTGGGGGTTGAGGGGTTAAGAGGTTCAGTGGAAGCTCCATTGTATGAATGTAACATTGCAGTTGAGGTCATTCAAATGTCCTGTGAGAAATGCAGGTTGGCTTAATCATTGAGTTGTGCTGTAGAAATGAGACAAACATTACATACATTTCCCTCAAGCATTTGTTTTAGATAAAAACGTTTATGAATTTAAAGTGTGATAACAACAACATTATTCTCTTAATTCCTCATAAAACATATGCAAAATGATGTCCATAAAAGGTCGCTGTTAAGCACTGTAATTATCTCCAATTAAAATATCGTAATTAAAAGGTGTCCCCCGGTCATGTCGGAGTAAATTGCCGCGAGTGGTTTTTTGAGCTCAGCGCTCATTTCGAATCCTCCCATAATGCATCGGCTGACGGCAGAAGCTCCCGGGGGGCGCAGGATCACGGGACGGGGCCGTTTGGAGATTCGGGGTTTAGTTAATTAGTTTGGAGGAGAACGCTGAAGATAAACACAGAACGCCTTTAAGCGGAGGCAGAGCGTTTAAACAGCTGCAGGGACTGATCAGAACCAGGTGGAGGTCACGGCGAGAACAGGCTTCAGATAAGGACAGGACAGGAAAGCCATGTTCAGGACATCTTAAAGCTGGGGGACACAACTTTTCTGCTTGCTACCACAGAGCTCTTCACCCCCGTATTTACGGCTTTACCCAAATCTAAAAGCTTCTGGACCGGAGAGCAACAGTGTAAGGTCTCATTTGAAAGCTAAGGCCTACTACATTGATCTGAAATGTTTTATCATGTTGTCGCCGTACTATTGTCACATTTTGTTCACTTTTTGTAATGTTTTCTTCTTTAGTAGTTTTTTTGTCATATTTTTCATTTTTTTATAGTTGTGTTAAAAAAAAGTGTTATGTTTTGTGTGTTTTTGTTGTGTTTTTGTAGTTTTTTGTCGTGTTGTTGTCACAGTTTTGTTCCATTTGTGTTGCATTTTTGTCACATTTTTTAAGTGTTTTCTCAGTTTTTTGTTGTGTTTTTGTAATTTTTTGGTTGTGTTTTCTGTCATATTTTTTGTTGTGCTTTTGTAGTTTTTTGTCGTGCCTTCAAATTTGTTTTGCCCTGCCTTCATAGTTTTTTGTTGTGTTTTTGTTGCACTTTGGTTGTGGTTTTGTGTTTTTTCTGTTGTTTTCATAGTTTTTGTTGTGTTTTTTTGTTGTGTTTCTGTTGCACTTTGGTTGTGGTTTTGTGTTTTTTCTGTTGTTTTCATAGTTTTTGTTGTGTTTTTGTTGTGTTTTTGTTGCACTTTGGTTGTGCCTTTGTAATTTTTTTGTCGTGTTTTCATAGTTTATTTTTTTTTGCTGCGTTTTTGTCACATTTTCGTCGTTTTTTTTGTCGTATTTTCAGCTTGTCGTCGTGTCCAAGATTTTTTTTTGGCGTGTTTTCATCGTGTTTTGTCGCATCTTCACGTCACGTTTCTGCCAGACGTTTGTCGCTTTTCTTTTGTCACATTTTTGTCGCGTTTTCATTATTGACGCTTTTTTCCAAGTAGAAGAAACTGAAAAAAAAAAAAAAAAACTGTCTCGGTTCAGACGGGGGTTGGGACGTTAAACACGGCAAATTGTGAAAAAAGAAAAAAAAAAAAAAAAAAAAGGCCTTTTCATTTCATTCAATCCGTCTCCTTCGTGTGTGGTGACGTTTGTCTTTTTTACCGATGCTCGAGTGTTGTGGAAAAATCGATCAGCTCCATCTGCTGCTTTGAAAACCCTGCGTGTGCTTCGTCACGGCGGATCCTCTCCTCACATTAGCTCTATTCTGCGGATCATCTTTGGTACAGTTAGTCCCAGGAGCTCGGGGGCACTGGTGTTTCCCCGGCGCAGGAGTCCGCACGGGGGGGGTTCACGTGGGCCAGATGTGGCTTCAAACGCGGACTAAAGCCGGCCGGATTGAGTTGGGGATCTTTTCGGGGATGACCCTGGGACCCGCTCCTCCTCCCCTGTGTCTCTCGCCGCTCTGATCGGCTCATATGGCTCCCCGGTGTCTTGTTTGAGGCTCCGGCACCTCGCTTTGTGGTTAGTTAACTGCGCTCAAGAGGACGGGGATACAGCGTTTATTCTGTCCTGTGTGGATGGCGCGGGCCAGTGAGCCAAGCTTTTACTTTCAACTTGTGGCTTACTAACAGCCAATTTTTCAGATTTATCTTGATTCAATGAAGTAACTGTTAGTTCATAAATGTAATGGTTTAGAAATTAAGAGTGGACCATAAACAATTGATATTAATAAACAAAACAAAATATATATATATAGGCGTAAAGCCTTCTCCAACACATCCCAAAGGTTCTCAATGGGGTTAAAGGGATTGTTCAGGATTATTGACATTGGGCCTCATTTCCTAGTTATCCAGAGTGATGTTGATGTCTGGAGATATTTTTTTTTTCTTAAATTCATGCAGTTCTTATATTTGAAGAGTCTCGTGGCGCTAGGCTAGGGCGAGGCTATAGCATTTCTATGGTATCAGTTAGCCTGCATTAAAAACAGTCTGACCCGCTCCACAGTGCACCTGAGGCAAATCACTTATAACTCCAGACTAACGAGTTATAAGTGTTAGGGGCGGCACGGTAGCACAGCGGTTAGTGCTTTGGCTTCACAGCTAGAAGGTCCCGGGTTCGATTCCCACCTGGACGGGGCCTTTCTGTGTGAAGTTTGCATGTTCTCCCCGTGTCTGCGTAGGTTTCCTCCGGGTACTCCGGTTTTCCCTACCACTAAAAACATGTACAATAGGCGGGGATGAATGATGTGAGTGAGTGGTTGGTGGTGGTCGGAAGGGCCGATGGCGCAGATTGGCTGCCTCGCTTCCCTCAGTCTACCCCAGGGCAGCTGTGGCTACAACAGTAGCTTACCACCACCGAGTATGGAGTGAATGATTAATGACGACAATGTGGCGCTTTGAGAAAAACTTGGTAATACAGACTTGTAAAGCGCAATACAAGTGTAAGGCATTATTATTATTATTAAATGTCTGTGTCGATAGAATAATTTTAACCATTTTGCATTTAAAATAACTTATATTTGACCAGCATCACTTTCGTGGCTGTAAGCTAACGCAGCGGAGGAGTGATCTGCGAGAAAATAGTCCCTCAAAATGTGGTCAGTTATAAAAAAAATTCTATTATCACAGACATTTATATTGGTAGTCTAATTTGTGCACTGTGGAGCGGGTCAGACTGTTTTTAACGCAGGCTAACTGATACCATAGAAATGCTTTAGCCTTTCCCTAGCCTAAGCTCTTCAAATATAAGAACTGCATGAATTTAAGAAGAAAATATCTCCAGACATCAACAACACTCTGGATAACTAAATGAGGCCCAATGTCAAAAATCCTGAACTATCCCTTTAAGATCTGGTCTCCGTGGCGGCCGATCCAGGTGTTAAAATGATGTGCCACGCTCCCCCGAATCCCGGCATTGTCATCTTGGAATACGCCCGTGCCATCAGGGAGGAAGAAACCCATTGATGGAACAACCTGGCCATTCAGGATGTGCAGGTCGTCAGCTGTTCTCGCTCTTTGGGCGCAGAGTGACCCCAGATCATGACAGTTAGTCAAATCCAGGTGGCGACTTGGATCCTTCCCCGGAAAATGTTAATAAACAACAGACTCTTCCTGTGTTCTGGTCCACTGTAGATGTAATAACCGATTTCATCCTTCATATAAATACACTTTATGACTTTATTTTATAAATAAGCTTTAAAGAGCTGCATGTGGCTCTTGAAGTTGAGATACTGAAAATACATAGGAATCACCATGGAACTGATATTTCAATCCTAGGCCTCGTATTTCCTTGGTGTGGGATTGAAACAAAAATTGCAGGTGTCATCCTTCCCCAACGCCAACGTAGACAACTTGGCAATCATGAAAAATCAGTTCATCTTAGTCAGTGTGTGTTTAGTATTTCTGGCTGCCTATAATTTCATGTATTTATCTAACTGCCATGTGGGTGGCACTTAGTCAGTACAGAAACGCGTTTCATATTGTGTTTTTTGCAATGGTGTGAAGATATCATTAAAATCGTTTTGGAAGGAAAAGTTGATTTCTCTGAGCCATGATCTTCTATTTCAAGGGCAAAAGGCCTTAGCATTTTAATTAAACGCGACTTAGAGCCACAGATGGAGCGCTTCATTTATTTGTGCCTCGTAATGAACAAATGCAGTTTAAATGGACCACTAGGCACACGCAGACAATATGATGACACGTGATTATTCTCAGGGTCTCGACAACAGAGGTCGGGTCGAGGAAAAAAATTCTGTTTATGCAGTTTTTGTTCTTATTCATTTGAATCAGCTGCATTTGTGTTTTTCTGAAACAGTTGAGTAATGTTGCGTGATAGATTCCAGCTCTCTTTGCTCGCGCCGCGTCCTTTACATTCATAATTTATATTATTGTTGGCGCGGCACTTAAGCCGGGCAGTGCGCGACGTAACTTTATCTGTTATTATCTGCACAGATGGGTCCAAATACCAGCATTATGCATTACTTGATAAACAAATGGAAGGATTAGGCAGGTACATTAGGGCCTCGTCTAAATGCTTATTTTGATCCGTTGCAAAAAAAAAATAGCATCTTCTTAGTCCAGCTGATTAATAGGAGCAAATATCAGCACTGGCATGTTTGTTAGTTTATCAGAGTTTTGCGACAAGTTTGTTACTTAAAAATATAAATAATCTACTGTTCCGTAGTGTGTCTAATATGACTGACTGAATGAATGATAAAGAATGAATGAATAAAACAGGCTTCTTGTCAGGTGAATAGTGAACAAAGCTTATAAATTCAGATTCTTTCTTGTTACTGGGCAGAACTAGCACGTCAGCACAAACGTTGCCTCTGCATACCGCCACAATTACATGTTAGCATAGCTGCAGCGCTACATATCGGGATGACAAGGGTGACATAGCTACCACAAGTCAAAGCAGTAATCCACTCTCCCTCACAGTGTCCTCTTTAGCTGCTGTGGGCCCTCCCTGCCTCGGGCAGAACCACTACAGGGGCTTGCTTGTTGTCAACTCAGTGTTTTTACAGGCTGGCATTAGCTTAGCACAGGGCGGCATTCAGTCAGGCTGAGCAGTCACCGTGCCTGCCCTATAATTCAAATGCTCCACTAGCGCTGATGAAACCGCCCTGATTGAGCCCTGGCTGCCACTCTGCTGCTTTGACGGGGCGATTTACGCTTCTCATAAAAAATGCTTCCACATATAAAGTGTTTTTATGCTTTTGAAATGGCACAAGTAACACCTCAGTTGTATAGACACAACCATGTTAACTATTGACATGACAACTGTTTTATTCACTAAAAAAACGAGTGTGATCATGCATTTCTTAGGGTCGGGTTGTGAGATAGACATTTCAGGAATCTATATATGGGATACATTGTCATAAATCAGACACTGCATCCTAACAGTCACCAAACACCTCATACAACTATACATTTCTTTATATTTAATCAGACCACTACCTCTGGCTCCTTCATCCAGTTATCCACCACTGTTGTGATATAGATTTGCGGTGGTTTCTTTAAGTTTTCATGCCAGTGCATATGTCAGTGTAGTTTTTTTTTATGCCAGTGGCCTGCAGAGAGTTGTGGGAGGGCTAGACCTACACTAACTTTACCTTCTAATTAGAGCAGTCGACTTCAGTACTCAGGCGCTACCATTGTTTCACAAACATGTTTCCCCCTTACACCGCTGCTCCTCTGTCTATCCCTATACGAACCATAGTGCATTTTTCAGAGTCTGTCAAGGATGATATGTTTGCTCTCAGGGTAATAAAAAACACCCAAATGCAGGAGCAGAAAAGGCAATGAAGTGAGGTGCGGAGAGAGAGGCCCAGGAGTCGGTGCAATCCTCCTATACTCCCGCCATCTCTTCTCGGCTTACCCTGTAAAACATACCGCCGCGTGTTCAGGCCGCCGCCAATGCAAGGGATCACGTTATGATGATTATTTATTCATTCATTCATTAACCGAGTCTCCTTTTCTGTCAGAGAGAAAATGTGACTCTGTCGCAATCAGGCACATATCTGAGTGGACTTTGCAACCCAATCCAATCGACAATATTTGAAAATCTCCACAACTATTGGGAATTCTAGGACAACAGAGAGCCTGGGCAAACAGTGGGGCTCATGTGTTTTAACCCAGGAGCTCAGGCTCAGCCCAAACGAATGACTTTCCCTTCTGACTCACAGAACTGACCCATTATAATAAATACACCTTATTCAGCCTTAATAAATGATGAATTAAGACCTACTTCTCATGAACAATTCATTAGTTAAGTGTGACTAACACTTAATAACTACTTTAATACAGTTAATGCCTTACTTTTAATGAATAGTTCTTCACATACTTCACTTAGTCATTGTTAAGTAGTTAGTCACACTTAACTAATGAATTGTTCATAATGAATTAAGTGTTAACTCATCATTTATTAAGGCTAACTAAGGAGTCGTTATTAGTAATAATACGTTAAAATGATAATGTTTGCTAAGTGTGGTACTGAAGATTATCGGGGGGGGGGGTATGTTACTGTAAAAGTACTATCCAACACCCTTTTACTTACTTTCAACGTTAAGCTTTGGGAAGTAAAATAAAACTGTCTAAATTAATACTTGTGGTGGTTTAAATCGTAAAAAAAAAAAAAAGATAGGATAAGGATAAATACTGCCATGCACTTACGCACTTTTCCTAAGACAGCTGTAAACATAATTGCACCACCTCAGGTATTAAAAAACCCATTGATCTCCGGTTCTAAATATAACACGGATATTTTCTGAAACCCGCCGTTGATTATGTACCAGTACGTCTCTCGTCAATACGCGTGAGAAGCTTCTTCAGAGTCCGGCCTTCCACCTTTAAAGTGCTCACGATGTCCGAAGGTAAATTCATGCGGTGGGACGAAAAAGAAAAAAAAAAGCTAATGATGTCCCTGCGGATATGGAGAAAAAACCACCGGGGGACAAACATATCTGCATATCTCCTGGACGCGGCAGACTTTGAAGTGCGGGGGTCATGTGTATTTTAGCGTGTTATCTACATACAGAAGCCAAGCAAAAGTAAATACGCCACACCAAGAGTCTGGGAAGGTCTCCGAGCGGGACAGGGGAGGGGGAATTCCAGCTGGCCGAGCTCTACTCCCTCCACGTGAATGTATACAAGTTTAAATTTGAGTTGTCTTGCCCTGCTAATGGTTTAGTTGGTGCATTTGACCTAGATTATTTCACTTGTTCTCAGAGGTTGCGGACTCGATTTAATACACATCGTCTCCGTTTCGGGTCGATTTATCGGCCAACGGGGTAAGAAAACTGCACTTGGCGGCTTTACTTTCTTATTTCAAGCGAGATTGACTTGGTACCCGTCTGAAATGTCGTCAAACAAGCGGCGCATTGTTGGCGCGATCCGGATAAAGTCTAAATGAGTGAAAACAAAATGAACGCTCTCAATTCAAGTCATTTCAACCCACGCTTGACATTCAGTTGGAGGAAAAAATAAGCTGTTTTTATGATTTCGAGGTTGACGCTGGTGTTATGGAAAATAAAAACTGAACCTTACTATTGAAGTCCATTATTGACGCTGTACACATTGTTTTAGACCACAGCCTCCAGTCGATCTCAGTTGTTCCTTTGGCGAACGCTATTGAAGTCCTCATGAAAACAGCATTAGTCTAAGCTTAAGTCTATAAAGCCCGATTTGTTTACTTTGCGGCGGCTGACTACACTCCCAAATCAAGCAGGGGGAATAAGTTAAGCGTTACCCGAAAAGCAACCAAAAGTGGAAACTCAGGTATGATACGCACATGATAGAATGAATGTGTTATCGCTTTTACTACATTATGTATTTTCGTCCTTACTGTGACTGATACTGAGTGGGCCCATGGCGGAACAATGCAAGTCAATCGAGGTCCACAAGAGCCGGGGCCTCTTAACAGTTAACCTACAATTACGAGCTCATTGTCCGGGGTGTGACCTGCCCTGAGGCCACGGGGAACGGGGGAAGATTAATGGACGGGGAATGGGTAGGAGGACTGTGCTCATGAGAGGAGAAAAGGTTTGCTACACAAGAGTCATAACAATTTTGTACTAAAAGTGACAGAAAAAAAATTGAACGAACCATTGGGTTGAATTTGCAATTAACAGTTGGACAATTTGGACAATGACGTGCCACAAATCTCTTGTACAGGCATAATATGGGAGCTCAGCCTTGGGTGGATCTCAAATTTGGGGAAGAACATGATTATTTCGGTCTAGCACGGCATCAACTGGTTGGAGGGAATGTAACTTGCCTCGGGTCATGGGACATTGAAGGGTGAGATGAATGGAGGTGCACACGGGGCAAAGGAATCTCAGTGAGGACATTGTGTATCCATGTCTTTAGCCCCCCCCCACCCCCCCCCCCTCCTGACCTTATCTTTGGGATGCATGATACATCGTCGCGTTATCGTTCTAAGCTATGCTCCCTCTTCACAAAAAATGGCTTCCTTGACCCCAGTCTCACAACAATCTCCTTTTGCGCCGGGCCCGGGGAGCTCTGTCATGTTAATGAGGCAGCAGCTCAGCCCGGGACAGTAAAGGCAGGTATTTAGCAGGGATCAGCTGAGATTAGGGCGAGTTAGGTCATTAGGACTTAGGACTACAAAGGCTTGTAACTACAACGATGTTGAGAGTAGCTGTTGATAGAAGGGAGGGACTTAGCCAAGGAAAACCCCTCCCTTTGGTGTTTATCTGGCGTGCGGGCTGAGCTGGAACCGTACTGCGCTGACGAAGCCTTTTGGATGAGGGGCGAAACGTTGGACATTTCAACTACAGAGTACAGAAGACGACTCAAGAACCTTCACTGAAGATGGACAACTCCTGTACGACTGAGATACACAGACACTGTCTGGTGATGCGATATCCGCAAGAAGCCATTCAAAAATCCTACTCTGAGGTCTCCAGTCTGACTGTGATTTACATATTTCCGTTTGCAGAATCCCGCAGCGATTAAAACAGTCTTATGCTCCAGCGCAATCCCCGAGCTGTGATCAAAAGACACGCATGTTTTTTTACATGCCGACATTGACCAAACCGAACAAACACGCCCGGGCATGAGGGCTTGGGTATTTTTTTGCTGTGTCCCATTTAAGTATCTGTCACTGTACCTCCATTTGTATGTCAGGCAGCCCACCACGCAGTAACAGCCAGGAATAGAGCGGCTGCAAAACATGTCCATCAAGGAGAAACATAAAATAGGCCATTTCCTCTAAATTCCCTCAATCAATAATTCATGGCGGGCACAGAGTCTTGATTTATGAAGGAATTAAACAGTGTGGACTGCTCCTTGGATAAGCGTCCATCTCTTTGCCGTAGAAATGAAACTTGAAAAGCAAACAAAGGGGAACGGCTAAATCCTGTCCCGTGCCTCAAGAGGGATGTTTTATGGCACACAAAAAACGGATGGTCAGGACTCATCCGCGGTGATGGGGGGCGCCCAGGTGCCAGGGAGCAGCGGTAATACTATTTGGCAAAGGAAAGCAGAGATCAAAGCGGAGAGTGCACCTGCTGACCCGGGGGATCTCGTGACTTATGTCTGGGCCGTTCTCGTACCGAATGTATATACAGTACGCACGAGGGAAACGCAGATCCTCAAAGACGAGGCCAAACGTTCAAAGGAAAATCTGAGATTTAAATGACACATCTCTACAACAGCGGATAAGAAGTTACACGTTATGTTCTCACCAGACACATGTTGTGCTCTTTAAGGATATACAACTCTGTGTGACAATACAGAGTATAAGCATTAAGAAGTTAGTTTTTGATATTGGCTTAAATGATCAAATGTGATGAAAATACCACGGCTTAAATCAAGGCTACACATTAACAGTATTCCCAGTGAGACTCTGGATCTCTTCAAAATAGTGATGAAAACAAGGATGAAAATGCGACCAAAAAGTGCCGGAAAAGCAACAAAACTACGACAAAGAAGCCACAAAAATACGACAAAAACGCTTTAAAACATGTGACAAACGCGGTGGCGACGTTACAAAAAAGTTACGGTCACCTTCGTAGGTCTTAGCTTTCAAATGAAGCATTATTTACCCTGTTGCTCTCCTGTTAAGAAGCTGTCAGATTTGGGTAAAGCAAAACTGGGGAAAATGCACTTGGTTCAAAAAATTTAATTAAAACAATAAAAATATGCTATTGAGACAATAGCCATATGGAGGAAAATTAACTATGTTTACTACTACTACTACTATTACTAATACTACGTTTATTACTACTACCACTGCTACTAATAATCATCATCATCATCATAATAGATTTATGTTTACAAAATGTGCAGGCTATTTTCTATAATTATTTTTGCTGCATTTTATCAAATTATTTATTTTATTATTATTATTATTATTTATTGTATTTTTTTACTCTTTGAGCCATTCACATTAGCGGCATACACTACAAACACCCAGTAATCAAAAAACCTCAGCTGCTTGAGTGCGTTTGCTGAATCAGGCGCGCGCGGCTGTGCGGAGCCGGATGAAGTGACGTATACGCGCTGTCAGCGTGCGTCTGAACGCTTCACCTCACCGGGAGAAAGTATAGGGGAGTGGAGGATTGCGCCTTCAATCACCCCCGCTGTAATTAACGCGTCGTTAAATGAGAAGCCGTTCCCATATAGAGCGCGCGCGGGCCACTGACGCCCAAGGACGCGGTTCGGGTCTTGAGGAATAATGGAATAGGAATGCCTGTTGTGATGTTCATGGAGAATGTGACTTCAACGCCAATGCGAGGATTTCGAGATTAAATAGCAAATGAAACTGAGGAGAGTAAAGCGGGATAAGGGGGCAGGCAAATGGCACGGAGGGATAACGTGTTTGTGAGAGCGAGAGACCAACTATTTAGCGCGCACTGAGGATGTGTGGCTTAAGCCGTCAGAGCCTGCTGCTGTGGCGAAAGAGAGAGAGGAGGGAGGGTAGAAAAGAGCGAGAGAGAGAGAGAGAGCGAGAGAGAGAGAGAGAGAGAGAGAGAGAGAGAGAGAGAGAGAGAGGGAAGGGAAGGGAAGAGGTGAGCCGCGCGCACACGTCGCACTATCATCTGGACACATCAGAGAAAACAACTGCGCTGCGCGGCACGAGAATCCAAAGACAAGTTTAGCGCTGCGCGGCGGACGACAGAATGGCGCAGGCCACGGGGTCCACGTTGAGGGTGGCTGCTGGCGCCGTGTCCGGGCAGAGGAGCAGGGGAGCGGGCTCTTTGATCCCCCAGCTGCCGCTCGTCGCCCACTGCGCACAGGCTTGAGTAAAGTTCAGGCGGAGAGAGAGAGGGACACGTCCGCGGAGCTAGAAAAAAGAAAAACAACTTTAAAAAAATAAAGTAAAAACGTGCATGGGGTGGACATAAAAGTGCGCACAATGCCACCGAGCGAGGATTTATGAATGGAATAATGCTTTTTTGTGGACTCGCGGGGGATTGCTTTCTTTTGGACTCGAAGCAGCCGCGTTGCCGAGCGGACTTTCACACCGTACGCTGTTTGTGCACCGAGAGACCGCGTGAAGGGACCCGGGCGCCGAGGGGAAAGTTGAACGGCTGCGGGGGTTTGTGATGGAGAAAGGCTCGTTCAAGGTAAATACTGCATTTTTTTTTCTCGAGGGGGCGATATTCTCTGTGAGCCCAAATGAAAGGAGGGGAAAGGCGGTTGAGAAGTTTAAGTGTAGGGTATTTTCACATCGGTGAGACGAGGCTGGTTGGTTCATATCGGCATGCACGCGGAGACCTAGAGGGTCAGGCTACAGCAGGACACGCACTGCACGGTTTTCAGTCCCCCTTTTGAAATTACGCATTCAAATGGACACTGCACTCTGGGCAGTCTTTGAAGCCCCCCCCCCATACCTGATCCGCTCCTTATCGCCCCCCCTCTAAATACCTCATCCATTTGAAACTTTTAATTGCGTTTTCTAAAGCTAAATCCACACCTAATCCGATTGTTCTGGCCACATATCACCGCGTTCATCTCCTCGCCAAGGATCTGTGCTCCCTCAACTGGAAATCTAAAGAAAAGGAAGGTGGGTGGGTGGGGGGGGGGGGGGGTGGGGGGGGGGGAGAAAGAAGTGCTTCTGATCTGTCCATGTTCATTTCGCAAGCCTCCTCGGTAACGCGCTTGGACCAACTTCAGAGTATGTCATCTTCTCATCAGGTTAGAGGGTCTTGGTGGTATTTATTTACATGGGATGGATGTAATAATCTTGATGCCTTCATGCAGCCGATGCCCCCGCCGCGGCTGCAGATCTCAGCCGCGCTGCTCATTCCGCCCAGAGCATATTTGATTAAATTTAGCTCTTTCAATTTAGAAAAGTAGATCGCAGATGTGTGTCAAAGGATTGTGTCCCCCCCCCCACACCCTCCAACTCATCTCTGCCATAAAGAGCTCATAGGCAGGCTCCATCTTGTCAACAAACAACACAGGGAATTTTAAGAAGCAGGCTCAAGGCGGACGACATGCATGTTGAGTTTCCTTGCTCTCACAGCCGTGCATTATTCAAGCACCGATGTTGAAAAATGCATCGGAAATCAGGCCCGGCATCGAGAATTTCTGTTTCATGAAGTCTTGTCTCGACAAACCCTACAGGACAGCCCCTCCGCTGGGCGCCACAGAACCGCGGATCTCAATGTGCGTTTGTCATCGTCCCACATCGACTTGGGGAGGAGTTTGCCTGAAAGCGCAGATGACAAGCGGTGTCTTTCAATCATGTGTGGAGGAAGAAGGAAAAAAAAAAAAATGGGTGATAAAACTTGAAATAATAGATCTCCGGGCGTACTCTAATCCAGTGGCCTAATCCGGCGTGTTGAGAAATCGCTCGGTATCGATCATTTGCGGTATAGGTGAAGAGGCTACATTATTTTCCAATCCCATTTCATTTGACAGCTCGTGTGTGTCACTCCACACACACGGAGGGGAGGTGCTGCTGCTGCTGCCTCGGCGTACGCACTTTAGCTCTGCACGTTCGCTTTCTAGGTGGGCAGCCCATTAACTACAAACCTTTGTATTTGAAGGATGTGCAATATTACGTTATATATACAGCATATACGACGAGGAAAAAGTAACATACGATGAAATGAGATTTTTTTTTCATTGTAAAGTCATTTCCATTTTTCTTTAAATGTTGTGCCACAGAATATTCCCCCCCCCCCCCAGGCCAACTTTCAACCTGCGGTGTCAACCCCTCGCAGCTGAATACACTAATGACAGTGGCCGTGCGTAATGACTAGCTCCTCCACGGGCCACCAGGAAAGCACAACCTCTGTTTACAGTAAGCAGGTTGTGTGTGTGTGTGTTGTTGTGTCGCTCTGCCCACAACCCTCGCTCGAGCGCTTAGGGAAAAAGTCAAGTGTGTTCTCATTCGCCGTCTCCATGAGTGCCCGAGTGTGGCAAACAAATCCAAGATGTTTTTACACCCACGGGCGAGACGTCGGGAAGTGATTCCTCTCCACCGGTGCGTCACCACGGTGTGCAACGTCTGGAGTAAGGGATTCATGTACTCTATGGAAGAGCAAAATGCTGCTGTTTGTTTTCATTCGTGATAATACGATTTTTTGAATTGCGCAAAAGCATTGTTACATTTTTTTTTTTAAATATATTCCACTGACATTGGTGTTTTTTCGGAAATCCACGCGCGCGCCCGTGCAGTCCTCTGTGCCTTTAGTCGGGGCGAAAGGGATAAAAGGCTTCTTTATGTCTGTGAAACCGGATGTGCGGAGAGCTCTTCTGAATATTTATCAGATGGTTTTGACTCTTATTTTTTAATGGCCTCCGCATAATTTGAGTTCAGCTGTGAACGCTCTGACATTCTGCGGCGTTTAGGGAGAAAGATGAAAAGTGACGGAGAGAGAGAGAGAGAGAGAGAGAAAAAAAAAAGCCCAGTGTGGATCTTAGTATGGAGAATAACAATCCCGAGAAGAAAGGAGTCTTCTTCTTCCGCTTGATTTAATGCGCACCCCTGGAAGTTCTAATCTCATGTCATGATTTTTCCCACAGGTCTCTGGATCCAAATGCCCCCTCCCTCGGAGCGAAGGCTGGTCAGGGGCCGGCCGTGTGTGACGGGCAGGAGTGTGGAGCCTGAAGCGGCCTTTCGACTGCGCACCCCCCAACTGGCCTGTTGGTCCGCGGCGAGTGAAGAGCCCGGCTGTGCTCAGACGTTTTAGCATGGATGGAGTCACTGGGCACCCAGGCCACGACTAATGAGGCGGTGGCTCTTCATCTGAGGACTAGCATTTACAGGATTACTCCCACTCGTTCCTGCCCTTTCCCCCATTTAAGATCTTGGTCCAATTTTTTGTGGATTTAAAACGTCATTTCCTTTTTATAAGTTTTGTTTTATACCGTCCAAGTCCTTTTTAATTGGTTTTGCTTCCGCTGCTGTTTTTTGTTTTTCTTCACTATGGAGTTTCTGGCTGGACCCTGGAATAAAGGTTGGGCATCCTTCTTGCATTTTTGGTTGACTGTTATTATAAGCCTCCAGATGCAGTTTGGCCCGGGCGCCTCCTGCCCAGTCGAGTGCCGCTGTGACAAACAGTTTGTGTACTGCAATGAGCGCAGCTTGACCTCAGTGCCTCTGGGGATGGAGGAGGGCTACACGTTCCTCTTCCTACACAACAACCAGATCAACAATGCTGGCTTTCCTTTGGAGCTTCACAATTTGGAGTCGGTAGAAACGGTGTATTTGTACGGCAACCAGCTGGACGAGTTCCCCGTGAACCTGCCCAAAAACACTAGAGTGCTGCACCTTCAGGAGAACAATATACAGACTATCTCCAGAGCTGCCCTGGCTCAGCTGACTCGATTGGAGGAGCTGCATCTTGATGATAATTCCATCTCCACTGTGGGTGTGGAGGAGGGAGCATTTAGGGAGGCATTGAGTTTAAAACTACTCTTCCTCACAAAGAACCACTTAAGCAGTGTTCCCATTGGCCTTCCGGAGGACCTCAAGGAGCTGCGTCTCGATGAGAACCGGATAGCTGTCATTGCAGAGGAGGCCTTTCAGAATGTGACACGGCTACAGCGCCTCCTGCTGGATGGGAACCTGCTGACGGACGAGGGTATTGCCCCGGGGACCTTTCGTGAACTGACCACCCTCCGTGAACTGGCCCTGGCCCGTAACTCCCTCACATTCCCCCCTCCCCTCCTCCCCACACAGTCACTGGTCAAGCTCAGCCTGCAGGAGAACCAGATCAACCAGATCCCTGTGGCTGCCTTCGCGGGGCTCAGCAAGCTGGAGAAACTGGACATCTCCACTAACCAGCTACAGACTCTGACCCAGGGCGTGTTTGATGAGCTGTCCCACCTCCGGCAGCTCATGGTGCGGAACAACCCCTGGCGCTGTGACTGTTCCGTGAAGTGGGTGGTGGTGTGGCTCAAGTCTCTGCCATCCTCTATGAACGCCCGCGGCTTCACATGCCAAAGTCCAGATAAAGTGCGAGGTATGGCCATCCGAGAACTCACGCTGGATATTATTGAGTGTCCCGTAGATAAGGAGCAGCCGGCATGGCCCACCCTGCGCTCCACTCCGCCTCCTCCCCCCACCACTGCCCCTGTCACCACCATCATCTCCACCCTCATCACCACCTCCCTCCCTTTCTACTTTGACTCCCCCTCACCCCCTCTCCCACCCATTTATCAAAACCCGTCAGGGCCCCTGCCGCCTTATGAGGACCCTCTTCAGATCTCCTTCCATGTGGTCAACTCCTCTAACATTGAGGTAAGCTGGGCTTCCTACTTTACAGTCACAGCTTACAAGGTCACATGGGTCAAAAGGGGCCAAAGTCAAATGAGCGAAGGAATGCAGGAGCGGACAGTGAGTGGAGATCGGCGGCACGTCAGCCTTTCCAACCTGGAGCCGCGCTCTGTCTATCGGATCTGTGTGCACGTCCTGGACTCACTGAACTCCTACCGGCCCGGAGAAGACACTATATGTTCTGAGGCCAGGACTAAGTCCACTTCCCCCAAGTCGACTGGCTCAGATCAGTCTTCTCAGGACAGCCTCAACTCCACGCTGCTTTTGGCTGGGATCATTGGAGGGGCGGTTCTGATCGTCCTCATTACACTGCTCAGCTTGTTCTGTTGGCACATGCACAGGAAGAGCCGGGCAGCTTCCACCAAATGGAAATACAACCGGGGCAGGCGAAAAGACGACTATTGCGAGGCTGGCACCAAGAAGGATAACTCCATTTTGGAGATGACTGAGACCAGTTTTCAGATAGTGGCGCTGAACAATGAACAGTTGTTGAAGGGAGATTTCCGAATCCAACCCATCTACACGCCCAATGGTGGCATTGGATATAGAGACTGTCACCTCAGTAACAACAGTATAGCCTACTGCAAAAGCAGCAATGTGCCCAGCACAGAGTTCTGTCACACGTGATGCAGCAAACCACATACCAAGGGACACTTGCATTATTAAACATGCACACTATTTGTGTAGACAAGCATAAAATTTAGTGAAATTAAACTGTATTATATATATTTCCAAGTTCTGTCTACAATGTAATTTATACTGTGGATAATAATGTGGGATTCTCTGCTTTTCTATTACTAGAGAAGGCGTTTCTTTTTATAACCAGCAGGTTTGAAAGTTGTTTTAATGGTCAGTACTGTACATGAACATGGATTTGTACAATCACGGCACCCTGGGTGTAGCTTCTTACAAACGCTGTTAGCCTTGGTAGTGTTGGATGCAGAGAGGGCTGGGATTCTTTGCTAACCACAGAAGCAAAAGCATGGCCTATTTGTGTTTTTAGAAACTGCAAACCCTCCGCGATACAGCCGACAGTAGTAAAGCAACACAGCACAGGGAAATCAAAACACTGCTGATTAGAGCACTGTGCAACTACAGCACCCGGTCTGTTGGTGGCAAATTGTAAAAGTAGAGACTTGAAGTGCACTTTCTTATTAATGGAAGCAGGAGAGGAAATGAACTGAGGTGGTGCACGCATGTGGGAGGCTGTGTCATCCGCACTGGTGAAAAACCTGGCGCTGAGACTTCCCAGAAGTTCCTTTTCATACTCAAAAGCATCTTTGTCACACTGATTTGCGGCGTACAGGTGGGCCTAATTCAGAAGAGGAGCGTGCGCTGGTGCGTTCCTCTCATCACACTCGCGTTTTGTCTAATGAGCAGTAACATGACTAGGTTCAGTTATTAACACCAGCCTAAAAAAACAACAAAGGCTTTTTGTCTGTAATGAGCTGTGTGAATGTGCTGAGGCCCGCAAATCCTTTTGAAGAAATGCCTAATCTGTTCTGCTTCTTTATACTGTATTCTCCCTGTTTTGACAAGTGAGGCCACAAGAGGGCAGTTTCCCTCAGCCTTGCTCCGTGTGCGGGGCTGCGTGGGTAAGACAAGAGAGAGAAGCAGCATAGATCACTTTACCTCCCACTATCCCCCTCCAGCTCGTACGCCAGGCGACATTACTCATGCTCAAACATGTCGAGCAACTTAATGGAGTAGACTCATTTAAAACTGACTTGTCTTTGCAGTTTTCTGGTTCAATTATATATATTTTCATTGATAATCATGAGAGAGACGTGCAAACGCAGGAAGTGTGATGAATTTCCCCCCGAGAGCTCACACAAACCGGCTAATTATGCACCAACTTATTTCAACCTTGTCCCCGCGTTCATTAGGCTTTTTCTGATATATAAGCAAATTACAACAAAGAGATTACACTCCGCCCCCGGTCCTTGCGATCCACCGAGCGCACTCGTGACCGAGCAGCTCATCTAGTGTCTCATCATTTAGGCTTTTGTCTGTTTCTATGAAACTGTCGAGTCCGTTCACGCTCGTCTCTTCCCCAAAAAAAAGCCACAGCCCTGTGCCTCAGTCTGTGCGCCGCCGTGTGAAGTCAGCCTCTGTATGGGTTGCATCAGCTTGGGATGCTTTGCTTTTTTTTTTTTTTACTTTATTTTGCTGCAAAAAAATATGGCTTTAGAAACATCCAGTCGACAGACAGAATGAAGTGAGAAAGAGTCAGTTCTGATGGGCTTTGGTCTTTAACGTACCTCTGAAATACAATTGAACGTCAACAAAATGGGAAGTACTGCTTTGTCCATTTAAAACAGAAATTCGAGTAATCACTATGAATTACAACAACGCACTCTTTGTAAGCTTCTCACTTTGGAAAGCTCACCTGAAGTCAACTAGGGCTAGTCGTCACATTTCAAAACGGGACCTTTTAGTGACCCATTTGATTTATTTATTTGAGCTATTATTTACAATATTTACATCATTACTTTTACATTTTCACACAAAACCAAGAAAAAAAATCTGTAGAGGAAAGGTAACAGTCAGTATGTTTTTAGGTGTACTTGAGTAGAATTAATCTTGAGTCACGCTACTTTGCTACTTTGCTACTTTGCTACTTTGCTCACCTCTGCACGTCAAAGCAACCATGTCAATACTCACTCAACCCATATTGTGCTTTCCTGGTTGGAATAAGGACCTTAATTCCTATCTTTCGCTTGCTTTTCAGGTTTTTTTTTTTTTTTTTCTTGTCCTGTGCGTGTGAGATTCCAGATAGAGGTCTCGGCTCCATGCGCTTCTAACGCCGACTTTATTTGATTTGACAAGATTTGAGCGCAAAGGCCCTCACGCCGCCAACACTGCCCACCCCCCTCGTAATGTCTCCTCGTAATCCTCGACCAAAAAAGGCAGGAAAAACATGCAGACCTTCCTTTCACGTGGCCCCACGAAGCTCGCAAGCGTTAACTCTTTCGGAGAGTCAGCTGCTCGCCTGCCTTATCGGCTCGAAACTAGGGCAGGCCTGCAGAAAGTGGGAAAAAGTAAGAGTTTTTCCGGCATCTGTCGAGTGGCCCCACATACTGTGATTCTAGCATTTGATCAAAATCACACGGCTGGCTGCTTTAAATTTAAACTGTTGCATAAGCCTCCACACAGCTGTTTGCCTGTTTACGTACTCAACCTATCTTATGTTCAAGTAACATTCAACATTCAAAAAGCACCTTACAGCATTATAAAGGAAAATGTGTTGCACTATCAAACATGTTATAATGTTGTTCCCTGCTTAAAAAAAAAAAAAAAAAAACCTACCTGGAGGAGTATTTTGGTTCATTCACACAGCTTGAGTAATCCTGCTCTTTACTTTTAACTGTTGAAACGCTATTATTTTTTATGTATTATATTTTGTTGCGTACATAGATCTCGGAAGCGTCCTCTGCATTTGTAAACTCCACACGATGATTTTTTAGAAATATTATTGTGCAAATAAGAGATCAAATACCAGTTAAAGTACTCTAAAAATACAGGAACTACTGTCAGTATATTTTACATTTCCTGGCAGAACATTCCACTAGGACATATATAATGAAATGTTTTTTTTTAAAATTATTATTATTATTTCAACTTAAAAAACATACATGAAAGGACAGGACAATAGACATCAACAAGGCAACAAAAAAAACACACACACACACACACACCACATTCTATAAAATGTAAATGTTCTTTAAACTTAAATCAAGGGAATATAATGGACAAATGTTGGAAAAAAAAACTAAACAATACAAACTAAAAATATGAATAAATACATATTACTGAAAAAAAAAATACCGACTACAATTTGTAAAATAACAAAAAACTAACAAAACCACTCTATCAATCTGGACCACCGTTTTCCATGAAGGTCTTTTTCTTTTTCAACTTTGTAATATTTAATATACCGTAAAAAACGTAATATGTTTAAGGAAGCCGTATTTTTGGCTTTAAAAATAAATTTCTTACCTAAAAGAATAATTCTCCAAGAAACCCCTAACACCACCAAAGACAGACCTAATTGACATCTTATGTTCATGTCTTTGAGTATTTGCTGTACTGCTTCCCAAAAAGCCGCCACCACATTACCAAAAATAAAAATAAAAAAGACCCCAGATTTTAAGCATTTTGTTTGTAGGTGAAAAGTTATATATGATTTTTTTTAAGTTCTTTACTTTGGGCTACAATGATGAGCCCATACGCAAACACCAGACCCATTCTGCACTATCGCAGCGCCATCTATAATGTTGTTAGCTAAAAACAGTGGCACGAACCTCATTTTCTGTCGGGGCCATTTCCTCCTGCTGCCAGTGGCGATTCAAGCGACAGTACGAAATCCTTAAATTGTAGTCTTTACCAATGAGATTTATTTCCCCTGCACACACATAAAAAAAAAACAAATCTAAAATATCAATGCGGAGGTTCCCAAATGCAACGGTTCATACGCCGCAATTACGCAGGACGTGCCCCGCTTAAGTTCGGAGTTGCACTGGCGAACTCGGAGGGGAAACTGTTTTTCTCATCACGCGGCGAATGTGACAGATGAAGTCAGTCGGGCTGTTTTCTGGGAAGGATAAATGGCACAGAAGAAAAAAAGTAAAAAAAAAAGATTGACAGGGCAAACTAACTCTAGTGCTATTAGATGAGCCGCTTAAGTCCCGTTTTTATAGTTGGCACTGACGACTTGGCGGAAACAAAATCATAGGTTCGTTCCCACATTGAAAATGATAATCTGATCTCTTTTCAAACCAACCAAACCCACTGAAATGCAGAGGGCGGTGTCACCTATGTCTGGCACCGGGGGAGGGGTAGTCAAAATTAGATCACCATTCTTGTCGCTGCTATATCTGAATGCTATCCCACACATTACGGTGAATCTGAGTTGCAACTACACTATAAAGACTGTTACATAAAAACAAAGGCTAAAGTGACTGACCGGATTCAGATTTGCAGAGTACCAAACTGTAGCGCGGGTTATAAATAACTTCTGTGGTTATCGAAGCGTCTCCACTTTTTCCATTTGACCTTTTCTACTTATATGCACATATCAGCTTACCTTGTCCGTCGAGACACAGCGGGTTCGCCTGACCTACCCTTTGATCACGCTGCTCCGCCATCACAAAGCTTAAGTCGCGCCTCCTCCTCGTACTTTGCGCACCGAGCTGACGGCGACGCCAAGCAGTGGGCTCGGAAAGTTTTCAGACATGTGGAATCGATTGGAAGGATGTGACGTTGATAATTAAAGTTAGGATTGTGCTTGACGGCATTGTAATGTCGTTGTAGCAGGGTAGGGATCGCGTGGTATGTAATGGCGCAATAACATGGTAATAATGGTAATTGCATGGAAACATTAGACTCTCAACTAATGAATGTATTGGGGTCAAACAGTACAACGAATGTATTACCATTACGCACTATTAGTATTTTCCTAGTGGAAACAGAGCAGCATCATTTGTTACCATTACTTACCATGTCATTTCATCCTATTAACATGCTATTACAGTGGTTTAAAGTAAGCTTAACCATAGACAATGTAAAAATGACTGTGACATAAGTTGATCCCTTTACAACCATCCATCCATTTTCTCCCACTTGTCCGTTGCCGGGTCGTGGGGGCAGCTGTTGGAGCTGCCCAAATCACATAGCACCAGGCTCCTATGGCTCCTCCTGCAGGTGGTGGGTCCACAGAAGGACGGCCTCATGGTTCCAAACGGGCCTGTTGGTCTCTCATAGGGGCTTCACCCATTCACACTCTCATTCATACACCAGTGTACGCAGTGTGTGCACCTTCAGGAGGCGGGATTCGAACCCCCAACCTTCCGATCATGAGACGACCCGCTCTACCATCTGCGCCACCGTCGCCCCTTTACACTTCCTGAGCCCACTGAGCATCTGTCTGAACACGGCTTGGCTCTCGCTTCATGACACCCCCGATAAAGTCCGGACTCGATGCGCCGGGCTGCTGTGATCGCGACACCCAATATCTCGGCCCCCCGGTCTTGCGAATGTGTAACAGAGAACAGATACTTGCCTTACCTTTTACGCGGGACGATGATCAGAGGGATGAGTAGCGTTTTCAAAAAGATGCTGCGAGAGGAAGCGGCATGGGAAGCACACAAAACAGTATTGGCAAGAAACGACACACACACACACACACACACACACATAGCTAACGAGACTGTTCATCCGCGGTGCCAGAACTTTTTAGCGACGCATTGCTAATGACTCAAGCAGCAGAGAGAGGAGTTTGGGATGTTGTACAGCGTGGTTTTCTTCATTTTTGTTTTATTTTTGCTTGATGTGAGAACGTGGCCGCCGAGCCGTTACCGATGGATCACAATTTACAGATAACAACGGCGGGCAACGGCTGATTACTGTTTCAGGGTGCCGAGACGTAATTTCCCGCCAGGCTCATTGAATCAAATATTATGTTCAATCACTCAAGAGTCTTTTCACACGAGACACAATTGGGTTTGGATTGAGTTTGTGTCAGCACAGTGGCGACACTTTCTTCAAACGGGGCAAATCCTGCACGGCACACGGCCAGGGAGTGGGGCTGCACAATCA
Organism: Proterorhinus semilunaris; assembly: GCA_021464625.1. NCBI lineage: Eukaryota > Metazoa > Chordata > Actinopteri > Gobiiformes > Gobiidae > Proterorhinus > Proterorhinus semilunaris. Next base: position 22,680,111 of record CM038359.1, read on the forward strand.
ATCACAGTTACAGTTAAAGCAATTTGAGTCGTGCAACTAGTGAATCGCAAAGACTGCCAATCTTTAGGGTATTTAATGTCTCCATAAGGATTGAATATGTATTAAACTTGTTAACTATGTGGTTTAGTTCTCCAGATTAGATTCTGGACATGTTTAAAATACACTCAATCTTCATTTCTAAACGTAACACTTCTCCGATCATTTGACCCCAAATCGTGCAGCCCTACCAAGAAGCCAGGATTTCTCGCGCTTTAGCTTCATAGCCAATATTTGAAATCCGTTTTATATTTTGTTATCTCTCAAGCCCTTTTTCTTTCAGTTACAATGATTCACTGGGGATTAACAGTGCATGTAAAATCGGCCAATGTCTGCTTCATCGACACGCCTCAGTGTTAGCCATCCCACACGCGAAACCTGTCTTATAGGAACCAAAGTTAAATTTCTGTTCTCATGACGAAACTTTTTGATGTTGTTCCATGTATGTGCCTTGAGGTTGAACTTACAATGTAAAGTCCTTGAAACCTTTAAATGTTTTTGCACAAACTGTAAATACTTAAGTGAAGCTTTTTGACAATAAAAGAGCCATTGAATTTAAGATATCAACTCGTTTGTTCTCTGTGACTCTGTGAACCACCAGGAGACCCCTCCCTGAAGTTCTCAGGGCCCGAGATGGTTCATACGGCTCTAACATGTCAGAGATGGACTTTGGTGCTAAACCATGAAACGACTTGTACACAAGCAGAGCTGTTTTAAATTCTATTCTCTGAGTGACAGGAAGCCAGTGCAGAGACCGGAGCACTGGACTAATATGGTCGTACTTCCTGGTTCTTGTCAGGACTCGAGCAGCAGCGTTCTGGATGTTCTGCAGCTCTAACAGCTCGTTTAGAAAGGCCAGTGAGCAGCCGTTACAGTCGTCTAACCTGCTGGAGACAAATGCATGGATGAGTGTCTCTAAGTCTGGTTTTGACACTATTCCTCTGATCTTAGCAATGTTTTTCAGATGATAAAAAGCTGATGATGTTATTGCTTTAATGTGGCTGTTTAAGTTCAGGTCTGACTCCATGATTACTCCTAGATTTCTAACCTGATTTTTTGGTTTAGAGAGAGAGAGAGAGACTCAAGGTGACTGATAACACTTTCTCTTGGTGTCTATGGGCCAAAAAACAATTATCTCATTTTTGTCTGAGTTTAGTTGGAGAAAGTTGTTTTGCATCCACAAACTGATCTGTTCGATGCAGTGACAGAGTGTCTACGGGGCCATGTTCACCTGCTGTCAGTGTGTCATCTGCATGGTTGTAGTAAGACACATTATTGCTGTTTATTATCTGTCCCAATGCAAGCATGTACAAGTTGAATAAGAGGGGTCTCAAGATTGACCCCTGGGGGACTCCATAGGTCATGGAAATTTAGTTTGAGACACAGTTGGAGTAAAATCAAGTTAAACTCTACCCTCCTCTGGCAAAATGAAGTAAAGTTTCAAGCTGTTCTGTAATATTTCCACGTAAGTGCTGGCCTAAGCCATTCTGCTGTCTACGGGGAAGAGAGTGTATAGAAACATGGCCTTGCTAAAGCTATTTTGGGTCAGACGCTGGTAATTCTGGGTCACAGATTTATTTATTTTTTGCTCTACCGCACCATGTTAAGCTATCCTCTTATTTTGAGACGCTCGAGACGTCTTAGTGTAGCCACCGCAGCTTACAGCGATCAGTTAGGAGAAAATCCAGGATAGTCACTCATTCCGCTCGTGAGGAAAAACCAAACCAAAATTGAGACCGCATCCCAGAGACGCCTTAAACCCTTCAGTGAAATATGTGCAACACTTTTTAATATGGCATAAAGCATTTACAAACAAGTAAATCATGAACTAATTAAGGCGAGACACTACAGGTGATTACTGTCATGAATATGAGGGAAAAATATAGTGCAGTTTTTTTTTGCCTAAATATTCCCATTTTCAGCAACAAAATTTGAATGGTGGATTGAGTCGATAAAATGGTTTTATTTCGTTGACATATTAGTTACAAATACTTTTTCAGAGGGGGTTTGGGATATTTCATTTAGTTTTAAAATTAGTTGTTTTTGTGTGTGGAAAAACTGGATATTAAAACATTCCTCTGGAAAATCCTTCAAAATATTGTTAAGTCCAGGACTGTAAAGTTTGAAGTCTACAGGTGCTACTTACGTGGAGATATTGTCTCACCAATGTGACAAAAATGCATTTTGAGAAAATGGCCATTGAAATGAACATGTCCCATACAAATGGAGAAACATTGAATCAATGCAATAATTCAACATATTGTGAAGATTTGTTTTTTTAGTGCCTCCCCTTAATAACGAAAATTAATTAATAATGAATAAATGTCAATAAGTAAGGAATTAATGATACAGACTTGAAGTTGCATGTCATTTGTAAACCTTTACAAACAGACAGAGAGTTATAAAGCTTTTTCAACATTAGTACATTATTAGTTCATGTACTAATGATGATCATTATTTTGTGTTTATAAATTTTAGTTTAGTTTAGTTTATTTGAGCAGCAAACACTCTGCTCAAAAGGAGTGGGCCGAAGCAAGAGCTTATAAGCGCCCACAAATTGTTTATGGTTCTGCATTTAAGGTTTTACTAGTGTTGCCAAGCTTTAATATATTGCTCCAAAAATAATCATTCTGAAATATTTAATACTGAAGTTAATAGTTTTTTTTTTTTTTTTTTGGCAACTTTTTCAAAGCAACAGTAAAGACAGTGCAGCATCAGCGATTTCTGGCAAATCTCCGCTCGAGCATTTGGTGAAGTTGTTCAGTTCGAAACAAGCCGCTTTCAAGGAGCCCATATGGCAACATTAATAAAATGCTTGTCTCTTTCTTTGAATTGTTCTGTCGACAGGTGTTAGCTGCGAGTAACTGTGTTTTAATCTCCTTCTGCCAACGGAACATTTAGTTTTGCTCAGTACAAGAGTCGAGCAGCTTTACTCTGTGATCCACCATCAAAATGTCTTCCAGTCAGCATAATGTGTGCGGGAAAAGAAACTACAGGCACCTGTTTGAAACATACCAGGTGATTGAAATACGTATGGGGACAAGTATGACAGGTTTTCAATTGTTCGTGATACTACATGACTATTAGCTTCACTAACACTACAACACCAGAGATTGTGCTATTCTTAAAAAGAGGAAAACTGGCTCCTTTGCAACCCTAGTGATATTTACAATTAGCATTTTTCTTGACATGTTTCGACGTTCTGCTACCGCCTTCATCAGAAACATCATTACTCAACCACTGATCTTCTCGGAGGCAGACAGAAAAAAGGAAGCTATTAATCCATTACGGTGTTTCCGCATTGTAAGCTTCAGGTTTATATCAAAACAAAAAGTTTAGTTTAGTTTAGTAGTTTCTTTGAGCAGTAAACATTCTGCTCAAAGGGAGTGGGCTGAAGCAAGAGCTTATAAGCGCCCACCCCCAAAAGCAATATAACAAACATTTCTTATTTCACAAGGAATATAGTGGAACAACAAAGGAAAAAAACAACAAAAAATTATATACACCTTCAGTTTCTGATCATGGCTGAAATAACCATTTACAAGATATCATTTACATAAAGACATTACATAATAGAACATGTACTTTATACTGTATATAGAAGGAGTAATACTGATTACGAAACAACAATGATAATGCTGCATAAGGAACCGTGTCAGTCGCATGCACGACCTCTGCAGCATAGACACCCGTTTATAAAATAACTTTATCCTATTGCAATTACATCATCAATCATACAATTAGCAGCATTATATTTTAATTTGCCTCATTGTCAAAAGAGAAACAGTTACACTTCAAAGCAGCTTTTTTTTTAACACAGACCAAATTACAAAGCATTGTTTGAAATGTTCATATAGAGAATAGAAGCGAAGCACAACGACAACCACGGTCTCGTTTCATGTACGATGTACAAAGCAAGTAACAAAAGGCAACCCTTAATATAATATATTTCAGCATGTTACCAATGCCAAACCTTGGTAACATTACCGAAAGTTACTATTTTTATGTTATAAAGACACGTTACTATGCAGTACATATTATACTTGTGATCTTGCTACTTCCCAGTACAATTTTCCTTTTTTTTCATGTATAATGTATTTTGTAAGCCCCACATAGTGTAATGCATTAAAAAGCCAGGGTGTAGAGCGGGTCAGTTGAAGAGGGCAGTAGCTCCCCATCCACAAACCCCCACCCGGCTGCCCTAACAGCTGATTTTGTAGATGAAGTTCCTATGCTGTGTGGTACATTTAAAGACGAGGTTTATGATCCCGTTGGGAGGGGAAGTTCTAAATTAGACACAGGTTACTGGTTGTTGTGTTTGTGTTTAGCCGCAGAGAGAGATACTAGGCCTGTCACATTAACAACATTTTAAGTTCAAGGACCACTTGATGCCCCTGAAACCAACTGAGTGGAAATCTGAGGAATCTAAAAGGCACGTATTAACAAATCCTTTATAAAAACACGACTTGCAATTAACATGAAGCCCAATGAAACACAATTTATGTTGGTAAAGTAGTTATGTTAGTAAAGTATTACAAAAATGTCAATACTGTAAATGTACCGACGATAATTTTTGAGTCTAAAATTATACTGTTTGTCTGTCATTTATTGGACGATAAGTCGATATAGTGATTATCGTGACAGGCCCAAAGGTATTTGTGCATTTCATGTGTAAAACGAAAAAGCAGAGTCGTTTGCTCATTTCTTCCGCACGCAGCATTCTGTCATTCACACATCACAATTGGGCCATAATACTGTAATACATCACGCCCATGAACAGCTGTTTGCTAAATTGTGCTCTCCGTTTGGCCATGATAAATGACCACATAACAGTGTAACCTTTCTATGCTAAACCTCCTTTTCAGGTGCTTGAAGTTCACTTTACTCTTACATTAAATTCCTAACCTAATCGGCTTATGTCCAGGGATTACATTCTTCTATGTACAAATGTGAATAACTGGCTTTAAATCCATAGAATAAAAATCCCCTCTACTTTAAACTCTTGTTATTCCCGTGTTTCGTTGACCTTCGAAACCTTTAATTAACGCCCGCAAACCATTCCGGTCTGAGCCGTCCAGCGCGGTGCACTGGGCTAATGCGTGTCAAAACGGGTCACGGATTCCTGCCCAATTTCCCGCTAACGCCGAACGCAATAAATATCATGTCAAGACCGACTAAATGGATTCGGGGTCACCTTGTCGGCTTTGAGAATGAAATTAATGGAAACATTGTTGGAAATCTGGAACTGTTTCGTTTAAAGCATTTGTGTTTTCTTAATGTGTCTGGTCTGTAATGTTTTTCATTCTGTGTTTGAAGATTTCATCCCTCCCCGAATGACAAATGTTCACCGTCCCAGCGCTCCTTTTTTAAGATATACAGTACGAAGGGGTGCAAACGAACACAGACAACATTTCCAGGTGAATGTTTAATTAGCTAAAGTTCCTCCAATTGTTAAACCATCTACATTTCTGCCCGAGAACGTGCAAACTCACTTAGCAAGACATTCTGCAAAATCATATTGCTCACAAGACAACTCACAATCCTCAAAATGCCCCATTGCTAAAAGGAGTTAATGCCACAATTTGTCTAACAAGTTTGACTATTCGCATAATATTTCCGCCGTAAAAAGAAATCAATACTAAAACCTCTCCTGACACTTCTATACTTTGCCGAGAAACCGCAGCGCCTTTTCCGCCGCAATATCCACACCATTATTGCCTGGTTCTGTTTACAGCGTTCATAAAAAGTCACTCGCGGCTGCAGTCGGGCCTAATTGCTGACAAAATGAGTTCTGCTGTGAAAAGTGCTGCGTGCCCGGCTCAAGTCCTCCTCGGGGCTCAGAGGCATTTACAGGTGTCAACACAATAAAGCCGTGTCCCGCGACGTACCCCTGTAAACAGGCTGATGCAACCCACTCCCGGAGACCTGCAACCGAGACCGGCGTTGGACACTCGGTCTGCCAGGGCTGCTATTCACTGCAATCAGAATTACCGGGAAATTGTTCTGGCTGACCATTTGAATCATTTTTTTCTTTTTCTTTTTTCTTCTGTAAACCGCATTTTCATCACGTTCATTTTCAACAGTAAAGTCACCCGGGGCTCGCTGGAAGGGGCCATTCATTTGCCACAAAGCATTCTCGCTAAACAGTGTGGTATAATGGTACGTGTTGTTTTTATTTTTGTGTTGGCATGATCGCCGTAAACTGCCATTTCAACCTGGATAGACTCGGAGACAAAAGCAAACGGACTATAAAAATGTCAGCATTGGCAGTGCAAGGTTTACCGCCATAGTGCAAGTGGCTGATAAAGTGACGCAGATACAGATATAATTGCACGTAGTTTTGCAAAAAGGTTATTGGACATGAGTTACTATATTTGTGTGTCTTTATTTTTTGGCGTAACCTTAACCGAGCACATTTTCTCTAGTTTCACCAAAATCTAAAAGCTTCTTGTCCTGAGAGTTTACAGCCTTTAAGCCAGTGCAGTGGCTGATCTGAGAGCTCAACACTCATCTGAGCTTCTTACTTGTTTTTGTTATCACGTCTTAGTTGTTATCGTTGCTTTTTTTGCCACAGTTTTGTCAAGTTTGTGCCACAGTTTTGTCACATTTGTATTGCTTTTTTTTTTGTCGCATCTTTATCACTTTTTTGTAGTGTTTTGGCACCATTTTGTGTCTTTTTTGTGTGTGTGTAATGTAACTGTGATCAATCCACAATTATGTCAAACGTGACAGTCATAGTTAAGGTGGGGGTTAAGAGGTTATCCAAAAATACATAAATATTTTGGCGCTCAGACCCCGGCAGTAAACATCAATATACGGATTGTATGGATGGGTAGTTTAGAGTTAGGGATGTCTTACCCAGGGCCTGGACACTGGTGGCGGTGGCAGGGTGGCAGGGTGAAGCCACGGACAGAAGATGCGGTGAAGGGGCGGAGGTGGGTCGCAGCACCGCTGGGAAGCAGACGACCCATGAATGCTGGAGCTTAAAAGCAGGACCGAGGGTGATTTTGCCGCCATGAAGGTGTGGCTCTGCGCTGATAGGCTGAGGTGGAGGTGTGACCCTTGCAGATGCGATCATTTGCTGGAGGTTGGTGATGCTGAAATCAGTCTGCCAGGTTGAATTTACGCCTAAGCTTAATTTCTCTGATCTTAAGCCCTCCACAAATTCACTGTTTCCACTTTGTGTTTGTGGTTACTATTCCAGTGCAGCTTTACTCTGTTGGGTGTGTAATCAGCCTGTGCAAAGTACACTAAGCTCTATTCCTTGGAACTTAACTGACTGGCTTATAGACTATAATGCTGTTTTCATGAGGACTTCAATGGCCTTCATTTAAGAAATAGCCAACTGAGAACAGTTTGACCGCTGTGGTCTGAACCATTTTAAAACTTTAAAATGGACTTCAAAAGTAAGATACAAGACAGCAGATTGTTGTTTACCATGAGCCTTAAACTGTGTACAGAATTGACTGAAATGCTATGGGCGCTAAAGTGCCTTTTGTCCTGCTGTGCTTGCCTGCGCACTGGGCTCGGTGCTGTGAGCCTTAAATTGACTCAGCCCTATATTCACAGTAACAGCAGTGGTTCCCAGAGAAATAAAAGGCTGCTTTCATTTACTTCAACCCTTAACATTTCATCCTGAGATTGTGATATTTGACATTTCTTGTTCCTTTTAAATTGCCACCGCGAAATGAGAGACTTTAACGTAAATGTTGATGTCATTAGTGCACTTCGGGTCCAGTGGCTTTCCTAAACGCTCTAATGGCCTTCTGTTTATTTTACATGCACTCACGTAATGCTTTTCAGACTTTAATGAGCTAATTACATTGTTGCTCTGACAATGTGGGCCTTTTAATAAACACGTATGCATATTTGGGCTGGAGAAATAGCAAACATTTAATTATATTATTGAGCCTGAAATTGCTTTGATTCACCAGTTTTTGAGAGCAGGGAGTGGCTATTTTTTAACAACCAGATTATACTGTGCAAATGTCCTTTTGCATAATAATAATAATGTAAATCAGGAATGGAAAAACAAGATCAGAACCCTAACCCACAAATGTAAAGAGAAAGTGCCTTGAGTCGCAACATTTCATAGATCATTTTTTGACATTTGGTCCACACAACTACTGTATATGAATTAAACAGTATTGCAATGTTTGGATGCTACTGAAACAGACGATAGGTCTAGAGCTCCAGATCAAAGTAATCCGGATCTGTCGTAATGTAATTGTGCCATTTAAAACTAGGCATCCTCTGTAAAAAACAATTCAAAACACAATGTGCACGCTTCTTCTGTACATTTTTGGACCACGATTCCCCCAGTAGATGTTCTATACGAGGAGCTGCGCACATGAAACGGATTTGTATGCTAATTGGTGTTTTCTCTCAAACAAATTGTATTCCGCGTGTTAGTTGCCTTAGAGAATCCTACATCAGAGACGGCATTCTCCGAAACACAGCTCTATAGAAAAATAATTGGTACACCTTCTCCTTTTCCGCTCGGAACTGATTAAAAAGAGGCCGCATTTTGACCGGCGCGGACATAAAATATTAATGGTGGTGAAAGCCAGGGATGGAGTTCTGTGTAGTGCAGTTGTTTATACATCCAGCATGATACAATGGATACAAAAGTCCAGAGTTCACAGGCTCGTTTCCAACTGAGATGGTCCAGTGGTGTGGTTACATTTCATCAAAGGGGTTTTCAACAGCGCTTACTGGAAACTAGCTATATGTGAAAAGATATCACGAGCAATCACAGGTGGAAAAACTATTCAAAAAGGACAGGTTGTGATCAATTTGAGGAGGAATCAAGTTAAGCAAGGTTTGGCCCAGTTGTCACCAAATGGGAATAGGAGCGATTTTCACCGGATGTTTTTTGTGAATGGTAGGCAAACAGATGATACACCCAGGCGTGCAGTGCTGTTTATTGAAATGACAGATCTGATACAGCGCAAGGGAAGCAATGCTCCGTTTGTGAACATTGTTTTTGGCCCGGCTGAGAACTGTAATTGTTGATTTAGTACGTTCATGTTGCCTGCCAAAGGCCCGGACGTGACGACATCGCGATCCCTCGTATACAAGGTGCTGTGAGCATGACAACAGACGCAAATTAGACAGTGACAACAATTTGGTGTGACGTGTTTACATTATACATTATACAGTCCTGTGGCCGGGCCGTGACCTAATTAACAAAACCTCAGCCTCCTAATATAATTGCCTAAGTCAGTGTTTCTCCAACTACTTGAGCTCCTTCAGGTGGTACTCGAGGTCATCTGCAATGTTAAACTTTATGATAGATAATTTAATTCATTCTTCAGTAATATATTTAAGTGAGGTTTAGAAATGATTTGCACCCATATTTTCGTCCAATGTATGTCATTTTAGACCCGCTTTGGATGCATTTAGTCCTTATTTGACCTTGATCTAGTCCTGGTGGTAAGTGAAAGGGTTAAATATTTGAAAAGTGAAAAGTTTTAGATCCACTGGCCAAAGTGTTTTTCTACAAAATACATACGCCACTGGGTTGGTTAAACTGGAGGCCATGAGCTCACCTCTCACTGCAACATTATAGTTCGCATTTCAGTGTCTCTTCAGTTCCTTGTCTCAGAGAAGATACCCTTGGTTAAACTACGGCTGAACCGAGTACTTTCAATAATTAAATCACCACCTGTCACTGAAACTTAGCGACATTCCCCGGTAGCTTTGAGAACACGTTTTTTTTTCCCCGGGCCGCATGGAGTGTATCCGCGGCTCCATATGCCAGGCCCCGGGTCAGAGGAGCCAGTGTTCCAGGTGGGACCCAGCAGCTGTGACCTTCGCCGAGCGCAGCGTTTGCTAAAGCCAGTAATGGATGCGGAGTCTGATGGATAGTGAAGGCACAAGACCCACTGCTTCTAGGGGTGACCAGGAGAGGAGACTCAAAATGGCTGCTCCGTTTTGTGCTGAAAGGAAGTCAGGGCTAGGTTGCGCGTCTATGGGTATTTTTATCCACCGATCTCAAATATAAAAATATCGCCTTTCAATAATATCTGCCACGCAAAAGTCAAAACTGTCAAATTCTGCCAGAAGATGTGGTTTGTGAAAGCAAGGCGATCAATTAAACTGCCTGAGTAGACCATAACATAAGTCACGCTATCCTTTCCTTTTTGTTTTTTCCACGAGACATTAGCCTTAGGATCTCAAAATATCGCACTAAATACTATAAACACACATGAAACGACTTATAATACAGTTATGCAGATTTTCAATGGACATTTTATATCTGAAGCAAGGGAAGCGCTCTCAAAGAGAATTCTGTTGTGATTAATTTTTCAACGACAATAAAGATCTATCCTTTGTTATAAAATCTAGCTGCACAAAATGACAGCGAAGGGTATTTGGTGAAGGCGGCTGGACTGTGAAACCCAGAAATACTTCATAGATTCCTCTGAAGAGGCAGGCGAATCGGAATTACAGAAACATGTCCAAAAGAAACAAAAGAACCTTCAGGAACTTCAGACATAAGATGGATAGTAATAATAATAATAATAATAATAATGCATCAGTTTTATATAGCGCTTTTCTGGACACTCAAAGACGCTTTACATTGCACTATTCATTCACTCCATACTTGATGGTGGTAAGCTACTATTGTAGCCACAGCTGCCCTGGGGTAGACTGACGGAAGCGAGGCAGCCAATCTGCGCCATCGGCCCCTCCGACCACCACCAACCACTCACTCACATCATTCATCCCGGCCTATTGTACATGTTTTTGGTGGTAGGGGAAACCGGAGTATCCGGAGGAAACCTACGCAGACACGGGGAGAACATGCAAACTCCACACAGAAAGGCTCCATCCAGGTGGGAATCGAACCCGGGACCTTCTAGCTGTGAAGCACAAGCGCTAACCGCTGTGCTACCGTGCCGCCCAAGGACATTAGATATATATCGTTTTGTCTTGTCTTCACACTCTTGAAAGGAATCCAAGGGCACGGGAACTATTCAAGCAATATGTATGCAACGCAATCGTGGCTGAATGAATACCACTGCATTATTTCTAACAGATAATGTGAGACCAATTTCACAATGTCAAAAAGTATTAAAGCCGGAAAAAAAATAAGCTTGGGAGGAATTTGAGGCCACCGAAGTAAGAAATGGTTGCACAACACACCTTCCGCTTCTGACAACTCCTTATCTCACGGAAGCCACCGAAGTTCCCCTTTCTCTCACACGTCTGCGACTGCCATTGAAACCCGAATCACCCGCGGTGCATATTTTGATGTAACGCGAACGCGCCCATCCGCTGACGAGCCGGCAGCTGGATTTACGACAGTGACGGCGACTCGTTCTCTGAGGTCAGGTTTTCTCACATGAATGATGAGAGGCCTTGACAGCAGACACAGTATCCTCGCTCCAATGACAAATAGGTTCGGGTAGGCGTTTGGCTGAGGATTTAACATTGCGCCAGGCTTTACGATCCGACCCTTTACGGTGCCCCGGTAATGATATGAGGATGGTGTAACCCAAGAACAAAGAGAGAGGAATGTCCTGAGTCATAAAGTCTCCTTGAAAGTCTACATTCTTTCGGCCGTGTGTCAGAAAAACCTATTTAAGAAGAAAAACAAATACGGTGCGCTCGAGTGACACATTTTCCCACACATGTGCAGGGTTGTTAATACGTGCCTGTTCGTAATCATATCAGCTCTGCGTGACATATGCTGGGTAGATGTTCAACTCCACCCACATCCACAGTTCAAACCAGTAAAGTGGCCGCACCTGGAAGACCACGAGATCGGGTGAAGGGGATGTTCTGGATCTGCAAGGAACCGTACGTACAAATGACAGCAACGCAGATGAGACAGAAGCTAGGGATTAAGAGTAAGAGCTAATCGTTGCCCGAGAGGATGTCCGTGAAAACCATTAGTCTGGACGTCTATAGCGGGATAGCCATCAGTACAGGACCCAGAGTCAAGTCTGGTGATGGTTCCACATGTATAGGGATTATGTTTGTTTTCCACAGAGATGGTATGACCGTAAAGTATGACCCAATGTGATAAACTGCAATTTCATTTTACTCACAGACACTGATGAAACACTAGCCTGATGCTCTCTGGTCCTGAGTCATTGCTGAACGCTCACACTTCCTACTCCCACGCCTCTACGTGGTGAGGGTTTGTGTCTGAGTGTGTCAAAATTCAGACTAAATAGCAAAAATAGCAAAAATGGGCCTGGAACAGTAGACAATACTATTAAAATGTCATCCGCAAATACAAATTTTGATTTTTTTTTTAAGGATAATACATTGAAAACTGAGCTAATGTACTAAATACAAAGACCAGATACTAAGGATGTAATGATCAAAAATCTAGAATCGATTTAAAGTAGATTTAAACTGCTTAAAATGTGAATCGATGTAAAAAATAAAAGAATAGATGTTAAAGCCACCTTCAACTACTCAAAATGTTGCAATTCCCACATTGCAAACAGCGAGCTAACTTTTTTCTCAGCAGAAGCAAAGACAAGCGCCACACCTCCCCCGCCTCACAATGCACCACAAACACACCCCTCACCTGCCCCCACTCCATGTAAACACAAACACGTGTAAGGAATCGAAGCAGCAGACGCAGCGACAGTTAGCGAGAGAGAGGTTAGCATTAGCTGCTAACACAGTCTTCTGACAGACCTGTTCTGATGCAACTGAAATCCTCATGAAATGTCCATTTATGAAATAATCCAATACCTACAGTCAGATCTTTTCCCTCATGATTACAAAGCAGGCACCGGGAGGCTGTGAGGCGTTTGTGGGTTGCGGGGGGAAAAAAAATCAACAACATTTTGTTCTAAATGAAACAATGATCTAAATGATTAGTATGAGTAATTTTGCGCTTCCATATCACATTAATTTCTGATATCGTCAGAATGAGCAAACATCTTCTGTGGATGGTTTGTCTCAGCAGTTTGAATCCAAGAAGTTATTCAACTCTTTGGCTTCAGTAGTTTTGCCATCGCTGAAGTCTCAAGAAATGGTAATAAGCTGCACTAAATGTCAGATTTCTACAAGATTATGCCAGATGTAGAACAATTCAAACTCCCCCGTGCCAAAACAAACAAAATTTGATTATGTCCAACTGTTGGGGATCAAAGTCTGCTCTGGTTAAGCGCCATGTGTTGTGTTAGACATTATTAGCTTTGGCAACTTAGCAGCAAGAACTATTAATCCATTAACATCTATGTAGGCAGTTTGTCGCAAAGGCGTTTTTAATTTATTCAAATGAGCGCTGACAGGCTAATTTTAGCAGACAGGGAGCAGAAAGGTGAAGATGCACCTGGCTGTTTTTTTGTTTTTTATGCAAGTAACAAGCAGGAAAACAAAAATGCTTCCACTTTGTTTTTCCCAAAATCAAAGCACTGTCTTGTCTTACTGCGTTTTGTGCTATTTGCCAGAGCTTTTGAATAATTCCGTCAGACCCAAACAAACATTGCGGTCTAAATTGGTCACTCAACACGCTCCCACACTTCCAGCGCCGAACATCGGAGTGAGACATTATGAATTCATTTCTGTGCGTCTGGAACAGAGTGGCAGAGTGCATTAGCAATGGAGAAGATGAGAGCTAACATTGGAGATCAGCGGAGAGAGAGAGAGAGCGTGGGGTAGAATTAAGCAGACATGTTTAGCAAGCTGTTAAGAGTTCGCGCAGTCCGCCTTTTGCAGAGTGGTCCAGACACAAAGCAGCGGCGGTCTCTAAAAAAAGAAAGCCAGGTCCCGTGAGAGGAGAGTGCTGGAAACGGTGATAGTTCGCGTGCCAGGAATGGGACACTGGAAGAAATTTGAAATGCAGATCCATGGAGATTTGTTTTGATCCAGGAAAGACAACAGAGTAGGCCTGGCAATCCACATAAAATAATGTATGTGTCCAGAAAATACCCTAAGGCTTTACAATGTTGTGGTGTAACTAAATAGTATTGCAGGATAAGGACATAACTCAAGCTCAGAAGGTAATTTTTTACGTAATCACCCTGAATATTTCTAATTTGTTTTCAAAAGCCGATGACAATTTTCCTTCCAACCATTCACTTGGAGAGATCACAGTGGTTGCTTGCAGACAGTGTTCGACATCACACTGGCAAACGTAGAGACATGAGAATTTCAAAGTTGCTCTTTATATGCCAAAAAGTTTGCCAAACTCTTCAAAGGAAGCCCAAAGGACTAGAAATGTGCAGCTTCAACACGTCTGGAGCAAACAACGCTGCTAAGAGGTTCTTGGCATTTTGTCAGCCGTCCCCAAAAAGTGTACTGAGGCGTCACAGTATTTGGCAATTCCCAGAGGGTTGCATCAGTCAGTGCAGAACTTTGACAATCCTGACTAAAAGCGCCGAAAGGGGGAGAAAGACATTAATCGATCAATTCAATTTTGCGTCAGCCCTAATCATTAGAGTCAAATTGGCAGAGACGAAAGCTTAAAAAAAACAGACATTATAGCCTTAGTGGTCAAATCTCCCGTTTTCGATGGGAAAATACCGTATTTGACCTGTCTTGGAGCTTGGTTGGGCTGGTGGGACGGTTCGCAGCAAGTGCCGGAAAGTTTACCTTATTTTCAAATCCGAAACTTGACAGGTATGCATATAGCTATGAGGCTTTTAACATTTCCCCCCTCCATTTTATTGTTAGACTTTGATACAAAACAGCGGTGCTTTAAAAACAGAATAAATCCCGGGAGTGTGTCAAAGATGTGGTGGAGATGGGGAAGCATGCACATGGAGACAGTGAGCAGAAGGCGTCAGTCCTCCAGCTGCCTGAGAGGAGCTGGGAGTGGACTGAACGTGACTGCCAATAGGAATGGTTCTTATGCAGTCAGGGTCCTCGGTGCATGTTAGATGTTAATGAGTTGGAATGCTGAGAGCAGAGCTCCGGCCCAAACTGTCCATTAGGCATATGCTGCAGACGCCGCTTGTGTTGAGGATCATCTGAGAGAGCACAGGTTTGGCTCATGGATCTGAACATCTCCACGGGACATTGAGGCTCTAATGGTTGGGCATTAGACATTGACAAAGGGAGCGAGGCGGCTGCTGATTGGTTATCATCCATTAACTGGGGCCATTTTCACACATATGGTATTAACAGATTGGCATTTTGAAATCTGCTTCTGACAATGTACATTGCTATTTGTGGGAGTAAATAAATGTTGCTATGTGACGTCGTTTTATATTTCCCACTTTATTTACAGAAACATACATGTGCTCGTCATATAATTAAAATATCATGAAAAAGTTCATTTATTTCTGTAATTCAACTTAAAATGTGAAACTAATATATGATATAGACTCATTACATGCAAAGTGACATAATTATGTCAAGCCTTTGTTTGTTATAATTTTGATGATTATGGCTTACAGTCCATCAAAATATTCTAATTTTATGAGATTTTTAATTTGGGAATTTTACAATTTGAGCCATAATATTCTAAATTATAATAAATAAAGGCTATACATATCTCACTTTGCATGTAATGAGTCTATCATATATTAGTTTCACAGTTTAAGTTGAATAACAGAAGTGAATGCACTTTTTCATGATATTATAATTATATGACGAGCACCTGTAATTCAAGTTCATACAAACACACACAAAGACAAAAAAGAAAAGAAAAGACAATATTCTGTATGTTTTCTTGTGCAAAAGCCAGAAAACCAAACGATACAGTGGTCAAAGTTCTGTTACATCTCAGTACTTTTTACTCAATCAGCTAATGATACACCCCACCCTTTATTTTTACGTAGCATGTGGGTTGAGCCAAAACCCGTGGTTTTGGGCGGGTCAAATACTTCAATGGATGTATTTTACAACATATTATTAGGGTTTACAGCATAAAAGTGGATTCTTATCTGTTCCCTGATAAATCCATACCAGATTTCAAACGGGTCTCAGCAGCTCCTTGGATTAAACCTCCGTTCATGAGGTGCTCTTCCGTTGCTATGATGACCGGATATTGTGCATCTCACAAAGCGTTACATGTGGTTTCTTGGACGGTTTGGGTTGGCCAGGTGGGTCTGGTTGGAATTTTTATTGGGTTAGGCTATGTCCAGAAACACACTATTTGAACTCCTGCTTTGTTCTAATAGGCAATTGTCTGTCTGTATAGTCCAACATTTACCAATTGTATTGTTTATCGTCGCTGAAATAAACCTCACGCCTTTGTTTTAGCACCTCACTGATTTTGCGAGAACACTGCACAGCTGAGAAATGACTCATTAAATTCACATTAAGCTTGGTTTGTTTTTTTTTATATACGGATGTGGAAAGAATTCAAGCAATATAAACATGCCTTTCTTTTTATAGGCTGTGCTCTCCATCCCGGATTTTACGGTATTGAGGGCGGATTTTAATTAAACCCACTCTGGGCAACACACAAGACAAAAATCTCAATCAATTTAAATTAAGGCCGGGGATAAAACAAAACACAATTGATTGGATAAATCAGCCAAGAGAGTCAATATTTAGAGCAGCCTGGATCTGCGTGGAGCGGCGTTACAGTCTGGGGCTTAGCCTGTCTGGACCAGTCTTAAGTCTTTCATGTTATGCCACAATAACACAGACTGTATGGTTGGGTAAATTGAAGCTGAAGTTGTTTCTGTGAGGATTTGGTTATGGGATTCATTTGCAACAAGGCAATGGTTTTTATGAAATAATGAAGTTATGATTAAGACCATGTGTACTTTCTACAGACAGAATCAAAATCAGGAGAGGCATATCACCAGGGTTGCCATGTGTATATACAAAAGAGAGAAAATACCCTCCTGCAAAATAATATTAAACATTACTATAGCTACAGATTATCGATTGATTATTGACTAAAATTGTAAATATAGTTCTGGAGAAACAACCCCTTCTCTGGTTAACTATTAACCTCTTGCCTGGACTCATTTTCTTTAACCAAATCTAAAAGCTTCTTAACTGGAGAGCAACAGTGTAACCCGTCATTTGAAAGCTAAGGCCCAAACTTGATAGTAACTTTGCCACGTTGTCGTCACGTTTTTGTCGCATTTTTTTAAGCGTTTTTGTTGCTTTTCCATGGCTTTTTTTGTGGCTTTTTTTGTCAAGTCTTTGTCACTTCTTTGTTGCATTTTTCATCCTCGTTTTCGTTGCTATTTTGATGTTTTTTTGAAAGCTTTTAGATTTGAATAAAGCCACACTGGAGAAAATGCGCCTGTTTCTGGAGGGGGGTAGAGGTTAAGGCGATAACATTTCTTGCATGAGTGTCTGGGTGAAATGGTGACGTCCGCAGTAACCATCCTGAAAATGCCCACGTGACATATTTAACCTGTTAACTGCCACCCTTAGGATGGGAGTCATTTTTTTCCAATTATACATATCCAAATCTCAAAGCGTACTGACTGGAGAGCTCACAGCCCATATGCCAGTGTGATACCTCATTTGAAAGCCAAGACCTTCTAGTTTCTCAAAGTATGTGTCAGAACTGTGTGAGTGAACCACAACTTACATCACACTTGCCGGCCCTAACCCTAACCCTAAAGTTCAGTATTGACTCACAACACACCAGCACTAGATAAAGCAAATACTACTTTCCTCCATTGTGCCCCATATTAAGAGTCCCCTGGTGTCTTTGTTGGGCTGATGAGGCGCCAGCTGCTCTGACCTCAGCACTTCAGAGCGCGGGCTGCACGCGGGAGTTTGGCCTTCGTCACTATGGCTCTATTTAGTTGATGGGGATGGCCTTCTCCTGACGTCTTTACAACGCCGCTGTTTTTCATTCCATTATTTATGACTGACCTTTTCTGAGAAATGCTTTTATGGATTTTTGCGAAAAAAAATCTCCCTCAAGTTGAACACTTCTAAATCAGCCTGGTGTGACTGACTGTACACACCTGATTTACTATTTAAATGTGTATGGGGTGGTAAACACTTTCGATTTTTTCTGCTGTGGATATCCGTGTATAAAGTTACAGTTCCCGAAGGCAGTTTTGAAAAACCTATATCGCAACTTCTGAGTCAGACCAAGGACTAATCCGTTTAAGTTTGAAGCAGATCCATAAGAGGTGAAGCCTCTATTTTCTTTCTGACCTTGTGAGATGGAAGCTTTGATTGAATTACAGGACTGTGGCATGCCATGACTCAAAAGCTATTCCCGCTTTGAATATTGTGTCTGTATGTCCGTCACAGTTGTATTTTCAATTTCTGCCATTTACATATTTTAATGGTAAGTTGTTTGGCTCTAATCAACCGAAAACATCTTGCTAAAGTCTTTGAAAACCAATACAACAAATATGCTCACAATTATGTTTGAACAATTCTCAACTCAATATAATTTGGCATCCAAGTTTCCGAAGGTCTCGAATGACGGCAATTTATGCGTGATTGCTGGCGAGTTGTCACAAGATTATGTATAATTTTCTTTCTAAAATCTATATTATGCACCACAAAACAGTTGTCCGAGGACTAACACAAATATAATACTTTGAGGATCTCTCAACAATGAAGTGGTACAAAGGCTGAGTGAGGTCTAGTCTGTAAATAGACTAACGGCACCTCTGCTCAAAGGGTACATTTTCGGAATAATGAGATGTCGGACTAATGGGTTGTTGGACCAATGGTATGGCACCTTAATTCAGACCTATTTTCTGAACACTTCTGGTTTGTCCACTACTGTCACAGGGGGAGTAATGAAGTTTAAATAAAACAACAATTGAAAAGGCAATGTTTTGTAGTGGAGGTAATTTGAGCCTTGAAAGGATTTTTTTTTTAAGCCTCATGACATCAGCAGGTGGGGCTGAGGGTGCGGAATCTTAGAACGACTTGCAGGTTTGACTCAAAGATGGATGAAAGAAAAGCACCACAATCCCCAGTGTCTCTATCAAGCTACTGCCCATTGATTATGAACTTGAGCTAGATTCCTGCAGTCCAGGAGCACAGTCCCTCAAGGAGAACCTCAAAGGAGCTCAGAATTAGAATCAGATTATTGGCCACGGAACAGAGTTGGTACAGGTACAGCACATGCTCATGCTCATGCTCATGCTCATGAGTTAGTTACATATACAGACAGACAAACAATACTATACATTACAAGACAGATAAACACAAGCAGGTTATTTCAGGGAAATCACTAGTTTAGTCTAAAACGCTTTGATATTTTAATCATTAGCATTTATAGCATGACTAAAAGCTCAAAAACAATCCTTCACTTTCAAATAAGAGTTTTCTGAGGATTATTAGTTATTATTAGTAGTAAATTGTCTCATGGCTAATGGGCCCTATGGCGTGGCATCCGTTCGTCCTGGTAACATGGTAAAAATGTGTGGGCTATGTAAACTGAATGTATCATTGTTGCCCAGGCGCACGGCTGCAGCCACTGGAATTAATAATGGGACTGCATATTTTTGTCATAACCCAGCTGTGAATGTGTTGGCAACGTCATTTGACTCTTAAACATCTGAGTGCGAGGATCTGAAGTTTTATTGTTAATGCTATTTTACTAAGCCATAGTACTAAGCCAGATATAATAACATATGAAATAGACTTCTGTCATGTAATCCTGTGTTTCTGTCACTTCAGTCAGCGAACCTGCGTAGTCTTTTGGCATATAGGATAAAAATCTTTCTGGTTTAACCAATGGCTTTGTAGTGGATCGAACAATTGAGTATTAAGAACAAGAACCATCGTCCTCACTTGGTCACAATAGTATCAATCTTTTGCGCTGCCTTCTTCTGTGCTTCTGCCCACTCTTCAATTGCCATGAACTTTAGAAAGCTCAGATAGTGATCAAATGCATTTTAGCTCACATTCACGAGAACCAGCTGATCCCATTTCCAGAGACGACTGTGGGTCTTTGTTGTGCAGGCTACAGACAAGGACCTCATTTTGTGCCATTGTTGGTACTTCATTTTCTGGCTGATATGCAAGGAGCCAAATCAACAGTGACAATTCAATTTACCCCGCTGTGTGTCTTGCTCAGCCAACAGCTTGTCATACTAGCCAAAAAACCCCGCACTAATTCAGGGATAAGTTGGTAACAGATTTGCCTAGCACTATGCAAAGAAGAATGCTTTTGAGAAATTGCCAATAGAACTCAAAGTGGATGGTAAACGCAGATCAGAGCACAAGGGTTGAAGATATGGTTAATGAAAATATTGAGTAAAGGTGACAAGAATTCATCAACAGTCATTTCTGTGCACGCAAAAGTTATATTCAACAGATTCTGTAACATACCTTTTACATATATTTCTTAAAGTTTTATAGCTTCTTCATACCCTGGTAACTTTATTGTCCCTGTAGGAAAATGTGTCCTGTGCATTTGACCAATCCTTCACTGCCACTGGGGCAACCTGTAAGGAGCAGTGGGCGGCGGCAGTACCATCTCCAGATGTGGAGCCAGGCTGAATCACCTGCCTGGAGGATTAACCCATTGTACATGTTTCCAGTTGTAGGCGAAACCGGAGTAGCCGAAGGAAACCTACGCTGGGGGAAAACAGAGTTAGCTAACCGCTGCGCTACCGTGCCGCCGCTGTATGTATGTAGCACATGTACAAATTACCGATGTATCTAAATATTAGGTCTGTTTTTGATGGTATGATAAAGCGCTGTTATACTTTAGGCCAGCAGAGTGCACACTTCCTCCGTTTGGGACCATAGTTGCATGGCAAAGGCTAAGTTTTAAAACGGCTACGTTCGAGCTAACATGCTACTCAACGCGAGGAAGACAGTGTGGCCACGGACAGAATCGGATCCAGTTTGCTGAAGACGTACAACTAGAGAGACATCATTAGAATTATCTGATGACATAGAGAGGGAGACAAAACACCACTCCATTGCTCCATGTTTTTGATGAGGCTCTGACATAGTAGCATCGTTCATTTTGATTTTGCACGCATGCCCGCTTTAAGATTCTTTTTATATTGTCAGTCAAATGTAATTGATGACTACTGGCCTGGACTCACCCTCCATTTGCGCAAAATGAAGCAAATCAGTTTAGATTAGAAACAGAAACTACCATTAACCAGAAATGCTTTGCTCTGGAAACATGTTGAAACGATCAAACAATTAATGACTCTAGTGAAGGCGCATCACCTCATGACATCAGTGTTTTGAGCTTGAATATGATTTTCCGAGCAAGTCTACATCGGATTATATCTACAGCAATACAGATAAACCGGATCTGAAAAGATGGAGATAAAAATAACCTTTACAGAAGCATTAGCCACAAAAGGGCTTTTATCATGTGCCGTTTCTTCGGTAAAGATAAATGTTCTCATGCTCGTGAATCCATTAGACGCTTTCAGCCAATATCACAACGCATGAAATTGTTTCTTTCATGGCGCAAACATAATACTGAGCCCATCAAATAATTACTGCTTTTACTGAAGACGGATACGCTCAGAATGCTGCTGATGAGTTTGATGGCATTCCGTTTCCATCTCAAAAGCTGCACTCTCTTACAAAATGTTTTATTTGTTTTACATAACTTAAAACAACCCAAAATAAACAATATATTAAAATATTGGGACGTTGGGAGTTAGGGTTCAAAGATCCATTTAAAACATGCGGTTAAATATTATCATTATTTTGTACTAGTTTGTATGTGTTTTGCCCATTATAAAAGACGGTATAGCTCTTAGGGAAATATTAAATCATGAACATCTAGGTCCAGCACATAAATTACAATTTAGAAATGAAATCACAACGTAATTTCGTCAGGTACGGACCGTGTGACTGTAACCAGCATGAAAAGGATAACCATCCCATCCACGGGGGCAGATAATGATGAGTCTTCCCAGTAATCTTCCAATTTAATCAAGACGGAGACGCATGTGGAATGCACCTAATGTGTTTACCAAGCTCCAGCATCGATGCATCAATTTCTTCCATCAGACCCATTACCGCGTGCGCCTTGAACAGACTTTGATCACTTGGGCTACAAAATGAATTAATGATGTTCGATTAGCACGGTAGCCCCACTTGTGCGACGCTAACCGTGCTCGTTGGGCCCGGCGATGCGTGCAGGCGAGAAATGTGCGCTCGCAGTGAGTCAATGCTAGACCCTCCCGACCTCGGCGTATTATCAGCAGCTGCTTAGACACAGGCGTCTGAAAAACACAGGCCACAAATGCAATCCAACAAGGTCATTTGATTAGTATTGAATGTACTTTTTCTCTCTTGGTGGAAATGGACGTAACGTGACTGGGAGTCTGGCGGTTGGTTTGGTGCTGGAAGACAAATGATCATTCAGTCAGGACCATGAAAAGACCTCCACAGCAAGTGAATTAAGGTGAGTCCTGTAGTCTCACAATCTTCTTGGATGGATCAATAGTATTCTGCAGGGGAGAGATATCCTCGCTCCTCTGAGCCTGCAGCTTTAGACAGTTTTAAATTTAAATGAAAAGTCATTCTCAGTAGAAATAGAGACAATTCTTGGAATTTGTTGTTTGATGAATGGTGAAAACATTATATTCCAAGAGATTATTATTCAGTGAGCTATAATAATGCATTAGATTCATAAATTTCCAGATGCTCAAAGTCGCTTTACTATGCTGTGCATTATATTCATTCACACCAAACTTGGTGGTAGACTGACTGAGTCTTCCAGTCAATGCCATCGGCCCCTCCGACCACCACCAACCACTCATTCCCAACATTCACCCAGGCTTCGTGTTCTAACGCGGTCTCCAGGTACCTACCAGGTTCTTAGCTTTCGAGATCTGACGGGATCGAGCAGAGCAAAGGTGGTATGGCCGCAAACCAAGCATCCCTAGATAACCTTTTCCTCCATGCAGTTTCCCCTTGGCTGAAGTAGAACTTGTTCAGAGACACTCACAAAAGTGTGAACATGGTCTCACCAACCACACTTTGCTCATCCAGGCATAGTCTCGAGGGAGCTCCAGTTCAGCTATCCGGAGTGTGGCAATATGTGAACAGTTTCTGAAGAGTCTTTTGGGAAATGCCTGCTGTAGTGTTGATGTTACCCACTTAGGTGTATCAGTGTATTGAGTTCACGACAAAAGCTTAGGCCTCTTCTGGAAAAATACTTTGTTTGAAAATGAATATTGGATATTATGACCAAAAAATGTACTACTGCTGTTTGCATAATCACAATCCAATGATTATAGAAGTAACCCAAGATACAGCTGTTTCATTTAGCATTTTAATACATGGGGGGAAATTGACCAAAGGTTAAATGAATATTGTATGGAAAATATTATAACCATATCACCAAGAGAAAGCCTGTTCTGATCTGGTTTATGAATGTGAGTGTAAAACTGTTCATGATTGCCTCGGCTTTAAGTGCAGAGTGAAAGTTGAAAAAAATATGTTGTATAATTGTGGACATATCAACCTCGAGCAGTATTTATCGAGCACCTTTCATGAACAAAGGTGCTGGAGTACAACTCAAAGTGCTTCAGGTATAGAGTTAGGATAACAACAAAGAGAAAAAAATATCACCATAACGAATTACATACTGTATATAAATGGGTTTTATTTAGTTCTATTTAAAATAAGTTTGGCTTAAAAATGCCAACTCTCCAGGCGAATATTTTCAAGTTAGTGATTTCCATAATTTAGAAACATAAAAGGCAGACATGACGGATACAGATGTTGAAGTACTAAAAGCTGAGGAGGAGCGTAAGAGCTGACTCAAAGAGAAAGCAAAAAAACACTGTTGTTTGAGCAAATTACTGCGAAAGCCTTTTATGTCCATTCCATTCAACTCGGATCATAAGATAATGACACACTTCAGTCTGAAGAGTGGAACAAGTGGGCTGTGCATCCTTACATCTGACATAAGAAGAAAGGGAATTTCAATTAACTGTGGCACTTGAATGAAAATTAAATTAAATTATTCTATTTCTGACATTTTCTTTGTTTATTGACCACAGCAAACCACACAAGCACCTATGCCCCAGTTTGATATTGACCACACAAGACGGAGAGGCTCTGTAGAGGGTTGACACAGTCCATAGGCGTGTATAACTGTCTGATCAGCTCGATGTCTTGCACTGGAGGTCCAGAGGTCACTTGTGGAGGTGTGACTGATAACCTGCTCCACGCTGAATCCGCACCCCGCTGACGGACAGCATTGAGTGGGATTGATCCACGCTCGGCTCATACAATGCCTCCAAGATCACTCGAAGTGCTGCACCGCTCAAGCCTGCCGCGCTCCATTTGAGTTGGTGAGTCCGGCGATCAGAGGCGAGAGAAGCCCAGGCCAAAGGAGCGGAGGGTTATGCTGTGGAGGGGATCGTATTAATTGTCCTTTCTGTCATCGTGTGTAATGCTTTTTGTATGTTTCTCATTTTCAATACAAATTGGGAGGAATCTATTTGACTTTCGCTCATTTGTGGTGACACGGAACAAATAGGACCGAGTACAAAGCTAGACCAGGTCAAAGGAACTAAAACCTCAAAAAAGTAACACCTGGATTTAACTGTGATGATTTGGAGGTGACTAGGTTCAGCAACACTATGCTCCCAAAGAGTCCAGCTGACATACCTGAACATCCTGAATGACAATGTTGTGGCATCAAGGGATTTCTTCCTCCCTGATGGCATGGGCATATTCCACGATGACAATGCCAGGGTTCATCATTGTGAAAGAGTGGTTCAGGGAGCGTGAGGCATCATTTCCACACAAGGGTTGGTCACCACAGAGTCCAGATCTTAACCCCATTGAGAATCTTTGTGCCGGAGAGGGCTTTGCGCAGTGGTCACGCTCTCCCATCATCAATACATGATCTCGAGGAAAAACGAATGCAACACTGGATCTTTTGTCATTGCAGAAGCTTATTGAAACAATGCAACACGCTGTAATCAAAGCTAAATCCAACTCAGTATTACACTGTTAGAAAAAGGGGTACGCTAAGGGTACAATTATGTTCTTTAAGGTACAGTTTCTAATTATGTACCCTCGATGGGTCAAATTTGAGCCACAAGATACTGATATGTACCCTTTCTGGGCTTAAATGGTGCTAATATGTTCCCATCGATGAAAGGGCCCCAATTTGTACCCTTATTCTTTCACATAGGGGTACAATGCATATTATTCTACCATTGGATATACTGAAGCTGTTAAATGTTAGTGTGCCTATTCGCCTGACAAGGTCGACTTTTTACTGTACTGTATACAGTATACAGCTCAATTTATAATTACTTTTTGCACACATTTGCGCTACATAAAATGTACATTCTGGGTTTTAATATTTTATGACCCATTCAATTGTGTGCTTTTGGGCTAAAATAACAAAATAAATACTTCAGTGCTGATCTGGTCTGACTCTCAAATTTGTCCTTCCACGCCCCACAACACCCAATAATGCAGTCCACACAAGTGCAGCTGTGTGCGCGCGCGGACCCGACAACATTTGAATTTCACCGCTTTTTCCTTTCTGCCTCGCGCCGCGGCGGATACGCATGCATTCCGCTCTCAAACTGGACTTCACTACGGAGGAACTTCTTCTGAAGCTAAAGGAGTCGGGTATTAATATTACGGAGGAAGAGGCACACAAATTCAGAGGTAACCATTTTTATTTTACCAGTAGATGCTGTACTTTTTGTATTGACGATGTGACCATGAAAGTTGCTTGTCAGCGTCAACTGGTTTGCTAATGCTACCTAGCTTATGCCATAGCCTGCTTGGGACTGCTACTAGCGTTAAACAACTGAAATTCATAGAGCATATTAAAACCGAACTTGAGGGGTCGTATTGTTAATAATAAATAAAACAAATCCGTGTCAGCAAGTGCTTTTTTTTTAAATCAACGTTCCTGTGTTGAGTCATGGATGTGGTATCGGAGCCATCTGTGTGGGTACCCGGGACACGGCGGCCGTTTTCCGAGTCTCGAAGGCCGCCGCTGTGTCCTGGTTTGGCTGTGCCTCTAAACCTCGGAGGGAGGACAAGCCCCGCTGTTCCCCCGTTCGTACAGCGGTACCGCGGTGTACCCGGGAAGGCACCCCGAAATCAGGCTAACCAAGGCTGTCTCCCAGACGTGGTGCCTACTAGTTAGCTAACGGCGTTAGCTATTAAAATGTGTTAAATTCCTCTAGTCTGTGTCACGGCCAGCTTTGCAGTGCTTTTATGAATAGGTCAATGTTATATATGTAATGTGTTGCCTTTTATATGTTCAAAATGTATCTACATTATCTTTCTCCCTCACGCTCTTTGTGTTTATAGACCATGAAGTTGACGGTGAAACTTTGGAGTGTGGCCTGACAGACACAATGGTGTCTTCCCTCCTTGGCTCTTTAAAAAGCAAGCTCAATTTCTCAAGTTTATTCGAGAAAACAAAACCCTAACTCTTGTGCCAGAGTGCGATCCACCCACTGGTCCTGCAGAAAGGTATGTCAAATAACATTTGTAGTTTTCTGAGTTTTTCTTGTAGTCTATCTGAGATAGTACTTGTACTGGTGTCTGAGCCAGGTTAGTTGGATTTGTATAACACACTGTTTAGATAGATGTTTGTTTCTTTATAAAAAAAAAAAAATCTGTGTCTCTAGTAAGCAAAGGTACTTGAGGAGTCATCAGTATTCTGTATTGAGGACAGATGGCTACTCAAGCTTACACGTTTAAATTCACTAAGAGTGGTTAGTGAATTAATTGTCTGTACTGTTCTGAGAATCTTGTCAACTTTGTCAAGTGCAATACAATAATTAAATATATTTTATTGTGGTGTGTATAATTGCTCAAATTTTACAATTTGTTAAAATTTAAATCATTTCTTTTCTAGAGGTGCCACCAGTACCCTTCCCTTCCTTACCTGGTGTCCACAATAATCAATCGACATAATGCAAAAATACCAAATATTATCAAATATATATTGATTAGCAACAGATAACAGTCAAAAAGACGGCGTTTGGGAAGTCACTGTACTATTTTAGCCTCAGTATTGCCGCTTTTGCCCCACACATTACACAGTATTATTATGCTATATTGGCCACACTAAAACATGTTTTTTGTGTTTTTACTCTTTCTGCATAGATAAATGGCTTACTGATGAATATTCCCCTCTACCTTTTCAGCTATGCATTGAAGTAGACGGGATGCGTCCAACAGCTGTCAAGGTTGGCGACAGAATTTCAAAATTGTTCCTAAAGTGATGGTTGGCCCAAGGAAAAACTCAACAAAGTACATTCTGCTGCCAGGGAGGAAATTCTCGCGGAGGATATACAAGGTATTTAAGGGATGTATGAAGCAGTGATGTATGGAATGTTGGATTCTAATTGCAATATTTCTGTCTAGTATTGTTGGGTTGGACATTTCTTTTTGTCTAAGCAATATTTAATCCAGTGCATTTTTTAAACAAGACAAGGAGCCTTAAAGTGATTGTCTGTATGTCTAAATGTATTACAAATTTAATAGTATGTAATGTGTATGATTGACCATCTCTGCCTCCATTTTGAGACGAGCTTTCCTTTACTGGGACAGGAGAGACGTGGCCCAATCAGGAGAGCAGGCGGAGGGAGTTTACTTAAAAAAAAATTCTCTCATATCACTTTTTGATGAAATAACGACTAGAATTATAAATATTTAAACTACTGTTGGCAGGTTTCATACATAATGCTGTCCCTCCACAATTTTGCAAGCTGAAATGCCTGATATTGCCAAAAGGATATGGGCTCATCTCACCTGTGTGAAGGGTGTGCACAGGCCTATGAACATGATTTGAAGAAACACTAAAGGGCAGCATTTACCAAAATACTATGAACTAAAATCTAATATTTTTTCTCCCAGATGTTGACTTCAGAACAGCACTCGTTCTGCTACCCTGCCTCTTCAAAGAGAAAATTGAAGTCATTGAGTCATTATACTGTGCCAGGTAATGCTTTTTCCTATTTTTTATTTAACTTTTCAACCAACAGGAACGTGTTAAAACGTTTGCCTTACAAGCTCTAGTGATGACAATACAGAGCAATAATTTAACTTTGACATGAGAAATGCAATTTAAA
The DNA here is from genome assembly GCA_021464625.1 of Proterorhinus semilunaris. Lineage (NCBI taxonomy): Eukaryota > Metazoa > Chordata > Actinopteri > Gobiiformes > Gobiidae > Proterorhinus > Proterorhinus semilunaris. Next base: position 22,708,073 of record CM038359.1, read on the forward strand.
GTTTGTGTTGTTTTTTTTTTTTTTTTACTAATATACAGTGCCATGAAAAAGGATTTGCCCCCTTCCTGAATTGGTGTATATATCTGTGCTACACTTAAATGTTTGTTTTTTCATCAAGCCAATTTTTATATCACATCAAAACAACCCAAAATAAGATATTACATGTGTCTGTCTGAATTGAATGGTTTATCCAAGTAATAATATTGCGACATTGCATGTCCATATCGCATACGTTTTTTCAATCTAGAGGGGAGCAACAAAAAGGTTAATGATAATGGAGCAACATAGTAAAATGGTAGAAAACTCATATTTTTAAAGTTCAACATTTGCTTCTTTCAATACGAGTGTGCCCTAGCACTAAAACCTTTTTGCTGTCATGATTGCTGTGTTAAGTTATTTTTCTTTTACAGTCTGGTGCCTTCAGTTCAACCCCCTACCCAACTGTACAGCTGACTGACATGGACTGGAAGACGGTCTTCACAAGGAGGATCCCCGTGTCAGTCATGGTGGATGCAACAGATCTGTGCCAGGGATCAGGAGTTGAAGGAATGATTGCAGTCTTTTGTGTTTTTAATTTGGAATACCCTCCTTACCTGAAGAACACACTGACGTTTCTTCAGCCCGTGGTACTGAACATTTCTGAGGTGGGTGAGAAGGCCCTTCCCATCACTGTAACTCGGATGAGTGCTGACACTTTATTTTCGTCACTCCCATCTGACCTGCAAAGATGCATTGCATCTGTATGTGGACTTGACTACACCATCTCACCGCCCACAAATATGCAGCGTGTGTCAGGACTAGTCATTGATTGTGTCAAATATGCCTGCAAAGATGCATTTACAGGCAAGGCACCTTTATTTATACCGCGCATTTCGTACACAAGGCAACTCAATGCGTGTTTATAGTTGACTATTTGCATGCAGAAATGATTCCTCTGTTTTTCTTGCTCAAATTTGTTTTCAATATTGATACGCAATGGCTATTGTGTGGCAAACTGCTTTTTCCAAAGTCTTATGACGCACACCTACAGGCCTATGCACTTCAACGGGACTCTGATTGGACTGTAATACAGCCAGGCCACATAATGGACTTTGAGCCTCTTGACATTAATAATATGATGGTGTTTTGTACATAACATTAAGAAATGTTTAATTACTGTTCAAGTATGACTTTAAATGACTTTAACACAGGAACACAAGGTTATCATTAAGTGCGTATGATGGAATATGTCACCAAAAGGTTGTGGATATTAATGTTTTGTTTCCTCATATTGTTGCCAGTTCATTTGTAAGATTTGTATTTAAAACTGGCTTTCAACTAGCACGATGGAGGGGGAACAACAAAAAGGTGAATGTCCCCTTTTGAGGTAAACCAGAGGCTGCGTCCATTGAGATTAATGTGGAAACATTGACAGATCTTCACATTTAGGTCTGAAAAATAGCATTTTATTCATTTTATATTTTTGTCTAATATAAAAGAGGAGCAAAAAGTGGGCTAAAGTTGGCATGTTCAGACTTCAATAAAAAGTGTTTAGGCCGTCATAATCACTTAATTTAATCAAATTGGATCACATTTCAAATGCCCATATAAGTGGGAAATTTTGCAGCTTATATTTCAATATTGCTTCGTTTTTGACCTATGAATGGCTAAACACTTTATGAAGTTTGAACATGCCAACTTCCTGCTGACTTTAGCCCACTTTAAAACATTAACTGTCCTCTGAATCTTCTACAGCATAAAATATCTTCATTTGCCTACCTTTTTTTTAAATTAGACAAATATATAAAACACATTATTTTCAGACATAAATGTGAAGATCTCAGTCGATGTTTGCCCATTCATCTTAATGGTAACACCGAAAAAAACCTTTTTGTTGCTCCCCTCTATATTGAAAAAGCTTTCGATATGCAATATGGACATGCGATATTGTTTCAATACTTCCATTCAATTCAGAAACATGTAATATCTATATTTCAGCAAATTGTATCGAGAGAAAACATTAAATCAGAACCAAACTTGGGAAAATTATAACTAAAACTTAATTTCTGTACATTTGAAAGTGCCATGCATGTTTGGTTTTAGAGAATGCTGGCAATTTTTTTAAAAATCTGTCAGAAGTCTTAAAGGAACAGGCCACCGTTTTTCCATAACAGCATATGTTCTTACCTGAGTTTAGACGAGTTGATGCGTACCTGTCTGTGCCCCCTGTCACGCAAAAAGACCAATGATATTAGTATTTAGCCTCTCCTCCCTATGGGGACAAATGGTGGTGAAGTTAGAAGCTACCAAGCTCTTCCACGTTTTCCCTATTTAAATACAGTTGCGTGAGTTGTGACAAGATCCAAGTCTTGTTACACAAAATTAAACGTGTCAATTTTCTAAGCCGATTAAACCCTGTTTCACATCCATAAGAATATGCTAAAAAGGCTAAATGCTAACATCTTTGGTCTTTTTGTGTGACTGAGGGCACAGACCAGTACGCTCAACTCATCTAAGCTCAGGTAAGAACATATCTCGGTATGGAAAAATGGTGGCCTGTTAAGTGGATTTGTGATATATTGTGACTTCTTGCGATATGTATATTGCATCACCTAAGGACATTTTTTGCAATATTGTGCAGCCCTACTTTTAACCCATCAAATGAGCACTAATTTTGAGAACCTGTCATATGAACTTTTATGAGTAGTAGTATCATTTCTACTGTCAAGTTATGTTTAAAAGGCTGCCGAATTTCCCATTTGTATTTTTGTTTTTTGTCTTTTATGAATAGGTGAATAAATGGCTGAAAATATTTTGTTTGTGGTTAGTACAAATATGTCCCCATAAAGGTACAATGGGTTTGTCACAGGGGTGGTACCCTAAAGAGGACGAATTTGTACCCTCTTCTAAAGGTACATTTTTTCCCGTACATTAAGGTCCATTATTGTACCCAAGGGGTACAAATCTGTTCTCATAGGGTACAAACTATATGGGTACTAAATTGTACCCTCTTCAAAGGGTACAATGGGTGTACCCTTGAGGGTACCACCCCAGTGACGAGCAATTGGACCCTTAAAGGTACAATTTTGACACTTTATTTTTAACAGTATACAGCATGTGAACTTTTACAATTCAAACCACTTTGGATGCACACTGATTCTGGCATTATCCCACTATTTAGAAACTCCAACTGGTGTAATGGAGGCAAAGTCTACTCAATTCCTCATTAAAATTCCAACATGGATGATGACCAAACAGGCCAGCTGGAGGAAGAACAAGTGCGTAACGGCGCAGGAGTGGCAGCATGATTGCCATAATCACAGAGAACGCATTTCAATCAGAGAGTTAGCTGCTCACGAGCTTGACCGAAGCTTTTACCATGTCAGAGGAAGTTATTTCTCTGAATGCGACAGCTGAAAGTGTTTGCTGTAAAAAAAGACAAGGATGATGTAAGCCCCGCGTGTATCACTGAGTCACAAGTGTTTCAAACTTGCAGTCGTGAGCTGGAGAAATGGTCTAGCTCACGACTGGACCATTAATTTCTGAGAAATTATTGTAGAAGCCGCGGGCGCAGGGTAGACAGTTCTGCTGTCCAGCCAGAGCCTGATAGGAGCCAATGGGACATTGCAGACATGCTCCAGGAAATAGACAGAGCCCAGGTTCCGTACAAGTTCAATCAGGAAAGAAAAAATACAGAAAAAGGTGGTAGAGTAAAATTTTGTTCACCGCATTATAGATCATCAATAAGACTTAATTTCTTAATTTTGTTGGGAGAGTAAGTAAGGAGGTGTAAACTTAAAAAGCACAGGATCTCAAATTTATGAGAACAGATGGAACTTTTTGTTTTTGTTTCTATGTCGTTTTCGCGTAACTAAACTAACATCAGACTATAGCAGACTATAATTTATCTGGCACGTAATACAAACAGTAAAAACCTGTCCCGCTGTAAGCTTAGGGGATTTGAATCAAAAGCTGAGCGCCTCATCTCAGGCAATACTTTATAAAAAAAAAATTCCTGACTGACATCTTAAAACATCTCTACATGAATGAGCCAGGCTTTTAAATGTCTTTTGGAAATGAACGGATCCCAAAGATGCAGCTCTTGTTAAACTATAAATCTCAACTTTTCAGTAAATAGTTGACCAAAAATGTGTCGAGGGGCCGCATTTGTCTCCCAGGACATTGTTTGTTTGGACACCAATAGTTTAATCCAGACATATATTCGATCATTTAGACTGCATTTGTTGTTGTGGTTATTGGAGGCAAAGATTCTTTTATTGAATTCCTTCTACGACATTACATTGTCAGCTTCCCCAATTGCGCAGCAAATGTTCTTCAACAACACTTAAAAAGGATGTTCGTGACTTTGCCTCTGAGTCTTTTTTTCCCCCCACTCAATGTCGCAATGGGCCATAGATCCGCGAGAGCTGACGTTTGGATGAGCCCATTCCAAGCAAGTGATATTGCCTCATAGATTTTTACAACGTGACAGAAACACCAATACAGCACCGAACAAAGAGGCATTAAGGCAAAGATAAACCTGCGCAAAAAGCACATCAATCTGCGAGGGCCCAGTCGGAGATGGGACCCAGAGAAGGTGATGACCACGCTTCAATCAATGAGAAGCTCATCAGGGAAGGTTTCCGTCACGCCAAAGAATCTTATGCCAAATGCTGCGAGAGAGATGGGCTTTTAAAGTGCCTTTGTATTTAACTTCCAATTAGATGTCTCAGAGTAAGCCCAGAGTAAAAAAAGAATGTTCATCAAAAGTAGTCGTCTGGAGAAGGTGTTGAGACCAAGTTTATGAGTAACATTCAACACATGTTCTACAAATTCCATTCATTATTTTCTTCTTTCTTTATCTGTCCATGTAAATAATACTCTCTGGAATAGCACCTGTCGGTCAGGGTTTAGTGCATGTGGGCACCGGTGCCATCGCTGTGCCCTTGACATTTTCCATCGGCGTGTGGAAATAATTACACAGCTGCAGAGGTCAGGCTGCCACAACACGGTGAGAGGAAAACATAAGCCGAGCCGTGACCGTTCTCTATGCATCACACTGATATTTCCTCCAGGCTGTTTCTCACAGGTTGCTATCTAAGGTGGTATTGCCTGGTAATGCCATTGACATTCACAATAGGTAGCGTTCACGTGACATCACAACCTTCTAAAGATCCTATAGTTTAACATTGAGGTGGAGGGCAACTGAAAATTCAATGGCTGTAACCATAGTAACGCTCAAAATGCAGCTTTCTAGTCTTAAATCATTGCTCATTTCTCTGTAATTCCTGAGGCCAAATCACATGAAACAAAAACTGTCACAAAGTTCAAAGTCATATCTTCAGCACATATGAACATATGTCTAATTATTTCTTCACAAGGCCGTCCAAACGTGGAGACAATATTCAAAAACATGTGCTTGATGTTTGCCAGTAGAAAGGACTTTCAGCCATAAAATTCACATGTCAGGTTTGTGAATCCAATCACTGTCACATGATGATCAGAGAAAACATTTGGACATTTTCTTTTTGGAAATTTCTTTCAAAAACAGTTCCTTTCCCATAGAGTTGTATTGGCACCTGCCCTCCAACTGAAATAGAATTCTATAACGTGAACGCAACCTATTGAGATAATATGAATGAGAATAGGCTTTGTTTGAACTATTGCCAGCCGTATGTATCTGTATACAACTAAGGTAGAATTCAGCCCTAACCTCAGTGGACACAAAATAAAATTGTTGCCAGCAGAGGGCGCATGGGCTGATGTGAAACAGTTTCAAACAAAGCCAAAAACAACATTGGCAATTTAAAGGTTGAAATGATCATGAGTAAGGGATGGATGGAGCGTGAGATCGATAGACCAGTGTCTTTAAAGTAATACATTTAAAGACGCTGGTTTTATTGCACGTGTTTGCAGACAGTGCTTGGAGATGGGATCGTTCGATGAGTTGGATGTGGTCTTTGTAGAAACAACTTCTGCTCTTGCGCCTCCATTATCTCTAGTCGCCGCGGGCCGTACAGTAAAACGTACGCTATGTGCCAGTCTCCGCCCCCGGGTCGGCAGTGATGCGGTCGCTGTATGGGACTGTTGTGGGGAAGAGGGAGCCGAGTCGGGAGGCAAAGCTCTCGATTTACCGGTTGATCTACGTTCCCACCCTCACCTATGGTCATGAGATTTGGGTAATGACCGAAAGAACAAGATCGTGGATACAAGGGGCCAAAATGAGTTTCCTTCGCAGGATGGTTGTGCACATCCTTCGAGATAGGGTGGGGAGCTCAGTCACTCGGGATGAGCTCGGAGTAGAGTCGCTGCTCATTCATGTCGAAAGAAGCCAGCTGAGGTGGCTAGGGCATCTGTTCCAGATGCCTCCTGGTCGCCTCCCTCGGGAGGTGCTCCAGGCATGTCCTATTGGGAGGAGGCCTTGTGGTAGACAGGACATGCTGGAGGGACTATGTCTCCGAGCTTGCCTGGCCTGCCTGACACTCCTCCTTTCTGTTCAAAAGAAGAACCGTCTGCGCGGCTTCTCGCAGCCAATCATTTCACGATTTTACCCACATCGGTCCAATCACGCACCAAGAGACGGAAGCCATCACCTGTCACCACAACGCACTCTTCCAAAACATTAAAGATGGCGGCCGATACACTGTTTTCTTCTGCTCTTTAGTCTGTTTTAAATCATTTGGAAAATATGAAATCCCTAAAACCGGAGCAAGAAACAGCGTTCGAAGCGTTCCTCGTAAAAAATGACGTTTTTGGAAAGGCTTTCTGCCACTTGTTACTGCAACGTATCTAGCGTTGCTCTAATTGGTCTGTCAATCACGCCCCCCAGGATATTGTTGAGATCATGCTTGCTCCCAGACTTTATGTCTTTGAAATATCTATATAAAAGCATGTTGTTTGGCAGGCCAGGCAATCTCCGAGCTGGCCTGATGTTGCCTCGGAGGGAGGTGTGCGTGGATCGGGAAGTCTGGGCATCTCTGCTTAGACTGCTGCCCCCGCGGCCCGGCCCCTCGGATAAAGCGGAAGAAAATGGATGGATAGATTTAAAAGCACACAGAGGATTTTACTGTAAGTACTCTAAGTATATAGGATAGTATTGGATGGCACCACCTCTTGACATCTGCTGGTGGGACAGCGTGTTTTGGGCGCTGACTAATATGCAAGATTACTTAAACATGCCTAAATGAAAAAGAAAAAAAATTCCAAGATGATCGGATTGATTGATTCAGGGGAAAGTAAAAAAAACTCTCAGAAGGAGTCCAATAAATGTTTTTTTACTTCTAAAGTGGTGTCAGCATTCTCCATAATCTTCTGTCGCGGAGATAAATGCTTCTATCACAATAGTGTGTTGCTTTGCTCCGTTTCTTTTTGTACCCATTCTTACAATTCTCTGTCAACTGAGAGCTCTCCCACTGTTGTCTGGGAAGAAATATAGACACTTGCCAGAAGGTGTAGGTCATGCAGACTTCAGTGACAGGTTTTTCTCATTTAAGTTTTACAGCTCCAGTTTTGACAGCCTTGGGACCACTTGCGTCGTGAGTGTGTCTTGTAAGCCTGGAGGGAGAGACTCACTTAGAGCTTAAATAAAGCACATACCTCTCTGATGGTTTGCCCTCTTCGCCTTGGTTAAAAAAAAAGAAAAAAGGCACAAGGAAAGAGCTAAACCAAAAATCCATCAGGGACGACTGGAAAACGGCAAGCGCTCATTACTTGAAAACCTTATGCTTTGAGATTGGCAAGGATTAATAATATACTTAGTGTAATCCGTCCAATCAGATCTCGTTTCACCTCTGTCGCTGTGGATAGCTGTAGCTCAAGGCTCGAGGCAGTTGCCATGATGATATAGATTGTATAAATAATAAAAAAAAAAAGAAAAAACCTTGTCACTCTTTTTTGTTGGTTTCTGATTCATCAAAGTTAAACTCAGCTGCGCCTTGGGGCTTATTGTGTCAGGGGGCGGATTGGCGTAAATCAAATACGATGACAGCAAAGCTCCGCGATGTGTGATATGACATGAATGATGCGTCATAGCAGCAGGTGGTGAAGCCCATCATCTTTGGAGCAATACTGCAAAATGATGTGTGGTGTCTGGAAAATATGTAGGTCATTTACAAAAATATGTATTGTGTTGCACAAACTGTCACAAGAGGGCAGGCCGATTAACCCTTTATAGGGCACTCATTGAAATACTTTGAAATAAATCATTTCAACTTAAGAGTGTTATTGGATGACATAACAGAAGTTTATTTCTGTTGGAACATTTTTCTAAATGTTTCAATGTCATGCAGAAAATCAATGTGAGCAAAGTTACCACATTTAGTTAATTGCCATGTAGGGGTAAAAAAAAAATGTATTAAAAAAATACAAAGGCTTACATATAAAATATACAAAAAGTACTTTCAGGTCTCGGCTGGTGCTGGTACTCAGGAGAGCTTTTGTAATGTGATTGAGCTTAACGTGCAGTAAAGCACCTCTCCGGTCAGTCACTTCCAATATTGTTTGCCTAAAAATGTTACAAAAAATAAACTTTGACAACATAAAAACATAGTCCGAGGATTTATTGGTTCTTTTGTCAAGAAAATACTGTAAGTATGAATAATACTTCCAAATATGGACAAAACTAATTAACTTTAGGTTTAAGTGAACTGGGCATATGATCAAATATGGTGCCTTCCTTTTTCATGCTGTAATTTCACTTATTTCACTACGTCCTCCAAAAAACAACACATATATCATCAGTTAGAACAATTATTCACCAATGAGTTTCAACTTACCATTTTTAGTTTTCAAGTTATGTAAAGAAATGTACCATGAATTTAGCCAGACTTGGGTCTTCTTCAGACTTCAGAGAAAACAGGAAGTTGAGAGCGCGACCGGTCTCTGCTGATTGGTCAAATGCCACAGAGGCGGGGTCTGTGATGTAGGGGGAGCTCTTCTGATCGGCTGAGTGAGGACTACACGCTTCTTTACCTTACTGATGTGCAGCAGGGAGGCCATAAGTAATAAAATAGTCACTTGCAAATTAGAAATTAGATTTATAAATGATCAACTGTAAATCTGAAACCATCCTATATCTGTGGGCCAATATCAAACATTGAAAAAGACCAGGGAATCCGAGAGGACGCTCTACATCCACCCCCATAAACAGACATAAATAGTCACAGATGGATTCCCCAGGGCAGACTGGAGTCCATCTGCAGTTAGCGCTGAAGACCGTGGAGCTAATGTAAGTCCCCGCTGGATCTTCAGGACAGTGGGAGGAACGGAAAATGATTCATTAGGCAGTAAGGTCTGGGGTGATTGCTGCACCTCAAGGTAAAATCCAACAAGAAGATAAGTCTACATAATCATTTCTGTTTATGATGCTTGCGTTGAGAAGATGTATTTAATTAGATAAATCAAGCTTTAAAAAGTCACTACCGAGTGGGATATTCCCCGCTAATGTGATGGCCAGTAATCAACACGCAAATATCACCCGTCCCTGCTTTAATGCGCCCTTCACGTCTCCCTCCCCCGGCAAAAGGCCAGCGTTCAAAAAAAAAAAAAAAAAAAAAAGGCAGTAATTACCTAGTACTCGGCTCCCATTAATTCTCTCTGGCACCAGACCCTCTTATATTTTTGCCGCCGCTGTAAAAAAAAAGAAGAAAAAAAGTTTCAGCGGCTGCATTTCCACTATCAGTGCAGTGTCAGTGATTATTCCAGAGATCACTTTGTTTGCGTCTCGTTTTAATCAGCCATCGGCACTTGACGCAGCAGTTTGCGTTAACATATGGTTAGAAAGTTCAGGCACATATGGCCCGTAAAAGTGAGGGGGAGAACACTTGAACGCAACACACTGCGATTAAATTGGAGCCGTTTTATTAAGAAGCTGGTGAATTGTTCAGGAGAGAACTGTTTGGGGAAAGTTTTAATGAAGCCGTTTCTTCAGGTCCAAAATGTAAACAACCCGACTTTCCCAAGCTGTTTTTTTTTTTTTTTTAAATATCCCTTTATTAGGTGTAGGTACAATAATGGAGTTGCAAGGTTGTTTTGTTTAGTGTTTTATTTTATTTTTTACCCTGGACCCAACCTGAGATAACCAGCCTTGATGTCTTGCCTAATAGCTGTAGCATTTACTTTTAAGCATGCTAAGGATGACTCCATCATTCGAGTGAAAATACAAGATTGCTGAAATATGCACATGGGGTCATTTACTAAGCTCTCGCGCAAAACAAGTTGCACATTTTATACCCACGCAGCCGTCTCTCACTTGTGTGTCATTTTTGGGGCTCTGTTACTGTAATACGGGCAATTTATGATGTAAATCAGATGCAACGTGCCCACAAATGGCTCGATCCTATTTTCCAGCTTGCACTCCCTATTAACACCGGCTTTAATAAATGATCCCTTATGTTTTTAATGAGGATGTGGCTTTATCACATGACATTAAAGCTTTTCAGACATGGGGCGTCATTGGCTCAGTCATTGAGCGTTTGGGAACTAACCCAAAGGATGTAAAATTAACCCCCCACCTCCCCCTCCCCAAATATGCTTACAGTGTGTCTTTGAGCAGGCATTTGTATTTAACCTGTGTTCTTGTGATTGTGATGAGTCAGAGCAGGGGCATATCCAGACTACGTTCATCGGGGTAAAACCGTAGTGGGCCCAGGTCTAAAAGAGTTTTGTTCTGGTAGACTTAGATGTCAAACTTTGTTCTTATTTTAGGCCATTTCCTCATATTTAATATTAAGGCTGGATAAAAATAAAAATAAACGGAACTAGTTGTTGATCCCAAATGTAATGCTTCAGCTCCTGGGATAGACGTTCAGACAGGGCCACCCCTTTGACATGCCCCTGGGCCATGCTTTTGTCCGTGTGCCCCCGGTTCTTTGTGGAAAGAGAAGTAACTTGTCATCTCAGAGTAGTTCTGAAAACTGGCTGCTTTCATCACAATTTTTTTTAAATTATTATTTCTGTACATGCATGTCATATTTGCTGCAAACCAAAACGATTAAAGGGATATTTCAGGATTTTTGACATAGGGCCTCATTTCCTAGTTATCCAGAGTGTTGTTGATGTCTGGAGATATTTTTTTCTTAAATTCATGCAGTTCTTATATTTGAAGAGCTTAGTGGCGCTAAGCTAATGCTAGGCTAACGCTATGGTATCAGCAACCCTGCATTAAAAACAGTCTGGCGCACTCCACAGTGCACCTGAGGTAAATCACTTATAACGCCAGACTTACTATATAAATGTCTGTGTCGATAAAATAAACATTTTGCATTTAAAATAAATTATATTTGAGCAGCATCAGCTTCGTGGTTGTAAGCTAACACAGAGGCGGAGTGATCTGCGAGAAAATATTCCCTCAAAATGCGGTAATTCATACAAGGTCAGTTATATTTCAAAAATTATTCTATTAACACAGGCGGCGTTATAAGTGATTTTCCTCAGGTGCACTGTGGAGTGTGCCAGACTGTTTTTAATGCAGGGTTGCTGATACCATAGCATTAGCCTAGCGCCACTAAGCTCTTCAAATATAAGAACTGCATGAATTTAAGAAAAAAATATCTCCAGACATCAACAACACTCTGGATAACTAGGAAATGAGGCCCAATGTCAAAAAAATCCTGAAATATCCCTTTATAAGGTTAAGATATACTTGTGGTTTGGATTCTTCACGCTATACACGTGTGGAAAATTATACCAACAATTACTTTTTGCGTTTGCGTCCATTACCGGGCATTTGTCGAGCGGGACCGTAATTTCTCATGGTGGGTTAGCTATTGGGTCAAGTCAATTTCAGCAGCGCATTACGGGAGCGCGGAGTTCAAGTCGGAAGCTGGCAAACAATCTCGCAGCCGTTTGTTAGGTGTCATGTTTACGCCCGTGTTTCTCCAACAGATACACGCTGTTAGCTGCCGAGCGTAGACCATTACGGACGTCTTCTGTGTCAAACGGATACAACCCAAGGACCTAATCTGAGAACATACAGCCCCGTCTCCCCCGCCCGTTCCACCCGGGGAAGAATATAATAAATCACTCACTGACGCGCAGAGTAATTGGCTATGCGATTCGGCGGGGTATGCGTGAGCGTGTGAAGGCCATGAGGGGTTGAGCCTAAAGACGGCTTCACGGCACATCATAATTACCGCGTTCCCCGTCGGTCTCCCGAGTGAAGGAGTTTAAACATGTAAGCAGAGAGGGGTCACGCGCGGAGTCGTAGGCACAGACTCACACTGCTAACTGTGCATTCTGCCGAGGTGAAAGGTCGCCTATAATTAATCACAGTTATAGACTTCGCGTATTCTCCATATGCTGATATTAGCAACTTTGCTCCGCGGCGCATCTCGGCATATTGACAGGTAATAGATGTCCGCCTCATTAGCAGTGTGGAGCTTCATGGTCATGGCTTTGCTTTTTATAGTTTACAAACAATCTCTAACTATATTATTTATCAGATTTACTCTTATTATACTCCTTTCCTGAGATCAGCCTCAGGGTTTACATATCTGTGAAATAGCGGTGAATAACCATGTTTCCTGCTAGTTAGGCCCGAGCCGGACGCAGTCCCCGGCAAGGGACTATTGTTTTTGGGTAGTTTATTTCTTTTTCATTTTCTCCGTCAACGATCGCATTTTTGACCCGCTAAACGTCGACGAAAACTCACCGGATTTGGCGGCGGCATTCGGGTGGCGTGAAAATTGATGGAAATAGACAAATTGGCCACGGCCAAAACAAAATGGCTCGACAGCGCCCCCTCAAAGTTGACCCCTAATCGAATCGGGACGCGCATTTTTGGGCGTAGGCCAAAACCGTTCGGCACAGTGAAAGTGGACAAACCCAAAACTGAATTAGAGCGCCACGCCCAGATGCACAGGAAGTCGGCCATTTTGTCTTGAAATCCAGAAACCCTCTAGACTCATCTTATGTTTTAACGAACTACTCCCTGGTTTTCCATCGGAATAAGATCACATTTGGCACAGTGTGTCTAGACATATTGAAATTCAAGATTTGGCCACAGTTTGTAAAACTGTTACACCGTCTCCTCATAACACCGCGGCGAAGAACACGTAGATTTCGTGTATTTTCGAGGACAGCTCACGCTCACAGCAATAAGCCGACAGAGCTCATATTCAAGTCACTAATGCACCACCCGAAACTGAACACAGCGCAGCCATTAACATATAGCCTGCTCCCAGGATAGCGCCCCCTAGCTTTACCTTGAAAACTGCAGTTTGAATTTTTTTTTTTAATACAACGTTGCCAGTATGTTCTAAACACTTACTCAAACAAAAAAATACATGACAGTCATATCGTATTTTATAAGATGTGGGTGTGGCCAAGGTAAATGTCTCGAAAATGGCACATTGGAAATGTAATCACTTATGAACTGGGGGAGCCCGACACTCTACCTATGTAGCTAAATAGATGATGCGAAGTACACGTACATGTATATTAGGTACCGTCCCCTGCTCGTGTATTGGCTGAACACTGAGTAGCGGCTTTACAGATTTGGCGATATTCATTGAATCATTTTGTAATCAAGGCAAATTCACCTGGGTGCCCAAACATTTGAGTGGGTTCGGTGCCTACAAATAGAGACAGGGGTGTGACAAAGCCCCAGGCGAGAGTGGGCCGGAGTTAACTGGCGCAAGAAACCATGTTGGGTGTGAGGCCGAGTCAAGAGCAGGTTTGGGCGAGAGCGAGCAGGGGCGGTCGCAAGGGGGGGACTGCACCGGGGCGAGGGCCTTTATCACCACTTGCGGCTTTAATCTTATCATCAGTTCTGCAAATAAATATATAAATCCTTTCATATTGACAGCTTATGCAGTATCAGATAAAAAAAAAAAGTTTGGTTTGATGATAGCCTATGGGAATAGAGCATAACTATGAATAAAATAAACATTACCATTACCATTGCCATTACTTCTGTTTGAGGATAATAATTTATATTTAAGTGAAAGCCCACACAGTCATTAGAATAATTTTAACAAGATACTTTAGGAGATGTTAAGGGGATAAAAACATTGTTTTTCTATGAAGGTGGTTAGTAAATACTTTAGTGTATATATATGTATAAATGTTCCAAATGTTTAATGATGATTAATGCCACAGTAATTGTTATAGCATTACATTTGGAGGGTGTGGCGTATTGCTATCTATGATACAGTTTCCCTACAAAGAGCAAAATTACTTGAAATTGTCTAAATAAAAGTCAAAAACAAAAATACAGTTGTTTAAATTAAAGTTGTGCATACACAACGCCCATGTATGAGTTAATATATTCATAAACATGCGTTGTCCTGATCAAATTAAAAAACAGAGCCAAAATCACTTGCAAATTGAAATGTATTGCTAATAAATCCCACCAGATGAATTGAGAGTGTTTTGATGCATTTCCAAACTCAAGGGGCTCACATAAAAAGACATAAAAGAGACTTGATGGAAATTTGCCGCAGAGTATTAGACGCTCGCGCCCCTCAGCTCCGCACAGACGTTTGTCTTAGTTTTTTTCCCCAGCCGCCGAGACTTAAGTCTCCAGACAGAGGTCATGAAGACGGACCGGAATAGGAATCAAAATAGAAATGGGAGAAGAAGAGGAGGGTGTGAGGCTTTTGGCAAACATCAACAAATTCATTCTGGTGGCGCGGCTTGAGAGATGTGACAGTTTGACAAGTGGAAACCTCCGGGGAGACGGTTCCTATCATCCTGCAGGAAATGAAATATGGATCACCCCACGCTCTCCATCAAGGACAACAGAGGCTAGCCCAAACACTGTGTCACAGATATTAGTTGTGTCATCACTGTCAATACTGGATACGCTGGTTAGGATTACGGAATGGGGCTTTGACAGGCACTTGTCTGCTTTTTGAATACATGAAAAATGATAATAAGAAAATTAATTCTAATGATTCATGCAACAACATCCAGCACTGATATTGGTCATCTGCTGTTACATTTTGTGTTAAAACAGGTCTAAGTAGTTCTGGGATGTGGTTCACAAAGAAGCCGTTACCAAAACATGGGTACTCAAGAAGTTCCTTTCAAATTGGATTTTGAGACTCGGAATTCAAATTTTCATGAAACATATTACATACCTGCCAATAACGGGCTCTGTTAAACTTTTATAAATCCTCCAAATTTGAAAACATTTAATTGAGCTCTTTTCCCCCCACTGTTTTGTAAAAGTTTTTGTCTGAAAAGTTCCAGAATTTTTGATTACGCTGAAGCCCTCATTACATTACATTCTTATTCAGAAACTCTTCCCTATTAAGTCTTTTCATCTCCACCATAACATCCAGCGCTCTGCTCTTATCGTATGCTTCAACAATGGAAATGAACTTTTAAATGAAAGACTGTGGGTGCCGTCGCTGGCAGAGCACAGTTGGTCTCCCACTGTTAAGAACCAAACTCACTGTGACACGACGCGCTTTTGATTACAAAGTGAGAGCGATTCACGTCCCCCTGAACTGCTGCAGGAGCGGAGATCAAACGCAAGATCGCACTTTCTCCTTTCTGAATCTTCAACTCAGTCAAGGAGAGGGAAGTATACAGTTTTAGCACTTATTCATAGCAACTCTGTTACATAAGTTCAGCTTGGAACCATCTCTAAATAAACTTCATTTCTTTCTGCACCTTGGTTTAAGGTATTTCTGTGTAATTTCTCGGCCCATCTACATGAAACAATAACTAGCACAAATGTCAATCTCTTCTATAGGTGTCTCTCTGCAGGCAGGTGTCAACCCGGCTTGGTGAGCTTTTCCATAGCGGAGGCCAGGGTCAAACTGGTCTGACCAGGTATTCGTTTTGGGACCAGCCTCTGGCTGTGGCCAAAGCACGTTAAATCGTACGTGACGTGATGATGATGATGATAGGCAAACAAGAGAGTGGACAGGCAAACGGTGCCATGCCATTAGTCCGACGTCTCATTAGTCCAAAAATGTACCATTGAGCAGAGTCGGAAATCCTATAACCCAGTTGTGTTGTGGATTAGAGATCCATATACCTTTAGCTGGTGTTAGCATAACATTTGCATGTAGCTTTCCTACGTGGTTGATGTTTTAGCTGTTGCATTTCTGGTTTATTTTCCTTGGCACCTCTGAATGATTCCATAACTCCCAACAGAAGGCAGCATTTGTTTTTTAACGACAATCGTGTTCCTCTGGGGGGGGGGGGGGGGGGGGGGCGCTCCCCCAACAAATGCGGGTGTGTGTGTGTGGTGGAAACAGAAGCATGTTCTGGGTAGAGTGGATACGTGCACGTAGATCGTGGCGTGCGTGGCCGAGTCGCACTATGTGGAATAGAGCCTTTTGTCACACTTGAGGGTACTTTTGTGAGCAAATTTACAATTATTAGTAGGGCTGTGCAATTAACCGAAATTCTATTACGATTTAAATTATTACCATGTAAAAAACATTGCTAAAATAAAAAACATAGTGTCTAAACAAGACTTGGAGAGATTAATTCATGCATTTGTCTGCAGTCAGTTAGACTACTCTAACGGCCTGTTCACTGGCCTTTCCAAACGAGCTGTTAGTCCTGACCAAAACCAGGAAATACGATCATATTAGTCCTGTGCTCCGGTCTCTGCGCTGGCTTCCTGTCACTCAGAGAATAGACTTTAACATAGCTCTGCTTGTGTACAAGTCTCTTCATTGTCAGGCACCAAAGTATGTCTCGGACATATTACAGCCGTATGAACCATCTCGGGCCCCGAGATCCTTAGGGAGGGATCTCCTGGTGGTTCCCAGAGTCAGGACTAAACACTGTGAGGCTGCGTTTCAGTTTCATGCAGCAAAAGTCTGGAACAGTCTCCATGAGGATGTGAGACAGGCCTCAACTCTGACAATGTTTAAGTCCAGGCTGAAAGGACACTTTTTTACTGCTGCTTATGGCAATTCATTGTATTTTAAAACATTTTAATATAGATATACATATTTTTCATCCATCCATCCATTTTCTTCCACTTGTCCGTTGCCGGGTCGTGGGGGCAGCAGGTGGTGGGTCCACAGAAGGACGGCCTCACGGTCCTAACCGGGCCTGTTGGTCTCTCATAAGGGGCTTCTGAACCACTCTTTGTCTGACCCGTCACCTAGGACCTGTTTGCCATGGGAGACCCTACCAGGGGCACGAAGCCCCCGACAACAGCTCCCAGGATCATTCGAGTGCTCAAACCCCTCCACCACGTTAAGGTGGCGATTCCAGGAGGGGTACATATTTTTAATGTCATATTTTTTTATGTTATTTTATTGTCTTTTTAATTCTTTTTATTGCATTTTTATTGTGTTTGGGTGTCTGGTGTTGCTGTGAGGCACATTGAGTTGTACATGTACATGAAATGTGCCATACAAATACATTTGCCTTGCCTATTACACTAAACAATTACAAAAATAGCATCATAATAATACAAAAACAAAGCAAAAACTTTATTAAGGGTGCCCTTCAACTTGTCCAATCCAAAACGCAGAACATCCTTCCTGCGCGGATTGTTTGTGTAAGTGAGTCTGATAGAACTGTTGTGTTTATCCCGGATAATTTGAATAATTTTTATACGTAGCTCTTGAGATAACGCTATTGATAAGTGCTCACCTTTTGCTGAAAGGAGAACAGCTGTTTAGAAGCCTATATATCCTTTGCTTTGGCGCTGGTTGTGTAGAAGAGTCCGAAACTCTCCAGGAGTCGATCTCAACGGAGCTCAAAGCAAACTCGCATTATTTCATACCGCTGTGAAAATTGTTTCTTTTTTTTTTTTTTTTATTACAAGAAGTGCATATTTAAAAAAAGGTATAGAGATAAGACATAGAAAGACATAACAATACAACACACATGAGGTGCAACATTGGGGAAAAAGCAAAACAAAAAACTGTACACCAAACAGTCAAAATCAACAACAAATACGAGAAGGGGAAAGCAACAACAAACAACTACCACTCGCACCACTCGCACCACCACCACAACCACCACCACCACCAGCACCACCATCCGTACCACAACCACCAGCAGCACCACCATCCACACCAGCACCCCCATCCACACCACCACCACGAATAACAAATAACTAAACAAAAAGAATAATATTTGACTAAAGACCCAGAACAAAGTGAATCCACAGAACAGAAAACGAACAAAGAAAAACAAATGGGCTTAATTAATTAAATTAATCCCCGCGCCTGCGACACATCCCCGGCCAGCACCCCATGCCGCACACCGCTAGCACCCCACCAATCCTAATTTTTGTTTTGTTCCTTTAATTCCCAGTATGGCCCTAAGTAGGATGAAGTGCTTTAAAAATGAGTATCAAACTCGCCCTATTCTTTGTGATTTGTCCCTTAACAGTATTTCCCAATTTGTCCCTAAGTAAAATGAGATGCATTAAAAGAAGCATTGAGCTTGCCCTATTTATATATATATATATATACTTTTTTTTTTTTTCCCCTTCTTT
The DNA here is from genome assembly GCA_021464625.1 of Proterorhinus semilunaris. NCBI lineage: Eukaryota > Metazoa > Chordata > Actinopteri > Gobiiformes > Gobiidae > Proterorhinus > Proterorhinus semilunaris. The sequence goes on from CM038359.1 coordinate 22,726,476, forward strand.
GTGAGCCTAACCTTATATGATGCATTAAAAACAGTGGCAGGGTGTCTAGACGTGCTACCCCATAGAGCCAGCCGGGGAAGAGGCACAACAGCAGGGGCTGGAGGCATCTCAACACCCATCATAAAAGTAAAGCAGGCCATAGATAATCAGAATCATGGTTGGGAGAAAAAATAAAATAAATAAATATATAAAAAAAAAAAAAAAAAAAAAATCTAAATGGTGAGAGAGAGAAAGAGCTAAGAACTCTGTTGGTGGTTGCAACGGAGGCAAGCTGAATCTTTAACACGATGGGAGTGATATAAACATATAACTAAAATAGAGTAATAAAATCATAGAGTACTTACGATGACAACAACAATAATATGGATGACAATAATAACAACTAGAATAATACTAACAGTGATAAACATAATAATACATAAAGCAATACATAAAGCAATTGATACTATTGGGAGCAAGACTGATAAATATGAACTGTGGTATGGATTGAGAGATGAAAGGATTTTGTCTGGGTGTATATTTTATGTGTTGTGTGTGGCTTTGAAAGTTATAAATAAAAATGGTTTAAAAATGGAGTCCATATTTCATTGAAGGATGATATATGTTTTTGTTTAAGGGCTCTATTATTTTCTGTTATTATATGATCAATAAGTAAATTTATCCAATGGGTGATGTTACAAGTTCTTTTATTTTTCCAATTTTGAAATATTACTTTCTTTGCGAGAATTAGCGAGATCAAGAGGGCAACGTTGTATTTTTTTGGAAGATTTATTTGTATGGTATCTCCTAGAAGACACAGAGCAGGGTTTAGTGGGACTCTGCAACTCAGGATGGTAGACAGTTTGTCAGTGACAGATATCCAGAAGGTGCGTACCGGTTGACAAACCCAAGTAGCATGTAAATAGGTGTCTGTGCTCCCTAAAGTACATTGGAAGCATGTATCTGTGTCTGTAAATCCCATTTTAATTAATCGGCTTTGTGTGAGGTGTGTTCTATGGATCGTTTTATATTGTATGAGTTGCAGATTATCATAAGTAGTGACAAAAGTGTTTCTACAAATGGAGTTCCAGAGGTCAGGGTTGAGAGGGATGTCCAGGTCCTTTTCCCATTTAGTGAAAGGTATTGTTAAGTGGTTATTTAATGATATAATTATTTTGTAGAGTTTTGAGGTTATCTTATTTGCATTTGTTATCTTTAAAATCTTGTTAGTCAGAGTAGATAGATTTAATGTGTTTTCAGTTATATTAGTTTTGCATTTAATCAGATTTTTGAGTTGTTGATATTGGAGAAATTGTTCTCTTCCGACCCCATACTTCTTGATAAGTGTGGTGAATGATATAAAAGTGTTATTTACAAACAAATGATGGAGGTGAGAAATGCCCTTTTGGTGCCAAAGTGGGAAGTGGATCGGAGAGTTGTGCAGTTGAAAATCAGGGTTGTGCCAGATTGGAGTGTATTTACTTGGAAGTAATGAGGAGTTGGTAACCTTATTAATTTTCCACCAGGCTGTTAGTGTTGTGGAGATGGTAATAGACTTGAAATATGATTGTTTTTTTATTGATGGCGATAAAAATGGAAGATCTGCTAAGGGTGTGTTCTGACATTGATTCTGCTCAAGCTTAATCCATTGAAGTGAAAATTGTTTCTGTTCCCTTCCTATTTCATGTGCTACTGGCAAATGCTTTGGTCCGACTTAAACAAACAGCGCTGTGTGATGATGTCATCAGACCGCGTGGCTTGGTTTGCTTAGGCAGGTGTGAGGGCTGGCCAACAGGGGGCAGGTGTGACAGAGATCTCTCAATAGTGGATTAGTTTAGAAACGTGAGCATATTTAATAGAATTTGGACTTCATGACATAAATGACATTTGGAATCACAGCTTTATAATTTACTGCATTACATAAACCACAGTAGACTAATGTCAGTCTGTGCAACACATTATGCACCTACATCATTATCAGTAACACTGTAGAGAGCCGTGCTTTAGCTATGTTGAGACCTCACCGGCATACATTCTATAACATTGCCGGCCATCTACTCAATCGCTGGCAGACAGTGTACCCACTACACATTGGCATCCAGTACCATTTCCAGTATGAGTGACTGGCATAAAGCAGCAAGCCAGCTCATGCCCTTCATCTCCACAAATCCTCAACACAAATCCAAAATCTCTCTGTAACACTCTGTTCTCCTCAGTTTGAAATCATGCACTGGAAGTTAAAGTGTTCATTTCCATGACTCTCCAAAGTCATGTCATGCAGCAACATTTGAAATATTGAGGTTTCATTAGGCAGCCCAGATGGTCTATTATTGTGTCAAAGAGGTCATGTAACTCGGAACATGCTGTGCTTCAAGCTGTAATGAAGAAAATTACATGCCTTTTAGCTTTGTATTCAACGTGTTAACCTCATAAGTGTGAAGGCCTTCCAGTCGTCGGAAAGACGTGTGCGATTGATAAAGTTTTACACAAATGTAGTATTCATATATTTTATTGTAAATTGTGTAGAAAGGCCCAACCAGGGACATGAGCTGCGAATTAGCACTAGCTATAAGCTCTTCATGCGTCGCCTCAGCTGCAAACAATAATTGTAACTTTGTTGAATGCATCGTCCCTGATAAATAAAATAAAATAAATAAATACATAAAAAGACACAAGGGTCATTTAGAGGTTGTGCATAAATGAAACCAACTTTAGAATGACTTAGTGACACAAGCCTGGCATACATTTAATTATTTAAATTCTTATAAGATTCTTAGATGTCATAATGCAAGACGAGGGGACATTTTAGTGGAGGCAAACACACACACATTTCTTGCACCAGACCTTACATTTTTGTTGACTCACAAATTCACTAGAAAATTAATTAAATTTATTATTATTATTACTATTTGGTTAGTTGGTTTATTTGGTAGGGACAGTGCATGTTAATGAACAAGCCACACCGGATTGTAGCCTTGGGCTAATTTCAATCCGTCGTCCCCCATGTGCACTCTCGAACACACTCTCATTCATCCTGACCTATTGTACATGTTTTTATTGTTTAACGTTTGGATATTGTTTACTCCATTTCTACAGTGTTCATTTATCAGCCCAAAAGTGGGAGCTGGGAGAGTATTGCCCTATAGTTTGCAGGAAGGTCACAGCAGTTTAGTGATGCAGGAAGCAGAGTGGAGGCCAGGTGCAAAGGCTGAAATAAAGCCTGGAAGCCAAAGCATTCTCAATACAGCAGTCTTACTGGATCTCAGTCCACTTCCAAATGCTCCAGTTTTGTTGTTTTGTCTAAAATCTGTGGATACATACACTATTTTCTAGTTTGATTACCTTCTCTCTATATTTTTTCATGATTCCAAAAACAAAATCTGTTACATCATGATTCGGCCGGTTCCTAAACCAGATGCCCCTCCTGCCGCAACACACTGTGGCCCTAGGCACATTGGGAACCTGGGCAGAGCTCTCCTTGCCAAATGCTCGTTCGAGAGATGAAACTGCACACAGTTGAACGTAGTGACTCTGAACAAACATGTCGAATAACTTGAGTCGAGTTGAAATTGTATTCCTCGTGAGCCAAATGGCATTTCTGTGTGTGCGTGTGTGTGTGTGTGTGTGTGTGTGTGTGCGTGTGCGTGTGTGTGTGTGTGTGTGTGTGTGCGCCCTGAGGCTCAGTCTTCCTGACCGGCTGCACCAGAGTCCCCCGCTCCTCTCTGCTTCACCGGATCACATCTGGCGCCGTGACCTCTGAGGCGGCACGAGCACGGACTCTCAATGGTGCACTGCCCCCATGAAATTTTCTAACAACTGGCTACATCGATGAGACCCATTTTCAACTCTCCCATTGTAACATATGATGCAGAATATAAGCCCACGAACACACACTGATGGAGTAATCACATTCACGCGGGCGAGTCTTTCCCAAAGATACAATAACAGTATGAGGTACCCGTAGCTGTGGTCGACCATGTTACTCTGTTTTCCTACATATCCCTCCCCCTCACAGCCCCGGATAAGAAAATGTATTGAATGAGGTTTGTGACAGAGCATACAGCGCTTTGCGAGATAAGTGGCTGTCCCCGTGGCTAATTGTGCTATTTACCCACCGCTTTTGTAGGAGATGATACGAGCCTCCACTTTTAAGATTAGCCTCCGCTGTAGCATTGTTTATCCTCTTGAATGTGATAACTGCACTCACCACTCGCTCTAGGGCAGATAACGCTGTGTACATTTTTTTCAGTTAAGCTTTGTGTGCCTCTCTAAATGTGCAGTTTTTGTCGAGGGACAGAAATCCTGCAAGTGTTGTGCATGTGTGGGGAAACATGGCTTTGAGAGAATATGTCTTTATCGAGGTGTTAATCATTCACGTAGCCATGTAAATTATATGAGCTGATAAGCTAAAGCCCGATAGCATAGCCTAAAGCGAGCCAGCCATTCTTTCTGTAAAAAAACATCATCTTGTTAACATCATATGAAGCTTCAGCACAAATTCAACCTGGAAGTCCTACCTGGAGCATTCATCCATTGTCTCAGCTCCTCACCAATCATCCAATCAGTTGCATCTCAAGGCGCACCATCAGCCATTCATCGCCCAGGATCCCCTTCCTAATCTCCCTCATCCATCACTCGGCCGTTTCCCGGTGCCATGCCATTGGTCCGACAACCCATTAGTCCGACGTCTCATTATTCCGAACATTTACCATTGAGCAGAGGGGCCATTAGTCCAACCCAATTGTGTTGTGGATTGGAGAGCCCTATACAACCATTGGCCCTAACCTTAAGGTCAGTGGACTCTTGCCTGAACCTAATTTTATTTTTCAACCCCTACTCAATTGAATATTTTAAGAATAATGAGACATCGGACTAATGGGCCGACCCCCCGTTTCCCAGCGTGCTGCGACCCTCCTCCGCCCCTCCTCCGCCTGGCCTCTCCTCAGCTCTGCTTGTCGTTGTCAACTGGTCTCATCCTCTACCACCACCAGTGTCCAGACTCCGGGGGAAAACTCTGTCCATCATTCATCACCAACATGTGTTTCATATCGTCAATGCAAACCTTCTGCTGCCCCAAATATTCATGTACACAAAAACCTTCCTAACGCCACTCTGTTTCTGTGAGTCTTTTCAGGTTGAATTAGTGCTTCAACAATCAATTCAACAGAATCACCTGCTTGTTCTCACTGCTCTACTTTTGCCCTCTATTCATAGTTTCTTCATGGTTATGTAGGCTGCTATGTTAGTTTGGATATGGACAGATATGCAAAGACAGAATTGTTACCACCATCTGGAATAAACCAAGAATTAAGAACAATAATGTAATTTGGTCCCTGTAATTTAACATACTTGCAAGTATTGTTTTGGCCCAATGACAGCAGACAATATTGTAAACCTCCACAGCAACGTCAAACTTTCTGAAGCATTAAACAGACAGCTAGAAAGACAGTTGCGTTAAAGCACTTAATAACCGAGGTCAGCCAAGTACTTCTTACTTCGGAGAATAAGAGTTGACTGAAACAACTTGACTGCAGTGTTACCCGTTATATAACCAAATAAAGCGGCATCTGGGTTAAAGACAAAAAATAAACACCAATAAATGTGAAACGTTAGAGAGAAGTGAAACGGAGCTGAAAATACACAAAGGCGCTGTGTTTTTCCTGATCCCCAATCCTGGCGTGGTCGGCCTCCTTCATGCTGATGTACAGTTGGCGACCAGTTGGCGTGACTAACAGCCTAAGCCTTTATCTGCCGCGGAAGATTTTCACAGATAGCAAAGAGGCTGTTCCACATTCTACCACTTTTGGATTTGAGCTACACAAACTATTTTTTTATACTCCCTCAGACGGCGCCAAGTTTCATGTATGTGCCTTTCCATTGTTCCATTGTTTGCGTGTCAAAGATGATTCTGGAAGTGAAGGCCATTTGCTGCACTGATCTTCATCGGCTCGTAATGTATATGTTTAGCTTTTCTTAAGGACGTAGCATTATGTTAAACTGACTCACGAGTTAAAGTAATCCTGCGGTTGGTCGTCTACATAGCTCAAAATGCTCGCCTCTGCTGATGTCGTGTGACGGCGCCTGTTTTTGCAGTGCGGACAGCTTTACAGGACTTATTAAGATCACTGGTTACTTCCAGAAAAGGTTTTTTGTATAGCTTTATTTAACAGTTTCACTCGCCCTTGGGCCCCCACTGAGTTACCAGTTCATGTTCGTCAAATGGCATTGATTGTGTGTTCAAACGGAATCTAAAATCACCATAAATGTGTAATATAGCTTAAAGGGACACTGCGTAACACTTTAGATTCTACTGTTGCCACTGAAGCCCCTTATGGGAGACCAACGGGCCCGGTTGGAATCGTGAGGCCGTCCTTCTGTGGACCCACCACCTGCAGGAGGAGCCACAGGGGCTGGTGCAATGTGATTTGGCTAGCTCCAACAGCTGCCCCCACGACCCGGCAACGGACACGTGGAAGAAAATGGATGGGTGGATGTTGCCAAAACAAAGCATGCCCCTTAGTTAACTTATTTAAACGTCATTTAAAAGATGAACAAAAAGTTGATGTTAGTTGCTATCAGAAATGTCAAATACACACTAATATTTACCTTTTTTTCCCCCCATAAGTTGAATAATGCAGCTTTAAATCTCACTGCCTTTAGCCAAGTTACAACTCAGGTCACACGTGTTTATTTCTCAAGGATTTTTCAACAATCAAAAATATCTGCAATAAATACATGTTTTTATTGTATTGTATTTATTGGGTGAAATGTTACGAGGTATGGCTTTACATTTTTAACAAGAAAGAAAGCACGTTAAGTTGTTGTGGGAGGCCTATATAGGAAAAACATCCTCAACTCCAGCAACCCATTGACGACTTTGACTATCTTTACCACAATGAATTCTGACAGCTCGCGCAAAAATGCCCATCGAATTTAAAAACAAGAAACGACTCATCTGAGTAACAATAGAAGAGATACAAGCGAACCTCAAAAGGAGGAATTGCGTCACCCATAACCCAGTGGTGTCTGTTAAGCCGTCGACACGAAAACAAGTTGTTTGTCACGTGTCAATAGACTCCGCCGCCATCACGCTCTAACTACAACATGACTCACGCCTCATGATCAGAAGCAGAACAGCTAATCCACGCACCATCATTGTCGCTTTTTCAAAGTCACTACTGAGCCGCCATTCCTCGCCGACAAGACGGGTTAGCGTTCGAAACACAATCGAATTCTCTCCAAAAGAATCCCATGCCAGAAATGCTGTAATGGTGGCTTTTTACATGTATGTGTGGAGAGAATGGGAAGGGAATCTCACGCATTCGTTCATTAACAACCAAACGATCGGAAAGACTGAAACAAATTCATTTTAAGTTTCGAGTCAGAGCTGTAAGTTCTCTTTTGTTTTTCGGGGGGTGGTGTTGAACCTTGTTTTCCAGGTTCTTGGCGGAGTTTAATCAGCCGCTGCAGGTGCATAGAAATGAGCGAGCTGCGGATTGGGAGGCGAGAGCGAGAATTGCACACGAAGCCGCCGAGGACGTGTGAGACGCTGACGTGGGACCTCTGTAGTTCCTATGTGTTTCTTCATCTGAATGTGTTCACGCTCATCAGCCGTGAGGACAAACACATCTGCCTCGTATTGGCTCCGGCATCAACAGGCACTTTAACAGTAAAGGCTGATAAACCATTAGAGTTTTACTGACCAAAGTAGAAGAGTCGGAAAGTTGCTCAGGGAAGCTGGTTCGCCTGTTACCTGCCATCTTAGGGTTTCTCCAATGACGCATGTCCAAATCTCAAAGCCAGTGTGATACCTCATTTGAAAGCCAAGACCTTCTAGATTCTAAAACCACATTTGCCGTCCCTAACCATAACAGGTTAAACACAATGTATAATCATACAATTCAGAAGAGTGCATTATAGGTTTGTTTTATAAGTTCTTTCGTCAATCTGCTCCTTTTGGTTTTCATTTTAATTACCTGCGTTTTATAAATCAGATGTCCATGAAACATAATGAACACAGTGTGAACAATTTGTATAGTATCTCATGTTAATGATGGGAGCGCTCGTGTTGCTGCTAAATTCAATCAGGACTGTAGTTCTGCTGTGATTGATGCGAGACACACAAATTGCCTTGAGAAACTACAGTAATTAAACACTGGCTTTTAGACATTACACGTGCAATAATTCATGATATTTTCTGTGGCTTATTAAAAGAAATGTTCACTTGGGGCCTTGTCACAATACATTAGAGTGTTTTGTGATTTGACAGATAATAGGAAAGATCTGTTTATTATCTATCTAGATCATTTAAATTTCAAGTCAAAATTCAACAGATGACTGCGCACTAATGTAAATAATTAGGAAGGTCTTCAAACTAGTAAAATAACAATCCAAAAAAAGTAACTATTCAATAACCGTTTAATTTAAGAAAGATGTGTTTTTTTTTTTTTAGCATCTACAAAGCAATAGCTAGAACTTTAAATGGATTATCTTTTTCTATCGTATTTCTATCATCTCAAACTGCAAATGGAGAATCATAAAGCAAATTACATATAATTCATGTTCTGTGTCTTTGTAACATGGGCATGGATGAACTTTTAGTGTATCAAAGCGGATGATTCAAGCCATACTATAGAAACACTGTGACATTTAAAATACTTCCAAAATGAGTGCTAGTGGCCAACTGGCTTTGCTTAATTTAGAAAGGTCAAGAGACAAGGATTACAGGGCTATTTCTTGGTTTAGTCCCTGTGCCCTTTTAGATGTGCTTTTTTTTTATCTTTAGCCTGAGCCAAGCAAATTCCACTTTGCCGTAAATTAAGCTAAAGACTTGGGAGCGATTGAACTTTGCAGCCATGCAAAGGGATCCAATCCTTTTGAAGAGCCTTTCAAAAGATTGGCACACATTTTATGGATTTCTGCATACAAAAAAAACAGGGAATATCAAACTTTTCCAGCCGCAACCCCCAAAATCACTTAACCAACAATTCGGGACCCCCTTCTGTAAAATGTAATAAGCGTTTAAAATATTTTAAGCTGCACAACATTTTAAATCGGTTATTGTAACCGAAATGAGTTTCCTTCGCAGGGTGGCTGGGCGCACCCTCCGAGATCGGGTGAGGAGCTCAGTTACCCAGGAGGAGCTCGGAGTCGAGTCGCTGCTCCTTCACGTCGAAAGGAGCCAGCTGAGGTGGCTAGTGGCTCGGTGCTCCAGGCATGTCCTATTGGGAGGAGGCCTCGTGGAATACCCAGGACACGCTGGCGGGACTATGTCTCCGAGCTGGCCTGGTGTCGTCTCGGGGTCCCCCCAGAACAGCTGGAGGAGGTGTGCGTGGATCGGGAAAGTCTGGGCATCTCTGCTGAGACTGCTGCCCCCGCGACCCGGCCCCGGATAAAGCGGAAGAAAATGGATGAATGGATGGATGGATGTTAATGTACTTTGATTTTTGGCTTAATTTCACTAACATGTGCTGTTTTATATCAAAAATACATCAAATTAAATGTCAGGAATGTAAAAATACTGTCTCAAAATCATCTTGCGACCACCACTTCAGTCACAATGTTGATCCCTCAAAAAAAAAACAGTAGCATTTCATAATAATAATTTACAAAAAAAGGCAATATTTTTTTAAATTTCTGACTTAGAATTTGATGTAATTTGATTGAAAACAGCATATTCTAGAGAACTTAAGTCGAATATAAAAATACCATCCATCCATTTTCTTCCACTTTTCTGTTGCCGGGTCGTGGGGTCAGCTGTTGGCCTCGATTCTGAACCGCTCTTTGTCTGACCCGTCACCTATAGGACCTGTTTGCCATGGGAGACCCCACGAAGCCCCCGACAACAGAGCTCCCAGGATCATTCGGGCGCTCACACCCCTCCACCACATTAAGGTGGCGGTTCCAGGAGGGGAAATCAAAATACAGTTTCCAATAATAATAACAAGTATAACTAAACCACTTTTTTTAATTAAATATATTGCACCAAATATTGTTATAAATACTGATTACATTTTCCCGAGTTGTTGGTTGAGTGATGTTGTGGGTCGTGGCCTGAAAGGAACCCCTGCTCTGAAGCACTACACTGTAGTTATTATTCATTCATACTCTTTGGTGGTGCCTTGGGGTGGATGGATGTTAGCGAGGCTGTACCAATCTTGCCCAAGGATACAAGGCTTCGTTCATTTTTCACTTCCCTCGTGCAAGCTTGAGTCTTGTTTGCTGAGGCTGTTTCTTCTTCGACAACATAAAGTACAATGTTTAGGACTTTCTGCATTGTATTGTGTCTAGATAGGAATAGTCCTCCACATTTTCAAAGTCCATACATTATCATTGAATCTGTCCTGAGTAGTTCTGTGTTCAAAGTGTGTTCATCATGGCACCAGTAGCAAAAAAAAAAAAATCATAAACTGGCTTTTCCCCACATAGACATTATAAGTTAAATGCTTGAGGTGCCTATAATGTTTACAAGCCACAATTATTTACGGCGGGGAGTTACAATCTTGAATACAAATCTTAGAGCCAAACACTTCTAACCATTCTCTTAGCATCTCACCTACTCTCGTGTCCGGCGGCGATAAGGATCTGCTGAAGGTCGTCGGTGGGATCTCATTCTCGGCGCAGATGAGTTTGCAGATAGTGTCGTCCCACGGGCAGATTAGTCCAGACTCAACCCAACACCTCCCGGCCGCCTCGCTGGTGTCATGGCAGCCGCTGCGATGTTATCGCGCCCAGCCAGACAGCGCCCTGACCCGCCGTCCACCATTAGAGATCCCATTTGTGCGACGTCGTGGTGTGAACAGAGATGCGCTGTCTGGGAGATTATACGATGTGGTTAGGAGTGTGTGTTTTTGACAGAGTGATTGAGTACACATGGAAACTTCTGAATTAGCAGCAGAACAACCTCAGAAGTCCATAAGTAATCGATCTATTTGTTTGCATTCTCTGCACAGTCACTTTATTTAAACTTTAAGGAAAAAATGGAAGAGATAAAGCAGACAAAACAGTACTTGGGGAATTATGTTTTTAATTCTAGTTCAGAATTAGTGCCATTGTCAAAAAGCAACAGAAACCTGCAGCAGTGGCTCCTTTTCCGTTTGAATCCGAGTGTCTCAACGCATTATTTTTGCAAAAGCAAGCAGATGTAATTTTTTCCCACTAATGACTGCTTTTATAATATTTCTGTCCGCAATATATTTTCAGATAGGCATATTCTTTGCACTCTGAGCAAAAATCCATAAAGTCCAACATCTTGCGGACCTCTTACAGAGCCAAATACATAGCCAGTGGGTCTCCTAAACAACATTCAAACAATACGAAATATACATTTAGTCATAAATTTACATTAAAAAATACACATAAAGTTCAGGTTAAATTTAATGTAACTTTATGTGAATGTGGACAACCTTTGGAGCCCCCCTTGTACGTCTGTGGCACCCAGAAAAGTTTGTAAAAAAGTAAATAAGTGCTTTATTTCTCCACGTACAAGCGTACAACTAAATAGTGTTCACGTGTTAGTACTGAGCCGCTGCGACTGAGCCGCGCCACCACTGTGGGCCAATCTGACCGGGATGTTTTTAGAGATTGAGTAAACCGTTGCAACCGGAGGAAACCTGGCTGGCTTCAGTCTCCTCTGATCCTCTGAAACGGTGCAGCGCCTCCCGGGTTTGTCCCTGTTTCAGAGCGTGGTGTCCTGCACTGGTCAGCTCCTCCCTCCCCCCTCCTTCCTCTTCCCCCTGCGCAGCTCCCTCCACTCCACAACAGTCTTTCACCATCTCCTCAGACCTTATTTTAGGAAACACTGCTCTATGACGTTTAGAAACAGCAGTCCGATGACCCATAGTTGACTGAGCAAATAGATATATTGTATATTTGTTTTATTTGATTGTCTGGTCATGGTACTGAAAGCAGCTGGGAGTCCTTGGAGGGGTTTTCGTACTGGGGTAGAATGTATAGAAAGTCAGAATATATGGGGGAAAAATGTGGAGTAGAAACAGTGCCTCGCTCAAGGCTGGAGCCGAGTCTGCCTTCCCTCCCTCTCTACCTCCCGCTGCTGAGTTTTCCAGTGAAGAATAATAATGTTGAAGGTCAGAGAAACACTTGGTCTGACGGCCTGAAGGGAAGCAGGCAGCAGAAAAATGGAATTGTCTTGTTATTGCAGCTTTGCATTTAGGGGTCCATTCTTGAAGCTTTGAAGCCACGTCAGTCTGACACAAAGATTTTGGGAACTTTTAAATTTGATGAACTGTGTTGCAAACCTGTAAAGTAATAAGAGACATCCTTTGGACATCTGCTGTGTTTAATAAACACTAGGAATCATATATTTAAGTAAATGTTTGGAATAATATAAATCCAATTACAATTTAAGTAGGCTCCCAAAACTATCCTAAAGCAATGCCAATATTTCAACAATAAGTAGGGAGAGCGGGATAATGTGATACAATTTTTACATTTTCTCCCCTCGAGCTAAGCTAAAATTATATATCTGTAAAATTAACACATTTCTCATTAATTCAGGATGTTGCCCAGCTATGGAATTGATTAGCATGTCTTGAGGACAACGGGCAATGAAAATATGATTGTTCCTTGAAAAGTGGTCATGTGTCTCAGTTTACCCCACTGAGACAGACAAGAGAAATCAACGGGGTAAAGTGAACCCCTTTAGAAATACCATAATGACACATGTTGTAACAATAAAAGCTCGACTGACAACCACACATTCCCACACTAATGTTGGACTAGTAACAGAATCACGGGGATTGGTCAACTCTTTTTATTTATTTTTTTATGTTTGAACGTGATCAAAAGTAGGCTAAAGTCAATGAAATACAACATAGTATGACTCAAAATGTATAAATTAACATTCACAGTGTGGGTGTCAAAACAGCTGGTTTCTGGGGGTCAGCACGAAGGGCGACCAAAACCAGCTAGTAGCCTACACAGACTCGGGGTCAGAACATGGACCCCTAATCAGAACTAGGTAGTCTGGGGCCCAGAACATAGGACCATCAGAACCAGTTAGAAGAGCCTGGGACTCAGGACCCACCTGGATTTGTCTCACTTTACCCCACAGCCAATATTTTAGAAAGAACCACATCTCTAGCAATCCCGGCTAATCTTTAACTAGCATCAAGCACATGGGTTTACATGTTGGAAGTGTATCAACATGTGTGATATAAGTTTTTCTACCATGTGATAAACACATTTTTGTGGAAAAAAAAAAACATACTTACCACAGCACCAGCACCAACTTCTCCTACCTGGCAAGTGTGGCATGGGAGTGTCTCACATTGCCCGCTGTCCTCCCAAAGATGTGACTCAGATCTGGACTCTCTGGCGGCCAATCCATGTGTGAAAATAACGTCTCATGCTCCCCGAACCACTCTTTCACAATGTGAGCCCGATGAATGGCATTGTCATCTTGAAATATGCCCACGTCATCAGGGAAGAAGACATTTTATTGATGGAATAGCTTCTGGATTTCAGAGTTAGCTTGGACTCTTTGGGCACATAGTGTCGCTGAATCCAGCCCTGACCAACTGCAGCAACTCCAGATCATAACAGTCACTGGAGTTAAAGCCAAGTGGTAACTTTTTAGCAAGCTGCAAAATATTTAATAATTTAACTAATTACTTGAATTATTGATTACAATCTAGAATTGTATTTGTACAATTTGCAGGGTACAGACTTTAAAGACACCAAATGACTCCCATTATGTTACGCCCGACACATTTTCTTTCAAGGCTGAGTATAGATTTATCTGAAAGCGCGGTAGAAGCTGATTACTGGCTTTTTATTTATTTATTTTTAGTTTATTTGAGCAGCTTACATTTTCCAAATTTACAAAAAAAACTGTCACAGATGCTCAAAAGGAATAGGCTGAAGCAAGAGGCTTTCATATCTCTGTCTGTCCGATAAATACAGCCAGGTAATAATAAGTGATACCATGTTGCTGGACTGTTGAGTTTTTGCTCACACCTTTTCATTCACTTTATTAACCGATAAGCCGCTATAGTATTAATGATGATGGTGTGAAGTGTAATTTTCACGTTCATTATTGCAAACCCATATTACCTGGAAAACAATTACGCCTTCTATGTATTTGGACAAGTGTTGTTGCTTGTGATTTTTAATTTTAACCAATCACGTACCAGATTTCTCACAATATTATTAACTAGCGAAAGCTGTCCACACTCGCTGCACTTGTCTTTTTGCAAAAGAAAGAGAAAAGTTGGTACAAGATATCTGTTCACAAATTTAATGTACAATTTTTAGGCCAAACTAAGGTATTTTATTGTTTCTTGCCCAAGGGTAGCAGTAAGTAAAGTAGGTAGCAAACATCGGGGTAGGGGGCCAATATCGGTTTTACTGAATAGAAAAACAGACATGTTTCAGTATATACAAGTGCTCGTCATATAATTAGAATATCATGAAAAAGTAAATTTATTTTTGTAATTCAACTTAAAATGTGAAAATAATATATGATATAGACTCATGACATGCACAGTGACATATGTCAAGCCTTTGTTATAATTTTGATGATTATAGCTTACAGTCCATTTTCCAAAAATTCTAATTTTATGAGATTTTTAATTTGGGGTTTTTACAAGCTGAGCCATAGTCATCAAAATTATAACAAATAAAGGCTATACATATCCCACTTTGCATGTGAGTCTATCATATATTAGTTTCACAGGTTAATTTGAATAACAGAAGTCAATGCACTTTTTCATGATATTCTAATTATATGACGAGCACCTGCAATAATACAAACAGCTCCCATTGCAGCGCGGAACCCCTTCACAATTTCACTTTGTGATAAACTTATTCAGAAGATTTTGAAGAACGATCGATTTCTTTATTTACTGAACTGAATATTTCCCCCATCCGTCGGTCTTGAGATGTGCCGTTTCCGTCCGGTTGAGTTCACCCACGACTTAGTTAGCCCCGTGTTTAATGGGTTAGCCGGTGTAACAAAGCCCACAGTGGGCCGTTAGCAGGTAAGCGCCTTGTGCCGACTTCTCCATTCGCACGAGTACCAGGGACGTCTGACAGGCTAATGTCCCTTACAAACAAACACACAATCGATGTCAGAGCTGCCGGCTTTATCGCGCCGTGGAGCCAGTGAAGGACTTTTCGAAAACAGAGGGAGAGCAACAAACTGAACAAAGAGCGTCTATTCTTTGCCACGTCGAAACGAAGACGTGCAATACGAGAGGAAGACCAGATTTTAATGCTGTCAATTGTAATGTTTTCGCCCACAGCCCATTTCTGGCTTTCCTGAACACTACACACTAGGTGGCAGAAAACATGACTGGATTGAAGCTACAGCCACACTGTCGAGCCCCGCCTTAACCAAGCGCATTTTCTCCAGTTCGGCTTAACCCAAATCTAAAAGCTTCTAGATAGGCTATAGACCAGCGGGACCAACTCGTCTGAAAGACCTATACAACGGGTCATTTTAGTCGTGTTTTTGTTGTTGTTTTGTTTTGGTCACGTTTACGTCGCATTTTGGCCACCTTTTTGTCGCTCCCATGCTTGATTTTTTTTCTTTGTTGCTTTTTTCATCACTCTTAAGCGGTGTTTTTGTCGCTCTTTTGCCGCGCCTTTGTCACATTTTGGAAGTGTTTTTGTCGTGTTTTTCCATCCAATTTGTGTCACTTTTCTGTTGCTTTTTCATCACGCTTTAGTCGTGTGTTTTTGTCGCTTTCGTTTAATTTTGTTGTTGCTTTTCCGGCGCGTTTGTGTCGCTCTTTTGCCACTTTTTTGCTTTTTTTTAATTTAATTTTTTTATTTTTGAACAGGGACAGTGTACAATCTACATTAGCCTCAGAAAGGAGAGATGCATTGTACCAGGTTATAGCACTTGTGCTAATTTCCACCTGCAGTCCCTGGGCCTATTGTACATGTTTTTAGTGGTAGGGGAAACCGAAGTACCCGGAGGAAACCTACGCAGACACGGGGAGAACATGCAAACTCCACACAGAAAGGCCCCGTCCAGGTGGGAATCGAACCCGGATCTTCTAGCTGTGAAGCACGAGCGGTAACCGCTGTGCTACCGTACCGTGTAGATTTGGGCAATGCCAATGGTTCATGTGGGGGTTAAGAGCTTAACATAAACACACATAAAAAAAAATCCTTAATAAAATGTATCTACTAATTTAACCCCTTAACTGCCGTCTCCCCTGATCAGGGGGTTAGGGTTAGTTATCCCTAATCAGGATAGAATTAGGGTTAAGAACGGCAAATGTAACGTAAGTGGTGTTTCACTCACACAGATCTCACACATATTTTTAGAAACTAGAAGGTCTTGGCTTTCAAATGAGGTATCACACTGGCATATAGACTGTAAGCTCTCCAGTCAATATGCTTTGAGACTTGGATGTAAATAATTGTTAATCCTAACCCTTAACCCCTAACCCTAGGGTGGCAGTGAAGTGGTCAAAGCACAACATAAATAACTGTGTCCTTTACTTCCCATTAACGGACACATACTTGTATCTGATTACTTCCGAGACGTCAACAGTCAGATGACAGCTCGCCACTCACTCTTATTAGAAGAGAGAGAAAGAGAATAAAAGGACCACACGCACCCGTGCATAAAGCATACTCATCTCCGTGCGGTCATTAATCATGCTGTCAGACACTAGATTAGGAACATTTATCAAGAATAAATGAGAATGGGTGACGGGGCTATGGTGACGGGGCTGCGCGGCAGGGTCCACGCATGTGCGCTTTTAAAGAGGCGATAATTAGGTCTGGGCGACACCAAGGCCACATGCACAATAGGAACATGTGGAGATGTGGGTTACAGTCGGAGAAGCGAGTGACGTTCAGGAACATTCAAGCAAAGTCCGGGCTCTTATATGCAAAACAGTGCACAGCGGGGAAAAAAAAGAATCATATTAGAAGAGGATATGAACCCAGCTCTTTGGGACTCACCCTCGAAGCAGAAGAATCAGTGCTGAAATAGAACAGACGTGAAGGGAGGGAGGGCGGGGTCGACAGTTTCAAACAAACTGAGATGACGCGGCCTGGCTTGGTCTGTATGGCTCATGGGTAATTAGAGGCCGGGTTAGGTGAAAGCAAGAGTGGTCGGTGTGGAGAGTGTGATAGGCTGAGGCGAGGTCCTGCTCCCGAACCTAGTCACTAAATATTGACTCCATTACTTGCCAACCTAGTTGTTTCTACACTACATGTTCAGTTCTTGGTTCAGAGGAGGTTGTGTGCAGTTCGTTTTGACAATGTATTTTAATTTAGCCATAGTCTTTTTTTTTCTTTTTTTTTCTTTTTCAAATCATTCTCTTCAATGTGAGTAAATCCATGATTAATTTCATCAACTTTGCCTTTAAAATGTGAATTATAAATCATATTATTGCTGGGTTGCAGGTTCCAGAATGTGATGATGTCACAGGACCCAGTGGGGGGCAGGGGCCAGTTTTACCTATTAACAGCATTACACTTTCACAAGTCGTATCTAACAAGAACATTTATGAATGACAAAAATGATCATTAGTATCAGTCACTGGGTCCATGATCACGCTGTATAAGACCAAACATTTCCTCAAAAACATAATAATTGTACCTCTATATAACATTATAGGCCTTTAGAACTTCTGTGACGTCACCTGCAACCCAGCAATACTGTATCAAGGTCCTCTGCTTCATGGAACATGGACAAAGTACAGACCGAGTTGTTCCTTCGGCAGTGAATTCAAA
The DNA here is from genome assembly GCA_021464625.1 of Proterorhinus semilunaris. Lineage (NCBI taxonomy): Eukaryota > Metazoa > Chordata > Actinopteri > Gobiiformes > Gobiidae > Proterorhinus > Proterorhinus semilunaris. The sequence goes on from CM038359.1 coordinate 22,744,173, forward strand.
TGATATGAGGCTCTTTCAAAACGTCATTGGAAGATTGGATGATTCTACTCTTCTTTTCATGTAGTCATATTTTAGTCGACGAAAATATCTGGACATTTTAGTCACAGTTGAGTAGTTTCATAAATAACTGTTAATTTAGTTTTAGTCTAATTTCAGTGAGCCCAAAATAATACCATCCTGAACTATACTATTAACATAACACATTACTGCAATACTTTATGACATTGCATTGCATGTTTCCCACTATAGCTTTATTGACTCACTTATGGCTAATCTTTGTACAGGTCTGGTATGCAGATGATGTCACAGCATGCTACCAAAATCATTATGTTTCTATCCTCCTTCCGTTGAAGCGTTAAATCTCTCGTTTGACTCTAAGACGTACAGAGGTCTCCTGTCAGAAGTGCTCAGATCAAAGCCAGGCCTGAGCGTGTGTTTGTCATTCATTGTTTACGTATATTTCGCACCCATAAGACTATACTCACCAGCGCGGCGCTAATGTAAGCCTTCCCGGGGCCTGTGCTCTGACTTCCGGCAGGTGTTGCTATGGCATTCTTCAACCGGGTGCGAGCAGGACTAGAAAGAGCAAGTTGTGAGTCATAATTGCGTTCAGCATTTCAGACATTTCCATTTGAAAAAAGGAGAGAAAGTGGAGAAATGGTTTTGCCTTTGTGAAAATCTTTCTGCATATTTTTGCTATTGCTATTGTTGATGTGAAAAGGCCCAGAGTTCTTTCAAAACTAGTTTCAGAAATTCGGGTCATCATCACAGAGATTATACCGTATCGTGTGCGTTTTCTTTCATCGTGGACTATTTGGAGTGACCAGTGCGATCCATTAAAGTGGGCGAAAAGCACTCACGTGGCATCAACAGTGGCATAAGAACTGAGAGTGGGGCGCAAAAGCCTTTGACTGTTCTATTTTTTTTTTTTTTTTTTTTGCGCTCTGCTCATTTCTCCAGACAGCCCTGCAATTATCTGTCAGAGGTCAGCGGCGCGTCCATGGGGCAATTTAGTACACTCCGTAGTACCTAATCTTCAAAGAGTGTAGTCTCATCTGTACTGTACTGTGAGTTCCCCATGTTGACCAAGAGTGGGCCAGCCAGAGGGCGAGGTGGCACATTTCGCCAAGCAACTGAAGGGTGGCCATTTTGAACTTCATCCAAATGCGTATATGTTTGTTTTATCCCTGGACTATATAACGATTACATTACCAACTCAGGTTCCTGAATATGGCTTGTTGCATCAGAATGGCAGGGCCTCCGCTGGGCATTAAAAGTCATTACATTCATTTTGCCAAATTTCAAGGACTTAGATGTAATTAAAAAGCATTAAATTAGATTCAAATTGGAATTAAATCTAAATGTTTTGAAACATTGCTCAACATTTTTTACTGTACAAGTTCATCAAAAATATAAAACCTTTGGTCTAATACATAATTCAGCTGCAGTTTAGGCTGAAATTAACCTCAAAAGTTTCCCGTTTTGTCCAATTATCTTCCCTCTGTTTGATAAAATGTTTGCAAATGTTAAGAAATTAAATAATATGCACATTGTTTCTGCATTTGTGGCATTAAAATATAGTATTTGGGTATTAAAGTGGCATTGAAAAGCATAACATTTGACTTGCTTGTGCCTGTATGAACCCTGGAATCGACATCTGACATGAAAGTCTTCCAAATGTCAGTGCGACAGGTTGTCTTTGGCTGCTACAACTAAAAGATTAAGGCCAAATCTTGTGCCTGGCGTAAAGACAGCACAAACTCTAAATGCGATGGTTATTTTCCGGGTCACTTATAAAAAGAGAAGAGGCCGCCTGAGGCGTGGTTTAAGACAAGCAGCACTGAGACTCACATTCATTTCCTCGTTTACATCGCGCTACCTTGTGTTCTTCCTTAAGCATTGTAGGCTCTCACAGGCCAAACCAAACACTTCATCAACCTCACCGTGAGCTAAACAATGTTCTGGTCCCGCTGTGGCGCGGACCATTGTGGATTTGTCTGTCGCAAGGCCATGGGAACCCAGGGTGCTGAGGGTAAATGTGAAATAGCCCACAGCTAACCTCCAAGTCCACGCCCAGTGTCCAGGCTCCATGATATGCCGAACATTCACCTAACGCTCTCTCCGAGTCTCTAAAAGTTAAAAATACCTTGTCGTATACCTAAAAGAGTCTGAATTTCAATCTTGTTCGTCAGCTTCATCGATTAATATATTACGTTGAGGTTTTCATCAAGGAGATAGAGACCTACAATGGCACACACAAAAAATCCTTATGAGAATAAAGTTAAAATGAAAAACAAGCTAAACAAACAAGCACCAGATGCAACAATTTGACTTTAATTTCTTCTTTTACTTTCTCTGTTTGTGATATTTTATGATCATTTTGAACACATCTGATGAACATCTTTTCTTGTCAGGGAATGTGATATTGATCTAAAACAGCTTATTCAAGCTTTCCCTATCTTGGCGTCTGTTATGACACGCACCATCTGTTGAGCCAAACTCACCATTTCAGGGACCGTTTGTTTGTCCAAAAACTAAAAGTAAATAAAACATTTGTAATCCTGCTATGCGCGGAACCCAAAAGTACAAGACCCCACAACGCCAGTCGAATACTTCCCCGGCAAAGTTGTAATAAATATAACATCCAATTGTTATGAAAAATGGCTGTGAGCCTTTGGGACGTTGCTAGGAAACAGTAAAAGTATAATGAAGAGTGTCAGGCTGATGAAGGCATTTAGATGATCAGTGTCTGTGTTAGCTGCCACTCACGGTGAGGCTCCGGCAGCCACTCTGATTAAACTGCCTCATTATTCCGAGTATTCTTAGACACAACAAAGAGTACAAAGTTTGTTTTTAGCCCGAGCCATGTCAAAGTAAGTGCTGTGGCAGACATAGGATACGCGCTCGCAGGAATGTTTGGGAAACCTTCTTAAACACTTTCCGAATTTGAGACTGACTTGACAAACACGTTGGATCATTGATTAAAAGAAATGAAAGTGTATTATTTCTTGTTTTACCATTATTCGTCATCATTGTTGAGAAAAATATCCAGTATTTTATTAACCTCTTAAACCCCGCCTTAACCAAGTGCATTTTCTCCAGTTCACTTGTACCCAAATTTAAAAGGTTACAGCCTTATATCCCAGTGTAACGCCTCATTTGAAAGCTAAGGCCTACAAAACTCATCAAAAAACGGATCTTTTCCCTTATGTTATCATGGCATTTTTCTTGGCTTTTCGTCACATTTTCATTGCTTTTTGTCACTTTTTTGTTGCCCTTTTGTGGCTTTTGTGTCATTTTTCTGTTTCTCTTTTTTTAAGTTTTGTTTTCATCACACATCATTGTCACTTTTTACGCCACTTTTTTGTCACTTTTCCATTATTCTTTGGATGCTTTTTTTGTTGCGTATTTTTTGCTCTTTTGTGGCTTTCTTTTTTCATCATTTTTTGCTCTTTCATCACTTTTCCGTTTCTCTTTTGTGGTGTTTTTGTGGCGTTTTCGTCACACATCTTTGTCACTTTTCTATTATTCTTTGATTGTTATTGTGTGGTGTTTATGTTGCTTTTTGTCACAGTTTTTTTCCGTCACATTTTTGTCACTTTTCGGTTATTCTTTGGTTGCTTTTTTTTTTTACGTCGTTGTCACTCTTTCGTTGCGCTTTCATCCTCGTTTTCATCTCATTTCTGTTGCAATGTTGACACGTTTTTTTCAAGAAGCTTCAGATTTGGGTAAAGCCAAAACTGGAGAAAATGTACCCGGTTCAGGCGGGGGTTAAGAAACAAACCGAAGATATTGATACATTTTCCACGTTTCATATGTAGAGATAAAGCTTTGCACTTTACATTCTCTCACCTATTGTAACCAGCGCACGTTTAAGTTATTTAGAGCTGTCCTTCACATAAAACAATATCAGATGTGCTTCCAAGGCTTCTCTGCAGCTCAAGACCCACATGACAGGAATACATAACTGTGGATTGAAGCTAATACCAGAGGCGTATCACAGTCGTCTCGCTAATGCCGTAGGAGCTGTATCACAGAGCCGCCATTGGCCAATGAGAGATGAGGAATGAAGAGGTTCCTTTGACAGCGCACTGCTCAGAAGGGACTCATTATTTATGCATTAGTGATGTGAAACTAATTGTATTCTCCGCCGCTGCCGTAAGCCTGTGGAGACGACAACGCTGGCATTTACACACATACAACAATTGCATGAGACAGGGTTACTACGAATCCACCACTTTATTTGAATCATATTGTTGTTACCTTCTTAAAGCGAAGATATTATGCAACATGTTTAGAGCTTTTTACCATGTTATATAATGTTGTGCTCTCGTCAATCTTTGCCTTTTTCCTCTGGGAAAATTGTAAGTGCTGCAGTGCCTTTCTTATGCAATGCTTCTTCAATATACCCCAAGCTTCTCCCGAGTGGCCGACGCAACCTTACCTGGAAAAATCCAGACTCACTGCTGTACCACTGCTTGAGCCTGGTTAGACTCAGCATCAACTTCATTTCCAGAGCGGAACGCCCAACAAACAGGGGGCCAGCGAAGGGTGGTGTGTGTCGTCGATGCCGGGTAATTAGCGGTTAATATTCAAACAGACTTATGAATCACAAAAGTCACCTACTGTCGATGTGTTGACTTTTCTGCTCGCAAACTACACGTGATCGCAAAATAAACAGGCGCATTGAGTTGCCTTGTGTACGAAATGCGCTGTATAAATAAAGTGGCCTTGCCTTGCCTAAACAACTCTGATTGCACGGATCCATTTCAGTTTGGCAACAGCGGCACCAGACTTCTTGGGCTTTAAGCAGGAGGTGTCAGAAAAGTTACAACAGGGATGACTGGCTTGTGCACGGCCAAGCGGTAATAGGGACATCGCTTTTGTCATCCTTCGTCGTCGGCTCTTCCTGTCAGTGTGAAGCGAAATTGTTGCGAGCTGCGTTTAGAACGTCGTGAGGAACTGAGAATTTAACAAAGAACCTTCTTGCCGAGTGTGCCACCATCTTTACTAAGTGATTGGCATTATGAAAACAGAGAAAATCCATCCATCCATCTTCTTCCACTTTTCCGTTGCCGGGTCGTGGGAAATCACATTGCACCTGCCCCGTATGGCTCCTCCTGCAGGTGGTGGGTCCACGGAAGGACGGCCTGACGATGAACCGGGCCTTTTGGGGCTTCTGACAGAGAAAATCGAGGGGGTTATTTGAATTCATAAGTGAGTATTTCATTCAAACGGTCAGCCTTGCACATAAGAAGGATTTACATTAAATGCTCTTAAGGTATCATTGGACACAGAGATAATGCATCACCTAGAAATGGGCCTGGCCAACAAATAAACCTTTCCTTTCAATAAAATCCTTCCAGGAAGCGAGCTGCGTTTAGAACGTCGTGAGACAGGTTCGTTGTACCCCACTGATGACGTGTGGTTGCAATAATAATAATCCTACAGATTCCTGATCTGTTGCACAGCTCACCCATCCTTTGTAGAGCACTGACAGGCAAAAACAGAACAAAAAGATCCACCGAGGCTTCCCTACTGCCTACAACAAAACTGCCTTGAAAACGGGAGAGAATGGGTAGTGTAGCTTTAAGCCAGATCCAAGAGATTTAGATATTTCCAATGTTTTCAAATCTAAACAACAGCCTCTTCATTCTGTTGTATCAAGGGATCTAATTTTCCTCTGCTTTACTGCTACATAAAGTTTGCGGCGCCTCTCGTCCTACGCAGTGTAGCTTCAAAGCCGTATTATTAAAAGCACTAAACCAATCCGAAGAGGCAATGCTTGTCCTTTTTGCTCAAACATCAATAAAAAAAGCAGGCGAAAAATACACAACAACAACACAGTGGCAAGTTTGGCGGACGTCGCTGCGACTGAGTTGGCAGGCGGGCCCGGGCCGCGGCCTTCCATCTTCTCCGAACGAGTGGCCCAAACGCTTCATCTGGTGCAGGGACTGGGCACGGCCCGACAACTGGGGACAAGCAGACAATGGGATGAGATGCGCTGGCACCGAGCGGGGGAAGTTTGGCAGTGTGTGTACGGTCGGTCGTCCCGCTGGAGAGGGAAATCTGGACCCCCGACACACACGCTCGCACCTCCGTCCTCGCGTGCAATCTCATCGGCGCAGCCACGCGGGGCCCGTTTGATGCACCTCACAGTTTGCGGAAAGCCGCCCTCGCTCGCCGCCATACGCCGGGATTTCAACCACTGTGATCAATTCGCGGGGGACTTTGATGGGTTTTCGCCGCGTTGTCGACCGAATGTCTGCCATTTTTTTCTTATTCAAGGTTGCCACAGAAAACCCACCGCAAAGGTTTTTATGTTGCGAGTGTCCTTCCTGTCGAAACCGAACCAATACCGGTGCTAGAGTTGGTAAAAGGGGCGTGCTGGGTAATCAAGAGAGTTGGGTCGAGTAAAAAAGGGGACAGAAAATGGCCGACCCATGTGCATAAAGCGGATAATCAAGAATATTTCATTAAAACGCTCATCAAGCCGATGCGATTCCATATTCGAAATGATTATTCTTCATTAGAAATTCAGCTGCAACACGTAATCAACCCATGGGACCTTGTCTGCTTTCTGATATTCACTAAATATGTCTGTTCGTCTCTCTGCTACTTTTCCGTCAGGGCCCTGTTCTGAAATGGTGGTTTGCAAACATGAAAACTGACGATTTTTGATTTTGGGGGGTTCCCTTTGTGCAGACAGCTCGATATGCGTCTCTGTCAGAGGTTAGCGACATATCAGCGGAACATGGGGCCAGCAATTTACCACGCTCCGTAGTCGGTCTAATCTTCAAAGAGAGTGCCGTCGTATCTGTATTACCACTGAGAGCCAAAATCTGACAGATAATCCCAGTTGACTTAACATGACTTTTGAAATATTTTTACCGTCTCTGTTCTTTGGGGAAAATGCCCTGATCCAACCAGTTTATACTACAGTTTCAATATTGTAAGTAACTCAATTTGCCCCGCTCCTGTTAGCATAAGGCTGAATAAACAATAATAATGTAAAGGTATTAGAAATAACTCAAAATCCAGCAGTTCAAATAGAACTATATTTTTTAAGTCCAGGTAGAATATACTCAACGCTTCTGTCCCAGCACATTAATCATAAATTCCATTACCTTTAAATTCTAATAAAAGAAGATTGAGTTCTCTCACACTCACAGGAATTATTATTAAAGATGATTGTACAGCAACAATTGAAATAGGAGCACCTTGAAGAAACCCAGCCGGAGGAACTTCATCAAGGACTTTAACCAAAGAACCTTCTTGCCGAGAGCCCGAAGAAAATGGTCAGTGTGCCACCATCTTTACTGACTGAATAGCATTATGAATACAGAGAATATCTCATTAAATTAAAGGATGCTCGAATATTAATTGAGAAGATTCCAGGATGAATCCACATAATAAGTGAGTGGTTTATTCAAACGGTCAGCCTTGCACATCAGAATGGTTCACATTAAATGCTCTTCATAAATGGCGACGTATCAGGGTCTGGCCAACAAATACACTTGTTTTCTTTCAATAAAATCCTCCCATTTGCATGTGTCCACTATATGACCCATTTCCTACCACAGTGCAACGTTTCATTCACGTCGGTGCGTGATCTCTTGCCTGGCTCAAGCGTGTTAACTATTTATCACACATTAGGACACGGCCCGCGGCTTTCATGGCTCGGTGTGCTGCCAGGAGAAGCTGCTGACGGGGTTGAAACTCAAAGCCTCCTATAGAGATAAGGATCCAGAGCTCCTCTAGTCTCTGACAAACGTTTCCTCACATTCAGCGGCTCGGGAAATGAGCGACGACCGTCACCTTATCAGCAGTTTTCTTCTTCCGCAGCAGGTTACGGTTTTCGAGGTGTGCGGACTTGCTGTTGGCAGGGGAGGCGCTGCCTATCAAACTCCAGTTTTTAGTATTTTCTTTTGACCAGAGAAGTGCATTGCTGAATCACTCGGGCAATGAACATGGCCATCTCCAGAAGCAGCAAACCTCTCTTTTCTAATATCACGCTCACAAGCAAATCACGCATCCAAAGAAAAGCTGAGCTGTAATTTCCTGTACACAATTCTCAGAAAATCCAGGTCTTGAGAAATCTGCCGTCTGCAGTCCACCCATCAATCAAAGCTGCTTTAGTCTTGGTTCATTAGATGTGTTCAACGTCGAGCCTCTCTCTCCATTTTTGATCATCTTGGTTTAGTCACTCAATGGCTCTGGATAGGCAAACATTTTTCAGAAGTGGTTCTTGAACCAGAAAGTTTCCCAATGACTGCATGGTCTAGGAGGTCTGGACATTTATGCCCAGCTATTTTGATTCACGTTCACCAAGCAGCACATAAATGAGATTGCCCTCAATAACCTCCTCCCAACACCTCTTCCTTCAATCAGATGTAATGAGGCCCACGCACTGGCTCTGTGCAATAAAATGGGAAAAGATAAAGAGTGGCAAATTCATTTTTTGGCCAATTTATGAAAACGTGTTCTCAGGGAGTCATTGTGTGAAAGTGAAGGAGCTCCACTGAACAGAAAAAACCTTGAGATAGAAAAGTAATATCGCAGGTGTCTCTTGTCCTGGTTTAACCCAGACCCACTCTTCTTCTGTTTCATGAAAATGAACAGTATATAACTGGTTTGAGAGTTTGAGATGCTATCAGCTACAGAAGAATAATAAGAGTTTCCGTTTCGCTTCCATCAATTGTGGCTACAATAGAATCACCCCTGAGAATGGAGTGAATGAATAGCGCAATGTAAAAAACGCCTTTGAGTCTTTATAAAAGCGCTAAGTGACGCCCCCCTCCAGTTCCTTTCGCCTTTATTTGTTAAAAATAAAGGACCTCTGATATCAAGGACAGCAGGAACATTTCACTGAGCTCCACTGGGGTTTAGTTTAAGACACTAGTTTGCATACCACACATAATGATTGTAACAGTACACTACTCTTTTTTCCCCTTTTACAATTGTTAGACTCTTTATGATGTCATCGTCTGCATCTTCCTACTCCCACCCCGGAACACATGCCCCCTTACAACATACATTTGGTCTTTCTTTGCTTCGTTACGGGTCAATTTTTTCCTCAGAATCAAAACATGGGCGCCCAGTCTCTCTTGTCCTTTCTACAAATACTACACTAGACCTACCAGGTGGTCCGGGGAAACATTCCTTTTGTCCTTTTTTGCATTACTTTAAAAGGCTTTTGATCGGTTTTGTGCTATCATATTTATGAAAATCATCTTGCATCATAATCCCTCCTGGAACCGCCACCTTAACGTGGTGGAGGGGTTTGAGCGCCCGAATGATCCTGAGAGCTCTGTTGTCAGGGGCTTCGTGCCCCTGGTAGGGTCTCCCATGGCAAACAGTTTCCTAGGTGACGGGTCAGACAAAGAGCGGTTCAGAAGCCCCTTATGAGAGACAAACAGGCCCGGCTAGAACCATGAGGCCGTCCTTCTGGGGACCCAACACCTGCAGGAGGAGCCATAGGGGACTGGAGTAATGTGATGTGGACAGCTCCAACAGCTGCCCCCATGACAAGTGGAAGAAGATGGATGGATGGATCTTGCATCATAATATGCTCGGGATTTTGATTGGCTCCGGGGCTGGACATTAACTACACCCCTGATTTAGGCTTTCTACCTGGCAGCACTAACCTCTACTTCATCGTTCATGTGTATCTGCCCAATCTGGTCCCCGTGACTTTATAGCAAAACATTTACGCACCTCTGATGCTCTCACCCTTGTTCCTTCGGAAGGGAATCGCCACCTCTTCAGCTTTGCTACTTCTGGATCCCGTCTTTTCTTCTATGCTATTCTAAATCTAAATTTTTGCAATATTTTCATAACATTTTTTTTGCAGATTTTTTTGTTTTGCTTTTTTGTTGCGTTTCCATTAAATTGTTGCCACTTTTTCCATCGCCTTCTGTATCAATTTTTTGTCATTTTTTGTCATCGCTTTTTCATCACGTTTTTGCCATTGCGTTTCCATCCTCCTTATTGTCATTTCTGACGCTTTTGGGCAATGACAAACTGGAGAAAATGTGCTTGGTTCAGGTGAGGGTCACGAGGTTAAAACGTAATCTGATGAAACGCTAGCTCCCGAAACACAGTAACTGGTGGGCATAACAGTGCGGATCCATTTTTCTTTTACTTTTTTTTTATCCGGCGCACTGGCTTAGAGCTGTGGATGTCTTTCCTCTAAAACTCAATCACCCGTAGCTCTGGCAATGGAACACAGATTTGTAAACATTTCCATGCAGACATAATTGTTGTGGCATTGTTGTGAATTACTTCTATAAGATGATTCATCCAGTGTTGAACGGTGCTATTTCCTGCTCTCTATTCACACTAGTTTTGCTCCACAGAATGAGCTCCAAAACCCGTGATCCTATATATGGAGGCTGTGATCAACATGATATGCTGTGCTCATAACCCATGTATACGGTTGATCTGAATAGTCCGTGTGCGTGCTCGCTTTCTGAAGAAGATTAAAAGGCTCACAGTGGGAAGGGGATTTTTTTCTTCTATTTTTTTTATTTTTTGGTAAATATTTCAACGGTCAAAATGTCGAAGCACCAAACATCTTGTATCTCTGTCCGTTAATTACCCCCTCATCAAAAGGAATAGTTGATGTAGCAGCGCTAACACAAGGTCCGTAGCCTCAAATGCCCCACAGAGCTAATTATCTGTAATTAGCTTTGCAGTTTTCTCCCCACCCTTTTCTCACAAATAAAGCAAATTAATAATATCAGCAAACGGCTCCACCGACTTTGGCTCTTTTAATCATGAAAACGTGTCTATTTTTGCTCTTGAGGGCCTGAGCACGTTTGGCGCAGCCGGGACGATTCACGGATCTGAACCAACTCATCAATCCGTTCCCCCCCTCCGCTTTTAATCCATTCAGTGCAAAAGCTGCGGATATCGAGTGCTCGGAGACGTGACACATTAACACGTCCATAATCACTGCAGAGAATCGTTATTTTCATAGGTTCCTCTTTTTATCCAGTGCAGTACACTTAGGGTAATTGGGAAATATTCGCCAACAGATGTTCAGGGCTTTTCGGCAGACGTTTGACAGGCAGCTTTATTGACACTGGATCAGCACAATCTGCACCGTCAGGGTAGAAAAAGAGAAGGTAGGAGAAGTTCTCGTGTTGTTTTGTTGTAGTGTGCCGTGTGTTGTGGCATTTAAAAGACGAGACGTGCGCTTATGCTAATAGGGAAGACGCTTGTTACCGATAAAGCAGATCCACCCACTTTTATTCAAACGCCGCCTTGGTACTCAAGTGTCTTTCATTAGCTTGAAAGTGACGTTTTCAAGTCAAGGGTGATGTAGGCGATCGCAAGTGCTCGGCTCTCTCATAAGTCAGGGTGAAATGCTCTTCAAAGAACGCCATAATGAGGTGGCATTGTTGGTTTCATTCATTAATTTCATGCAGCTGCTTAAATGTATGCACTTATTTATCCACAGCCTCGACAGCTCCACAAAAGGTTGTTACTGTCCGTGCTTGGGATTGGGAGTCTTGGTGGGAGGTAAGGAAGGCACCGGGCGTCACAGCTCAGTACAGTGAGTTTATCAAAGGTAAACGTGTGAGTGACTCTAGGCACAACACTGTGCATGTTTCTGATGAGAGAAATATTACAACGTGGTAGACGACTATATAAAAAGTTGATTAACAATCACCTTTAACAGTGTGGGGAAGCTGGCCAATGTGGTCAAGTAGGAGGCAGACTCAGAAGTTCCCATAGTAGCCGACTTTTTATTTTACCGTGGTAAATGTGGCAAAAATCAAACTTTACATTCGTACAAAAAATAACTGTCAAAAATGCCGAACAGAAACAAACACACAGAACTTAACTGAACTCAGGAACCACACCACATGTACCCAGCTACATGGTCTCTCCATAGTTGTTGCAAGACACTTTTAAACGCCCCCAGCAGGAAGCCCCTCCCCCAGATCAGTCCATCTCGAGGTAACTATCAGGTAAACTCACTGTGTAAACGGTTGACAAGTACGTTTTTCTCCCAACACTTCCCTTTCCCCCGGTTACTTCAACCTTCGAAATATACATGTTTCAACTTAGACGTATGTAAACACAAAAATACAAAATACAAGAAACTTGAAACTAGTCCCCCCCCTCCTGCACCTGGGCTGGTCCATGGGCAGAGCAAAGCCCCCAACATGGCTCCCTGGAAGGACACACCCCTCTCCGCACCAGGTGGCAAGTATTAACTATCATGAACAGAAATGAAACATTTAACGTAAATACTGTGTGATTCTTTAACTGAACAAATTAACAATGTTAACAATTATGTTTAACTGTTTAGTTTGGATATTGCAAAAATTATAACTATGAAACAATGAATAAATAAACGTATAACTAACGTGTCAAAGGAAATTACTGGGACAAAGTAACCTAAAACCTACTTTGTCACAAACAGTTTGACGTATTGCAAGCAGCTAATAGCCGAACAAGATCGCGTGCCTTTTTGTTTGTGTTTCCTTGCATTCATTTGCATTCAATTAACCTCTTAACCCCCACCTTAACAAAGCACACTCAGCTTTATCCAAATCTAAAAGCTTGCAGCCTGTTGGCCAGTGTGACGCCTCATTTGAAAGCTCCAGAACTCATCTAAATGGATCTTTTCCCCCGAGTTGTTGCCACTGTGGCAATGCGAGGATTAACTAAGCCGTTTAAACATAACATTATTGCCAAACAACGCCAGCTGGAGACGGCCAGCACCAAATAATAAATAAAGCACGTAGGTTCGTTGTTGAATAAATAGATCACAGAGGCCAGGCACTGTATAGAAAGGTTTTACATTTATTTTCACATTCTTTAGTTAAGACCAGGTTTGTCCGAAGTCCATTTCACCGTTCTTTAGTTGAGTCACTTGTTTTAGTCCGAACATTCAGTTACATGTTACCATAGGTTACCCATAAGGACATTGTGCTCCACGAATCCAGTGACAGGAGAATAATAACGGAAAAGGCAAACCAAAAGGCGGCAGTGTCGACCCCTGCTCGGCCAGTGGGTACAAATGGAAAAGGCGTCACTACCACGAGTGCAAACTACTAGGATATGTTACTAGATTGACCAAGCCACAAACCTGAGCGGAGGCGTTAGCGCGGCTCGGGGCTTTGACAGCGGGGTCCGAGTCAACCCAACCGATCCACTCAACCATCATGGCCGGGAGAACGCGGGCCATGGCGGCGCCGCGACAACTAAATAATAGGGTCTGTAGTTCCTACCAACTTGAGATATTTAAATTTAGTGACCAATATGATACTACCTGGACTGGAGAGTGACGGGGAGCAACAACCACAACACACGAGACTGGGCGTACAGGAGGTCAGAGGTCAAATAATAAACGGAAGGGCTATTTATCAGGTGATGGTCGGCGCGCACAGCCAAACACCATCAAAACGACATGTGGCAGTGCCCGCCTGCAGGCATACCGCCACACCACCTTGTCTTCATTTTGACACGTTTGTTTCATAGCTTTTTTTGGTCACGTTTTTGTCGCTCTTTTGTGGCTTTTTTGTTGCATTTTCATCTTCGTTTTAGTCGCATTTTTGCCACGTTTCCGTTGTTTTTTCATCGCTTTCTGATCATGTTTTTGACGCTCTTTTTGTTTTGTTTTCATCCACGTGTTGGTCGCTATTTAGACGCTTTTTTCCAAGAAGCTCTTACTTGGGTAATGCCAAACTGGAGAACATTTGCTCTGTTCAGGTGAGAGCTAAGAGGTTAACATAACAGTTATTGGGATCTGTCCCGGCACTGGTCCAAATGTTGGCAGATCTATCAAGCCAATGCGTGCTGCTGTTAAGTCCTTGGGCAAGACTCTTCACCACCATGCCTCCAGTGTTTGTGTATGAGTTTGTGACTATTATAATAATAGACACTAGATTTGTCACTGGTCACTCTAATCCTGTAAAAAAAAAAACATCCGACTCCCAATAAAAAAAAGGATAAACATAGACCTTGCTTTCAATCCTAATCCGACATTTAAGATCTTGAATGTTTTTCTATTTTGTACGTACAAACAACGTTCAGGCCCAGTGACCATATATGAGCTGTTGGTTTATCTCCTTGTTCAGGCCTCCCCTCTGCGTCTCCGGCAGCTGCTCCCGTTGATGCTTGGCTGATTCCATCACGGCTCTCAGATCTGCCCTCAGCACGGCCACAAGTGACCCCGAGCTCGCAGCGCCAGCGCCAAAGCTCCTGCCAAGAATGAAGCGTCTTTCAAGTGGCAAGACAGCACAATATATAGTATTATTTCTACATGGAGGAAAGTGGAGGGATTACTTTGGTGGATTCTTTCAGAAGACGGTTTATAGTGTCAACAGAACCGAGAGGGTGATCAGAGTTGAAAACCCCCCCGGGAGGATTGCTTTCAGAATCAGAATCAAAATTGTTTTTATTGCCATAGTTTGAGAACAGATTCACAAATGAGGATTTTATTCCCGGTACAATTGTGCAACATAGAACATATAACACAGAATTTAGATAACAGTAATGAAAGCTTTAAAACTATAAGGTTATAAGGGGATGCATACAGAATATTAAAATAAATTATAAAAAGTAGAATATGATAAGACGACAACAATTTTACATAGAACAACAGTGGGATTGTTTTTACAGATGTGCAGGTGCATAAAATGATTAAGTGATAGCAACGGATCTAAGTGTGGACATACCAGTGCAATACACTTAAAACAGAACTAAGTAACTTTTTTACCTTAATAATCCCTTTCCGTTGTCCCTCTGGGGGTAATACAAGTGTTAATGAGATGATTGGGGTCTCTGGAGTAACTTTCCTGCCTCCGGGTCAGCGCCACCAATACACACTAATCACGACGAAGAAGGCAGAGGATAATACATCCAACATCGATAACATTAATATATAACACTTATATAATCACAGCCATATCTTTCCTTGTTTAGAAATATGAGTCAGTCTGCCTGGTCCCAGCTCGGGGGTGGGCCTCACCTGAGCCATTCCGTGAGGACACGAGCCATAAAGGGGTTCATTTACAAGTTCACACTCATGAATTTGCATCCAAACATCTGTCAGTATGTTTTATGCACAGCTCATCTGCATATTTTAATCAGCGGATGATTGTACCTTGAGGTGCTGCCAAAAGTCAACCACTTTTCAGAAGTCGCTTTGCAGAAATGCATTCTTAATTCTGAATGTTTATTTGGTTTATTTGGGCAACTACACGACTTAGTTCAAAGTAAAAGGCAAAAGCAGGAATGAGCTCATCTATCTGTAAGCATCATAATGGCTGAAATAAGCAGCGTAAACAAGCCGTTCTTCCTGCATCAAAATACTTTTTTCCCCCCATTATCTAAAAAGCCTTTATTTTTAGAAGCTAGTTGATTTGAAACGTTTGCATGCAGGGTGTTAATTTATCCTGCGAGTAGCAGCCAGTAAACAGCAGCCTTCTTTAGGGAGTACTTTTTAGATGTTTTGGGTTATTATCGCAATGCTTTCAGGGGCTTTGGAGTGCCATGTGTTACGTATCATCACCTTACCCAGCGGCATGCGCCCCGCAGTCCGGTGAGAGCCACATGCGCCAGCTTAAGTGGACGCAGGCGTCACTCCTCGAAATGTTTTGATGCTGATACGATACTTACGGGCTGAGAGATTTTGAACAGGTGGCCGGGCAGTGACACACTCTGAGCTGTGGAAAGGGTGTCTTAGCACGGGGCAATCCAGAGACGCTCCCTGGACTCCGGAGCAGACGTAGCACTGGTGAGGAATGCGACTGGGAGGTTGAGTAGGTCCGTCGTATCTTTGGAGACCAGTCTGCAGCATTTGAGCGCATCAATACAGAGTAAAATTAACCTCTTAACCGAGCACATTTTATCCAGTTCAACATGATCCAAATCCACAAGGTCACAGCTTAAAGGCCAGTGTAACTCCTCATTTGAAAGACCTACAAAACTAATCTAAATGGATCTTTATCCCCATGCTGTTGTCACTTTTGTTGACTTTTTTTCCCCATTGCTTGTTTTCATTAGTTTTTTGTCACTTTTCCATCACTTTTTTTCTTCATCACGCATTTTTGCAGGGCCAGCCCTAGCCAATTTGGCGCCCTAGGCAAGATTGTTCTTTTATATCCATAAAAAGTGTTGTTTAAAGTTTGCCACAAGCCACCTGGGAGACACGCCAAACATGTGGAAGAAGGTGCTCTGGTCAGATGAAACCAAAATCAAACTTTTTGGCAACAATGCAAAACGTTATGTTTGGCGTAAAAGCAACACAGCTCATCACCCTGAACACACCATCCCCACTGTCAAACATGGTGGTGGCAGCATCATGGTTTGGGCTTTTCTTCAGCAGGGACAGGGAAGATGGTTCAAATTGATGGGAAGATGGATGGAGCCAAATACAGGACCATTCTGGAAGAAAACCTGATGGAGTCTGCAAAAGACCTGAGACGGGGACGGAGATTTGTCTTCCAACAAGACAATGATCCAAAACATAGAGCAAAATCTACAATAGAGTGGTTCACAAATAAACATATTCAGGTGTTAGAATGGCCAAGTCAAAGTCCAGACCTGAATCCAAACGAGAATCTGTGGAAAGAACTGAAAACTGCTGTTCACAAACGCTGTCCATCCAACTTCACTGAGCTCGAGCTGTGTTGCAAATATTTCAGTCTCTCAATGTGCAAAACTGATAGAGACAAACCCCAAGGACTTACAGCAGTAATCGCAGCAAAAGGTGGCGCTACAGAGTATTAACTTAAGGGGGCTGAATGATTTCGCACGCCCAATTTTTCCGTTGTTTATTTGTTAAAAATGTTTGAAATATCCAATAAATTTCGTTTCACTTCATGATTGTGTCCCACTTGTTGTTGGTTCTTCACAAAAAATTACAGTTTTATATCTTTATGTTTAAAGCCTGAAATGTGGCAAAAGGTCGAAAAGTTCAAGAGGGCCGAATACTTTCGCAAGGCACTGTACATTAAATTGCTCTTATTATCTGACAGATGGCCTTTTTATCTATAATTTTCCGAGCCTTATTATATAATCAAAGTTACCCCGGGCTGTCCCCTGGCCTATAGTCTCGGCTGCGTATGTGCCGAATGCATAAGTGCAAACGGGGAGACTTGAGGCCCGAGCTTTAATCTACATGCAGATCGCTTTGAAGCGCTGTCTCGCGCCCGGAGGGAAGAGATTACTCAGCCTCGCCGGCTCGCTCATTGGCAAGGTTGAACGTATACCTGGAGAAGGTTGAGGTGTCTGCAGAGGGGTCCCGTGAAGTTGTCGGGTGAGACGAGATGGGGGCGGCCTGTCACACTCGATCAAGCCGCCCGCCGCTATGATTGACCTGGACAGGAAATCTTTAGGTGGCTCATGCGTGGATGGAGCAGCAAAGACAGTAGGCACATCAAAGCGTCGGGGAGGCCGGGCGCTCATGCATGCTAACATGTCTGCCAAGGTCACAAGGAGCTGCTAAGTGGTTGCTCTTAGGAAACCCAAACAAAGGAAGCTGACAGTGATTCAGCGCGACTGTAAAGCACTCGTAGCGTGTTTGGGTCAAAACTTTCACAATTCAAAATGAACACGTTTTGATTTGGAAAATAAAGAAAGCTCCTTATCGATTACTTGATTTACAACGTGGTATTTGTATAGTATTAATGGAAAGATGCAATGTGTGCCAAGATTCTTAACCCCTGCCTTAACCGAGCACATTTTTTTCCAGCTTTGCCCAAATCTAAAACTTCCTCGACTGGATCTTACAGCCTATGGGCCAGGGTAGCGCCTCATTTGAAAGCTAAGACCCACGAAACTCATCTAAACTTCTTCTTTGTTTTCACATTTTAGTCATTTTTATCGCGTTTTTCTTATGACATTTTTGTCACTTAGCGCGTTTTTGCCAAATTTGTGTCACTTTTTTGTTGTTGTTTTTGTATTTTGTTTTTGTCACCTTTTTTGTTGGGTTTTCTTCATGTTTTTGTCAAGTTTTTGTCCTTTTCCTCTGAGATCCTCTTTGTAGCTTGTAGAACTTTTTGTAGGTACATAATGATAAATAAAAATTAAACAACTCCAACACTATTTTATCCGTCTGAACTAGTGATAAAATCTCTATAAGACAGATTCTCCCTTATGACCAGCACATGTGACCAGCAATATGCATGCATGCATCTCTAATGGCTCTGTATGTGACACTTGGAAGGGATATTGACCGAGCACATATGTTGACGTGATTAGATTTCAGTGCATCAACGGCCAAATGGGAATAAATGGTTTCACCGATTATATGAGATGAGAACTGTAGCTTTTAATTGCAGAAGGTCTGTATTCCCTCAAGGGCCTGATTCATTACACTTGTCCACGATTATCAGAATAATAACAGATGCTGGTGCAAGAGTCATATACACAATTAACACATTAAGTGGCATGTTTAAGGTGAAAGTGTATCTTAATTTAGGCAGCATACAAAAAAAAAAAAAAACAGTAAAGAAGCTGCTCCAGATCTCACATGGTTTGAGTGGATTAGACTCAATTTTCCATCGTAGCAGATTTTTTGTGATATTGATGTTTGAATGATCACACCTGTCACAGGCAAGAGCTTTTGTAATGTGCAGAGGGAGGGGTCAGTCACCTCCAATATTGTTTGCCTAAATATTTTACTAAAAATAACCTGGCAGCATAAAACCATAGTCCCAGGTGTTATTGGTTCTTTTGTCAAGTAAATACTGTAAGGATGAATAATAGGTGCAACGGTGCAACCATGGTTAGTTTTCAAGTTATGTAAAGAAATGTACCATGAATTTAGCCAGACTTGGGTCTTTTTCAGACTTCAGAGAAAACAGGAAGTTGAGGGTGTGACAGGTCTCTGCTGATTGGTCAAATGCCACAGAGATGGGGTCTGTGTAGTGGGGTGATCTCTTCTGATATGCTGAGTGAGGACTACATGCTTCTTTACGTTACTGATGTGCAGCAGGGAGGCCATACTGTATGTAAAGTGTTCGGAAATGACCAAAAATAGTCACTTGCCCACACGCAAGAGATCTATTTAAACTGGCCATTCCTGCGGGGACAGGTCAGGACTGCCTTCTCCAACCTGCTTCTTCTAGTTTTTAGAGTTAGTATTATGCATCACCTGTACCACCATCGATACAACTTTCCCATGGGATTAATGCTGACCACTGTAGACCAGGAACAATCCATAAAAGCTGAAGTTTTGGTGATGCGCTGGACTGGCCGCCAAGCCAGCTCAATTTGGCCCTCGTCGAACAAACATTAATTTGTTACTTGATAAAGTCAGCATAATCTGTACGTTAATTTCGCTCCCACAGTTATGCTTGAGTGGTGTATTGACGATACATATTATTTTTCTGTCCATGGTTCATCACAGCAGGTCTACTTCATATTATACGATGTGTAATTATTTCTTTCTGAATTTCAATTGACTGTTTATACCCAATCTAACCTTTTATAGCAGGTGGTTAATAAATAATGGAATGATAAGCATTTGCCTCTTTGCCTTAGTGGTTTGAATCTCACAAAATTGATTTTCCACTGCCGGTCCCCTATCTAATCAGCCCGGGTGTGTGTTCGCGATAAATTGAGCTCCTCATGCGTGTGTGTGTGTGTGTGTGTCTGAGATGGAGAGTGCTGGTCGCTGGGTTATCAATTTGCATTTTGAATGTTTTCTTTCCCAGCGGCTTTTATTATTAGGCATAAATGGCGGGATTGTGGTTAAAACCCGCGGATTCCAAGTGCTCTGTATTGGGTATGACCAGACACCAGTGACGTATTCATTACTTTTTAGATATCAGCCATAATAAACAGAGCACGGATTCACATACTAATAGTGTTTTTGCACATGGCGTTGTCATAGTGCCATCACAACTCATTTACTGCCCCGGACGACGGGGCCGGAGCTGTAATGGAGCGTTTTATTGGATGGTTTTCGCGTAGGAATATAATGCTGTGGCTTAGGAAGGTTATTGATTATTGTGCATGGTTCCTTCATGCAAGATGGACTTCCATGGGTTCAATACTAATATAGAAAATTACCAAATCATATGAGAGTGCGCGGTAAAAACTTTTTCTTTACTCTTCCAAATTTTAGCATTTGGTAACAACGCTGAAAGGACTGACAAACAGGACAATGCTTTAAAACTTTCTCAGTTTCCTCCACAGATATCCCATATATCTCAAGCTCCCCTCCCCTGAAGACACTTTTAACCAGCGCCTTCCTTCTCTCTTTCCCATCTCTGGAACCCCTCATCCTTGACTACGTGCAGCTCCCGGGGTCGAGTGCGAGTCGCGCCACGTATCTTTGTTAGGGGATAGGGGGGGGGACGGGGACCAGAAAAGGGTTTATTTCATCCCATGCTCCATAAACCAGCACTAAACCGGAAAGGCTGAGCAGTCGCCTGGTGAACGCACAGCAAGCCCGGGGGATCCTCCAAACATGGCTGCCACTCCAACTCCTCCAGACCCAGCTGAAGCGTTAAATCAAAGATGGGGGAGCTGCCTATATAACGCTAGGCCCGGGATTAGTGCGGGAGAAATGATTCCATGGTAATTGGAAAAAGAAACCTGACGACACCTTACGAGCACAGAACCTATTATACAGCATTGTGGAGGGGAGTGGTGGGGAAAAAATGGCAGATGATGAATACAAATGGCGGTGGAATTTAAGAGCCACTGGACCAAACTTTGGATAGATGGACCAAAATATAATAAGTTGATTTGACATATATTCAAATAGGGGGGGTGAAAAACAATGCAACAGTTGGTTGGTCGTCATTGTTGAGGGTGCAGAGCTGCATGGAAAAGCTTTACAGTCGGCCTTGAACAGACATGAAAGACTATGTTTCCGGTTATCGCACCTCCCAGTTTTTGTTTAGATCAGACCCTTTGTATAATGAATGCTAAATAGTCTATATAGGGCTTTTCATTCAACATTAGGCACATCAAGGAACCACTAACCCATTCAAACATATCATTCTTTAAAGGTAGTGAAGTGTCTTTTCCAAGGATATAGCGACATTGTGGCCCAGCGGTAGCTAGAATTCTAGGAATAATCCTGGACTCAGACCTGAACTTAAACAGCCACATTAAAGCAATAACATCATCAGCTTTTTACCATCTGAAAAACATTGCTAAGATCAGAGGAATAGTGTCAAAACCAGACTTAGAGAGACTCATCCATGCATTTGTCTCCAGCAGGTTAGACTACTGTAACGGCTGCTCACTGGCTTTTCTAAACGAGCTGTTAAAGCTGCAGTACATCCAGAACGCTGCTGCTTGAGTCCTGACAAGAACCAGGAAATACAACCATATTAGTCCAGTGCTCCGGTCCCTGCACTGGCTTCCTGTCACTCAGAGAATATAATTTAAAACAGCTCTGCTTGTGTACAAGTCTTTTCATAATTTAGCACCAAAGTACATCTCTGACATGTTAGAGCCGTATGAACCATCTCGGGCCCTGAGAACTTCAGGGAGGGGTCTCCTGGTGGTTCCCAGAGTCAGGACTAAACACGGTGAGGCTGCGTTTCAGTTTCTTGCAGCTAAAATCTGGAACAGTCTTCATGAGGATGTGAGACAGGCCTCAACTCTGACAATGTTCAAATCCAGGCTGAAAACAGCTCTTTTTACCCGAGCATATGAAAACTGAAAGTATTTTATCCGCACTCTTGCCTTTAATTTTATTGATTGATTTGATCTGTTTTCTTGTAATTTTCTGCAACTTGTGAACTTTGAATTGCCTTGTGTATGAATTGTGCTCTACAAATAAACTTGCCTTGCCTATTCGATACTCAAACCTTCCATATAAGACGACCCGCTCGACCATCTGAGCCACCGACGCCTTTAAATACACCTATAACATAACTGATCTGCCTGCAAGTAAGTGTTCCTCTATATCTTTCATACATCATTTTCAAGCTAACTCTTTATCAAGCTTCAGATCAGACAATCATGGAGTTCCTTAAGGAAATGAAAACCTGATGAATGACCTCATACTGTATTGACGCAGAATCTATGTAACTCGTACATTGAGATTGCCTTCACGGTCCCTGTGCCACTGTGCTTTTTCCGAGCATAGTGTGAATAAGCCTTTACTTAGAGCAAAAATGCAAGAGATAAAAGGATTTTTTTCTGCGTCACGAATGCGACCATGCCAAGCACAAGTGAAAAACATACTTAACCGACATATGTTCTGAAAAAAGATAGCCCTGGAAATAAATGGACCTACTGCAGCAAATGGAGAGAAGAAAGTGCATTGAAAATCATGCAGACAATGTCTTGTCCACTAATGTGTAGGAGATCAAATCGGTTCTCTCGGGCCAGTGAATAGGCTTACCATGCAATCTTTAGTTGCTCTGAGGAGGAAGACAAGAGCAAACAGGAAATGACATGATTGTTTGACATAGACAGCAGTAACATTAATGATAGATATGAGGCCTTGCTGTGTGGAGTCTGCGTGTTTTCCCGATTTCATAATAGGTGTTTCGTACTGCACAGGTTTCCTCCATCGATGACCAATACGCAAATATTCCCGCCAAGCAACCCCAAAGCAACATCTGGAGATGGACTTCTGGGTGTTTTATCTGAATGGGATCAAATGCAGATGACAAATTTCCCCACAGGAACAATAAAGTATGCCTTACTGGTCGGTACCGTCCAATAAAACTGATCCAACCCATGGGGATGAATCTGGAATGGATCCAATCAGCAACAGCATTCCATCCTCTGATGATAGTAAACATCCCCACAGAGGTAACACATAATATTATTTCCTTTTACTGGCTTGCATATCTCCATTACCGAGCAAAGGGCTGAAGCAGCTTTCAGACGGGCACTTTGTCGGACGGACACGTTAGCGGCGCGAGTGCATTTTCATAAAAGCCAGGTGCGCTGTGTTTTGTTAATGCCAGAGCAGAAGCCATTTTATAACTAAAGGTGCACACATTACTGCACGGCAGCCAGCAGTTTCGGCATAGTTCATTTCATCGCCGCTTTCATGCAAACATTCTCAGACCTTTTAAATGCTCACGCAACAAAAGCATAGACAAGTATCCGGGCACTGGACCGGCTTCCGCGCAAATTCCGCTCCTGCATCTATGCGGTCACTGGCATCAAAGGTAAATATCGCAGTTTATCTTCACTCTCTTTTTTTAGAAATAATTGCATCGCCGAACACCGCTCGGGTCCAAAAGGTGAAGCTTATTGCACCGTTAACTCTTGCAGTGTTGCTATGGCGCGTCCTCGGCAAGTTCATTAAATGTTGTAGACCTGTTTTCTCCTCTAGATGCATTTGTGATTTGCGACGCGTCAACATCAAAAACGTTCCACACCATCTTAAAAAAAAAGAGAGAGTTTTGTGTTTGTTTTTTTTAGACCGTATCATCTCTGCATACTAAATCGTCCCCGGGCAAACACTCACAAGGTGTTCCTATATGATGCGAGCCCATGTATTCTTAAGTACTGCAAATATCGTCTAGCTGCCAGGATATATCCCTCCATCCTCCCACTTAAGTTGGTTAAACTTGGGCTACGGCGCGTGCATCTAAATGAGGGTGTCTTTTTTATTCATCTGTCTGGCGTGTGTGGATACCGGCAGGCGCAGCAGCTTACCACACGAGCCTCGAATTATCTGAGCGATTTGCACCTCCTTAAATCCTCAAATCATGACACTAAGCCGAGCGCCATTTAAAAAATTCAATAAACAAACAAAAAAAAACCTCACCAGTCCCGATCGCTATTCGTCTACAATGAAGCACAATTTGTTGTCACGTCGATAATTATAAGAAATTGGACGCATTGGGGAACGGCTGGGCGTAATTGCAGCCGCTGAAAATGTGTTTTATCGCCTTTATAAAGAATTCATGCTCGCTGGTGGATGTGCGGCGAGCGGCTCAGCTGTGGTGCGCCGAGTGAAGGATCGCGGTAATAAAATGCCACACACACAAAAAAAAAGGGGCAAATGGAGGGTAGTTCTATGGAGTCGGGAAAAAGCAGGCGCATGAAGAGAGCATTTACAGGAAGCGCAATCGAATAGGTACAAAAAACGGCAGGAAAATACCAGGGATTCTGACAACTTCCTCCGTGTGTTGGGGCGGGTAGAGTGATTTGCAAAACCGTAATTGAAATGAACTGAAAGCGTATTTGTATAGCGTGTATAGCCGTGAAATTATTTGATATCATTTGATCCTCATTTCATATCAAAATCATTTTTTGTTCACTCTTTTCCACTCTGTGACAGAACATGGATTTTAGTCCATGGGGTTTGGTGGCGACACATCCACCGCTTTTGTTTGTCCAACTTGTTCCACTTAATCCACAAACTCCGCTTCATTTCTGAGTTGGAAGCACAGAAGAAGAAGAAGAAGAAGAAGAAGAAGAAGAAGAGTTGGAAGTAGAAAAGAAGAAGAGGTGGGAGAAGAAGAGGAACAAGAGGAAGTGGAAAAATAAACGGAAGAGGAAGTGAAAGAAGATAAGGAACAAGAGGATGTGGAAGAAGAAACAGAAGGAGAGGAAGAAGAAGAGAAGAAGAGGTGGAAGAAGAGGAGCAAGAGGAAGTGGATGAAGAAACAGAAGGAGAGGAAGTAGAAGAGAAGAAGAGGTGGAATAAGAGGAGCAAAAGGAAGTGGATGAAGAAACAGAAGAAGAGGAAGAAGAGAAGAAGAGGTGGAGGAAGTGGATGAAGAAACAGAAGAAGAGGAAGTAGAAGAGAAAAAGAGGAAGAAGAGGTGGGAGAAGAAGAGGAACAAGAGGAAGTGGAAAAAGAAACTGAAGAGGAAGAAGTGAAAGAAGAAGAGGAAAAGGCAGAAGTTGAAAAAGAGGAAACAGTAGAAGAAAAAGAAGTGGAAGAAGAAAAAGAGGAAAACGAGGAGGAAGAAGAGGATGTAGAAGAAAAAGAATTGGAAGAAGAGAGAGAAGGAGGAAGTGGAAGAAGACGAAGTGGAACAAGCAGCAGAAGAAGAGAAAGTCCTCAAAGCCTCTTTAAATGTCCTGTGCTCTCAAAAGGAACATACTGCCTTCCGAGTGTTACTATGCTCAACACCTCCAGCAGTGGCTGAAAAAATGAATGAAAATCACTGAGAATAAGTCATCGGTTCTTTGATGTCAATCGAGGGCCCAACAACTGCCTTGCTATACGAGCGTGTTTGAATTTCAACCCACTGGTCGTTTGAAATTCCGAGCAGGAGATGCTGTATCAAATTTACAGGCACTCGACAGCTCTCCAGCCGCACGCACTGCTGAAGTAGTACAGGACGTGACGGAGTGAAGAGCGCTCAAAGGCTTTGGAGGAGGTCGCCACTTCCCGTCCTCATCGGTCTCACAACAGCCCCAAAGTCACGGTGACCTCGCCTTGCCTCTCCCAATTTAAAATGGCACGGCAACCGAGGATCTCATTTGTATAATTAGTCGACGGAAAAGGCCCTTCGTGACAATACCGCGCACAAAATACACCGCATTAGCATTTAAATGAAGCCACTTCCCTAACAACATGAAATGAAGAAAAGATTCAGAATCCAATCAAAGAATTACACTTATTATTGTGCCATCCTCGAGCACCTTGTGTTGTAGATTCATAGTTGCCTTAAGCTGCCAACAGAAAATGATCATGTGGCACTTTGTCTCGGGGGGGGGATGGAGTGTCATTTAGAAGACTGTAACTTCAAGAGAAAAAAAACAAAAAACACAAAAGGCAAGGCAAGGCAAGGCAAGGCAAGGCAAGTTTATTTGTAGAGCACAATTCATACACAAGGCAATTCAAAGTGCTTCACAGTTGCATAAAATTACAAGAAAACTGATCAAATCAATCATTAAAACATCAACATAAACATTTATCAATGACAGTAAAAGGCAAGAGTGCAGATAAAATACTTTCAGTTTTCATCTGCTCGGGTAAAAAGAGCTGTTTTCAGCCTGGATTTGAACATTGTCAGAGTTGAGGCCTGTCTCACATCCTCATGAAGACTGTTCCAGATTTTAGCTGCATGAAACTGAAACGCAGCCTCACCGTGTTTAGTCCTGACTCTGGGAACCACCAGGAGACCCCTCCCTGAAGTTCTCAGGGCCCGAGATGGTTCATACGGCTCTAACATGTCAGAGATGTACTTTGGTGCTAAACCATGAAAAGACTTGTACACAAGCAGAGCTGTTTTTAAAAAAAAGATAGCTCGAGCAGTGCACACGAACATCTACTACTGAAATCCACCTAAAAAGGCTGAAGAAAATGTGCTGTGAATAAAAACAGTCATATTTTTTTCAGCTTGTGCCTCGCGGGAATGCTGCGATACGTCCAGGACAGTTGTTTGTAATTTCGCGTCGGCACCCATTTTGTGTGTGCAATGTAGAGCACCTAATGGACTGAAGAGTGCTCGAGAAACACAAAGCTCTGCACAACGACGATGTTGTTGTTGTTATGTTTGAATAAATGGCATTCATTACAGCGATGCAGAAATCCACCTGTTGGTATAGCACTAAATGCTCCTATTTACTGTAGGCATGAGCATTTCATAGAGCATAGATCCTAAATAAAGCCATACGAATGAATTCTTACTTGCAAAATACAGCAACAATTGATATTTGCCATGGCCCATGCTCTTACAATGCACCTCGAATTTTCTCTGGACTCAGGTCATTGTAACCAAAAAGTGCTCTCCCTACCTCCTGCCTGGCCTCCGCCTTGTAGCACATCTTACTCCCCCTTAAAAATACCATCTAAACATCACTACAAAACAAGACGCCACAGCACTGTGAGATACCAGCGCTGATGTCCAACAGTAGCTACATCCACGGTGCTGAAGAGGCGGTGGATATTTAGTTTGGATGGGGAGTGAGAGGAGAGGGGCAATTTGTTATGCATTTTAATAAGAAATTCCCTACTACCTTTATCTCTATTGAAATAAGTCGCAGGGTGTGGATCGGACATTTACTTGTGTAATCCGTAATAGTGATAGGCGTCGGCTAATTGCGCCACATGTACAATAAATACTACAAACAATTAGAGACCTCACAGTCATTCCTTTATACCAACGTTCTGTCCCCTGTAGGTGAAGACTATATTTATAAGCCTGCAGCGTGTGTAAAACCCCTGGAGCTCCCCAACCCCATCAGAGGGGCTGTTCTGGTCCATAACTGCAGTGGACATAAAATGTTTGACCTTTAGTTCAAGTCACTAAGCAAGTAAACGTTCCATGTATATCTAATCACTATATATGTTTTCATAAGGAAACAACAGTGAGGTAATGAGGTAATTGAGTGGTAATATTATGGATTTTCGTTAGGCCACATTTTTTCAATATCACTTATACTGTTTGTACCACAGCACACACAGTATCTTGCCAAAGACACATTGTGGCCATGATGTTGTTTTGTACTTTCACTTTTCACTCACAATGTTTTTTTTTTTGAAAAGATGGTGCCATTG
The DNA here is from genome assembly GCA_021464625.1 of Proterorhinus semilunaris. NCBI lineage: Eukaryota > Metazoa > Chordata > Actinopteri > Gobiiformes > Gobiidae > Proterorhinus > Proterorhinus semilunaris. Next base: position 22,771,588 of record CM038359.1, read on the forward strand.
CAGCATTTATTGATTTGCCTCTCACATCCATACAGTACAACATACATCTAACCCAAGCCTGACCATTAGTAGCTTTCTGTTCTCGACTTCACTAATGTATTAATATATTACCAGGCCTCTTAAACCCTTTGATACATATTTTATGTATTGCCAGTCAAGATCCTTTAATCAATTTGTAAATTTATTTTGTGGATCAAACTAAATTGAATCTTCCCAGCTCCACAAACTTGATACGAGCCTTGAGTCCTTTTAACCAAGAATATGTTATTCTAAAGCCCAGCAGGGGGTGAAAATAATGAGAAATGCCAATCTCGTAGAGTACACACACAGAGTATAGACTATATCATTATGCTGTTGGGGGAATGCATTCTCTTCATCAAAAAGCATTTACCACCATTTAGGAGTCGCTTGGTTATTGCCCCTTAGACAAAAACCATATCGGTTGAGTTTATGTTACGTTAATGGGATTTTGCCTGCGCTCCATAGAGTGTACTATACAGTGTTTAGTGAAAGCACATTAAACTTTCCAAAGGTAGAATTTCAAAACTCTCAAGATAAATAGTGGAGATTATATAACAAACTGTATAATTGCTTGGTATTGCTTTATAGAATCTGATGTAATTCAACCAAGAGGCATCAACAGGGTGTCTTAAAGGGGAGTGAGTGAATTTAATGGTTTGAGATGTGATAGGCAATAACAGGCAAGTTGAACCCAGAACAATAACTTCATTTAACACACACAGAATTTGGAAGTGGATGTAATGGCTACACTATAATACGCTACGGTTCCAAAGTCTGGGATCACCCGGGCCAGTTCTATAGCTTCTCTAATCAGCACAACAGTATTTAGCAGTGCTAGCATAATAAAGGGTTTTCTAATCATCAATTACCCTTAAACACGATTAGCTAACAACAATGTACCATTAGAACACTGGAGCGATGGTTGCTAGAAATGCGCCTCTGCACACCTATGTATAGGTATTCCTTTAAAAAAACAACCTCTCTAAATGTTTAAAATAAAAAGGTTGACAATAATTTTCCACGCTGACTAAAACACAAATGCCTGTATTTTTCAAGTCACTCCCCCAACCTCTATTGTTTCTATTGGAATGCAAATATAATAAACAAAAAACAGTTTTTTGATATATATATATACATATATGGAAGCTAGTCAGAAGGGAAATTACTGTGTCTTTGTCACTTTTTGGTTTTCTGGGTGTGGAAGGTGGTTTTCTTTTTGTAAACGTATGGAGGGAAAAAACTGCTCATAACAGGCTTAGGCAGCGAGGTGTGTCTTGCAAGGTGTGTCTTATTCACAACATGTCAGTTATAGGAGGAGCAATCGTCGACACAATTCCGTTTTCAGCAGTGCTAGCATAATTGCACGAGGGGTTTCTAATCCTCCATTACCCTTTAACACGATGTATCATTAACACTGGGGTGATGGTTGCTACTCTGCACACCTACAGGTAATCCATTAAAAATCCAGCTAGAATAGGCCTTCACAACATTAGCAATGTCTAGACTGTATTTCTGACTTATTTAATGTTATCCTCATTGAAAAAAAGCAGTAGTTTTCTGTGACAAAGTAGGTTTTAGGTTACTTTGTCCCAGTAATTTCTGGCACGTTAGTTATAAGTTTATGTATTCATTGTTTCATAGTTATAATTTTTGCAATATCCAAATTAAACAGTTAAACATAACTATCCCGGGTTTGTTTTGTTTATTTGTTCAGTTAAAGCATCACACAGTATTTACGTTAAATGTTTCATTTTTGTTCATGGTAGTTAATACTTGCCACCTGGTCCGGAGAGGGGTGTGTCCTTGAAGGCAGCCATGTTGGGGGCTTTGTTCTGCCCATGGACCAGCCCAGGTGCAGGAGGGGGGAAATACAAGTTTCTTGTATTTTGTATTTTTGTGTTTACATACGTCTAAGTTGAAACATGTATATTTCGAAGGTTGAAGTAACCGGGGGAAAGGGAAGTGTTGGGAGAAAAAGGGACTTGTCAAAACAGTTTACACAGTGAGTTTACCTGATAGTTACCTCGAGATGGACTGATCTGGGGGAGGGGCATTCTGTTGGGGGAGTTTAAAAGGTGCTTGCAACAAGTATGGGGGAACCATGTAGCTGGGTATATGTGGTGTGGTTCCTGAGTTCAGTTAAGTTCTGTTTGTTTGTTTCTGTTCAGCATTTTTTTACAGTTATTTTTTTTTTTACAAATGTAAAGTTTGATTTTACCACGGTGAAATAAATGTCGGCTTCCTACTTAACCACATTGGCCAGCTTCCCCACATTTTCTTTAAAAAATATGGACATTTTAAGATAATACTTTGTCACTGAGACACCAACCCGGGATAACGGCAGGATTTTGCATAGAGCGCCCTCTGCAGGAAACAATGGAAAGGAAACAGTGAAGACAAACTTTCCGATTGTGATAACAACATGGAATCGGATTATGGACTTTAAAAGTATGGAGGGCAGTGTTTCATCTATGGCATATGTTCAAGGGAGTTCAATTCGGAGCGCTCCAGCAGTAGAATAAATAACCAGGCTTTATTTCAGGTATACAAATTGCACAAAATGGTTCTTTTAAGACATTATCAGTAATCTGAAGGAACAAACTTGAAGATCAGACTAAGAAATAACGTGATTGAACCTAATTTTAGGATCAGAACAAGTGGATAAAGATTTAACAAGTTTGATATTGACAAATTTAAAGCCAAGTCTCCAAATCAGGGAGAGACAAATTGGTTGTGCTAAAATTCCTGTGTGTCCCTGGCTCAACATTCCCTGCCCGATGCCCAAACTTGCATGAATGACTCCCTTGTGAACCAATATTAGAAAATATTGGGTCACAAGGGAGTAAGTTTGGGCTCAAGACCACTTCGTGAATACAGACATCCATAAAAAGGACAAATATCCCGGCATCAATAGTCTCCAAACTTGCAAGTCTCACATTGGCAGTGAGCAGGCCGTCCTCGCCCACACTCACTTGCCAATCAATGTTCATTTCACAGACTGGTCCACACCCCACGAATCGATCCCCGATGACTTTTGGACGTCCCGGGAGCAGGCAGGGACCCAGCGCTGGCTCCCGGTCCAGTCTGAGGCGCAGATGGGCTGGATGGACCCGGGAGACAGGACGTGGTGTTCCAGGTCCTTAGTACTGGGAGCACGGCGGATCAGGGGAGAGCGCGAGGCAGCCTGAAGCCACTGGCAGCCATTTGCAGGGATGGCGGTTGGATGCTAATGCTCCATAATGGTTTGGATGGGTGACTGGGCGGGCGGGTTGCAGAATGGAGAGTGTCGAGAGAGAGAGAGCGAGAGATGGAGGGGACTAGATGCCGAATTCACCATCTGCGCAACTTGAACAGCCTACAGCGCTCAACTTTTTTATTATTTATTTTTACTGTATCCGGAGCCGCCAAAGTGAACCGGTGGCACAGAGGCTTCAACACGATTTTAAAACCAAAGGCCCGGTTTCAGGCAACGTCGGCGTGTTTCCCAGGAGTCCAAACGGTTTTCACTCAAGCAAGACGCGAACCAGTGACCCCCGCGATTGGTGCTGCCACCGCCTGTCCCGGCCAGACTCTGGAGCACAGCCAGACACACAAAGCACATGGCCCTCGGAAGGTGACACTGAGTTAAGTATAATCCTGCATTTCTCGTATAAAATGAACAAACTCAAGAACTGAACAAGCTCACGGCAGATCACATTTGGACTCACTTCGATGGGTGAAATCATGACCGGGAAGCTAAAAATGATTTCCCCCCCCCCCCCCACCTGGTGCAGCAGTTGGAGGGTGGAATTCTGTGGAAATAGAAAGGGAACTTACTTACAACGGATTAGTCTTTTCCAGATGCTCATCACTATACAACTTTTTGCGTTATTATTTCATTCCGTACCTGGTGGTGAATCTACTAATGATGGCCCCTCCGACCACCACCGACTATGCACATATGCCACCAGTCATTCTCATGCTCGCCCATCAGGTACAAGCGCTGTATTAGTTAACCCTAATCAGGATATAATTAGGGTTAAGAACGGCAAATGTAACGTAAGTTGTGTTTCACTCACACAGATCTCACACATATTTTTAGAAACTAGAAGGTCTTGGCTTTCAAATGACACTGGCATATAGACTGTAAGCTCTCCAGTTAATACGCTTTGAGACTTGGATGTAAATAATTATTAACCCTAACCCTAATCCTTAACCCTAACCCTGGGGTGGCAGTTAAGTGGTTAACGCACCAATACTGCTTAGCTGAGGAGATCTGACATTATCAAGCATTCTCAAGGGTCTGCTCTTACCAAGCTCCCATTGCCATCTAAAATATTATCCAATGTACAAGAAATGTAATGTTTCCTGACATCTGATCAAGACACGCTGACCTTCTTGCCTTGCAGTGCCGAGTTTGACGCTTCCATCGTATCTCTGCAGTAAAATAACATCAACGTCGCAGTTCTTTATTTCATTCCATTTGTCTGAATTTTTTTGGCGAATTAAGGTTTTGTTTGCCGCACCTGTCTGGGATTCCTCACGCCGGTGTGTGCCTTTGTCCCCGATCCGTGCGTCGGCATTCGAGGCGCTATTATGAGAAGAATGCAAGAGTCTCATTACGCTTTTCGCTTTTCCTTCTGAGTAAACTTGGGTTCTGTCTGGGGTTTGAAAGAGACACAAACATTGCGATATGACACAGCAGATTCTGCAAATAACAGGGGCCTCATTGATCTGAATGTGGGAGATAGATTTGGTGAAATGTTGCAAATAATGAGCCGCTTCAAACAAAGACAAATCCTCCGCTGTGGCCCGAATAACAATTCGCACTGAAGCTAGCACTGCTTTAGTGTCAACAGTTTTTTTTTTTTTTTTTTTTTTGCAGCGTAATGGAAAAACAATTTTCAGATAGATAAAGATGTTCAATATTAGCTGAGAAGGTTTGCAAAGGACCCGTTTTAAGAATAACTCAGGCTTTTTAGTCACTTTCTCAGGTAATGTTTGTAGTGCGACTTAGCATAGAGTTATGGACTTTACAAGAAGCTGTTGGATATTAGTGGGACAAAGGACTCACAGAAACGATTAGTAAAATACATGCAAGAACAAGACGGTATAACATGGTTAAAAGCTCAAAAAGTCAATTTCGCACAACATTAGATTAAGACATAAGAAACGAAAGCAGAGATATGCAGTTTCCTCTGGTTTGATTCTCATTTGTCAACACATTACATTTTGCTGCTTAGGAACGGCTCTGTTTCTTGATCAAAAGCTTTTTTTTTTTTTATGAATTGTGTCTATGATTTTTATATGAACTTTATATGAACAACTCACATCTGATCATTACAACTAGTGCATTACAGACATCTTATCAGTTATTCTTTAGCAGCATTTCATGAACTAAAATACAAACACTTGGCCGCTCCAGCAGCGCTTCCGCTAGCATTAGCATGCTGTTGCTAACCGTGGCGATCAGAAACAGTCAGTTTTTATAGCAGTGAGAGCCAAAACAGGTATCAGTTCAGTATTTAGCCGATACCTATTGAGTGAAAGATGGGTAGACGCGTTGAGTTGCCTTGTGTACGAAATGCGCGGTATAAATAAATGTGCCTTGCCTTGCCTAGCTACTAGCAAGGGAAGAAATGGAGGGAAAATGAGAAAAACAAAACCAACAGCACAATCAAAAAAGCTAAAGTATTATACAGACAGTTGATTTTGCGAGGTACAGAATAATATATCGTATCTCGTGGCTGTTTTAACCTGAGAAACCTGACCTGAGCCGTAGCACTCAAACGTAGCTTTTGACACATACGAGTGTAATCCAACTTGTCACTGCTCCACGCTCTAGAAATGAACATTGTATTGGTGAAGGTCCGCGTCGCCAAAGAGCGCACAATACAGGGAGACAGATGGAAGACAGCAGGACAGAGATTGAGAGCGAGAGAGGGAAAGAGGCAGTGTGCGGCTGGGGGGTTCACTCTGTCTAATCCCTTTGGCCGAGAGCTGCGAGTCAATTATTCTCCATTTGTCTTTTATCTAGGCACTACTGTCTGAGAGAAGGCCCACTCCAAGACGTGTCAGCCTCTTATTGATGCTGTCTGGCCCAAAGCGTTCTGAAGAAGAGCCCTCAGACATGCCGGGGCCGAGGGGGTAATTGTGTCACAAATTGGGGTTGGTTTCGCAGGTGACTTGTATTAGGTTTGGGGAGGGGGGGAAAAAATGACTATACAGAGGAATGGGAATGTATAGGAGAAAAGTTTGGAGAAAATAGTGGTGGGAGTTTTCAAAGTTTTTGGTTGAAGTTTAACACAAAAAAAAGAAAGTGGAGAACGGCAAAGAAAGTCGATGTCATTTCAATTAAGACTTTTGCGTAAACCTTTCATTGTGGGAAAATAAATGAATACACAAATGTGTGACGTGCAGCAATATTTGTTCTGTGACGAGGTGTGCCATAACACCTCTCGTTTACAGATTTAAGGAGGTTACAATAAATAGGTTGACCAAATGCCTATTTTTTATAAATTCTAATGGAATAAAATATAATAAACAAAAACAAAAAAGTTTCGATATATACTATATTCAAACTATAGTCAGAAGGGAAATTGCTGTGTCTTTGTCACTTCTTGAGTGACCGTTCACCTGCTAAACGCGCTGTAGGTACGCATTCTGCTGGGTGTGAAAGGTGGTTTTCTCATTTTAAACGTGTGAAAAAACAAAAAAACAAATCTGTGCTCAAAGCAGGCATGGGCAGCGAGGTGTGTCTTGCAAGTTGCGTCTTACCCACAACGTATTAGTTGTAGGAGCAATTGTAGACACAATTCAGCTTTTTCAGTCTGTAAAAATAGCAATTTGTAAAACGTTATCTACCATACTAATAATTGCACTTTTATATCAACAATGTGATTTTCTCTAATTAAGTGTCAATACTTTACTATTCTATTCAAAGTAAAAAAAATATATCCTGAACATAAAAAGTACGAAACGTTCAACAACCAAGAACCGTGTTGATATGATACCTGCAAGGAGCCCACGTGAGTGAAGCGTCAAAGTGTCTTGCTTCTGGACACAACATCAGTGTGAACTAGTGAGGTGAAGATCACAGTTTTATATTCAACTGTCGCAACAGTCAAGCACACAATTACAGAATAAAGTCATCTGGTTTAAAAGTGGCCAATGAAATAATTTTGCAATAGTCAACACAATCAGGCCACTTTCTGATTTATTTTTTGCTTGTACCTTTAGGCTACACTTTGACAGACACTTCCCTTTAGCTACCACCCATTAGCTACTTTTTGTCCATTGACATCTAATTAAGAACCAACATGGCTTTTTAACAGTTCCTAATTTCCTGCTTCACGCTCTCGACGCTCTTTTGGAAGACCATCAAAAACAGCTTCGCCAATTAGTTTTTAATTGCACCTGAGAGGATCAATGGGAGAACATTATGCACCGCGAGACCTCCGCTATAGCTCTTTTTAAAAACGTTAATAAGACTGCTCATTCTGATATATGTGTCAGGGAGCGCTGCCAAGTGTCTCTGCAAAGTCACTTTAATGCTCGGGTAAGGTGCCCGGCGAGACGGAATGCCAACTGCAAAATCAGTTTAGAGGCACAAGGGCACGCCGCCATTGTCTGCAAAGTACCTTATTGATAAATATTGCCAATTCCACTCACCCATAATTGCGTTTTCTATCATTCAGTTGTATTGCTGTTGGCGGGGGACTTTTTACGGTGCCCCAAGTCATGAGAAAAATAGTGGCTTTTGCCTTAGGATCCGAGGAACGTCAGTACGCGTCATAGTTCAATACTGTCTGACCAAAAAAAGTTGTCACATGGATGTAAGGTCAGGTCAGGTCTAGGTTCAGCAACACTATGACCCCAAGGATTGAGATCAGCTGAACATCCTGAATGTCCAGGTTATTCCATCCAGATTTCATCAGTGGAGTTCTTCTTCTTTGACTACAATCCCGTATGGCTTGTTTACATGCATGAGACCCATGTATGCTCATTAACATGCACTGTGCCCACCAAATAAACCAATGAATAGATCATTCCCTGATGGCACGAGCATTATCCCAAGATGACAGAGTTGTTCGGGGACCATGAGACATAATTTTCACTTATGAGTTGGCCACCACAGCTTCCAGATCTCAACCCCACTGAGTATCTTTGGGATGACCCGGAGAAGACGTTGTACTGTGGTCAAACTCTCCCATCATCAGTGCAAAAGCTTGGTGAAAATGAAAGCAACACTGGATCTTTTGAGTTCACACTGCCACAGCGAATGTGTAATCAAAGCTAAAGAGAGTCCAAAAAAATATGACAGCGTGGGAACTTTTTTGCGGCGACTTTGTTTTTGTTCAGGGAGTGTATTTGGCTGAATCTCAGCTGCTGAAGCTGCACACTGTTGTTGTGTCCTTGGGCATGACACCTCACCCACCTTGCCTCCAGTGTCTGTGTACATTGGTGTGTGAATGGGTGAGTGGTTCCTTGCTGTAAAGTGCTTTTGGGACATTTACTCTTTTGTGTTAATGATCAGCAATGTAAACAATGTAATACAGCCCTAGATGTTGTCAATGCAATAATAATATGTAGGAACAAGTCCCTTTACAAATCCCTCTCCTCCGTCGCCTCGTCTTATGGAAATACCTCACCATCGGGCACTAAATAGCGTAACACTACACGAGCATGCAAGGGCTTTGTAGAACTAACGTCACCCCCTTCCTCGACAGTCTCGAGGCGCCTTCCTTTTGACTCCTCCAATGGGACTTACCGACAAAGAACTATCCGTCCAAACACGGCACTTTAACAGCTAATCTCCGCGGGAAGAACGTGTCGATGCCTGAAGGATTTTGAAGGCTTACAATCGCATGTGATCTATGATTCATGGTGAGAGCTGTTGATAAATTCATGGACGTCTGTTTGAAGCCATATTCTTTCCGGCAGAATCAGCAGATGGGAACAATATAGAGCGTTCTTCTGCGTAGAGCCCTGTTCTGGTGGGATTAGACTCTATAGAGCGGAGAAATCGCAAAGAAGGTGCAAAATTAGTAGATGCTTATTGAAATGAAGTATAAAGTGAAAGCAACACATTTTCTCATGAAGTTAACGTATACAGCTATGTTGTGAGGGAAAAATTAGTCAGTAACTAAAAGTTTTAAATATTTTACAAAGAAACGAAGCCTAGGCGTAAATTGAACCAATTTCCAGCATCTCCAACCTCCAGCCAATCAGCATAGAGCCACACCTTTGTAGCAGCCAATCGTCGCCCTTGGTTCTGCTTTTAAGCCTCCAGCATTCATGGGTCATTCGCTTCCCAGCGGTGCTGCGACCCACCTCCACCCCATCTCCGCCTCTTCAATATATGGCTCTCCCTGCTGTATCCTTCTCAGGCCTCTCATACCACCACCAGTGTCCAGGTTCCGGGGAAGACATCTACAACTCTAACTTGCCCATCCATACTATATTTAATTCATATATCTAGAGCTGGGGTCTGATCGCTATAAATAAACATATGTCAATAAACTTTTCTAATCATTTTTGGGGGTGGGCGCTTATATTTGGGGGTGGGCGCTTATAAGCCTTTTGCTTCGGCCCACTCCTTTTGAGCAGACTAACTGCTCAAATAAACAAATAAACTAAACGAATCATTGCTTGTGTCTGTTTGAGTCTGTCCATGTTGAAATAAATTGTTGCTGTTACGGCCCCAAGCCTCTAGCTCCTCCATTTTGGCCATATCCCTGTGTGATGTCATCTTGTGTGCTGAACCCTTGTTTGTTTTTGTATTTAAATGTGGCTGTGGAAGTCCTCTTCAGCCATTGGTGACTGCCTCTGAGCCTGGCTCCTGATCAGCTAATAGTCCTCCTGCTTCCCTTGCCTGTGATTGGTGCACCGCCCCAGAGTCTGGCCAACCCTGGGATTCCACCTGAGTTGCCACACGTTTTAAAGGACCTGCCACCCTGCCATTCGGGGCTGCTGGGATTTGATGTGAACAGCATGCCACTTTGCTCTGCGTCTCTTTGTTTGTGTGTGTTCCTATAAGGAATTTTGTAGAGACACTCGTAGTCCTTGTGACTTGGTTAGAGACTGGTTTTGCTATTTTTGTACTATAGTTATTAGTTGGGTTTTGTGTTTTCTTCTGTTTGAGCTTTGTTTTGAACCTTTTTGCAACATTTGTTCAATTTACCTTTGCATTCCTTTTTAAAATAAATTATAACTTTAGTTCACCATTTTACATCTTGGCTTTTGTTACTTCCGAGAACCCTAGCTGAGCCGGGTTGTAACAGTTGCCTTTTCTATTATCTGTGCCTCCCTGACTGTGACCTGAAATATGGAAATTATACACATTTATTTATCGACCCGCACTGTTTCTTTCTTTAATGATTTGGTTGACAGCTACAATTTGAGTTAAATAAAACCTAATTGTAGCTACGGCCAAGTCTAACTGTACATTCTCTGCATGTCTAACCCTGCTGAGCCATTGAAAGGCCTGGGGCTACCAGGGAATGACATGTTGTGTTTAGTTACAATGAGGACATTCAATGTACCCACTGGAAATCAATTGGAGCGATTCAAAGCCTATTCAGTCAAGACACATATATTTCAACCCAGTGTCAATAGAATCTTTTTTTTATATATATTGAAAGGCCTTTCAATGTGGCAGTTTGCTTTGGTCTGTTTATTATTTGTCTGCCTTCACTAGGATGAGTCACTGCAATGAACACTGAATAGGACATAATAAATGAATAATGTATGTGCTTTGAATGCCAGACAGAGATTAACACATGCTATATTCGTTGGCATGGCATTTGTGTGTTCAGAACGCATTTGACGAGGAAAGAAGTTCAAACACACACAAACTCACGCACACTACTATGGAGGCACATTGAGAAGCCTCGTTCCGATTTCCAACCAAGTTACGCCATAAGCCACGCCCCTGCAAATACTGATTGGATGTCATTCCAAATGCAGCTTTTGCAGTTGGCTTTATTAAGTCAATATTGTCGTTTTACAAATGTTTAAGGTTAGGAATTAAGATTAGGGTTAGGATTAAGGTTAGGGTTAAAGTTAGGATAAGGAAAAAGGATTTGGTTAGCGTTAGAACAATGTGGGGGCGGGATCATGGCATAACTGGGTTGGAAAGCGGAAAGACGCCATTGAGAATTGACATCAGCAAAACAAAACTCATCAAGGTGTGTGGACTTTACAAACACAAGCAGTGAGGGGAACATTATAATAAGCTCTGGAGAGGGAGACGTGCACAAATGAGACAATACCACAACTCCAGGCTTGTTTATCATACGGAGAAAACATATTAAGATGGCTCAAAGCAAAAAACACATAGGACATTTGATATAAAAACATCTCTGTGTGTTTTCCTTCAACTGCCTGCATAGCAACATTAATGAAACGTGGCCGCACACAGTGATTGCACACAACAGTGGGGGTGTTTTGGTTTATTTAGCAAAAAGCCCTTATGTCATATATGATGCAAGACATACTGTATGCATATTATTACAGAGCCTCCCATCTGGAACCAGTCTGTCAGCGCATGTCACGGGGCTAATTGCATCAGGCAAATACTGTTGGGTGAAGGAGTACACCCACACGATCAGACTAAACCCCAAAAGTAACAATGAAACCAAATTGATGATACTTTTCTTCCAAATCAAATAGGATACATAATTTTGAGTAAAGTTGAAAAATCACATCTGGTGTTTTGCAATGCAGGTAGGGACTTTTAGTCAGGACAAATTTCCCAAAGGACGCATTGAAAACAGTGTTTGATTAAAGTTGGATTGCATATGTGGGAGGAGTAAACAATGGGTTTCCAGATATAAGATTGATGTTTACCTCACATGATGATTTATTAAGGGCACTGGAGGACATTGCGTTTCAAATCTATTCATGGATATTTGCAAAACATAATCTTTCTGATGGACTAGCAACAATACAATGCAAGTGCATGGCTGCTGTGCAGTTGTAACAGAGTCTAAGGTGTAATTTATTCAACTTGCACATGTACATTGTTTGGTTTGTCGTGGTGGATGATGGTGAGTCTATGTTACGCATGTGCTTGGTGCCACTTTTCATAGTGAGGTAGATCACGCACATGTACTTCCACAAACTGATCTGTTCGATGCAATAACAGAGTATCTACAGGCCCCTGTTCACCTGCCGTCAGTGACACGTAGATCTGAGTGTCATCTGCGTAGTTGTGGTACGACACATTGTTGCTGTTTATTAGCTGACCCAATGGAAGCATGTACAAGTTGAATAAGAGGGGTCCCAAGATTGACCCCTGGGGGACTCCACAGGTCATGGAAATTTTGTCTGAGACACAGTTGCCAATTTCGACAAAGTAGGTCCTATCCTCCAGATAGGACTTGAACCAGTTTAGCGCAGTACCAGAGATTCCCACCCAGTTTTCTAACCTGTGAAGTAAGATCCCGTGGTCCACTGTGTCAAAGGCAGCGCTCAGGTCCAGCAGAACTAAAACTGAGACCTTACCTGCGTTGGTTTTCATACGGATATCATTTGTCACCTTGATCAGAGCTGTCTCAGTGCTGTGGTGGGGCCTAAATCCTGACTGGAAAGTATCAAACACATTGTTAGGAGAAAGTAAGCGAGCTGTTGATAGATTACTTTCTCTAGGACTTTTCCTAAGAATGGCAGGTTTGATATGGGCCGGTAGTTGTTCAGTATCTTGGGATCAAGGCTGCTCTTCTTTAGAAGAGGCTTAATGACTGCGGTTTTCAAGGCCTTTGGAAATGCTCCAGTCTCAAATGTGATGTACTAACATGCTAACAACTAACAAACATGATGTGCGTATTTCTACAAAGATTATATGAATGTCAATGAGAGCCCAGTTTGTAATGTTTTTGCTCAAGTTCCATAAAAATGGTTTAAAAATTAAAAAAAAAAAGAGAAAAAAAAAATTAAATAAAAACTACTTCTGACCTGTGATCTCATCCAAAGAGCACTGCTGCCACCTGCTGACTGAATAAAATAATGTCTACAACTAAGATATTTACACCAGAGCTGCACAAGGCTTTAATGCAGTGGTCCCCAACCACCGGGCCGGGGACCGGTACCGAGCCGTGACACATTTGCTACCGGGCCGCAGAGAAATGGGAAATAATTTATAAACGACCGCATTTTCTCCGATTTCTTTTTGTCCACAAGCCAATAAGCTCGTCCATAGATATATAACTCCTGATAGAAAGTCCTTTGGACTCGAGTTCATCTGGTTTTATTACAGACAGAATCAGCGCAGCCTCGTGCAGCTGAATGTGTTTACGCGCAGCTCCAACGTCTTTCTGTCACCAGCGCCGCTGAGTGTCTGCTCTCTCCCTTCCCCCCTCTGAGATCGTAATGTTTCCAAAAGTTCATGGCGTTGCAGCCTCACAAGTTTTTGTCACAACCTTTTACGCTTTCACAGGACAGAGAGCCGTGTTTATCTCGCTGCGAAGGGGACAGAAGAGAGAAAGGGAGAGGAGAGATTGTGCCGCTCATCTCTCTTTTTCTCCTCTGTCCGCTTCCCGCTGCGATCAAACACCCATAGTCTGTGCACGTGTTTCTCAACCCCGCCGCGCCCCCCCCCTCCCGTTTTACGAATTAAAAACGTAGCTGAGACTACCTTCAGGTTCACATCCTTTTTTCTTTTTTTATGTTGATAAATTGGCAGTTTGTAAGCCCTATTAGATGTCACCTTTTGTTGAAACGTTGATTGCACCTATTTCACAACATGTAGAAAATAAATATTCAAATTAAGATTGATTACATCTAGAGGAGTGGTGTATTGTGGCCACCATGGCAAATACAATCTCTCTGCAGGAGCCAAAGTCAAACAAAGCTTACGTTTTTTGCATTCTGATAACAAGAATGACCGAATTGACACTTGACTGCACTGATGCTAAATGAGCTGTAGCGACCTCCGTGGTGCGCAGTATCCAGCTGTCACGAATGCCTCGAGTACTTCCAGTCAGCCTTCTCAGATGTTGGAAAGACTCTCTGTCCTAATTGGGGAGACGCTGCGCTCCATCATTTTAATCATAAGTTATTGCTGCATCCTGTGGATCGTGGTTGTGGCCGAGATTTTGTTCAAGAGAAGAAATGGAGCTGATGAGACGCCACATTTCTGCTGCAATCATTTTCTATCGAATGCTTCATATGCAATGTTATTGTATTGGCCGCCAATATTTGCAGGACAGGGGAATCGAAGACTAAAAACATCGTAATAAAAAACCTGAAGGACCATCTCTGCCATAACCTTGGTTTCATCATAAATAGATAGGCTAATTGCAACGGACTCATTAATGCGGCAAGTGCTAGCGTCCACAGCAGCCTATATAAATACACTCTTGCAAAAACATAATAATTGTAAGGAAAGAATTACCTTCGGACTAAACTTTATTACCTTTAGGCTTTGACAGCGCTAAAGTACATCCTTTCGTTCACGCATATCAAGTAACCATGTGCTCCGGCTGCGACTCGGCCCTTCAAAGTAATGCAATAAAACTAAGTAGGGAGAGCCACTGACGCCTTCTCCAGGACGGCATCCCAGGTGTGGGATAATATAAGGTGTATGCTCCATCGTCACGGTTCATAGATGTTGGTGCACGTCTCCTGATCTCGATGGCTTCTCTGATCCAGCGGTGAGACTTGTCACTTTCTGCACAGATGACCCTGGCATTGTCCCAGTTCATGATGTGGTTCTCCCTCTTGCAGTGACTGATTTGACTTGTTTGTCTATTGGCTGTCTATTTTTCACATTCCCTCAGGTGTCCTTCTGACTGGTAAATCCATGTCACTTTCACAACTAGGTGACACTTCTGAAGAAGACCGCAGGAAGTGATCGGAACTAGTAAAACAGGCGAACAAACCTTCTGTCTTACTAAAAGAACAAATCGATAATAGTTCAAACTAAGAAGACAGTATGAACCTTTTGCAAAGCCCTTTAGACGCCAATAGGATTACTATAGCATGTGTCACTGTGAGGGTTAAAATATTGCATCTGCTTCCGCTGCCGTGAAATACTTCATGTTTATGTCCCAACTTGCAGTATTTCTCCCGTGACTAAGCACGTGTTTTGGAAATGACGAATTGCTTCCCATAGGCTTACCCTTTAAATAGATTGCTAGCTTTTGCATTTGTAGTCTTACATCTGCCTGACATTATACAAGAGCGTGAAGACGTTTTCAGAAGATAGATGAAACAATAGAAACGTCCTATTCTCAATCAAGCCATACTGATATTTGAAGACCTCTACACGGAGAGAGAAGTCTGTGCATCAGTTTGTTATCGAGACCGCCGACTCTGTGACACTCAACTCGCTAGCTTCGACGAAATTTGCACAGCATCACAGTCAAGCTACAAGAGTGCGCAAACCCTACACAAAAATGTAAGACTAAAAGTGATATATTAAATGTCATTCCGACCTGTACTTTTCAATTTAACAGCGTTGATTTAATCACTGTAATCATATCAGGCCATAGAGTGAGCCACTGGCAGCCTATGCACACACTTCCATTTTGCTTTGCGCGAAAAGCCTATCAAAACCCGCCCATCCTCTTTAACAAAATGCACAGCAAACACGTGGAGCGCTGCCAGGGCGATGGCGAGGCGGGCGGGACGAGAGCGGCGGCGAGAGGGGGCGATTAGTGCCTCGTCCATGTGGCACCGAGCAACAGGGCGGATGAACTGCAGTTAGCTTTAATTGGATGAACATTATCACTGCTGGCAGCACGGGCAACGATTCAATGAGCGCGATGTTTGACTGCCTTCTACGGGAGCGGGGGTGTAATTAAAAGTTGGGCATAAGGCAAGCGTGCGCAGTGATGCAATGTAAACATGCAAGCGGACGGCAGCGGTGTTGCGATCATGAACATGTGTGGGCTGCTGGGACCAAAGTTGTGGGTCGGGTGAAATGTTTTCCCTCCCTGCGCGATCGCTTTTTTATGCCTTGTGGCCAGATGATCGATACCCGACAACCAAATGGCAAAAAAGCAAGAACGTTTCACATCTCATGAAGCTGATCAGCCTCTTGGAATAGAAATGATGTGTCAACAGCCACTGTGTGTTATTGTTGACATGTTGTCCCACTGTGTTTGCGTCCCATGTTGAGTCACCCAGCTACAAGTATTGTCCGGTCGCCCAGAAATAACCTACATTAAAGTTAACCTATGCTATATATACTTATATTATATTGAAACACTGAAAAGGCACCAAGAGCCCCCCACACCTACATCACAAGAGGAGCTACAGGAAACAAATAAGGCACACACAAGGAGGTATCCAGGCAAGACTCACAGCAAAGCCACACAAATCTTCTATCCCTACTATTGTTCTGACTAATGTTTGTAAACTGGAGAATAAAATTGATTGTCTATGCTATGCTCCTCCCAGAAGATGGTGAAAGGCTGTTGTGGAGTGGATGGAGGGTGCGCAGGAGGAAGAGGAAGGCTGGAGCTGACCAGTGCAGGACACCACGCTCTGAAACAGGGACAGCCCCAGGAGGCGGTCCACCGTTTCGAGGATCACTGAAGGCAGCCAGCCGAGTTCCCTCCGGGTGCACCGGTTTCGCCGACCTCCAAAAACATGCTGGTCAGGACTAACCCAACACCTGACCACAATTGTGAACAGACAAATAAGCTACGAGCCATGAACTTGCTGAGAATTAGCGTATAGTACATGTTTTAGCTCGTGACTTCTTTGAATAAACTGAAAGCAACAAATAATGTAATAATTTTAAATCAAATCAAATTTCTTTATATAGCACATTTAAAACAACTGTTGTTGACCAAAGTGCTTCACAAAAAGGTCTACAGTACAAAAAAATAATAATAATAAAATAATAATAAACAAAACACAATATACAAGCAGCAAAGCACTAACAGCTCTGATTTTGGCCATGATGCTAGACAGTGTTAAAAGCTTTTGCATAAAAATGTGTCTTAAGCAATGATTTAAAATG
Organism: Proterorhinus semilunaris; assembly: GCA_021464625.1. Taxonomy (NCBI): domain Eukaryota; kingdom Metazoa; phylum Chordata; class Actinopteri; order Gobiiformes; family Gobiidae; genus Proterorhinus; species Proterorhinus semilunaris. The sequence continues at coordinate 22,788,560 of CM038359.1, forward strand.
GTCTGTAAGGCAGGTTCTTCACTACATACAGTATTTCTGCCCACGTTTGTGCTGACTTAAGTTTGAACCCTGCAAGAAACAAACAAAACCAAGCTGATGAATAGGACTCCCGACAAAAGTGTATTAACAGTGACTTTTTGAGACAATAGCCTGCAGCTAATTCATGCAAATGGAGGATTGTGAATTTATAAGCCACACCTGGGTAATCGCTGAGGCGCCAGGCTTCTACTGCAATTAGGTGTTTTTGAACACGGAGAACACAGCGTCGACAGGCCGTCCTCGGAGAGAGCACACCGTTACACTCGTCTCAACACAATATGCTTTCAAATAGAAACGTATTCAAATTTGCTGTCAGCTTTGCTTGTGGTCCGTAGTAGCTGTGTCTTATCAAACATGTTAGCTCAGTGAGACTTGTCGTTGCACAATAAGTTGGGTCAACATTTAAAAGTAAAAATGCACGGGTAAGGATATGCCAGACATGTGACACAAACTCCACCTGCTGCCGTATTCAGGCTTTCCACAGGGCATGAAGAACATAAAAAGTCATTAAATGAAGTAACATGGGTTTATATGCGATATTGCAAATCTGAGTTGGATCATATTGTTGATACTGATACATTATTCATTTATCTGTTAGTGACATGTATATATTTGGAGCCTATCGCCACTCTTCACCATTACTGATGCAGATTAACAAAGGGAATAATATGCTAGATAGATAGAATGAGTCTTCAGTCATGTTTGAGGAGTGCCTGATTGGAGTCTCTATGTAGCTACGTGGACACGACCTTTGTGTAGAAGCTCTCTTGTCTTCCGTGCGCCGTTATTGCAAACATATTTTGAACATTGCCTCGACGCAGATGGTCCATAAATACAGTGTAAACAAACCTTTGAGGAGGCTCGAACATAAAGCCGCGAAGCAGCTGTTACCCTAAAGTGTAATCAAAGCCGAAAGTGCTCTGTAAGGTGCAGGCGCAAAGTGACGGAAAGTTATCGCCTTTTCATTTTGTTCCTCTTCACAGTAAACTTTGAACGGTGAAAACGGTGCGTTTGTGTTCACTTGCTCTTGCTCTAACCCGGGCCCGGGGCTACGAATGTCGGGAGTAATGACTGAAAATGTCAGATTACACAAAACGAAATTTGATTGAAATGTAAAAGACACGCTCCAAAATAATAATGGAAAGAAATTGCAGCATTGCGCGCACCACATTTTGTCTAGTTCACAGCCAACCAGAATGGGTTAAAGTTTATTGCCACACATAACAATGCGTATGTAAAGCTACTGTACAGCTTCTCGTAAAATTAAAATGAAAGAAACATCAAACATCCGCCATATTGGATAATCTTTTCTAATGCAAATAATGTCAAACTGAACCTGAATCGAAATCACAAAGCGTATAAAACAAATCTATCCTGCCTTTCTCACATTTTTACTGTCACAGACATGGGTACTGCTCAAAATAGCTATCTCACCAAGTGTTTTGCCTGCTAATAAATGATTAGCAACTGTGATTAGCTCACAGTTCTAACATAAGGGCAGTACAACAAAGTCTGCTATAGCGACTGAAAGATGTCGTGGAAATGTTCGAAACTTTCACTGTGTTTGGAAGTGCTGCTGGCCAAAAAGGTATGCATCATTTCAAACGTTTAGTGATAGATACTGATCAGTTTCTGCCCATTTTAAGACCATGGGAAGCTGTCCGTTATCCCCCAGTATGGCACCGACTGTCCCGCGTTACCATGGAGATCATTTTTAATAAACTGATGGGTGCCATATTTCTGTATTTTGGCAATTCCTTATATTATTAAGTCAATAAAATAAGAAAGGAAGGCAAACTAGAGCTATCTTTAATTTGGGTTTTACTATTTAATTTTGTATATGGAAATTATTGCATTTGACCCTCTAAAGGAAAAGTCTGTTGCGCCTCTGGTTTTGCTGGTACTGAAGTATTTTTTTACATACTCCGTAGCAACGTCCAGCCATCTGTCAGCTCTGTGCAGGTTCAGTGTTTGTTTGGCCGGTGCCGAGGTCGGCCCGCACACCGTGACGGACACTCTCGCAAACCGGAGCACCTCTGGGACCAGGGGAGCGGCTCATATGTGATTACACACTGCACTCACATCCCCTCGTCTATAGCACCCTCCTGCACCACTCGCCGCGCTTCCCTTTGACATATTTCCTCATCTTTCTCTCACTGTCACTCAGACGCCTCTCCCACATGCTTCCTCCCTGCACCTTTGGCTCGCGGCCAGCGAAGATCATCAACATCCAATAAAAGATCATTTCTATCTGCGAGCAAGGCCAGATGAGGAGCTGAGCTGAACTGGAATGTGAGTCATCTTTCTTCTTTAAAGCAATTGTATCTACGCTCTTACATTCGGTGTATTTGTCCAATGAGCCGTATGAAGCTAAACTGAATTTAGGAAAAAAACTGAAGTTGAGTCTTGTTACCTGCATATTTGAGTAATCCTGATATTCAGTCAGTATCTTTCTCAAGAGGGAGAATGTGTTATTTATCATGAGGTGGTCATTCTCTGGGTTTTTATTAACCGGTTACCTGCCGACCCCCCTTATCAGGGGAATAGGGTTAGTTAACCCTAATCAGGATATGATTATGGCAGAATGGCAAATGTAACATAAGTTGTGTTCTTGACTTTCAAATGAGGTATCACATTAGCATATAGACTGTGAGCTCTCCAGTCAATACGCTTTGAGATTTGGATGTAAATAATTCCTAACCCTAACCCCAAGGTGGCAGTTAAGTGGTTAAATTCCGCACACCTTCACCAGACCTGCCTTCACTATGATACATATGATACATATCAGCTTTCATTGTTGGCCTTTTCTTACTGCTCCAGACATCCATACACTCTCTACAAATACTCACTTCTGGTCTACAATGTTATCCGTTGAGTCATGCTCAGGTATGGGCAAACTTTTGGACCCAAGGGCAACATTGGGTTATTACTTTTGCCACCTCGGCCAAGCCAATAACATTTTTTTTGAGTCATCAAAGTAATACAATAGACTTTAATAACCTAAAATACATGAAAACAAAACCATTTCAGAGAGACCACAATTTTAACCAGTTACCATGCCCCCGATCAGGGGGTTAGCGTTAGGGTTAGTTAACCCTAATCAGGATATGATTAGGGTTAAGAACGGCAAATGTACTGTAAGTTGTGCTTCACTCACACAGATCTCACACATATTTTTTAGAAACTACAAGGTCTTGACTTTCAAATGAGGTATCACACTGGCATATCGGCTGTAAGCTCTCCAGTCAATACGCTTTGAGATTTGTATAAAAATAATGGTTAACCTTAATCCTAACCCTAAAGTGGTAGTTAACAGGTTAAACAGTTTTGTATTAGTTTAGGTGTGGTTATTTTGATGCAGAGTCTCTGCATGTTCTTCTTCTTCTTCTTCGGAAACATCTCCGTCACTGGCGGCGACTCGAGCCATCAACTAGTCTCCAAATAGTCTCCAGGCCGGTTGAGATAGTTCCTTTAGTTTGTCCACCTCTACTCTGGAAGGTTCTCCCTGTGTATTGCTGGGCTGCCTTTGCATCCTCTGGCTCCGCCATCAGTCCAAACCGTGCTCAGTAAAGCGAGGTATTACTGCCCAAGAGATCCCATGGGTGGTGCACTGCTTCGGCCCTCATTGTGTTGCCTCACTGATTGAAAAGGACACATTTCTTTTGGGTGGCAAGGAAGTTCAAAAACGAGAAAGTGACAGCAGCGGTGGAAGACGTGACATTGGGTACAAACCCCACAACAACTCATGCAACCATAACGCAAACTGTAAAACTGTTTATTTACGATATAAAAGCTATCACCGTTCTACGAAGAACAGTCAAAAATATCGTCCCCAAAGGCACACAAAATGTCACGCAGCCCTCAAAAAGACAATGTGACCTTATACACAAGCAATTTCCCACGTACTAACAAGATGACAGGCAACCAGGGTGTCATGACAAAAACAAGAGCACTACATGAGGTTCTATTATCACTGTGACTTCCATTTCGTGGCCAGCATTTCACAATAATGTATCAGACCCACCGCGGAGAAGGACAAACACAGTGGGATTAAAACCTGCGTCAGAACAACAGTGTCGTCACCAGAATTTCACAAACTTATCAGCGCAGGAAGGAATGCGTAGTTTTTGGCAAAATCGGGTATCGCTTTGATGATTTGTGATGATACAGTAACTTTGTGACACAGTGTCAATGTCGATGGTTTAAAGGAACAATACAACAATATCTAAATATGCACATGTTATTCTCCAGGCAGATTTTCCTGTTTAAAATTGTTTAGATCTTGGCATGGGCATTAAAGACTGTTCCCCACTCTTAATCATCCATTTATTCTGAGGTAATTTATTATCATTGTGTGACACTGAAGAGAACGCATTCGAAGAAATTAACACAACGAGAAATACACAAGCTGAGACACAATATAAACTGGCTGGCTTTATTCGTTTAATTACTCATAAATGGTTCTTTATGTTTCAAAGCATTGTTTACAAACAGGCTTATATACAGTATTTTTACAGTCAATGGGAATAAACTCACAAATATCATTGGGTTAGCATGAATTAAATGCACTTTACGGTATGTGATTGCTCCTCGACTTCACTGGCCTTGTTAGATCTTTTTAATTTCATTCACCTCTCGAGAATCCATCAATCTAAAAGTCACGCAGAAGCCCAGCAAGACGCCATACGAGCAGGAGCTGTGTCCTGGCAACGGCGGCACCTGAGGTTAGTCTTCTGTTGTAAAACCTTCTAAAGGGCGCTAGTCTGTGTGACATTTGACATTTTACAAGTAAAACTGGGTGAAATAAAATGGATATTATAACTCTTGTCTCTTCTTACTCATCTACCCTCAACGTGCCTCAAGAACACCCACTTTCGAGCCTTGGCTGGCCCCAAAGAGGCGGTAATTCTATGTGGCAGGTGACTTAACAAAGCTTTGGTGCGTGGCCGGCAGCAGACAGGAGGTGGGGGGTGTACAGTGGGGCTGTCGACCTGGGTTTGTGCTCGGGAGATGTATGGCCTGTCAATATTCACACTGGGATTCTGATAGAGGGAGGTAGAAGACTGATGAGAACAACAAACCGTGCCTGATTAAGTTAAACCTACGATAACTTGCACCAGTCTAAAGGAATATAGTGAGAAAATAACAAAATATATCCACTGTCACACTCTACCGACTGTATACAAGTCAGAATAACAATTGGTAATACCCATTTTCAAACTGGTACAAACCTCAGGCAGGGAGTTCACTGTGTGGACATCAAAAAGAAAACGTTTGATCAAAATCACAACTGATAGATTCTTTGACAGTTTTTTTAATCATACTCTAATCATAGCTTACATTGGCAAAACACTGTGAGGAAGTTCATACAAATAGGTACACACAACTTGTAGATTGGATGATTTGGTGGAACATAAAAATCCAATCCAGCTTTTAATGACAATGTGGTTAGCGGCGCCAAGGGCGGTGACTGTGGAAACCAACGGGGTCACGGACACTGATCTTTCCTTGTGAGGTCCCGACATATTTATTGGACATGAAAAATGTTCTATCAATACGTTTTCCTGCAGGCTGAGTTCGGCTGAGGGAGACAGACAGGTTAGAACTAAATGATCCCAGAAAATGGAGGTAGCGAGCTGAAAGATTGAACTGCAAAATAGAAATACTGCCGAATTTGATAAAAGCAAAAGGCAGGAAATGGGTGAAAATACTTGAAATAGTATTTGAAAGTAAGATCGGATTGGTTTACGAAAAAAATGTCGCTGAAGAAAGTCTACTTATCTAACATCAAGACGTTTGGGTCTCCTCTTTGATTGTGAAAGCAAAATATGTCTGGGCTCATTCTGTATTTTTGTGTCATTCTTGCTGATGCTGCGACCTGTCAGAAGCGGTGAGTGAAGCACCTGGCTCAATGCAGCACCCAAAAACAACAGGGTTTCTGGATTGAACTTTCCTGTGTGGTGTTTGCGTGTTGAGTTTCCCTCATGAACCTATACCTATACTCCAAAAATATCTCCAAAAAGGTACTGAGGAAAATCCAACTCGAAATCTTTATGTGTCTCTTGGCACTGTGCATAGTATGACAGGACACAGTATGACATTTAAATGATCTCATAAACTAACGGGAGGAAACACACATGAACTAATCTGATAACAACTACTTTAACTTTTTTCTGTCGCGCTATCTATGCTTGAACAAAATCTCCCCAGTCCTCTGTGGGGTATCGGAAAGAAAGTATAGGTCAGCGACACTGATCCATCGGGGCCGTACACAATCTGGCCTTGTTATTACAGAACAATCGATGCCCCCCCCCCCCCCCCCCCCCCCCCCACGCGCCGGGTTACTGTATATCTGCTGCAGGGATTAGAGGCTCTTACAGAGGCATCAGACGAGCAAAAAGGCCATGGGTACGGGACGGGGAGGGATGAGGGGCACGGTATAAATCAATACACGGCACGCGGTGATAAAATCCCCCACACATCCTCACACACACGCGCAAAACAATCCAGGTATCCCCCAACAAGTCAAAACAACCAAAGGCTATCTCTGCCACGGATCAGCGGCCGGCGATGTGTCGGCTTAGAGTCAGCGTAAAGCCAGGCCAGGGTTCGTTTTTACTACAACTGCAGGGAAAATATAGGGACACATTTTGGGTTTACGGGTACTTTTTATTATGAAAATGCAATATACTTCAAACAACATCAAACTCTGGATGGTAGATATTCTTTCAAGGTTTGTCTGGTTGAATAAGACAGTCAAAAGACATATCGATAACTGGTGACTTAGGTGCCCGACAGTTACATAAATGACTTTGCTCAGTTAGGAGAAAATCCTTTTGTTGCTGACGTTGCAATATTCCAAACATCACAATCTAGCCACTGGAATAGACCAACATCACTGGGGTTCCTGTCACCCAAGAAATGAGAAAACACAAGTAATTACATATTCATCCAACAATGATGGGTCAAACACCATGCCTTTGGTTGACATTGAAAGGTTTCTACATATCAAAATTTTGTTTTTAGTGGTGGTAGTAGTAGTGGTAGTGGTGCTGGTGGCGGTAGTGGTTGTGGTGGTGGTTATACTATTTTTTGTTGTTGTCCTATGTTATACCTCATGTGTGTTGTATTGTTATATATATATATTTTTTTTTTATGTTTTATGCTCCCTCTACACCTTTGTAATTATGCACTTCTTGCAATAAAGTAAAAAAAAATAATAAAATGAAAAAAATAATAATAATGTAAAGGTTTCACATATAATATTAATGGTAATGACTAGCTTCTTGACCAGCTTCTTTAAACGACTCCTTTTCAATGGCACCTTTTCAACAATGGTCCATTTAACCGGGAAGTTCATTCATCCCTGTCATGCTCTTTCGACACCTAATACATATTTCTAATCTACGCTATTGTGCTGTGGACCTTGCAGGTGAAATAGTATATGTGACCAGTCACAGGAACCAGAGACACAAGTCGGTTCTGGGGCATTTTGAGATTTTCACATATTATTAAAGTGTAGTCTCCAAGCTTTTAAACGATGTGTAACACATGGAAATCTGATAATATTTGGAGGCGTAGCGGTGATTTGAAGTTAAGAATTCCCAAAAGGCCAAAGGGGATTAAACGGTCTCTGAAGTTTTGGGCCATTTTCACCTCTCTGCTGTTGGGACAATAGGGCTCATTTACATCTCATTTGGATAAAAGCACTAAAGCACAGAGAGGGAGCAAAAAGGTTATTGCTTCCACAGCAAACCATTGTTTACCAGTTTCATTATGTGTATCTATTTTATTATTGGTTTCATTTATTGATCTCACCTCACAGCAGAAGGTGGTTATTGTTATTTTAATGTTTTAATATCAATTGATGAACTGTCACTGGCTTGAGAATGTGTTGTGTAACATCTGTAACTTTTATCTGTAAAATATTTTTTATGTTCAAATCAAAAACTGTGATATTATATACAGTATGAGTATGAATCCAAGTATGAATCAGAATGGATTTGATTGCCATTGTGGTTTTTTGCTAATGATAAATAATAAGCAATAAACTATGGAAAATAAAAATAATATATCAATCAATAAAGCAAATCACTCAAACATCTTAACATCTTAATAAACAGATCATCTAAAAATGAAATGAAATATAAGAGATACAAAAACAAATTGGTAACTACAGTGCCTCTCGAAAGTACTAATACACCAAACTTTACTAACAACGGGAGCAAACAAAGTGAACAAAACTCAGGTAGATATAGGACCTTTTTAGCCTGGTTTTACCATACCCTCATATTCATTTAGTTTCGTACAAGGGTCTGGATCGTCACAATTGAGATCATCATCAGGTGGGAGGGTGAACTCCTTTGAAGCGATTGAATCTGATTTCTGAGTTGAGTGAAGCAGCGATCATAACTCTTCAGAGCATAAGACGTACATGTAGGGAAATTATAATTGACCGGAGTTTACGGGTGGCTATGGCCGGGCTGTAGTGAACTTAACAATATTTTTGAAGGACTTCCTGTCCTACAGCATCACTTCCTGTGAGCAGAGCCAGGAAGTGTTTAGATTTGTCTGTAACCATGGCTGTGTCCGAATGTCCACCCTAGTCCCTAACCCCTCATTCACTACATAGGCCCGCACTATATAGTAGACTATATAGTCCACTGATTCTGTTGGCAATTCGGACAGAAGCAAAATGAGTGCACTGCGTCTGCTAAAAGTTCGCTAAACTCCGGGAATAATGTAATTCTGCGATAAAGATCAACCAAACTCATGAAACAGGGGACTATTTATGGATAAATACGAGTCAGATATATTTAACATGGATTTTACATGAATGGCTTGGATTATTTCAGAGGAAGCTATCGGTCATTTAACAGCTCGAGCTAAAGGTAAGCAGCTAACGCTAGCATTTTTCACCGTAACCGTTTATATTTAAGTCATTTATTTATGATAAATACGCAACACACGATTGAAACAGCAGATTTCATTCAGTCGTGTTGTTTAGTTCAAAGACTTGCTGCTGTCAGGCATTCTTCTCCGACTCTCGCAATGCATTGTGGGCTATATTGACCCGTTTAGTGACCGCTGCTGCTCACTACTTTTCAGAATGCATTGTGGGAAATTTTGAGTGCACTACTTTTTTCTCTCTGGACATTCGGACACCCCTACAAAATGGCGTGACCACTATATAGTCACTATATAGGGAATAGTGTGGACATTCGGACACAGCCCATGTCATTGTGGAGCGGAACATGGCACTTGATGGCCCTGGTTTTAGCTCCCAGATTGAAGGGGAAAAAAGGTAATACTTATAGTAAGTCACTTTTTGCAACATGTTTACTTGTTTATGGTTCGTACATTGTTTGTGTAAATATTTAGAAAGTTAGACATGACCAAAAGAGCAGGCCGAGGCAAAGTGATTGTAAAGTAACAACGTGGCAGATTTGACTGCACTGGAAAAATAATAATTTTAAGGAATAGATAACATAAATCTACTTGAATTGAGTAGATCAGATAAAACCTCCTATTGTCAATGGAAACAGTATTCTCTATTCATATTGGTATCATCTCAAGGGAAAAGGAAAAGCAAACGTGAGTCTGATTTCAGGTGGGATTTCTGCTCGTACTATCGCCGTTCACGTTTGTATCTGATCTTAGGATAGCTCAATCCGACCAAAACATAAAGAACCTTAATTTAAGATATTTTAGTCATTTATCTAATCTCGTAACGCCCACCTGAACCAAGCACATTTTCTCAAGTGTGCTATTACCCAAATGTATAATCTTCTTGATAAAGCGTCTAAATAGTGACGAAAACAAGGATGAAAATGCAACAAAAACAGCCACAGAAGAGCAACAAAAATGCTCCCCAAAGTTATGTCTTGTTGTAATGTCTGTCATGTGTGGTTTGTGTTATTGAGTGTTGTTTTTTTATATTTTACTGTGTTGTATTTTATGGCATTGTGTTATGTGTATAATTATATTTTTATTCCCATCAGAATGACACATAACACCTGTCCAGGGACTACAGATGGAAAAATAGCCCTTAGGCTAATTCTGGCATATTTACAGAAATGTATACATTATTAACCTCTTAACTCCCACCTGAACCGAGCACACTTTGTCCAGTTTGGCTTTACCCAAATCTAAAAGCTTCTTGAAAAAACTCGGCATAAAAGAGACGAAATCAAGGATGAAAATGCAACAAGAAACGGACAAAAAAGAATCAGAGAAACAATGAAGAAAGCGATGAAAGAAAGCAACCAAAAATGATCAAACACGACACAAAAATCGACGACATAAACGCTTCAGCAAAGTAAGTTCTGTTCAGTTTTGTAGGTCTTAGCTTTAAAATTAGATGTTATACTGGCCTATAGGCTGTGAAAAATCTATTGTTTTAATAGTTTGAATGAAATGAATAAATAAAATTAAAATATGACTCAGCGGCCGATCACAAGATGGCCGCCACTTTTGCCATGACAACAAGCTTATGTCCTATGATCCAGAGTTGTATTAAAGATCTTCTCAGCACAAACCAATAAAGTTCAGTAAAAATTGGGTCATTAGTGGTTATTGCTGCAAATCACATGATACTTAGCGGTATGACATCACATTCCGGAACTCTGTCTGGATTATAAATCATCGTATATGAGAATTCTGTTACCATAGCAACAGGTCATTTTGGTTGCATAAGTGATTTGTGGCAGTCACAGGACAACTCGGAGAGATTAAAACAGCAGTTAGTACGGTATCTATCTGGCAGAACTCAAGTATTTTACTCTAGAAAGACGCATAAAGTCTGTATCACTGCATCTGTCTGTTATTTCACAGTTAATACGTGCAAAATGGCATCGAGGAACGTTTTCAGCATGGAAAAAGTGGTCAAGGAAAAGACAAGTTTGTCTGAAAGGCCTGATTTTGCTTCAGGGCTGTCTGTGGATAATGAACTGAAGGACAAAGGTCTGGGCAAGATCCACAGAGCTGCATCAGCTGGAAATCAAGCAAAATTCAATCAAGGTCGATTGATTAGAAAACAGAAGCTGGGTCTTACAACCAAAGAGACCGATGATCTACGGGAATCCTCTCTTGAAGCATTCCCAAATACTGGCACCTCGGTCATGCCACAGCAGACATTTGACTCCAAGCTACAGGAGTCCGCGAGCGCAGAGGCCTCACACTCTTCAGACGACAAAAAACCTCCCGCAATTCAAAAGAAATACAGATCTTTCTGCCAGAATCTAAGGGAAAGGTTTGGTTTCAAAGCCAGACGGACCCAGAGTCCACCACAGAGCAGTAGAGAGTCTGAAACGCAGCTTAAGACTTCCCAGAAGACTGCTCCAATCAAACAACTCTCCACCCCCCCTGAATCTCTTCCTTTGACACAATCAGCTCAACCTTCCTCTCCTGACGACACAAACGCTCCTACCTCTGAAAGTGGTGGTGATCAAGGGGAAGAAAACAACATTTCGGAGGAGGTGGAGATGAACTTCTTGGAGGTTTTGACCCGGTCTGCGGCTTCATTCATGCAGGAGCTACACTCGAGCTCTCTGGACTTCAGGAGCATGATGAAAGTTGAGGAGGTTTTCCGTGAGTACGAGCGTGCTGTTCAGAAGCTGATGAAGAAGAACAGTTACCTGTCAGACAAAGTGAAGCAGTTGGAAGTGGAGAAAGTGGAGCAGAATAACATTTTGGATGAATTCAGCGAACCCAAGCCGGCAATGCAGTGCTTTCAGCTGGAGAACAGGGACCTCCAAGAGCAGACCCGTAGTCTGAGAGCAGAGCTGGACCACCTCCAGGCCAACAGCAGCCTCAAAGAAAGTCTCCTTTTACAGGAGAAAAACACTCTGAAATGGCAGCTGCTATATGTCGAAAGCAAAGAAAAGGCCAACAGCGGCGCCCTCTCCCATGCCACTTTGAACTTTAAACACCAGCTGGCGGCGCTCAAGTCTGAGCTGGACCTCATGACAAACCGCTTTGAGAACGAGAAGAAAACCCGAGAGACTCTGGAGAAAAAGGCCGTGCAGGATGCGGAGAAGTGGATTACAGCGAAAGCCGACACAGAGAACAGTCTGCAGCGAGACAAACTCAGTGCTGACGACGTCAGGCATCATGAAGAAGTGAGCGCACTCTCTTTAAAACTGTCCCAGGCCCAGAGTAACACCTTGGAACTAAGGCGACAACTAGAGGAAGCCAACAACAAATGTCAAGCCAAAGAAAAGGCTCTGACGAAGCTCAAAAAGGAACTCACACAGAGGGAAGATCGGTGTGTACAAGCGGCAAAGCGCTTAAGTGAAAAAGAGGAGGAACTCATCGTCTGTGTTCAGAGACTCCAGGAGGCGCAGTCGGCCTCGTGTGACTCTGCTGCCGCCGTCAAATGTCTAGAAGAGACTGTGCAGAGATTGGAGTTCGCAAAGTCCACAGTGGAGGAAGATCTGATGACGCAGAGTTTCAAATATTTGAAAATCAGAGAGCAGAAAAACGGCGAGTCTCGTCCCTACCAAGTGGAAAACCATCTGCACGACACGGCACCTCTGGAGTCCCAACAGGAGCAGAGGAACCGGGAGCTGGAGAGCGAACTGTCCCCATCCACCGTGCTGGATTGCCTCCGCCAACAAGACGCTATCCAAACGAAGCAACTTGGCACAGCCATTGGCGAGGAGTGGACCAACATTCCACAGGCCACAATTGACAATCTGATCAACTCTATGCAAAGAAGATGTATTGCACTGCATAAGGCAAAGGGTGGTCACACCAGACACTGACTGGTTCTGAGTCCCCAGACCCCCAACAAAGCAAAAAACTGCACATTTCAGGGTGGCCTTTTATTGTGGGCAGTATAAGGTACACCTGTGCGCTAGTCATGATGTCGGATCGGCATCTTGATGTGGCGCACCTGTGAGGTGGGATGGATTGTCTCGGCAGAGCAGAAGTGCTCACTATCACACATTTGGACTGATTTGTGGGCAATGTTTGAGAGAAATGGAGGTATTGTGTATCTGGAATGAATTTTGGATCTTTGGGTCCATCTCATGAAAAATAGGAGCAGAAACTAAAGTGTTGCGTTTATATTTTTGTTGAGTGTAGGTTTTTGTCAAAGCCTCGTCGTTAGAATCACACTTTTACACAGGGACTGGCTTCTCCGTTCATTTGTCTGTGGAGAGAATGCTTGATTCAAACAAGTTCGGAGTCCGATGGCACGGGTGCAGCCTAAACCCTAAATGCATTTCTGTGATTGACTTGAATCACAGAAATGCTTTTAGTTCTGCACCCGCTCTGTCGGATCCTAAACCAGCTCGAATCAAGCGTTCTCTTCACTGTAAAATGTAAAATTGTTTCAACTCAAAAAACTAAGTCCAAGGGCTGCCAAGAAATTGTATGTGTAACCAATAACCAATTTACAATGTAATCGATTGGAAATTTCAGATTCACCTCTTTAGTTGAATTGAATTCTCTGACTGATTTAATTTGTAACTGACATTTTTCATTTCAGACAACTAGAAATATAACTGTTTCTAGTTGTCTGAAATGAAAAACGAAAAACGAATGTGGCATGGCGCCTGTTGCATCTCCTCCAGCCAGCTGGTGGCGCCGCGGGTATATAGGCGCAGTGCATTCACTGATTCGTTCTCTGATGTCACTCACTTCCTGGTCCAGCCGGTGTGTCAGTGCGTTCCTCGCTTCTCCGACGGACAGCTCCGCGTCCGGTTCCACGATGCAGCCCCCAGATGTGCCATGTGCAGGGATGGTGTGCGCGCGCTGTCATGGCCTCACACCCGTGTGTTATGCCCTGCGTTCGATGGTGATCTGGCCCGCGCTGGTGCGATGACGGCACTGTCCTAATGTTGTTGCCTTGTCTTTTAACCTTTTTTCTTGTGGTTCACTCACGGACTCTTTTTGGTTTTAATTACTCAGCTGGAACTGAGGTGAACTGTGAAAATGATACATTGTGAACCAAATGAACCCTTTTCAATAACGAAAGAGAAACTGAACATAATTTATTGAACGAAATATATATAGTAAATAAAACTTGTATTTTTGCTAACTATGGACTCTGCCTGTGTCAATCATAAACGAACCTGCGTGCCTTAAGGTCCGGAGCCTTCTCTCCGGTGGCGTTGTCTATTAGTTGTTGGCTGTAATATTATTGTGCAGATGCTAAACCGCTCGTTTGGCTACATTTGGCGTTGTCGGCAGGATTGATTCCCAACACAGGCAGGTGTTCCATACATAGCCTACTGTTTGTGGCAAGCAATGCTAAAGCTAAATTTTTAGTGTAGCAGTAATCCTGGTTTCATAGTAGGCCTAAGCCTGTCCTGACCTGCCGTTTGTGTTTATTTTTATGTACATTGTTTTTGCATGTTGTGCTTTTCTTTTAAACTTGTTTTCTGCATGTACAATTTATGTTGATGGTAGTCATGTGACTTGCAAACCTGTATGAAATGGTGGTAATGCGACATTTGATCCAAATGCTTGTGCTATGCCAGCCTACAGCTAAATTATGTCAATAATCTGAATGTAACGACTGTGTTTTTAAAGACAAGGCAACAGTAGAGAAGTCCAGTGTAGCAGAGAGGAACTTGCAGGATTGTGGTGGGTGAGGTCACAGCATCTTGATGCCCGTTCCTATAGTCCCATATTTGGTGGCCTCTAGTGGGTGGCTCAAACCCCCTAGTAGCGGTGTAGGTAAGGCGAGATGTGAGTTCCTCGATTACTAAATGGCGCACCGGTGCGCAGCCGCTATTACCACTGAGATGGTCAGAGGTAGCCCAATGTAGCCCTTAGGGAGCTCAAGATTATCGTGTAGTTGCTCATACCTGGGCAGCGGTGGGTGCATTGGAGATGAAGGATGCCTCAATGACCAGTTGCGTTAAGCAGCCGTTGTAAGAAAGCTATGGAGCCTCTAGTATTTATTTGCGCTATCCGTAGTCAACACGCCCTTCTGCGGCCTTCACGGCACCTAGTCTATAGCCCATGTGCACGGGTTGTACGACTTGGAAATATGCAGTCCTGGTAGTTGGTTGCTTTAGTGCTTCATTTATTTTTTTGGGAGAGCAGTGTTTGGTAACTACTCTCTCGCTGTGTGAATGAGTTTGGTTTGTCGTGGGGGTAATTGTGTGAATGCTTTAGTTTATCGTCGGGGCGACGATACAGTTGGCCGGGTGGAATGTGGCATGGCGCCTGTTGCATCTCCTCCAGCCAGCTGGTGGCGCCGCGGGTATATAGGCGCAGTGCATTCACTGATTCGTTCTCTGATGTCACTCACTTCCTGGTCCAGCCGGTGTGTCAGTGCGTTCCTCGCTTCTCCGACGGACAGCTCCGCGTCCGGTTCCACGATGCAGCCCCCAGATGTGCCATGTGCAGGGATGGTGTGCGCGCGCTGTCATGGCCTCACACCCGTGTGTTATGCCCTGCGTTCGATGGTGATCTGGCCCGCGCTGGTGCGATGACGGCACTGTCCTAATGTTGTTGCCTTGTCTTTTAACCTTTTTTCTTGTGGTTCACTCACGGACTCTTTTTGGTTTTAATTACTCAGCTGGAACTGAGGTGAACTGTGAAAATGATACATTGTGAACCAAATGAACCCTTTTCAATAACGAAAGAGAAACTGAACATAATTTATTGAACGAAATATATATAGTAAATAAAACTTGTATTTTTGCTAACTATGGACTCTGCCTGTGTCAATCATAAACGAACCTGCGTGCCTTAAGGTCCGGAGCCTTCTCTCCGGTGGCGTTGTCTATTAGTTGTTGGCTGTAATATTATTGTGCAGATGCTAAACCGCTCGTTTGGCTACACAACTAAAGAGGTGAATCTGAAATTTCCAATCGATTACATTGTAAATTGGTTATTGGTTACACATACAATTTCTTGGCAGCCCTAGGACTTAGTTTTTTGAGTTGAAACAATTTTACATTTTACAGTGCAGACAAATGAACAGAGACGCCAGGCCCTGTAAAAGTATCTAACGGCTATATGTCTGTGTAAGTTCTCAGTCATACAGGATCTTCTGTACTCAGTAGTTGAAGTCCTCATCCAAAAGGCTTCGTCAGCGATAAAGGTCCCACTATGGACGCAGCTGAATATATAGACCAACGGGGAGGAGTTAGGGTAGTTAGGGTAGGCTCCAGCACTAAGTTCCTGGGTGTGCACATCACAGAAAACCTTTCCTGGACCATGCACACTACATTTCTGGTCAAGAAAAGTAATCAGCGTCTCTACTTTCTCCGCAAGTTAAGAAGAGCTAGAGTCCCAGCCTCCCTGTTATGTGCAACTTCTACAGAGGGACTATAGAGAGCATCCTGACCAGCTCCATCACTGTGTGGCACTGCGCCACCACTGCTTCCTGCCGAAGGAGCCTCCAGCGCATCGTGAGAGCAGCGGAGAAGATCTGTGGAGCTCCTCTCCCCTCCATTAAGGACATGTACTCCACCCGTCTCACCCGCAAGGCCGTCAGAATCACCAGGGACCCTACGCACCCATCACACAGTCTCTTCAGAGTAATGCCTTCAGGGAGGAGACTGCGGAATCTACGGGCCAGGTCCAGTCGACTTAAGAACAGTTTCGTAAACAAGGCCATCGGGAAGCTGAACTCCCTGACCTCCCTCCCACCCCTCTTTCCCCACCCCCCGCTCCACAATCAAGGATGGTGTTTGACAAATAAATAATCTTGAATCTTGAATTTTGAATTATTTTAATTTGACACAAATGATAAAGAATCATACAAGAATAAACAATAATTCTGAAACTCTAATTGATTTGCGATTCACAAACCGCTTTGAAAGAATTAACAAAACATATATTTTTATTACGGGTCTCTCAGATCACAATATTATACTTTTCTCCAGAAAACTGAGTAAAAAACGATTTGGCAACACATACCCCAAGAAGTCTATGTACTTTAATTCAAAATCTAAATCTAAATATAGCATTCAGTGAAATTAATTGGGATGAGTTGTTTACAATGAATGATGTTTAAATTTGCTCTTAATTATATAATTCTAAAATGAAAGAGGTGATGGAACCATTTATAAAAAAGGGGGAAAGGTAAACAAAAAATGAACCATTTACCTTGGCTTAACAATGAATGTAAAGCTCTCATGAGAGAAAGAGACTCCTTACTTAAAATATCTTTGAAATCTGGCTTCACTACAGACAGATTCAAATTTACATATTTGAGAAATTAAATTACTCATGCCTTATGTAAGGCCAAAGCAAAACATTTTGTCACTATAATTCAAAGTGCCAATGGAAATGGAAAAGTTTAACAGAGTTATTGGAGCGCAAAAAAAATCATATACAGGTGCTCGTCATATAATTAGAATATCATGAAAAAGTGCATTCACTTCTGTTATTCAACTTAAACTGTCAAACTAATATATGATATATAGAGGTTAGATTGGGCCCAAAAAATCAAGCCCGACCCGACCCGAGCCCGCGGGCCTAATGCCCGACCCAGCCCGAGCAATTAACTTGAATGGTCGGCCCAAGCACGAAACAAACCCAACGTAAATTATTTATTTAAGGCTCGGATAGGAGCCTTTCAGCAGCAGCACCATGTGTGAGAGGTACGCGGCTACGCACACGGCATACGTGCACGCAGCAGTAGTGCACATACCTGGGCACGCCAGAGATGTGCACGGCATGGGGCAGGTTACGTGCCCGTCTCCTCTTTTCCGTCTCTTTCTCCTCCTCCTCCACCTCGTTGTTCATAAACAACGCACTGCATTTACTAAAACTACAGCCAGCACGTGCGCCCGCCCCCCGCACCACCTCCCTGAGTATAACCACATCGTGTATCCAATTTTGATACACTTGATAATATATATATATATATATATACACACATAAAAAATAAATACATATTTAATAAGAGATCAATTAAAAACAGCTAAAACTGTGTGTGAAATAGCACAGGATAAAAAGAGGGAAACTAAAGAAATAATAGAACTAAAACCGGTAAATAAAGTTAATATAAGTAAATATTAGTTAAAAGCTAAGCTAAAACGGTGGGTCTTGAGCCTGCTCTTAAAAACATGAACGTTCTCTGCGGTCCTGAGCTCCTCCTCAGGTCGTTCCAGAGGCGAGGGCCATAGTATTGGAAAGACGCCTCGCCGTGAGTCTTTCTGTTGACTTTAGGAATAACTAGGAGACCCCTGCCAGAGGAGCGAAGGGGCCGTGAAGGCTCATAAGGTAAAAGCAGTTCTGAAAGATAAGAAGGACCAAGACCATTAAGGCATTTAAAAACCATAAAAGTTTAAAATTGATCCTGAAACACACGGGGAGCCAATGCAGCGACTCTAAAACCGGTGTAATGTGGTCCTGCCTCCTGGTCTTCGTCAGGACACGAGCTGCTGAATTTTGTAAGAGTTGTAAACCTGAGATACTCTTTTTGTAAAGACCAGAAAGCAGGGCATTACAGTAGTCAATACGACTGGTGATAAAAGCATGCATTAGCGTCTCCGTGTTGGCCCGAGAGAGAATGGGGCGGACTCTGGCTATGTTCTTTAGATGCTAAAAACCTATCTTTGTGATATTCTTAATGTGTGGAATTAAAGTCAGCTCAGAGTCAAAAATCACACCCAGGTTCTTCACCTGTGAGGAAGGATTAAAAGACAATGACTGTAGTTTGGGTAAAAGTTTCTCTCTCTGGGCCTCAGGACCAATGACTAAAACTTCAGTTTTGTCCTGGTTAAGCTGGAGAAAGTTTTCTGCCATCCAGGATTTAATATCTAAAATGCAGTTAAAAAGTGCATCCATTGGCCTGACTCCATGTCTCCTGATGCCTAAAATCGAACCCTGGGGCACACCACGTGTAATTTTATGGACCTTAGAGGAGCAGGTATCCAAACGTACCATGAATGTCCTGTCTGTGAGGTAGGATGTAAACCATTTGTGGACAGCACCAGAGAGGCCGATGTGTTTTAAACGAGTTAAAAGAATAGTTTGGTCGACTGTATCAAAGGCAGCGCTCAGATCCAGTAGAACCAACACTGTGACCTTCTGTGAGTCATAATTTAATCTAAAATCGTTTAAAATCTTTAAAAGGGCCGTCTCGGTGCTGTGGTTTACCCTAAAGCCAGACTGAAATTTCTCAAGGACGTTATGTGCATTTATAAAGTCGCTAAGTTGGGTAAAAACAAGTTTTCTAAGATTTTGCTTAGAAATGGTAAGTTGTTAAAATTATTACGGTCCAAATTGCTCTTCTTCAGCAGGGGCCTCACCACCGCCCCCTTAAAGGCAGCAGGGAAGACCCCCGTCTGAAGAGAGCAATTCATCATGTTTAAAAGCTCATCTCTAAAAGATCCATAGAAAGTTTTAAAAAACGGGGTTGGGACCGGGTCTAAAGGACATGTGGTGGGCCTCACTGAGGAGAAAACTTCATCAAACATCTCAGCATGAACCTGGACAAAACTGTGCAGTGTTTCCTCTGGAACAAGTAGACAACCAGATGCATTTAGAACCGTGTTATTTTGAGTAGATAAAATATTACATCTGATAGTGTCTATCTTTCCCCTGAAGTGGTTCTGCAAACGCCTCACAAAGGGAGTCACTTGGAGTAAGATTGGTCTTGTTAAAATCAGGATTGATTAGATGTTCTATTGTAGAGAAGAGTACCTTGGGATTGTTTTTATTATTGTTGATAATTTTTGAGAAGTAGTTGTTTCTTGTGTTTCTTACTGTGTTATTGTAAGTTGTTTGTTGTTCACGGAATATTTGGTAGTTTATGGTAATTTAATGTTTTCTCCATTTTCTCTCTGCCACCCTGCATTGCCTTTTGAGTTGTTTAATTTCCTCATTACTCCATGGAGGAATTGGTTTTGTGGGGAGTTTCTTGAATTTTAAAGGAGCAATAGAAAATAAAGCAGAAATTTTGCAGCCCTGATTCCCGTTTATTACATAAAAACGACTTAACATGCTTCCTGGGTTTGTTTTCATGAAATAGAGGTGAAATAGTAAAAAGTGAATTTTGAAGCCCTGATTCTAGTAAATTACATAGAATTACCAAATGTTATACAAGGGTATTTCTACTCAGGAAATTATTCTGTTACTCTGACACAAGTAACCTTGAAATGCTCAAAAACACAGTTCAGACATGAGAATTAATATTCTCGGTACGGAGAGACTAACAGGCTATCTGCCCGTCTCTATTCAACTCCCACCGATTCCCATGCACATACATTATTATCACTATTTCTTGTAATTTATGGGGTTAACTTTTATTTTTGCGAGCTACTATAACATGACTCAAGAGTGGATTTCTGCTTGATCTTTTCTCCGGCCACAAGCGGCTTGATGTGTATTGATTGATCAAACGGCGCAGCGGCCATGCACCAAAGACCACACAATGTCAGTGCGGTGACAGTCCGGATACGTCAGCGCGCTTCAAGGCGACAGACCGAAAGCAGCACAGTTTTGTTTAGTTAT
The DNA here is from genome assembly GCA_021464625.1 of Proterorhinus semilunaris. Lineage (NCBI taxonomy): Eukaryota > Metazoa > Chordata > Actinopteri > Gobiiformes > Gobiidae > Proterorhinus > Proterorhinus semilunaris. The sequence goes on from CM038359.1 coordinate 22,809,029, forward strand.
TTGTTCTTACTTTTATGTGTACGTATGTGACTTTAGCGTCCTCCGTATGGGTCACGTGATGGGGTCAGCCCCATGTTTCTTGAAACCTGCTGTCCTAGGTAAGGTAAGATAGGACTTTATTGATCTCACAATAGAGAAATTCACTTGATGAACACATGTCTTCAGGTTCAATCTGTGTTTACTGGAAAACATTGGTTTGTTAGCGTGCCTTCAGCTAAAAAGACAATTCCAACAAACCGATGCTGTCATTCTGGGATAAGTAAAGTGCCCTTTAGAGATATTTCACAAAGCGGTAAATACGTAGGTACTTACAAGACGTAGGTGCGTAAAAGCAGATCAATAAGCCTCAATTATGCTTTAAATGTCCACTTTAATAAATCTCCAAACAGGAATCATCTCTTCAAACTTTCCACATGAACCTGAAGTCTCAAGACCTTTCAACAGACAACAACGATGCCTTACTGTCTGTCTTTCTAATTCCAGCACTTTTACATACTGATGTGAGAAATGATATAATAAAAATAATAAGCAAATCAATTCTTCTGTAATATGCAATAAAGAAAAGTTTGACAAGGGATTTGCCATTCCCTGCACCTCATTGTTAATCCACATTTGGCTCTTTAGAACGCAGTAATGTCAGGCGAAGACATAGAGCACAAAATATAGTGCTGGAGCAAATTTGTGCGACTGATGCATTTTTTAAGTTCCAAACTTAAGGGAAAAGGATTTCCTCACCTTCAATTTTAAAAGTGTTTACTATGCAGCAGTACCGGGATTAAAAATGATTTCTCAACTCACAAAGATTTCTCTCCAAAAACGTGCCCCGCCGCACTGCGATCTAATTTCACTGACAGAAATTTTGGAAATGCCACTGAAATGTCATTCTGCATCTCCTTTATTTATCTTCCTTCACTTGATAATAGTTTAGCTTTTATTTCCTTCATATAAAATTGATGTCAGTGTAACAAAGATCAAAGCGGATATCACATTGAAGGCGCTGAAACTAAATAATGCAAAATGCCACAAGAAAAAGAAGGGCTGCAGACAATAACGTTTATTTATTTATAGTAAAAAAAAAAAAAATAATAACTTTTTATTCTGCCTGAATACATTTTCTATAAAAGAAGTTTACCAAAGGAATCTCAACTCTACTCATTAAATAGTCTACGTTTGAGGCTTCCTTTTACGGGTATGTGAGCGCCCTTAATCCAACAGAATTTGTTGTTGTTTATAAAGTATAGTCAGACAACTGTTTTCGGTTTGATCCCAGCTCTGGCCAGTGCCGTCAGTCGATAAGGACAAACTCTACTTACTTTTTTAAGATCACTTTGTGTGTCCTTGAGCAAAGCAAGGCAAGTTTATTTGTGGAGCACAATTTATGAAGTTCAAAGTTCTTCACAGTTGCATACAATTACAAGAAAGCAGAGAAAATCAATAAAACATCGACATAAAAATGTATTACAGTAAAAGGCAAGAGTGCAGATAAAATACTTTAAGTTTTCATATGCTCGGGTAAAAAGAGCTGTTTTCAGCCTGGATTTGAACATTGTCAGAGTTGAGGCCTGTCTCACATCCTCATGAAGACTGTTCCAGATTTTAGCTGCATGAAACTGAAACGCAGCCTCACCGTGTTTATTATTGACTCTGGGAACCACCAGGAGACCCCTCCCTGAAGTTCTCATATGGCTCTAACATGTCAGAGACAGGAAGCTAGTGCAGAGACCGGAGCACTGGACTAATATGGTCATTTTTCCTGGTTCTCGTCAGGACTCGAGCAGCAGTGTTCTGGATGTTCTGCAGCTCTAACAGTGAGCAGCCGTTACAGTAGTCTAACCTGCTGGAGACAAATGCATGGATGAGTGTCTCTAAGTCTGGTTTTGACACTATTCCTCTGATCTTAGCAATGTTTTTCAGATGGTAAAAAGCTGATGATGTTATTGCTTTGATGTGGCTGTTTAAGTTCAGGTCTGAGTCCATGATTACTCCTTTCTAACCTGATTTTTGGTTTTATAGAGAGAGAGACTCGAGGTGACTGATAACTGACTTTCTCTTTGTGTGTGTGGGACAAAAACAAAACAATGATCTCAGTGTTGTCTGTGTTTAGTTGGAGAAAGTTGTTTTGCGTCCACAAACTGATCTGTTTGTGCAGTGACAGAGTGTACATCTCAGTGTCATCTGCATAGTTGTGGTAAGACACATTGCTGTTTATACCATGGTCAGGGTGGATACTCGATTCTGATTGGCTGGAAGGTGTCCGTTAAAAAGTGATAATGTGCACCTAGCCCGGAAAAAGTTAAATAGCAGTTCAATCACGTTCAATATCACTCCACAGCAGCTGTTCCCATAGTAACGGTAAACAATTGAGCTGGAACTAGTTTCAGGTAAAACTGATTAAAAAGTTAAATAACTCCTGCCCAGGACTAGCAAATAAGCAAACAGGCCCCAATGAACAGTTTCAGTTAGCCGGACCATGGTGTAAGTGGGATAATGCACTCCGAGGAGTTCATTATCAGAAATAACACGCCTCCGCGTCATCCAGTTATTTCTGATAATGGACACCTCGTCGTGCATTATCCCTTACTTATTAGCTGACCCAATGGAAGCATGTACAAGTTGAATAAGAGGGGTCCCAAGATTGACCCCTGGGGGATCCACAGGTCATGCCAATTTTGTCTGAGACATGTGTAGTTGCTCATTTCGACCAAGTATACGACCTGTCCTCGAGATAGGACTTGAACCAGTTTAGAACAGTACCTGAGATTCCCACCCAGTTTTCTAACCTGGGTGTGTTAGAAAACCAACCCAGTGGGTGAGCAAGACACTTCACTAGCAGCACATGCAGTATGTATGAATGAGTGATTGGTGGGTTGGTCGTTGAGGGTGTTTGCAAAAAGTGGTTGCAGTGAATACAAAAGTCTGAATAAGTATCTTATTTATGTGTTTTGTTTTTATTATTTATTGTTTTTAGTTAATTGATTTGGTTTCACTTGATTTGCCCTTGTATACCTACCGTCAATCTTTGGAACTTTGGAAACGCTTGTTTATAAAATGTGCTACAGAAATAATTGGATTGGATCCTAATTTGCGCCATCACAAATCTGTACAGGACAGATTTTACGCATGAAATTAAGGAATAAAACTGAAGTTAAAAAAGAGGGTTAAGAGTATATGCACATATACCATTTTCACTCTGGACAGAATCGTCAGTGTCCTGGATTGAGTGTCACATATAAAAATTAACAATGCAGACACTCTTCATCCACTGTTGTCATGCATTAACATTGCTTGCATTCCTCCTATAATGTAGAGATAATGTGAGTGAAAGCGAGTGGGAGTCTAAGACCCAATTAACATTTTCTATGGTACATTGTTGCATGAGGGATTATAGCCAGTTCAGAATTAAACATATTGATTCAAATTCTTTACTGTTTTTTTTTGTTCCTCTCTCTCTCTGGGCCCCGAGTCCATAATAAAGTTGAATTGATGTGTAAAAACATGAGACTAATATTTTTGACCATTATGACGCTATTATAAGGAGTGTGATATGACTTTCCAAAGTGTACAAAACTGAGCCAATATCTTTGCTGAAATATTTACTCTTCTAGCATTGATGATTATTGCAAACTCTAAACAGTTATAATGTTCAAGTGTTCCAACATGGGACTAATAATTTCACTCTTAACTGTACGCTGTAAAAAGAGTTTTCATAATGGTCAGTCTGCAGCGCAAATGCTTGGGATAATGTTTAAGTAATAAAATCATGCCTCAAGATCTACTTTGTATAACTATATTAAAAGTAATTTCAGCTCCATAAAGTGGTGATAAAATGCAAAGTCCAAGATTTATCCCACTCAATCTCTCTAAGTGTGTCTTAGGTTCTCAACTCAAGTCCTGCCAAGCTGGAGATTTACTCACCAGTCGGACTCAGCGGCCGTCCAAACTTCACTTAAAAATGTATAAAAGATAAAGACCGAGCAAAGTACAAAATCCAATCCCAGTGTCACTTTGGGCACCTTATAAAACTTACATTGGGTCCAAGAGGAGTAATGTTCCCTGGTTGAGATATGTCCCCCAGGCGAGTGCCCCGGGTCAATGATGAGCCTTTGGGGGAGTTTTCGCGCTGAGAAAGATGAAGCACATGTTGGCTTAGGCCCCGGGAAACCTGCGTTACTCCAGTGAATTATTTACAATGATGTATAGGCCCTACTGCTGGGAAGCCATTCTCTTTCTGGCTACAAGCTCAGATGTGTTTTCCAAGGCGTATTCGTCACTGGAAGAAATTGAGAAAACGCAACACGGGACTTGATATATGACTTTGGCCGGACACTGCCCGAAAAAAAAAAAAAAAAAAAAAAGGACCATTTGCTGAATGTTATATGAACAATTCTTAAAATCCCAAGACACACGTGAAAGAGGACAGTGTTAGAATTCATTGTATTTGTTATTGCGATCTCAATGAAATGCAAATATAAGTAATAAAATGATTCGGGGTAATTACGCCAACATTATTAGATGTTAAAGAGTGCCAAGACTGTAAAATGCCCAAGTCTTTCCTAAAATCTGATCATTTGGAGCTATTAGTTTGAGTGAGGACGAAAAGTCATGGAAAGAGCCATAAAGTTGGAAAAGGTTCAAATGTAAGGTGCTCACGAATTTTGCAATATTTTACATACTGTCAAGAGCTGTCTTTCTTATATACAAAAGAAGTTTAAGTATTGTCCAGAACTTTGAAGCTTGACTCATGCAATATCAACTTTTTTTTAACTTGCCATACCTCATAATTGTATTTACAGTTTAGTCTAGTTTGACTAATCCTGGTTACTGAGGTCATATCTTCTTTGGCAGCAGAAAGTACACTATTTTGGACTTCCTGCATGTTGCTGCGTAAGATTTTCCATGTCCATAAATTGTCACCGGACCAGTTCTTCGCCCAAATTCCGTCCACTATGGTGCCTCTGATTAGTTAGCATGACGTTTGCTAAGAGAGAAATCTCGAATTTCCTTTTATTTCTGTTTCTCATTTTCACTGCTGCCTTCAGAGGGCGCTCCAGGCCAATTCATAATACTGACCAGCACAATTGTACAATCATGTACAGTAATCTTTATGCATAGACTATACTTCTAAGTTGTAGAAAACAAACCACCAATGCTGCATTGCCCAAAGGAATGTTTATAAGCCATTAATTAGGCATAATCTATTACCTAAACTGAATTTATGATGTGTCATTCCACTACTGCCTACAGAGGATTCCAAATCCTAAACAGCCCAATCTCTAACTCTTCATTTATGAGGCTAGAATAGACATTTTTTTCACATTTTACAACATAACATATCCATGAATGTCAAGAAGTAAGTTTCAAAGCTCCAATGATTCTTGGAATGACCGCTTTATGACCAAGGTGAAAAACCCCACTTTATTGATACTTATTGAACAAATTTGCTTTAGTGTCTTGGTCAAGGATAGTTCATCAACAAGAACAAGACCACCAACATTCAAATGGCCAATCTTTGACCCCAAGTCACAGAGATTCAATGTCATTCAATGCCTTGTTTAAATTCACCGTGTCACTTAACATCACCCTTATCTTTGGTATATTTTAGGTGCTCATGGCCATGTCATTGAGGCCTTTGTAAAAGCAAACATGGTGAGATGTTCAGCTGAAGGTCAGTTTTGTACTTTGTGACAGTTCTCGTAGACACAATTAGCCTGGAACAGAAAGTTTGAATGAGTTTGTTGGCAGCCAATCGATGTTTAACTTTCTACGTTCTATCCGTCCATTAGCCAAGCGTGTTCAGCCTTCATTATTTTACTTTTTTGGGTTTATGGAGCAGATCCAAAGCAGCCGTGAGTGGTTTGTGTCTGAAGGAAGTCATTAAAGCTCACTGTTCATTTCAATGCAGCCGCACAATTTAGTTATTGACGAGTGAAAAAAGAAAATTAGGTCAGAGAAATGTGGAGCGCCAGGCGTTCATGGGACACAAAGGCATTCTCGGATTTCGAAGGTTTATCTTGGAGCCTTTTTGAAGGGAGTGATTTCAGGTCATTGGCATTCAGGCGCCGACGAGCTACGCCGATGCTAGTAGCGTGTGTGCGAGCGACTGGCGGATGCGATTAAAGTATGTTTTGTGAAGTAACTTTAAGAGGTAGCTATTGATTGATGTTGTTTTTGAAAAGTCTTCAGGCGTGGGATTGAAAGCGCTCAATCGCTCCAGGGTTTTCTGGCCGGTAAGCGAGTCGTTGTAAAGCTCCCAAAGGGGAAAACTTTGCGGTTTGAAGGCAAGATCAAGTAAATGAATAAAAATAACTGTAAAAAAAAAAATACATTTGGCATTGAGTACTTTCCAGCACTTTCCAATAGCAATTGATTTCAGATTAAAAAGAATGGCCAGGCGATCGGAGGTTTACTTTACTGTGCGGTACAAAGAGAGGTCTCTTAAAATTGGATTTGGTTTCGCAAACCCAAAATAACTACGGGCACAATAGCCAAATTAAATAATAGAAATGATGGTGAACAAGGCCAACATGATGACAATGGGGCCTTTTGGGGAAACAATTCAAAATCCTCATTTCATAACTTTTTTTTGGCTTGTTGTTAGAGCTCCCTAACTTTGAGTGTTGGGCACAATTGAAACATCTTGGTTCATACCTTGATTGACACTCTGGGGTATTATTATTGACTTATACCAAACACATTAATAGAAACATAACAGATACATTGATAGAACAATATTTGATTTGATAAACATTGCGGATATACACTAATTATCAGTGTCAGACTATTGCAAACTGTCATCTATCTGTCAGAGAGGTCTCACGATCTACTGGCATTACTTTTTTGTCTTGAAGCTAACGGCTAACATGAATTAAACATGAAAATAGATGCAAGATTTGAAATGAGCCTGCTCCAAAAATAATCAGCCTGTCTTTAGTATAAATACTTTTTAGACGTTTAATTTTTGCGGTGGTGTTTTTTGATACTAGCCGTTTGCGCTGAGGTAAACAGTTAAAAAGTCCTACCTTAAAAAACACAGACGTTTCCTGCAGTCAAGAATTTACATCCAACGTAATGTTTTTAACACGTAGCGAGTCACTTCGGATCAGTATCTCACTGTCAGTGATGTTTCCTTGAACCATTAATTTTTTTAGACAAGACCTCATAGGGAAATAGCGGAGACAGGATACGGAAACACCGACTTAGGATCCACTTGGAAGTCACGTGTCATTTGCGTGCATAGAGCCTATTGCCTTTCTCTCTTAATTCATTCACACCGGTGCAACCTCGTCAATCAAAACTTTCCCTCAGATCTTCCATGTTGGTAGCCCACAAAATAAAATACATTTTGAATCAATGTTGCCCTCATTTGGACTTCAGTTACTCAAGTTTAAACTTTTTTACTTTTTACCTGAAGTTCCTAGGTAGTTCTCATCGTAAAAGACTCATGACCAGGGTGCACTTATTCCACATTAACTGCTCTGGTTGAAAATGTAACCACAGCCCTTGAATGCCTTTTGCTTCTGCTGCGCAATAGTCGAGAGTCATGTGGCCTGTGTTCTGAGAAGATATGTGGAGATTGAGCGATCCAGCGAGCCCGACGCCGCCTCTGGCTGCACTCCTTGATTACCTGGTTTATAGCGTCAGCAGTCCCTCACCATGGAAACCCCTCACACCTCCCTCCCTTTGCGGCTCATTACTCCAAAGACTGGTCTGCGGTCAGCTCACCCGGGCGCCCACACTTCACGAACCACACATTGTCAGTTATTAAAGCTGATCTGGGGTCAGTGAATGAAGTCGGTGACCGGTGTTATTTTCCTGCAGCTCCGGTTCTGTGTGGAGTTCGTTTAATCAAAGGGACATTAGGAGTGATGACCGCAGATCTATAATAAAACTCTAGACGCTGTCCTGGTCAACCTTAGGAATTAATGTCCAGCTCTGGCGGCCATATTGTGATTGTCCATTCCACTCAAGAACTCATGTAAACTAATGGGAGACTCTTAATGTTGTGATTTTCTTTTAATTTGCTTAATTAATGTGGCTTTTATTTAGTTGTGCATTATATAGCATTAATATTTGATCAGGCAAATGTCTTGGAAAGCATAATTTTGTTTTTTTTCTTAATAGTCACTGTTTGCTGGTGTAAAATTAAAGTATTAATTAATGATAGACGTGCGCACAATGTTTGGGCATTCAAAGACACCATATATAGCTTTATAATTTACCCCTTTGAGTCAAAACATATATTGGCTTATCTATAAATCAATAGAGTAGTGGTGATAGGAGTAATATTCATGTTTATATTTGTGTAAAATTATGTCCTGACAAAGATGTCCTGGTATGATTTATCCCTCCAAAATTACCATTGTATCTGTTTGTTTGATTTTTTTCCACCTATTTTATTCAATAGTAATTTATTTATTTAAAAATACTATTGGATATAATTTAACATTAATTAAGTTAACATTTCTTCAAAATTAGAAATTGGCTACCATAAGCTGGCCGCCACATTTGCCACGGCAATTGTTGCCATTTTATTACTTTCGGGCCCGACCTCTCCCAAACATTTAAATATAAATTGGAAAACACTACAGCGAGTGGGCACAAGCAGGTTGTTTTTGGAGCTTCACATCCAAATTAATCATTTTGCGGGGCGTTTGGACAATGCCATATAGTTTGCATCATATTCAACAAACTTTTTTTTCTTTTTTTTTTTAATCCACTTGGCACAGACAACTCTACAGACTGTCTAGACTAAAAATATTAATTAAAAGATGAGTCTTAATCCAAAATGGTCCTTTTCCAAGACATTCTGTGTGAATTGTTAAGACTGTGAGCAGATGACCAGCAAATATTGTCTGCACTGTATATGTATGTTTATGATTCTTTTCCATAGTTACCGTAAGTGAGCGCTAACGCTGGACTGTGCAATCAGGTAACTGACTATCAAGGTGAGATGAGGGGCTCGGTTATCAAAGGTGAGAGTAAGAGCAGCTGCAAAGATGAACAAAAAGTCAAGTGATCTCAATAACTTATGAAGCCACAGACAAAACTTTCCCAAAAGCTGTGCATTTCCTCATTCGGCATCGGTTAAAAGGGTGGGAGTTGCCTCATGAGCCGATCCCTAATTGCACTGAAGCCTCTGAGGCGCTGCAACACTTCGGGGGATCGTCAGTCAGGATTTAAACGCCGTGTGAAAACAAAGATGGCTCCTTCACTGGCGCGCCTTTGGGGTGAGAAAAGGGAACGGCCCAAGGCACCCGCGAAGAGGGAAATGATTCTGTCTCCCGAACAACAAGGCTCGACCACGCCTTCCTCCTCTGAGCGGTAAGAGCCCCACAGGTGTTGTTCGCTGCAGGCAGTCATTACGGCATACATCATTACGCCCTGTGAAGACGGATTCTGCACACGACTTCAAAGTTGAGCGAGGGAAAACTTCTCGACTGTTCCGCTTTCATTGCGCTATTTATTAAGGTTGAGGTGATATTACTGCCTCTTTCCTTTGGATGTGACTCAGAATTCAGTAACTGAGGCAATCTGTCAAGTGGGAATCAATCTCCAGATCTCTGTGGGTTTGGACGGGATTGCCTTCTCGGATTATCCTTTTATTGTGCCCGAATAGTCTTTTTTTTTTTTAAGCTGTGATCAGACATATACCCAGAGAGGTTGTGTGATGTAATCTGCACTTGTTCCCTAACTTTCTTGGCAATTCTTTTTTTTTTGGTGGCAATTCTATACAAAGATGTGAAGTCATGTAAGATGTGAGCCATCCTTACGTCCGCGATTACTAATAAAATAATTGATTGCCGAATTGACCAAACAGAGAAAAACGTGGTTCACCCGCACCAAAACAAACATGGCGGCTTCCCCTGAGATGAACGATAACGAAATGAGATAAGAATGAAAAGAACTCTTCTTTGGAACCATTAGATGCTTTTGAAGAGAAAGTGATCCGCGGGCCTGGTTAACAGTTACAATAAAAAGGAGTGCGATTAAAAAAAAGACCACTGAACACTAAAATCAAGCATCGGGACGTACCGAACACGGCTAAGTGTTTTCCGATCGCACTGATACTGTGAAGATTACCCTTGTCGGTTGCACTCATTTTCAGTGCTTTCACGAATCAAAATCTCGCCATTAACTCCGGGTTGTTTTTTTTTTTTTGCAACGCAGAGCTCTTTGTTTCACTGACAGCACCAAAAAAAATCATTCTTGACACCAATTACATTTCCTTCCAAACTAAAAGCAGAAGTGTGTCAACATCATTTCCACCCGACCAGTTTGCTACAGTACAAACGAGAACCGTTTCCATGCAGTAATATTCCAATTAATTTTTGCTCAGAAAGAAACACGGTTCTGTCATTTGGTGAGGTGCGTCGGTATTTGAGGCTAATTGGGTTTTATTACACCGTCTTTGGCTGAAAATGTCACAAGAAAATCACTGTCTCGTGTATGGCTGATGTTATCCACGCACGTTATATTGAAAAATCCATTACGACCTATAATAAATGATTAATTTCACCCACGTTAAAATGAGCCTTTTAAAGCTGTGTAAAATTATTATGAGTCCATGGTTCAGCAGAGAGGTGCGATGCGTTCAGGCTTTTGATGGATTCCAATTAGGTTCAATTAGAACCCGTGCCGCTGTAAGTTTTTCCCCTTCCCTTCTATTTGTTGTCTTTATTTTGTCGAGGCTGCCCCGGCTGTCGCCATGGGAGACGCTCTTCTTGGAGTAACCCGGTGCGTCCTCGCAAGCATATTCCTATTTTCTGCTTCAATGAACTGGCGGTCCCCAATAATCCTAACACCACCATTTAGCCGGGCAGGCCCCCCCCCTTCCAAACTTTCTTCTCCTCACACAGCAGGGCATGAATTCCCCCAGCCCGCCGGAGGAGAATTAATGTGCATAGTTCTCCTATTTTGGACCTTGAAAGCTTTGCAATGAGGTAACAAAAGGTGTTCCAAATGTCTTGGTAGCAAGCCACATAGTTAACCGCTTCTTTGCGCAGTTGTTCAACCAGAGACTGCCTCACAGAAACATGAATCTTAAAACTGGTAAATTAGTGATTCATCTCAATATTTCATAGTCCTTTAATTATCTGTCTGCACCTTGTATTTTTGCCTCCAACTCTTTCACTTCTTACCACCCGTCTTAAAGCAGTACTAAGTAACTTGTTTACCTTAATAAATCCTTTCCGTAGTCCCTCTGGGGGTAATAAAACTTGCAACGTTCCCTGCACCGGGTCGGAGGCGCAATACACACTAATGGAATCACGAAGAAGAAGCTAACAGGCTAACGGGCAAAGCTAGCGCCACTTAAACAGTATTTACAGCCAAGTTTGAGTGAAAAAAAAAAGATCTCCAAAAAACCGCAACATGCTACAACACCTGCAGTGGCGCTTATGGCCTCTAGGGGCACAAGTTACTTAGTTCTGCTTTAAGCAAGTGCATATTCTCCTGTTCAGCTTTACCCAAATCTAAAACCTTCTCGACTGAAGCTTACAGACTTATAGGCCAGTGTAACACCTCAGTGAAAGCCAAGACCTACAAAACTTATCTAAACTGATCTTTTTTCGCTTTCTTTGTCATCTCAAAAGAGTTTTTGTTGCTTTTTTTGTTGCTCGCTTGCTTATTTGTCACGTTCTTGTTGCTCTTTTGTGACTTTTTCATTGTGTTACATTTTTGTCACTTTTTTGCTGCACTTTGATCGTTTTTTATTGTCCCTTTCTTGTCGCTCTTTTGTTGATGTTTTTATGGGCTTTTTCACTGCGTTTTTGTCGCATTTGTGCCACTTTGTTTTTGCTCTTTTTAGGTCAATCTCTGATGCTTTAATGTTGCGTTTTCATCCTTGTTTTCGTCTCGTTTTTGACGCTATTTTGATGCTTTTTTTCAAGAAGCTTTTAGATTTGGGTAAAGCCAAACTGGAGGAAATGTGCTCGGTTCAGGTGGGGGTTAAGAAGCTAAAGCAGTCATTCCCAAAGCGCAGGACAAGGACATTCATAACACACACACACACACTTTACCTGGTTAAAAGTCTGATCTCCAGAGACCATTTTCTCTTCAAATGAAATAAATAAATACTTGAATAATCCTCTCTCCTGTGCTTTTCGTGTGAACAGCAGGTTGGAACAATAGGCGCTGTGCTTTCATGTTAACAGGCGAGAGTGCACGAGAACGGGCCCGAACCCCAGTGGGAAAACAGGACGCGTCGCTGGCACAAATTCAGGCACTTCTGTCTAATGCTGACTTATCTGTAATAACCAGAAACAGGATCAAGCCGCAACAGGAAAAAAAGGATACACGACTATTTCACTTCGAGCTACATAGCACAGAGCCGTACCCAATATGAAAGTTCAGCTAAAGCTTTGTTGTCACCATTTTTGTCGAAGGATTTCTCTTCAAAGATAAAGATTTGCTGATCAAGTATGTTCAATTTCAGGAATCTTGGGAATCTGCACAACCCAGCAGAAATCATCAATGAAGCATAGTGGATAAGAGTGAAAATGTAGCCCCAGGAAACCCCCAGGAAATAAAAATGGCTGTTAGAGATGGACACAATGCACTGATGAAGACAAATCATGAATTTTGGTAAGCCTAATCCAACCGATTGATCTTCGAATACAGTAAAGTGGACCCTCACCATCAGTTATCCATGAATTCAGACTTTCACGGGAAACTGGTGGAAGTGTTTTTTATGTGCATCCATCACTCGGGGAGCACCATTTGTTTTATTGGATTTATTTTGGCAAATATTTATATTATCGTATGTCTCCACAGCAGATGGTTCCACATAGATAGTGGTTATGAATATGAGGGAGAACGATGGCACTTTCATGGGCATCTGTGTATCCCAGTTCTTTGGGAGCAGGTGCTGAATATGAATGTAAATCCCAAGCTCAATTAAGAAAGAAAATAATAATAAAATCAGATTCCCCGGACCCATCAGTGAGTTTCTATCTGTGGGGTTTGACAGCCTTCATAGGAAGATTTCCATGCGTATGTAACGTGGGTTGACAATGACTATATCAAGTGTAAGATATGGGTTTACTGCATTCGACCAATACCTCAGTAAAACTCAGGAGCTATGAGAGACAGTGCAGCCACACGTCTCCAGAGCGTGGGCTTGTGTATACGGATTACTCAAAACATTATGACAAGCAAACTCCAGTTTATTACGTATTTCCAAACTAGTACTTCTCCTCTGATTGATTTTTAAACTTCTTTACTCTGTGTAACTCCTTCTTGGTGTCATGGCGACATGTAAACAATAGGCAACTTCCCTCTCTCTTTTTATTGCCTTTTTCTGTGAACTGCATTCTGTAGTTTCTGCATCATTTTACTGGATACATTTGTACATCTTTAATGCGTTTTTGTCAGGTTCAGTGTATTTTTTACTGCAGACAGTCCGTACTAGCCATGAAGGACCCAGGTTTGTTAAAGGTACACAGCTAGCTTATGAGCTAAAGGCATTTGAGACCTACACATGTCTTCTTCTGAAACACTGAAGAAGCACCAAGAGCCCCCCACACCCGCAGCACAGTGGAAGCGTCACAAGAGGAGCTACAGGAAACAATGACGGGTCAAACAAGGAGGTATCCGGGGAAGATATCCAGGCATCCTAATGATATCCAGGCAAAGCCATATATCATTAGGATGTCTATCACCACGATTGATCTGGCTAATGGACGTTCACTGGAGAATAAGACGGATTATATTCGTCTGCTAAGCTCTTCTCAGATGGTGAAAGACTGTTGTGGAGAAGAGGGAGCTACGGCAGAAAGAAGGAGGAGCTGACCAGTGCAGGACGCCACGCACTGAAACAGGGACAAACCCAGGAAGCGGTGAGCCGTTGCAGAGGATCACTCCAAAAACATGCTGGTCAGGTTGGCCCACAATGGCTGTGCGCTCAGTCGGAGCGGCTCAGGACTAACACCTGAACGCAATTGTGTTGTGCAATTGTACAATGACAAATAAAGCCCTAACTTACTTACTTACTTGTCACCAGTTCAACATGGCTACATCCTTGCATCATTTGTGTTATTCACTGGCCACTACAGCAACAGGACACACAACCACAAGGTTTTTTAGACCATCACAATGAGGTCCAATGTGGCTCAAATCCAGCTTTTGCCACACAAACTAAGCACACTTTTCTATGGACAAGTGTTTGCTTCTCCATGGGTTGGAATAACAGGCAGCTTGGGTGAGCGGTACAGTGTGTGAGCGGTTGGTAGTCTTTATCTTGCTGTTATGATATGGGCAGAAACTCTAGATCATAGCAGCTAGATACATTGATCATTTGGTCCGGTTCAGCAACACTGTGTTCCCAAAGAATGAGATCAGCTGACGACCTGAACACCCTGAGTGTCCAGGTTATTCCATCAATGGATTTCTTCTTATTCCCTGATGGCACATGCATATTCCAAGATTAACAACGCCAGGATTCACCGGGCTCACGTTGTAAAAGAGCGGCTCAGGGAGCATGAGACATAATTTTCACACATGGATTACCCACCACAGAGTCCAGATCTTAACCCCATTGAGAATCTTTGGGACGTGCTGGAGAAGAAGGTCAAACTCTCCCCGTCAACATGAGCTCTTGGTGAAAAATCCACGCAACACTGGGCCTTTCGACATTGCAGACGCTTATTGAAACAAAGGACCAGCCAAATATCAGAGCGTGTGACCTTTCTATATTTGGTCTGGCTTTAATGCATTATTTTTATTTTGAATTCTTAAAAAGAATGCCGATCATGTTCACCTTTGCTATAACTTTGCAGCCGACAGACCTCACATGCACTGTCCTGTCCCGCACCAGTAGCGCCAGGTTTTACTGACCTTTCAGCAAGTCTTCATGTCCCGAACCTAAGCACCCCCGTTATCTCTGTGTTTGACTCTTTAATGGGAGAGGCGCAGACGAAGCCATTATTAAACGCTGTGATGTGAATCCCGATACAGCCCGCGCTCTCGTATAAATGACCTGAAATACAGCCGTCTGATCTCCTGAAGCCCGGCTGACTGTGTTCAGTATTTCATGTAGACTTTTTTTTTTTTAGATGAAAATCCTTCTTACTCGAGTGAGAAATGCACTCTCCCCAGACGACGAGCTGTCATGGTGACCTTGAGTAATGCCATTTTTACAGTTTCACTCTCCCCCGTGGCCTTTGTGACAGGATCCTAAATGCTTTAAAGTCACATGGATTTCTTTCCACTCACTCTTTAGCAGCACTTTCACAAAGCAGTGTTCTGTGACTCAGTGTGGGCGCAGAAGAACAAAAACAAAAAAGAACACATTATGTTTTGTGTTATTCTCAGAACTGAATGTGATTAAATCGTACTGTGCGTATAATTCATTTGCTCTGCATTCAAGTCATCTTTTTTTTATTTGAGCAGCTGAGTATTCAACAGATGACAAAAACAAATAACAGGTATGATGCCCAAAAGCAGAAGCAAAGAGCTTGTACACGCAAGTGAGTAGAACGATACACTATGTTCTTACGGACTATACTGTACCTCCACAAAGTGTAACTTATACAACTTATACTAAATGAATGCAAAGTTAATGATAGTAAGACATTTTTAGCATCTTAATGGAATTTCAAAGGTTAAAACATTCTACAATGACACAAATGAGCAAATCAAGCAGTTTTATTGGACTAACTCTTTTTGTATTGAGTGTTCAATAGTAAAATGAAACAAAACAAAAATGTCACAGCGCATGCTGGTGGTCCAGTGGTTGCTGTCATGAACACTGTTAGTCCCGGCTCTGACACTTTGCTGATTGTCTCTTCAGGCTCTTTTCACCTTGTGCTTTTCTGTCCAATAGAAAGTCTTTGGGCCCGAAACTAAACAGAGATCACGGAAGCACATGTCAGGAAAACGTCATAATCCATTGCTGCACAAAAGTTCAACTCTTAAAAAGGAAGAGATTATTTTTTGCTAATACTAGTTATAATTAGTATAAAACAACAACAATGTATTGTGATAACTTCTAAAGAAATACTGCTCAGACCTATTTTGTTACGCTCTAAGCATTTGATCTGCCTTTGACTGTGCCTGATGCCAGCTAAAGGGAGCGAGGGATTCACCCAATTAATTTACCGAATACCGCAATAAAAAAAAAAGAGCCTGAAAGCAGGCGCCCAAGTGGATGGCCCCGCAATTCAATTAATTAAGTAGAGTGTGCATTCTGCTGCATGAAACCCAGTTCGCCACAGAGTGATGTCATCTATGCTAACAGGCTGTGTGGAGTTTGGACTTTTGTTAGCTCTGGAGATGAGAATGTGTTAAAGTTACGAGATGCTCCGCTGCTGTTGGTTTTAGGCGTTTATAGGCTAAGTTAACGGAACGCTTTAAGCTAATGAGATGGCAGTAACGTGTGTCTCCTAAGAACTGTGTGCCAGTGGCTTTGCAAGTGATACTAAGAGGAGAAGGGGGTTAAGAACGTTTTCAGGTTTTTAAAGTAAACTAAACTCAAGTCTTCAGAGCCCAGAGTAGGGTTTGCATCTCGAGGTTTCTTTGTTTAGAAGCTGCCTCACCCAATAGACCTTCAAGTGTTGGTGAATCAGTAAATCGAAGGGAGAGAGACAGTCAGTCAGTGAGTGAATCCACCAGTATGATGAGTGGTTACACATTTGAAATGCAGAGGAGTCTACAGTCTTTGTCTTGAAGCGTAACAATTCCCCAAAAGTGCTGAGCAGGGGCTGTGTTGCTGACGAGAACAACATGTCCAAGGGGATACCTTCACTTTTATCTGTGGGGTCCTGAAATCAATTGTGCAGACACTCCAGGACAGAGAAGGAGGCCAGGAGCGGCGAGTCGTATTTGTTACACTCTCAGGAGGTTATTTCAGGGGCACTGCAGGAGAACTTTGATATGACGGTGCCGTGGGAGGAGTATCGCTCAACATCAGCTCTAAAACTAAATTCAAGCACGTTGTTTAGCAGCGAGCGAAGGAACAGTGTCCTTCAAAGCAAAGGTAATGTTTATTAAAAGTCCTGTTTATGCAAAATGCAGCCTTCTTAAAGTACATTTGGACATTTTGCAGCTTCGCACTTTGATTGTTGATGAAGGGCCAGACACTTTGAACTATTTTGATGGAGACCGGCTGAAAATGCGGGACTGCAACAGCATGGCGTGGTTTAAAAGAAAATATTTGGCTTTATTTAGGCTTTTACAACTTCTTTTCTGCGTGAAGGAAGGTGTGTCTGGACATACACGGTAATGTCATATGTTGTTGTAATTAGTTCAATTAACATTAACATTAGCCAAAACTAATCATGGATGAAGTAGTCGGGGGTTTTGCCTCCGCGTTCTCGTGAGTTTATGTTCAGTTTATATTTTGTGAATTGGGCTCATTGCTAATTGGTTTATTTCACGGACAATCTGTGCGCATTAGGCCCGCCCGTTCAAACTGCTCCAATTGCTCCGTGGCCGGACTAACTTCCCTGCGTGGAATGGACAGGGACTAGTATGACCAGAGCTGTGGGAAGACATTTTACTTACGGGGTGCTGAGGGAAAAAATTGACCCCAACAACGCTTTTTCTGTGCATACTTCCTGTGTATTAATATTGCCTGCAGTTCGCAAACTATCCACCAGGGGTGCTGCAGCAGAGTATAGCAGATCCAGGCAAACTTTCTACTCCTAAGCCTGTGTAGTTTTGTAACTTTAGATACTACCCCTCGCTGTAAAAGTGTGTTCACTGCAAGCACAGGGCACACTTCTTGCCAGTGATCAGAGTAAAGTAAAAATGAAACTCTATGTACCTTATCACAGTAAAGAAGAAGAAAGTTTATCCATGAACAGGATCAGAACAAGTTTGGTGTCGATGTCTAGACTTTAAAACCTCTTACGCCTGAACCGAGTGCAGTTTCTCCAGTTCGGCTTTACCCTAATCTAAAAGCTTCACGGCTGGAAGGCAACTGTAATGCCTTTTGTTGCTTCTTTGTTACTTTTTTGTGGCTTTTTGTCATCGCTTTTTTTTAGTCACATTTTTGTCGCATTTTCATCCTCGTTTTCGTTGCTATGTTGGCGCTTTTAGATCCGGGTTAAAGCCAAACTGGAGAAAAATGTGCTCGGTTCAGGTGGGGGGGGGGGTTAAGAGGTTAAAACTCAAAAGACCATTATGGAAGTGTCCGTGTGATGGTGAAGACAGTGTGGGCTGGCGTTTTGAGTCGGAAGAGCGAGAAACAGACTCAATTAGCAAAACATTTGACAATTAAACAAATCCCATCTTCAGGCAAACCTCAAAAAGTCGACCTTGCATGATATAGGCCTTTTAAAGCTCAAAGTTATTGAGGCCATTTGATTTAAGTTTGTCTTTCCGTTTCTGTAATCATTTTTCCTATTGTTGACGCACTGGTGTACTCATAAAATAGTGTATAATTTGTTATAGCAAACCATCTGCCGTGTTCGTTAATATTCCTGAATATTATCTTTTTGTTTGTTTTCCTCTCTGCAGACAGCTAATTATCATAGTTGGATAAATTAAACACCATGAGCACCAAACACACAGACGTATAGTTATAATTCAAATTCATAGACTTAACAAAAGAACGAAATTATGTCTTTTATTCACGTACGTAAATACACAGGAGTTATGAGCACTGACAGAGACAGGAAAAAGCATCGCCGTAGTTGATTTTCATTTGCTGTGACACTACTTTTATATTTGTTTTCCTCGGGTTGTTACGGCGCGGCGGCACCCCATTTGTGAAATACGGTTGAAATACTTTTGAAAAGATCCTTTCTACCTGCTGCTTCGAAATCGGCAGCGGTCCCCCCCTTCTAGAACAGGCCTCCTGGTATGAAAGAAATTAATTATCTGAGCATGAAGGGAATTATGGCTTACCGTATTGATCGGCGAGTTGTTTTTTTCCCCCCACCAAAGTAAGGTGTAGGCGATTTATTTTCTTCTATCACATCAAACACAGGCTGAGGCTCAAACCCTCTTGAAGAAGGAAGCGCGAGAAAAAAACAAACAAACAAAAAACATGGGGGATATGGCGCTGAATTGAAAACACCTCTTACTCTGTGCGAGGGGGAAACAGCGAAACGCTCAATGGATTCACCGAGTTTGGCTCTTTTCGTGTGAGATCAAATGCTAAAACGTGATGTAAACCTTTTCAAACGCAGTAGGTTTAATCTGTTTTATGCTTCTTGCTAAAATGTTTAAGTGCAGAAAATAACTTGGACTTAATGCACGCACACTTAATTCGATCTCACCCTGTCTTCAAAACGTTTGAATAGTAGAGTGCAGTGTTTTTGATTCCACTCATCGTTACAACCTGATGAATATTTGTCTTTAGTGATATTATGCAAAGGGCAGTTTGAGATATAACTCCTGGATAACCATTCGAGTTAGGAAAAGATGACTCAAGTTGGCATCTGGCTTTTTTGTATCAAATCTTTGACACCAGTGGCAACTCCTTTGTCGTGTAGAGTCAATAACAAATTGAATCGCACCAAATTGGACTGAACCACTTTGAACTAGAGCACGGACAGTGTTCAGTGTCAAATGGCATCTCACTATTTCAGATGTAGTGAAAGAGAAATGTCAAAATATTGTTTGTCCATCACTATTAGGTCATTTTACATGAAAAAAATTTCTAACTTTATGAATGTCTAAACTTTTTTAACCCCTTACTTGCCACCCCCCAATCAGGGGGTTGGGATAGCAATTGTGACTTAAGTTGTGTTTCTCTAACAGGATGGCTGGTATCAATGGGCTAGATGGGCTGAACCCCTCCTGTAATTTTTTTGACAAGAGAAATTGTAAATTGTATTTTCTTCTTCATCCATCCATCGTCTTCCACTTGTCCGTTGCCGGGTTGTGGGGCCTGTAATGTAGGGGCTGCCCACATCACATTACACCCGCCCCTATGGCTCCTCCTGCAGGTGGTGGGTCCACAGAAGGTTCTAACCGGGCCTGTTGGTCTCCCATAAGGGGCTTCTGAACCGCTCTTTGTCTGACCCATCACCTAGGACCTGTTTGTCCTGGGATACCCTACCAGGGACATGAAGCCCCCGACAACAGAGCTCCGAGGATCATTCGCGCGCTCAAACCCCTCCACCACAAATAGGTGGCGGTTCCAGGATGTATTTTCATCTATTATAGTTAATTTTATATGATAACTAATTACCTAATGTCATTACCATACCGCCTTTGCTATGCCCAATCCCGTCAGACCTTGGAAGCTAAGCAGGGAAGGGCCTGGTCGGTATTTGGATGGGAGACCATTTGGTAACACCAGGAAGCCTAACGAATGCAGTGAGGGAGTGAGTGGTTGGTGGTGGTCGGAGGGGCCGATGGCGCAGATTGGCAGCCTCGCTTCCGTCAGTCTACCCCAGGGCACCTGTGGCTACAATAGTATCTTACCACCACCGAGTATGGAGTGAATGAATATTGCAACTAATCATTGTAGTTTTATACATCACAATTTTTACCACAAGAACAAAAAAAGGGCTAGTTCTCGGGACTATGATTAGATTAGATGCGTTTATGGAGTTTTAATGAGAGTAAGTTTTGAGGACGCAAAACTACGGTTGAGTCCATGTTTACATCACGGTAAACACTGAAACATATGACCCTCGATGAAAAAAGTTTAAACACCCCCGGTTTAAACAGTAAACCAGGTTACTTATTGCTTCCCAATTAAAATCCTATGGAGGCGTAATTAATACCCCAACTCTCCGGATTACCCAGTAGGCTATGCCACTGTTTGGACGTGAAAACCTTTATGGTTAAAACCTTCACATTTTGTTGCGTTTCTTCCAATAAACAACAAACTCAAGCTACAAAGAAAGCAGAGAAGACATAAAAAACATGGGGAATATGGGGCTGAATCACAAACAACGTCCCCTCCAGGCGCTGCATGTGGTTCTGCGTTAGGGGAACCGCATAGAGCTCATCAAATTCACAGATGGTCGCCCAATCCACCGGCGAATGTCAGGAGAAGTCACATGACAGCATGCACCTGCGAGGTACACCGCTCTCGTGCAGATGGTCGCCGGGGAATGCTGACAGAAAACCCAGCGTAAATGTCTCCGAAGCGTCTTATTTTTCATTAAAGGCGCTACATGTTTGTGTGGCTCAGAGCGACGCGCCGGCTGCCGCCCCATTTGGTCCGGATGCATTTATTTGTTTCGGATTGACAATAAAGAATTAGTGCCGAGAGGAGCGTCGCGCCGTTCCAAAAATCCATTTACTGCATAGAGGCTTTTTTGGGAAAGACACTAAACAAGCGAGATTCTGTGAAAGCCAATCAAATAGACGTAGCGTTATACGGAATTAAGATGAATATAAAAAAGGATACGGAAGCAAAAATGCACTTTGAGAGGCATTTGAAGTAAAGTTTTGAATTCACTATACACTGTGTCTCACTGTGACCCTTGGTGCTCATTTGAGATGTGAAAATGCAAGCGATGTGTGCGTTGAAACCTAGTCAGTCATATTGACGGTTTTCAAGGACTCATCAAAGTTGTCCCCTGGTTCTGCGTTTTGCTCCCATGGGATCACCTACGAACGGCAAAGCTCTGCAACACTATGAAGCTCAAAGCATGAAGTCCTTTGTAATGCCACGTCCTGCTTCTATTCTCATTCAGGGCGTATGCTAATAAGGTCAGCCACGCTACTTCAAATAAATTATTAGCAAAATTTTACAGTGAAATTTATTCCATCTCGGGATAGGAAATTAGTGTTGCGCTAAAAGGTGCAACACTTGAAAATCATAATGTGCTCATAATGTACAGTACCTCTTCGTTCAAAAGGGGGGCATTATAAAAAGACATTATTCAATTCTAGCATCAATTGGGGGTTGTTGAAATTCAATTCAATCATGTGTTTGCTTTGAACGCGGACCCACAATGAGAAACGAAGGCTTCAGAATGACTTGTATCTGGAAACATAGAGTAAGAATATCAGAGAGCCTGAATGAGGACCGAACAGTGGCATGTGAAATTATATATTAAAATTTTTAAAAAAGGAAAAAAATCACATATAAGTTGCACTTTTTTTCATAGTTTTGCTGGGGGAGCGTTTTATACTCCAGAGCGACTAATAATTATGTCATATTTCCCCCAATTTTTTAAAATTCAAATATATAATTTCACATAGAGGGCACTGCAGGCTAATCGAGCAGCAGAAAGAAAGTTTGGAGTGACTGAGAAGCGGAGGTTGCTCTAACTGAAAAAACGTGCTGCCGGGAGAGGCTTGTCAACAGTGCAGTTACGCCTCCGTGCCCAAATACGGTACATAGCGCATTTAAAAAACAGCTTCATCCGCCCAAAGTGCTGTACAACAAACGGTTACAAAATATAACAGGAAATTAGGCCTGTCACAGTTGGAAAAGGTAAAGTTCGATATATTGAGGCAGGAACCCCTCCTGGAACCGCCACCATAACGTGGTGGAGGGGTTTGAGCACCTGAATGATCCTGGAGCTCTGTTGTCGGGGGCTTCATACCCCTGGTAGGGTCTCCCATGGCAAACAGGACCTAGGTGATGGGTCAGACAAAGAGCGGTTCAGAAGCCCCTTATGAGAGACCAACAGGCCCGGTTAGAACCATGAGGCCGTCCTTCTGTGGACCCACCACCTGCAGGAGGAGCCATAGGGGCTGGTGCAATGTGATTTGAGCAGCTCCAACAGGATGCAAATGACAGTAAACCTTTGTCAATCTAAATATCTTTCAAAATCACAACATTACTTGATCACTTTTACAAATGCATTGAACATACTACATTTCTGGTCCAAAACGCATTCAACTTCATGTTTTGCTGAAATAGTCTACATTTTTTTCACCTCTAAAGTGGCCCTAAATATCCATATTTCAATTCATTCCTCAGATTCATCTCCTGTTTGCAAGTCTTTAGAAATGATACATGCATAGATTGTTACATTTGTGACATTACAAATATTATATTGGACATTAAAAACATTGAAATGGACTGACAGTTTGATTTATATTGTCATTGACAGCATCATAGATAATGACTATTTGAATTATTATTATTATTTTTTTTATCCACATTAAGTGGGACCTTGCATGGATTCAGTATTTCACCATGGAAATTGAAATTCAAAACACATACTATCTATGCAATATATATTTAAAAAACAAGCAATCAGAACAATGTAATCAAGCTTGTATGATTCCCCAAGAGTGCAGGAAAACATTTTGCACATATCCAATATATACTTTCATATTTTCCCTCTATTGCATCTGTTTCCGCACCTGCACCACGAGCTCTGTTATTGCATTCTGTTGACAGGACCTCTCTCGTGCCTCTCCGGATCCCATCGGTATCCATTACATCCCATCTTTAGCCCATAATGCTGTTATGCCTTAATATCTTCGCGGGTGTGTGGATGTAATTTCATATGTCGGACGTCGGTTCAAAGATTCAGTTTACCCCGGGGCTGCAACAATAACCTGCCTCGCATAAAACCGCTACAGCGCCATAACACTCGAAGGCAGCATCAACTCTTGCTGCTGAACTATGGCAGATTTGAGTCTTAATTATACAAATATTTCATGAAGGCGGCGCTGCTCGGCTTAGAAAAAAACACAAGCCAATTGTAAAACTCAGAAGAGATCCCGAGCTCATTTGATACAATACTACATTTCTTTTGTGGGTCAAATGGACTTTTTTCCCCCAAAAAAATGTCAGGCTTTTGATCTTCTACATTAGTCTCTTTGGACTGGCAGACTCGACACAGCTGTTGTAAAATTAAACAGCTCCATAGTGAGAGGGCGCCTCAGACAAGGTCGTTCCACACCTCCGAACGACTGCACCCTCGGAAAGTGCTCAGAAGTCTAAAGTCGTTCAAATGCTGAAGCCGTGAAAATAAAAGAGTAAAATAGGAACAGCAGAATTTCCTTTTCAAATCTGTGGATGATCACCCTTCAGACGAAAAAGGATGAAATGGACTTCGACAATCCTTCTGCTTGTTAGAAATGTGTGATACAACATGATCCTATTCTGATCCTACATCGTAACAAGGTTTTTATAGGCCTTTTTCCACACTGAGATATGTTCTTACCTGAGCTTAGACGAGTTGATTCGTACCTGTCTGGTCTTTGTGCGTGCGCTCAGTCACGCACGTGTTGTTAGCATTTAGCCGTGTTATTACGCCTCACAATATAGTACCCCTTTTTTATCAGCTTAGAAAATTGACATGTTTAATTTTATGTAACTAGACTTGGATCGTGTAACTGTATTTAAACACGTAACTTCCTCCCAGTTTGGGGGCGATACCTTTGCTGTGAGAAGCTAAATGCTAACAACACACAAAGACCAGACAGGTACGCATCAACTCGTCTAAGCTCAGGTAAGAACAGATCTCAGTGTGGAAAAAACTGTGGCCTGTTCCTTTAATGTACACTACATCATCCTTATCGAGAGACGACAACAAACTAAAAGCTTGACACATAGTCACTGCCTTCACTTCAAAGTTCTTAAACTTAAATAGCTGCACTGTAACTTCTTAAACAAGGAAACTTTCAGCCACTGACGGTCGCTGTTGCCGGGATCAAGCGCGCTGTAGTTTTCCCTTTCTGAGCGGAGCATTAATTGGCACGAAAGCCGGCGTTGTGTCGAGTTACTAAACTAGAAAGGCAGATGACAGAGGAGCCTGCACTGTATATACAGAACAGATCATATGTTTAGTGGGTTTATAACACTGAGTGGCCAACTGGAATCTTCGACTGTCACCAACTATGGCCTCCAGTGTTAATTGCGTGTATTGTGGACCTACTGTATGGAATCATTTTAATGAGAAAGGTCGTGGCGCTGAATTTCCCCCCAAATGTGTGATTCCAAAGGTCATTCCGGAGACTTCCAGCACTGTGTTCAAACCACACAGTATCCAGCTGTGGCGAATGTATTGGTGAAAATCAAAGCAGACGGCGGGAAGCCTCTTAATAATTAATCTGACAGAGTTTTTGGTCCTGAGAGGCCCGTGCAAAAAAAATATATAAAAAATACTGATGTTTGAGAAATGCTAATTAAAGAAAGGCACACACTTTGCTTGCTGGGAAAGGCATCCGTCAGCGCAGGCAGTTTGAATTCTCGCTGCTCTGGCTGGTGTTGCTCGTGATGCCGCTGGGGAAACACGGATGGAGAGCAGAGGCGCTGAGCTGATGAGTCTCATGGATCTCTCTCTCTCCCGCACTGCAAAAAAAATAAATTAAAAAAACGACGGCTGGAATTTGGACTATTGATCTTAATTTGAGTCGTTTTGACCAGATCAGACGTGTTTACCTGTTAGACAATTTTGCAGTGCTTCTGAAGTGTTGGGAAAGTGCAGCCACACTTTACGAGCCGGGAATCGTGGGCTTCCCATGTTCATTGGCCGCCAGCGACTGGTGCGTCACGTTAAAAGAAAGAAAGGATCAACATGAAGCGCGCAATAATCTGCACAAACTGCACAGAAGAGAACATTAATGGAAACCTTACCTGGCATAGAATTAAACATGGCTCTCGCAATTGTAAAACACATATTGGCTTTGAGAAAAACCTTTGTTGTCATCCAATATGATTCAGAGCATTTCTTTCATCACATGTTCCATTTTCCTTAATTCCTGGAATCCTTTTGATGCTTCACGTACCAAAAACCTCCAAACTAGCGTGAAAAAAAGGATTATTATTGTTATTACTATAAAGTGGAACAGAAGTGCTTGTAGTAAATTGGCTTTTCTTTTGTTAATTTAACGTCGAAGCGCACACTAGTTGTCCTTGGCTTTTGTTGATCCGCTGTGAACTACTTTATCTTCTTTTTTAGCTACTACAAAGAGGTAATATTAAGATCATTCTGTCGTAGCAGAGGGTTTCAAATATTGATTCTTAATTGGAAGCTTCTTATCACTCGACAGGTCCTAACACTAAACTAATGCACAAGCGGACGTCTATTTAAACTCTTCTTTCAAGGCTAACAGCTTGTATGCTACCAAATCTTAACATAGGCCTTTGAGAAGCCAGTCCAAACACTTTCGCCCACGTTGGAAACTGACAGAGACCTGGCCTGGTTCAGATCAAAACACTATAATGCAATTCATCATTTCTGTTTTATATTACTGTTATTAGACGCCATCGTTTCACCACGGCCTCATCGAATTGAAACAGCTGTGCAGTGAAGGGGAGCAATAGGAGGAGCTTATATATCAATATCAGGAAATGTTTATTTGTTTTTTGATGTTTTAGATCAATATCGCATTTTCATGCCAAAAAGTGTAAGATAGTTAAAAGTACGTGTTAATGTGAGATTATTACCAAGTAGTAAGGATAGTACCCCGTTTAAGTATTTCTTATTCACGAGACACTGTACATAATTCACTGCTTAAATTGGTTTGTTGACTTAATAAGGTTCCCCTTTCAGTCAATACAAACAAAGAGGTGAAGATGGTGAATTGTATTGGCAGTTGTAAAGTATACAAATCTAGGTTTGCATAATGTCTGAGAATCAGCCTGTAGCTACATTTCCCACCTCTGCAGATGCCGTTTCTCTGAGCAGATGTAAACATTACTGTATCGACCACATGAAAAGCTTGCATTGTTGTCGGTGCTATTTACATGCTGCACCTGAGAGTATATTCATCTCAGTTCTCCTTTATACATCTGTTTAAAGTTTTCCTATGTTCGGAATACAATTAAAGCATCTATATGAATAGGCTCTATGCACGCGAGTAACACGTGACTTGCTAGTGCAATCTCCTGTTCTTCCTCTGTTGCTATTTCCCAATTTCACCACAATTGTACAATTGAAATTATGTTCAGGTGTTGGGTTACGCCCAATGAGCGAGGGAAGCGCTTCTCTTTGTGCCCCCCTTGTTTCCTGTAGCGCCTCTTGTGACGCCTCCACTGTGCTGCAGGTGCTCTTGGTGCCTCTTCTGTGTTTCAGAAGAAGAAATGTGTAGGGTCTCAAATGTCTTAAGCTCATATACGTTAGCTGTTTGTTTGCTTTTAAAAATCTGGGTCCTTCATGGCTAGTATGGACTCTTTGCAGTAAAAAAATCAACTAAACCTTACTAAATGGTAAATGGACTGAACTTATCTGGCCCAAAGCGCTTTACAGTGAGAAACCAGTCACCCATTCACTCTCTCATTCATACACCAGTGTACACAGACACTGGAGGCAAGTAGGTTGAAGTGTCTTGCCCAAGGACACAACGACAGAGCTGGGATTTGAACCCACGACCTTCATGAGATGAGCCGCTCGACCAAAACACAGCAAAGATGTACAAAGGTACACAGTAAAGCAATGTGGAAGACAGAAACGACCAATGCCGTTTGCAGAAAAAAGCAAGGTTGCTGCTTATTCACACAGGGATTGGCGGGGACGGACAGTGAGTTACTGATGGACAGTCACTACGTGTTAAATACATTATGTTGGACGCACTTGACTGGAGGAAACTGCCAGTATAAATAAAACACCACACAAATAAGCTTCAAGACAAAAACATCTATACCCTGATGAACAGGGAAGTTTCCTCCAGTAAATTCTTTGCTCCCAAAGCAATGTTTTTTAACATGACGCTAGTAGTCGATGGTTTTTTTTTTACGTTTGCTGCATCAAAAATACTGTGGGTTTTTGTGGAAGGCTTTTTTTTCTCTCTCCGCACGCCGCTTCATTTGCCGCATGTCGCAGCTTGAAGTGCCGTATCTACCGTATTCTATTTCGGCCCCATTAGAGATACAATCGGAAAAGATATCTTTTGTAGTGGCAGGTCTTCAAGTTGACGCGATCCAATCTTCACTTCTCATCTAAAGGACAGATAGGACCCAACGCTGGCAAGGTCTTTTTCGAGTGTGAGAAAATTATCAAAATATGCCGCGTGCGAACTTCATAGAGTTGAAAGCATCGCCGCAGAAGGTAGAGATAAGTTGCGTAACTCGTGATAAAGATTGGACGTTGATTAGAAGCTGATTGTTTCATTGATCGCGCAGCGGCCATAGATCAGCAGATAAGTTAATTCAATGCATCCCATTAGAGTCGGCGCCGAGCTGAAAGAGGCGGACGCTGTGCGCTTCATTTGGGGACAACGGCGAATATAAGAGGGACCATTATGCCATTACCTGCTCCTTTGCAAAGGACATGTCCGACGTATTGCACTTTGACCATAAATAGACACAGGCTTTCTCTTGCTTGTTACTTCCTGACAATCATTCCAAGCCTGTGCATATGAAGGTTTCAAAAATTGGCAAACTTTAATCTGGCTTTGCATCATACATTACATTAAAACTGCTTGGACGTGTGTATATTTTGTCAAAGAGTTAGTAGGAATTGCATCTCTTTGCTCTAAGGAAAGCAATTTCTGTAAAATATAGTTTCAATTAAGTTGTTTAAGACACAACCTTTCATTTCAAGGCAATCTAGTATTTTGTAAGTAAGTAAGTAAGTAAAGTTTATTTATAAAGCGCTTTTCACAGATAAAATCACAAAGTGCTGTACAGGGTAAGAGCAAAAAACAATAAAAAATGTGGGGACATATGTAAAATCAAAGTGACACTAGTGAAAACCCAGCAACCAAAAGCTTTTTTGAATAAACATGTCTTCAGGTCCTTTTTAAAAGAGTCCACAGTGCGGGACAGACGCAGAGACAGGGGCAAGGCGTTCCACAGTCTGGGAGCAGCGGACTGAAAAGACAGGTCCCCTCGGGTTTTATAACGAGTCTTAGGGACAACAAGCAGGTTCTGACCAGAGGACCGAAGGGTGCGGCCAGAAGAATATGGGCACAAAAGGTCCAGGATGTACTGTGGGGCCTGACTGTTTAAGGCTCTGAAAGTCAGCACTAGGATCTTAAAATCAATCCTGAATTTTACAGGGAGCCAATGGAGAGCAGACTGGGATGATATGAGACCTTCGAGAGAAACCTGTTAAAAGTCTAGCAGCAGAATTTTCAGTGTGTTCAGTGTGACCAGTTGCATGTTTATTATTATTTAGCACCCTCCTGGGGAAGACTTTGGATGAGCTAGAAGGGCGATGTCTCTGCCTGGGAATGCCTCGGGGTCTCACGGAAGAAGAAGTGTCTGGGGTGAGGAGTCTGGGAGTTCCTGCTCAGAATAACACCCACATTACAATTTACAAATGAAGGAGTGACATCATCTAATAGTTTTGTGTGGCAACTGTAACAGTTCAGTGTAGCCGTTTCAAAATAAGCTTTCAGGTTCATCCCCAGAATGACGTAATTCTTAGAGGTTGACGATCAGCGCACCCAGCTGCTCTGACCACTGCACTGACCCCAGTTCATTTGTTAGGGTCTGTTGCGCCTCCTACCTCCCCTCCCCTTTAGATGCTGCTCGCTTCAGCAGTTAAACATCGAGCGCAGGCTTTGTTTGGTGGAAGCAGCCCCTTCGGATAAGGTCCCTCCTGATACTGCCGGCGTCATTAATCACAGCGAGGAGGTGGGGAGGACCGCGCTCAGAGCCGTGCGTACCTCGTGGACCTCTCTTAACACCTAATTAATAGACCTAGCCCCTTCTATAGGCTGATATGGATCAACACGCAACCTGGGAAAAAAAGGTAAATAAAGGCAGAGCAAAGCCTGTGGTTACAAAGGGAAAGAATGCTCATGTGGGCGCCGGTTCAATGGGAAGCCGTTTCAGATGTGAATGCAAATGTCAAAGATAAAACAGCTTTGATGGTTGTGGCGTTGCACATGGGAGCAGTTAAGACATTGAGCCGCATCCAATTAAAATGTAGAAAGTCAGAGATTTTGTGCCCCGCTCAAAAGTTTCATTATTGTAATTTTATTCAATGGGTTACATCAATTGTTTGCGTACGCTTGCAGCCGTTCAACAGTTTCTAATGTAGAAAAGAAGTTTGGGTTGTTTTGAAATGTACAACTATTGAGACTGAGGCTTAACCCAGGTCAGAACAGGAAGGAAACGAGCAGATACCAGGTAAAAAAACAAACACGTGCGTACTCACGCCGGGC
Source organism: Proterorhinus semilunaris (assembly GCA_021464625.1). Lineage (NCBI taxonomy): Eukaryota > Metazoa > Chordata > Actinopteri > Gobiiformes > Gobiidae > Proterorhinus > Proterorhinus semilunaris. Next base: position 22,838,957 of record CM038359.1, read on the forward strand.
AGAACAACATAGGCCATTTCTCAAGTTGAGAGTAGATTTAGCGTAAACACCATTGCTGTAGTACCGCCATATAGCCGCAAGTCCTCCATTGGAATCCATTGCACTTTAGACACGTTAAAAACAACTTTAATGCCCGGTGCCTAATTATTTTGAACGGTCTAGCTAGATATTCCTCCTGGGATTACGCTGGGTTAGACACAATCAGAGGCACCGGGCTGGTTATCGTAGGATCAATTTTAAAAATCTCATACTTAATGAGGGTCAGACTGTTAGCATTGGGGCTGCGCGAGCTACACGTCACGCAAGGGCCGAGTCTACAGTGAAGATCCCGCACTTATTAGGAACATGCTTCGTCGGAGCTGGGGAGAAGGAGTCTGTAAATCGGCCATGATTTCCCCCTTTAACGTGATCATTGTGGTAAACGGGGAGGAGTGAGTAATTAACTATTAATATATGTCTATGGTAGACACCCACACCCGACTGGAAAAGCATAAACATCAGCGTGCAGTCAGAAATAGTCCATTGACGGGGCAAAATATCCTAAATTTCCAACACCAACATTTTGTATTGTTTTCTGACATGGAAGTTCTCTATTCAACCAATGGCTTTGTAATAAAAGCTAAGTAAGTAGCTTTCTCTGCTGAGCACTGGACGTGAATTACTTTGAGAAACCATTCTGAGAGGAAGAGACTGTCAAGTTTGAGTGTACCGTCTTTAGCTCAACATGAAAATTGCACAGTAGGACATACTCTTATAGCTCAAGATCTGGAGGCATTGCACTACGGTTGCCCCCCTTTCTCCTGACAGGTTGAAGGGTCAGACATATTAGCACCTTTTGTTTTACTTTATCTTACACCTGAACAAGATCCTGGATGAAGATCTGTATGTTACGACACTGATTGTTATCCTGAGACACTTGATGGATCAAATGGAATGGGCAAATGTTCCTGCGTGGAGAGTAAAGTACTAAAAGAAGAAAAATGATACATACATGAGGCCTTGATGGAGGTCTCCAAAATGCCTCTTGCTAACTTCGGCAAATCCCACTGGAACGGAACAGAACTTGCTTACGACAGATGTTATGCTGTGTAAATTGCTTGTTTGTGCCGAGGTGTGATTTTTGGAGGGTGTTACATTACGGTGAGCAAATATAGACCATAGCGCAAAATGTACAATGTGAGAAGTGGTGGAAGATGGAAAATGATGCTCTAGCTCCCCGGGCTCTTGGCGAATCGCGCCCTTCTATCTCCCTCTCTTCTCTCATAACTGCTCGTGTCACGGAGCAGATTAGGAGCACTTAGTCATTAGCCGCACCGGAGGAAAAAATAAATATTAAAAAGCTGCTGGAGTCGGAGCAAACCTAGGCATCTCATTAATAAACTCGCGTTGCCAGGTGTGATCGGAGACATCCCCCTTTTGCAAGCTGATGGATGATGTAGCTTGAGGATTCAGTTTCTTGCTAAAATATGGCTGGCAGGGATACCCAAATTTGAGTCTTGTAAAATATCACTCAATAGGTGAGAGAGTTCTGTCCTCGGGCATCTGAAATACGAGGCAATCTTAGAAAAAATTAAATAAAAAGGCTTCTAACTAAATACTAACTGCAGAGTTTCATATAACAACTTTGTGCCAGTTTTGCATTTGTGTTTTTAGACTTTACTGTCCATGTGCTCTGCATTTGAACTAGTGCCTTTGTGGCAGTGCTTGGGGACTAAGGACTCACCTCCAGATTTTTAACCATGCAGGCACTGAAATTGGCTGGAGGATTATGATATTTTTCATGTTTTGGGTTGATGGGGGAAAACCATCAGTGTCCAAAGGAAGAGTGAACATGAACATTCTGTACAGAAAGGTGCCACCTGACCTAAGAATTAAAACCCAAGAGATTCTTGTTGTGAAGCGAGACTTCTGGCCACCTGAAGTGATGCATTTCATGATCCCTTTCTTCAAGATTCAAGATTTTTTATTTGTCAAACCATGTGAATGATTTGAAATGAGATTTCTCTCACATCTAAAACAAATGCATTCAATTGTTATTTGCAAGTGGTCCAATACTGTTACTACAGTTGCGATACTGGGCTAACACAGCGATTTAATGATTGATTGATTGATTGAAACTAAAACATATGGGGCCCGATTTCTAAACACAGACAGTAGACTAGACTTTTGTGCCGACGATGGGCGCTCTGTGACATCTTTAGCTTCATACCTGGTGCAGGACAGGAGCCGACGCCAGTGTTATGTACAGGAGTGGTCCCTCCCCAAGCCTTTCAGACTTAAATATTTGCTGCTGTGTGTGGGGCACACCTGCTAGTGTTTTGATCACGTGGAGTTTGCTGCGCTCTTTATTACTAGTGCTAGAGCAGGACCATCGATATATTCTCTCTCTCTCAGGGCATTGACGGTGTTTAACTCACAGTTGGAGAAAAAGTTTGCAACTTGTCCAGAGCGCACGGCTATATGTGATGTCAACCTCTTAACCCCCGTCTAACCAAACTCTCCAGTTTGGCTTCACCAAATTCTAAAAGCCTCTCGACTGGAGCTTACAGCCTATAGGCCAGTGTAACGCCTCATTTGAAAGCTAAGACTTACTAACCTGATCTAAGATTTTCCTTGCATTGTCACCGAGTTGCCATTACTTTTTCATCATATTTTTTGTGCTTTGTTGTCACGTTTTTGTCACTATTTTTACGCTTTTTTCAAGAAGCTTTTAGATCTGGGTTAAGTCGAACTGGGAACGCGGACTGGGCTTATATTTACTTACTGAGGTTGTTTTAAATGTGCTTTATAAATAAAATTATATTTTACTGGGCATTTGACCGGTGGGCCGGTTCCAAAATGGGCCGGTGCGTTAGATTTTATAAAAAAAAATTCTGCGCAGCCCGTGCTTTCTGAAATGGAATCATCCAATGGCCCATCACAGGCGCATCAGTGGTACATGTGCCGCACGCATGTTCAGCCCCCTCCCCTCTGCCCCTTCCATTACTCCCCCAAAATGGACCGGCCCCTATTTATTTCTTTTTATTTTCTGCGCAGCCCGTGCCTTGGATTGATCATCCATCGGCCCATCACAGACTGCTGTCCAGGGGTGAGTAATGGAATGGTATTTTCAGTAACTCCAAACCAAAAAATGCCCGGGCTGAATTATTGTCCCAGTCCTGGTTGTTGTGCCGGGTGGAAGTTCGGGCGCATGTTCTTAGATTCACAATTTGGCCCATCGTGATCAAGTATAGCATAGAAAGGGTTGTGTCATTTTAACATGTTCAATATATTTTACCACATCTACTCTCAAAAGGCTCCAGTATTATATTTTCATCTACATTTCACATGCAAAAGCCCCCCAGGTAATGCACAAATTTGGCACATTTTATATTTAGACTTCATAAACCTGTCTTGCACATCTTTTAAGAGCCTGTTCCCGTGTGGACACCGGCTGTAAACAGATGAAAAATGCTGTTTTATTCCTGCCGACTACCTTAATTAGCAGCTGAGAAAAGTTCACATCTCCCCCGTCTCTCGGTGGAGCCTCCCGGACCCCTGAGGGCCCGGCAAAGTGCGGTAAAGTGGCCCTCTCCGGCGCTGCAGAGATAAAAGCCGTCACTGATGAAATGATTCCTTCCCATTGGTGAGCACGCGGGAGAGAGAAGCAGCTAGCGGGGGTAGCTTGGCACCCCAGACCCCAGCGAGGGCCCTCACCGTGGGGGGGGGGGGCTACATTCACAGTGAGTAATTACACGAGCGCTCTCCCATACTAGCCATTGCTTCAATTACTCTCTCAGCCGCCTAATTGTGACATGTAGAAAGAGATTTTACACCGCCGTGACTTTTGTGGCGACTGGGTTCATAATGGGGCAAATGATTACCTTTATGCACGAGGGGAAAAGTGAGTCTCATCTGAAAGCCTTTTGTGCCGATTGGGATAGATTTATTGTCATTGTACAAACAAGCAAACGTTACAGGAATATAATGACTAACAAACTCGTGTTCACACTCCAACGCAGTAAGTGGCAAAAATCCACCTTGTTAAGCCGCGTGTTACAAAGGAGAAGAAAACGTGGTGCTGATTTTTGTAAAGTATACGCTCGAACAGAAAATGGCAAAACAAAAGCTCACATCACTGCTTCTAATGATCCTGATTTACAGAGATAAAAGATTTCCATTCGCGTGCTCCGATTAGAAAAGACCGCATGGCAATTAGCATGTTGTTTACTTTGCAGAAATGAGTCTTAAGTATACATCCTCATTGGAATTCCATCTGTAAAGCAATGCACGATAAAAAGTAAATTGCAGCGCTCTCGTGAAATCGCTCATCTCGTTTCAACAGCGGAGCGTAGGTTTCTATTCTCTGATCTGTAATGAGATTCCCGCTGCTCACACAATTGATATTCCATGATGAACTTTAATGAGACGCCTTTGAAAAGATGAGTCCAAATCAGCACTTTTTCTTTTCTTTTTTTTTTTTACTTGGATTACACTCGGCGGCCGCTCGGGGGGCAGGAGACGGAGGGAAAGAATTTTATGCCGCGCCAGGCCAAAGCTCCATCGATCCCTTTGCATTGTCTCGTTAATTTCGCTGGAGGTGTGGATTCCGCGTGATCGATACCCGGCGACTGCATCTTTATTCTTTGGTGTAACCTATTACTGTCTGTGAAATGCGAGGCCCGCGCCACAATTAGAGCCGCGGAGAAGCCAAGGCCAATCAATAGCACAGATGTATGATCCCTATACAGCAGGAAGCAATAACTAGTCAAATGGGCGCGGTGTTTTCGTCCAAGGCTAGAGGCTAATCTGGGCGTCTTGACTTTAGCTTTAGTCAATGACCGTCGCATTTCCCCCCAGCATAGCTTTAATAAAGCAGGGCTGCTTTTCCAATACGTCTCCAGCCTCCAGGGTCAGTGCGATGCGTCTGCTGCTCTTATGGAAGAAATGATTGGGGCGACTTCTGCGAGTGATGGACTCCTGAAAAGATGAGGAGTACGCACTTTGAGCGGTGGAAGCTGAGAGGCCGCCGAGGACAAACCGGAAACAGCCCGAAGTAATAAAAACTCAACAGCAGCAAACGCAGCGAGGAAAAGTACGGTCTACTGTTGAAACTACTCAGTCTTGCTTTTCAATTCACTAATCGCTCTGTAACCCCCCTGATGTTGACTTTTATTCTTAACAATCAATGGATCAACCAGACTCTTGTGCGATCTCCATACCCGGCACAGTAAGTGGGCTGGACAGACTCCCATGCCGATGCCATTGCATGTTATGGCGTATTTTCCGCTACTGGGGCTAGGGCCTGACCCTCAATGTATGCGGGAGTTGGACAGTGTTTGACTCACAGTTGAGCGCTTAATACGATGCACAAGGCTGCGTGTGACGTTAATGTAGCGAAAAGGAGAGCCGAGTCGTTGTACTCAGTGCTGCTTGTAGCCGAACCCCTTTTTTCCCCCGCTAAACTCAAGCTCAGGCTCTCTCCGAAAGCACTGGCGCACCGTTGTTTGTAGATCAGGCCCTCTCTGTTCTTGAATGTAAGCTTACAATGGTTCTTTCGCTTACTATATTATCCTTGCACATTTAGCTTCCACTGTCAGTAGATGAGAAGGTAATTTTCCCCAAGTACAACATTACTTAAGTCTTTCATTATCTTGCTTTTCGTCAGGGCTCTCTAAGCATTTACGTCTCATTATGATAATTGCATGGTTTATATGATAGCACTTACAGTGATTATGGACAGCAGTGATACAAACGTAATCATTTTTCCGTAAAGATGGCATTAGTGAGTGCATTTTCATCTCTGTTCTAAGGTAATGCCGGCCTCTGTAATCGGGTCTCCAAAATCACTGTAGGAGGAAGAGCCTTTAGCTACCAAGCTCCGGTTTTATGGAATAAACTCCCAGCTCACGTTAAAGAAGCAGACACAGTCCCTACATTTAAGACTAGGCTCAAAACGTACCTCTTCGAATTAGCTTATGATCAGGTCAGTTAGGTAAAGCTCTAACCCACAGCCTGAAGTAAAGCTGCCTTAGTATAGGAGAAACTCTGCTGTGGGAAGTACGGTACACTGAGCGCTATCCTCTTCTTCTTCTTACTGCAAACTTTGTCTTACTATGATACAATATTTATTTCATCTGTAGTCTGTTCATTACTATTCACATGGTGTCTCCTGTCCCACTCCCCCTTGGGAGTGCCTGTCTAGATCGAACGGAGGGACCCGGCTGAACGGAGGAACCCTTGAACGGAGGAACCCGGCTGAACGGAGGAACCCTGCCTACTGACAACAAGGACTGGACGGTCTGTGATCTTGGCCCGTCTGCAGAGGGACTCCTTCGGCCTGGGTCTCTATAGCCTGTCCGTCCATGGGAGTGGATCTCTCCTTCTGTGGTTCTCCTCAAGGTTTCTCGTTTCTCCCACTGGGTTTTTGAGTTTTTCCTTGCCGGGCTGGAGAGTCTAAGGACAGGGGACACCCGAGCTGCTCGTCGCCACCCACTGCTCGTCGCCACCCACTGCTGACGCTTATTTGGACATTATGTTTGCCTGGATATTTGATTCACCGGAACTTTACATTGTCTTATTTACTGTTCTGTTTTATTGCCTTAATGTTTGTTACAGCCCTATGAGGCAACTCCTGTTGTGATATTGGGCTATACAAAACCATTGATTGATTGATTGATTGATTGTAATGAGAGGTCAGGAGAACCAGGTGTACCATTGCTTTTATTTTCAGCGAGCGTTTCCTTTTCTGCCGTTCTCCATAAAGGTTCACATTAAGTTAATAGAATGCAAATAAATCACTGGTAAGCCACACACAGCAGATTCACGATTATGTTTACAATAATGACACAGCCATAAATCTTCCACGCCGCTGACTGGTCGCACAACAACGCAACGCCAACATGCTGTTATTTGGGTTTTCTAATACAATTTTGAAGTCAGATTAGCGTGACGTTGATGGATAGTATCATAATTTCGTGCGATTCCAGACAGACTTTCCCCACCGACAGGGTGACATTAGTTGATTGTTGTGGGTGGGCCGCCACGACAGTAGCGGTGGGGTCGACCGTTCAAATCAAATCAGCCGCCGCCAATTGTCACATTTTAGAGTTGCGTTAACATTGGGGAAAGTTTGGAGGACATTCTGCATCAGTTGAGGTGTCAGTCTGCCGTGTTGTGGGGAAATTGTAAGGGCGAGAATGGCTATTGGCTTCATCTAATGGTTATGAAACTTATGGAGGAAATGGGTGCCTATCAAAACATTTTAATTGTGCGTATTTGCAGCAACCATTCGTTGAGAGAAGCTGTATAAAGTTGTTTGCACCTGAGGAAACGAGGCACTGTGTCTTTTTTTAGAACATTGTTTTAAATGCAATGCTAACAAGCATTCTCAAAATTGTGTAGCCCATTTTGATTTAAAAACATCATCTATAACAGGGGCATAGGCACTAGGCAGGTTTGCTTGTTGGAGGGCAGATTTTCTTCGTCAAAACACCAGGGGCTGAACCTCCAAATTCTTTCCCAAAGTAAAAAATGACCTAATAGGGTGTTCTGCCAGGAAATCTTTAAGGAATTGGGAGTATTTTAGAGCACTTAAACATGTATTCATCTTGGGGGGCTACAGGTTCTATGTTGGAGGGCCGGATTTGTCCCCCGGGCCTGATGTTGCCTACTCTGGATCTATAATATCTACAGATGCCATTGCATAACTGTATAAAGTTTTGAAATTTTTTTGAGTATTTAACTTGACTGGGTTCAGTGTAATTAATTTATCTTTTCCAGTTGCAATATTTGCCAATGTACATTAAAAAAAGACGTGTCAATAAGGATGAAAATAAAACCAGATAATTATTATTATAATCATTATAATTATTATTGACTTTATTTCGGACACTAGAATGATGGTCCTTATTAAAAGAAAAGACACACATAAAATCATCTCAGCGGCCAGTAAGTCCATATACGAGAAGAATATCGCACAGAGCCTCGTCCACGGTTGGTCACTGCAGTAATAATACTGTTCACTGAGTTCGACAGCCTGCACATGAGATACAGCAGGGCAGTTTGGCACACACACATTCATAAACATTTGGCTTGCACTACTCCATCGTGGGACCAGTAGCATCCGCATGGCATCATTATATGCCACATTTAGCTTTTGCATACTACTCTTTTTATAGCGCCTCCACAGGTGGGCAGTATACATGGGAGTGCAATACGCCTCAAAGGGTCTGATTTTAACAGGTGGTGAGCACATTCCAGACCTGCAGATCAGCATGTTGGCCTGTGCATAAAGCATGCGACACTGTCAGTAAATGTCTCTGTCATCAGACAAGTCTGCAGTCACATAGTGCCCCAAATACTACATCACTACATTTACTCTTAATATTGCACTTACAATCAAAAATGCTCAGAAAAAGATTTCACCAACTTCACCACCATCTAAAGCATTAGCAGTTAGACGTGCGACACTGTTTTGACATCTTGTATCAAAATTCAGTATTTGCTATTTGTTTTAGGCATTGAACTATCAAAACCTGTGAAAATCAAATATATTTGGATTCATTTTTTAAAATGCTTTTCCTCGAGAGTGAGTGAGGCTTTATCTGAAGTGGTGAATGCAGTGCCCTGATTGCAAACTGTAAGTGGTGGCTGTTGTTCATTGGGATATAGATTTTACTGCCGTGACTGAGGAGCTGCAGCTCTCAGGTATTCACTGCAGCATGAAAGGCAATAAACCAGCGGAGCTCTCTCACTGTTTAAGTCCTCTTACCTCCTGAGGGTCAGTGCTCTATATGTAAATGAGAACGCCTTCTCCAAACTCGCACACACCGTGTATACGCACAGTAATTTGCTGTGTAGCAGCTTTAGATGGAAACAAAATACTCAATGAAGTCCTTCCGTAGACGAGAGGTGACTGCGCTCCTCCTTTACTCAAGTGTTTGCCTTCCTGCTCTCAGTCATGACTTTTAGTTGGAGGGTTAGAAGGAGTTTTAAAAGGGGCACAACCAAAATGAGACGGGCTGTTGCAAGGGTTTTGTATGGACATTTACAAAAAAACAAAAAAACACAATAGCGATAATTTTATTGTAACTTTTTAAAATACAGTTTTTCTAAACTGCGTCAACAGCCATATAAATGTATGCGGTATTTTCCGGACTATAATTCGCTCCGGAGTATTAGTCGCACCAGCCAAGGCAACTACCTGGTCATGGAGGCGTAACTGCACCGTTTAGAAGCCTCTCCTGGCAGCACGTTGCTTCAAATTCGTGAACTCGTTCCTGTAGCTGTGGCCATCTAGCTTTTAGCCCGCGATTAGCATTTTTCTGTTTTCTTCATTGCAGTAAGAGTAACCGCTGCTTTTCGCCTGTCCCTCAGAAGTTTCTCGCTCACTCCACACTTTCTTTCTGCTGCTCGATTACTGTTTTTTAAATCTTCAGTGGTGCAGGAGTAGCAGATAGTGGTACACAAGCCTAGAGCGCCCTGTAGCAGCTGTCAGAGTGAAAATAACAAACATGTGAAATTATATATTTTTATATATAAGTCTATATGAGTACAAGTCGCACTCCCAGCCAAACTATGGAAAAAAAGTGCGACTTATAGTCCGGAAAATACGGCAATCACTAAAAATTGCAAAACACATGCAGAAAAGCACCACTAACAACAGGAATGAAACTTTACAATGAACAAAGCCTCATACTATATAAATGACAGCATCGTCTGCCAGCACGTTATATATATGGTGGATACAAGCTATCACTTTAAACTAACACAATGTAACCAAATTGCCGGCATCGTGGTGAACATGCTTGGAATGCAGAACTTCTAAGAACAGGTCCGGTGATTGATTATTTTGAAAATAAAACATGTGCAGGACAGTTTTATGTTCCATCTATTACACAACAAAGTCGAGGTCATTTTCAGCCATTGCAGAAACCACCACATTTAACAGCATCGCTCACAGCAGTGTCGATGAAGCTGAAGAACTTTTTTTGGCCCCTTTATACAAGAAAATAGTCCTTCATAATTTCACCTCAACATGTTTGCAACTTGGAAAGCCTTGAATGCCCTGAGCATTCGTGGTGGTTTGGACGCTTTCTTCTTTGTTTGGACTACAGCCTGTTTGTTCGGAGCAGGCCTCTCCATCTCAATATTCAGAGCCAAGATGAAAGCCAAAACGCTGAGTCTGTTTTCCATGCCGCCCTTTAGTAATTTAGGCCCGACCTGAGAAAGAGCGAAGGTAATGCCAACTAATCACACACATCAGTCAAACCAGAGAGAGAGAGAAAGGCAGTGCTGACCTCAAACGTCCCGCCTTCGTCTAATGACTCCTGGGTCGGTCGGGGATCAGAAAAACAACATCAGAAATGAGGGGACTTTAATTACCCATGACGGCATGGACTAGCGCCGCACAGTTCGTCGTTCTGGTGTCCTCAACATCGGATGAATTGAACGTTCCCTAAATATGTTGGTAAACGCCCATAGAGGAGTTTCAGACTTTGAACAACCTTGTGGAATATTGGAATTTCAAAGTGTGCCAGGCCTGGATCAAGATCAAATCATGTGTAAAAGGGTCTGAGTAAGTCAAAAGCTCTTGCATAATTGATCTCCCTTTCATTGTAAAAATCCAACTTTTTAGTTTTTAGTGAGTTGTAATGTTTTATGATTCCTCACATTAGCATTTTCAGTTAATTAGAATTTGTCTTCATAATATATTAAGGTTACGGTGCACTTTATTGATCACCAAAGGGAAATGTGTCCTCTGCATTTGACCCATCCTTTGATGCCGTTGGGGCAACCCGTGAGACGGCAGTGCAGCGCCTGGGGACCCATGTCGAGCCAAGTTAACGGACAGAATCACCTGGCTGGAGGATTCACCTATTGTGCATGTTTTGGGGGTGACGGGGGGGGAACCCGGAGAAATTCATCCAGACACGGGGAGAGACACGCGCAAACTCCACACAGAAAGACGAGCGCGGTCCGGGAATCGAGCCATCTTGTCGGCAGGAAGGTGCTGCTGGAGAAGGCTTTGCGCAGTGGTCACACTCTCCCATCATCAATACGAGATCTTGGTGAAACATGAATGCAATACAGGGTCTTGTGATATGACAGAAGCTTTTTGAAACAATGCCACAGGGAATGCATCCTGTAATATAAGCTAAAGCTAATATAAGCTAAAATAAAGCTAAGAAATTGTCGTTTTGTTGTTGTTGTTTCATGTTGCACAGTATAACAGCCAACACGTCAAATCAAAGTCTGAGCAGATCAGAGCAACATAAATAATATTGTCAGCAGATGTTTATTTTACCAACAACATTGCATCGTATTTTGACACACCTAATCAATAACACATTAAAAATATTGAATGTCATATTTTCCCTTTGTCTGTCTATTGTCTTCAAAACAAAATGTGTGTGTGTGTGTGTGTGTGTGTGTTTTCTGCTTTTCTACTTTTCTAACCTTGAGCCAATGAAAGGCTGTTGATTTTGGAACCCTGGAAAAGGTTTCACTCTGTGGTACTTCAAGGGCAGCCATTTGGCGGTGACATTGTGCATCTTACCGGCAGCGCAGCAGTTCCCAGCAGCAAATGGACTTCGCTGTCCGGAAGAAGAAAAAAAACAGCACGAATACAGTCAATCCAGTTTCATCTACTTTTTATTTTTCATCTCAAAAGCCTATCATTAAAGTACTTGTGGTCGATATGGGATAACAGAACTTGAGAGCAGAGGTTTAATAATATTGAAAATTAAATCAGCAGGATGGTATCAAGAGTTCTTCCACTATTTTCTCTTAAAAAAAATGTAGAAACCTGGATAGACTTTGATGCCTCTACCTCTCAGTGTATTTTGTGACTGGTTCATACCTGTTGTGTCCTTTGTGAAGACCTTGCGCACACACCGTTCCTCTCTGTTTGTCTGCGGGGCACCTCAGAAATAAAGTTCAGATTTTGTGGTATTTTTCCTTTTCAATCTCCGCTTTTAAACGGTATTGAAAGTTTACCTTGAGCCTGTGCGGATTTATACCGGTTATGTTTTTTGACCTCTTTTTGCGGAAAAAAAAGAAAAGAAAAAAATGCCCGTTTGAAAGTGATATCTGGCGTGATAGGATTTGGTGTCGGGGAAACTGATTTTCTACCCCGGCTAACCATAGCTCTGTATGTTCGAGCCCACTCCTTTGTCATAAATGAAAGCGACTTGGAGAGCGAACGAACAAACGGCGTCCGAGTGAATCAGTTAGGCAGAAAGCGGCGCGTGGCAGGGCCGGCCAGGTGATGGATGGCCTCACTTAGGCGCCGTGACTTTTGGGTTAGCGACAATGACACACATAAAGGCCACCATTACGGCTTTTAAGACACGCTTAAAATCTCTATCGACCGCAGCTGCCACAGTTGCCAATACGCCAGAACATCACAGCGGGCCGAGGCAGACGGAGAGTGGCGAGCGATTTGCATTGAGGCAGAAAAAGCAATCGAGGCCAGTCAATCGAACCGACTGGATTGATTTAAGGGGAGACACAACAGGCAAAACTCTTTTTTCAATGTTCAGGTTTTTGGCCAAATGTATTTGTTTTTATTTATTTGAGCAGCAAAAACTCTGCTCAAAAGGAGTGAGCCGAAACAAGAGCTTATAAGCGCAAATTGGTATAAAAGCTATAGCTAATCATCAAAATAACATGTTTAAATATTGCACTTACTCCGTTTCTCTGTAGATTTCTATAGGAAGTTTTATTTTGAAGGGCCATCTTCTCAAAATGCATTTTTCTCACATTGTGGTGACAATATCTCCACGTCAGACTTCAAATTTTCCAGCCTTGGACTGAACAATATTTTGAAGGCTAATGCCTAGCCTGACTTAAAAAGAACAGCTTATTTTAAACTAAACAAGATATCCAAAATCCCCTCGGAAAAACTCATATGCCACCAATATAAAACCATAAAATTTGTGAAGCTGGCTCAATCCATTATTCAGATTAGAAAAAATTGAAATTGTGGGTCTTTTCAGGCATAAAAACACCTTATTTTTTATATGAAAACATAAAATGAAATTTTTTTAACATCTACAGCAGAAGTTGCAAATTGATATCTTTAAATTTCAAACGTTTCCCTATTCACCTGCAGTGTCTCGCCTTAATGCCGACATATCTGGAAGTTTAACTCTCTGCTGTTGATTAACCACAAATAAAAATAATGCGATAAAACTGCTGTCACTTTCTGTGGTACAACAGGTCACCAAACATTTTAGCGCTGAGGGCTGCTTCAAGAACACTTAGTTGGTCTGGGACTAACAATATACTGTATCTTCAACTAACACGATGTATTTGCAGGGCACTGACCATGTTACTGCATAAATGACACTTTTAACGTTTGCAAAAAGCAATTTGCTAAGGCTGCAATTGTTTTTGTAATACTAAATAAATACTGCAAACTACACAATATGTGCTTTCCATGGGGTTTTGTGCATAAAACTATCTTAATATCTCACAGATGTTATGCTCTTGAACAATGAATGATGATTTTCAAACATACGGTAAATTTGACAAATCTCCAGCAAAGGTTTCTCAAACGCTGCGGGTAAAATGACATTGATAATTACGCCTGCGACGTGACCAAAACCCGCGTCCACTGAAACCGCCGTCATTTCTCCGGTCATAACACGGTGCGGGCTGGCAGCAAGTGACTGACGTTGCAGCGAGGCCGCTTTGTGCGCCGCCCATAAGTGCCGACCAACTGATGGATTCCCACAATGCATGGAGTGGGTGGTTGAGAGCCGAGCGGGTGACAGAGTCAAATTAATGCCTGACACCAATTTAGCTGAGGACACTTTCTTCCACGTCGCCTAATGCTGCCGGAGACACTCACCTGTCCCAAATAATTGCATGAAATTACGGCAATTCTCCGCGCTCGCTTCCTGCCACATGTTGGTCCCAGCGCTAAATCGCCTTCTTTAGCGCCACAGGTATTTATGGCGTTTGGACGAGGCAGCGGGCTAATGGGTTTTTACCGTCACTTAAAACATAATATGGGGAGAAGGGAACATCATTGCCTAGAAACAAAGTGTCAATTTGCCCAGTGTGTGGCTGCAGGCGACTGAAAGAACACAATTACAGACAGATGTTTGACAAAGTGACCAATCCACTTGTGCCTTCTTATATGGACTCTCACATGCACTTTATGATAACAAATACACATATCAATTCAGTATTTAAATATCAATGTTCACATCCAGGAGTTTCGATAGTTAGAAATCTCTAATATAGCTATAAAACCGCCATTGGCCGCTGTCACGAGATCTCACTGTGTGCTCCTAGAAAAGGCTAGGCTATAGTCCGCATTTGCAGACACAAGATCGGACCCATTTTGTTTTAGAGAGCTAATTGCAGTTTTCGTGGATATCTCAGTCTTTGTAATTAAAAGCAAATAGCGTTCTTTGAGGTTTTAACCATGATAAAATGTTGTTCCTTCGTCAACAAACCTGGCTACTACTGGTTTTGTATTCTGTATTTCCTGGATTTTGTTGTAGATGGAACAACACACTGTCCTCCTCACTTTTAAAGCTCACAATCAATCATCGAGCCAATTCTGAGAAGTTCTGTGCTCAAAGTGTGCTCATCATGGTATAGCTAGTTGACCTGCTAGAAAACCAAAAAGTTGACTGCACAATTAAACAGCCAGTAATGCAACAATCCAGGTACATTTCCAAGCTGAAACTCGGAAGGATGGGTTATCCCAGCTTGTAAACTCGGAGGTGATCAGAGTGGTCCGAGTTCAGATACGAGATGAGGACGGCAACGGCAGCCCTAAGTGGAGAAGTGAACGAACGCGAGGTGAACGTTACTTTTGGTCACAGCTTTCAGCATACTAACGGTATCTTCATGTTTTGAAGTGAAGAAAAGTTCCTATAAAGTTATCAGCTAGCTGTTGTAGCATTAGCCGTTGAGTCAATATATGAGTTTATTGAGCCGGAACGCTCTGAGGTCGTAAGTCGTAAATTTCAAGTGGGGAAAAAGTTGCCTGGAATGCAGCATTAAATATTAGTGTTGAGCTACCCCAAAGAATTACGCATGATAAGTCTTTCGTTCTGTGCTTGGTTTGCGCACCTACATATCGAATTTTTGTAGCTGCAATGCATTTAACATATTTATTGGAGTCAGAAGCAATCCAAGAGCATAAAACTGTACTTTTTTGGTGACTGCATTGAAATTGGCTGCCTTTGACCGTCCCTCCCCACGGACCAATATTATGATTCCTATTCTGAATTCATTGCGCTTACGGAGTCCCACCTCGTTCGCCCGTTCTGCCCAACTGTAGTAAATCGTTTGGATGTGAGCGGGACCCAATCCAAGAGCCATTGGTCAAAGAAAGGAAAAAAAAAAAAGCCTGCGCCGGCGATGAAATGCGTAAAGACTATGAATAGAGATCCCATTTCCCCCGAGCGATGCCACGACACGCAGATACACGGCGGTGCAAGAAAATCCATAAATGCAAATTGTGTTGAGGATGCTCTGTGGTGGAGGCCGGACTTCATATTATAAGGCAGAGCAGCTCATCGCTCCGCCAACTGCAGAGTCCCATCGATTTCTGGCAAATGTCTTCATGTTGATTTGCTTATTCTATGGTGATGTCTTTTTGCTGATGCAGAGGCAACTGGGTATTGACTGCGCATAGGTTAAGTCAGAATGAAATCACAGTTCATCTTTTATGGGGAGTAAATGGGATTCCTGATAGAAATGCGGCCATTACGAAGAGGAACACATGCAATTCAGAGACCAATCAAATATTATAAAGCTGCGGAGCCTGAATATTATTAAAGACACCAGAAAAATGGAAATGGTATTATTAAAGGGGTAAAATAGACTTTCAGACTTCACTACTATATTCAAACAGATGCTCATATTGTAAATAACATAATGGAACCTGAATTGTGTTCACACAGTTCACACACAGAGTCTTTAGTCCTTGGACCAGCCAATCAGGTCCACAACATTCAGCATTCACAATGAGTGAAATTCAACCTGTCAATGTCAACCGCAGCATTGGGCTAAGTTATCTATAGCCTTTAGATTGTTACTGAGTCAGTCCTGTTTGAAAGAAAGGTCACAGAGCTGCATGAACAGGAATGCAGAGACTCAAACATCTTCTCTGTCAACAATGTGTGACCCAAATGTGGGCCAAGGAATAGTTTTCAGTGGGTTGCAGGCCTTTGCCAAAAAAAAACAGTGTTGATGGATTGTTTTTGATAGTATTGGTTGTTTTCAGGTTCTAGAATGTGATGTCACAGTACCCAGTGGGGGTCATTTATGAATTACAAAAATGATCATCACTGGGTCCATGAGCTCTCTGAACAACACCAACAATGTCCTCAAAAACAAAATAATGTTTTCCTCTATATAATATTATAGGCCTTAAGAACCCAGTGATGTCACTTGAAACCCAGAATTTGGAAAGTTAGTCTGCTCAAATGAACATAACATTGTGTGATACAATAATGATTATATACTATTAGTTTTGTTTGGGGCATGGCCTGACCGACCAAAGTCTACATTCGAGAACCACTGTCGTAAACACTCCTGCTCAAAGTAGTGTGTGTCCTCGCAGTCTATGAATAAAGTTCCCTCAGCCATGGAGAACATGAAACACACAGGCTCAGTCCTGGGAGAAAATCCATAAACGCAGATATTGTGTAGACACAGAGTTTTTATTGCAGCCGGCGCTGGACAAGCAGGTCTTCATTTTGAAGTACAATAGGCTTCCTGCTCCACACACTTCACTGGTTTCATATTGATTGTTGAAGAATAGCCTTCAGGATCTAGCATTTCTTTTTTAGGTTGCTGTTTGTTGACTTTATAGTTTCTTTGTGCGACTTATGACTCCAACATAAACTCGAACAAGAAAGTTTTTGTGAAAGTCGTGTAGGAGGTCCTGGTCATTGGTGGGTGATCTTGCATTTCTTGTTTGTTTTTGTTGGGCAAAAAATGAGAAGCAGTTCAGTTTGAGAATTAGAAAGCGAGATCTTTCAAAGCCTATTAAAACACTTGAATACATGAGGCTGCTTTAACACAATATACAATCATGATCTATGCTAACCTTGTCTGAGTGAGTGTGAGCCCGGCCAGACGCTTTGCGGTTTTACGTCCATAAGTGCTTTTCCCTTACAAAACAGGCTGAATTCTGCAATGGCGTGACGGCGCTCTGTTGAGATTAAATTTTCTGTATGTATAGCCGCGAATAATGCACATTTTCCAAGGCATATGCTAACAGCAAAGCAAGAAAGCACACCCCGAGACACTGGCCAGTTGTTGAAAACATTTTTAAACAAGCGTTATAATACCTTTTATGTTCTCAGGTATTTAAACATGAATATTACAATAAATGTGCTACGGTGATGCCCCGGCGCGGCGAATCTCCAAATATTACGTCATCCAAATCCCATTTTTGATGTTATGCTCCAGCCGTGCATGAATAAATAATACCAGGCTCAGAAGGATCTGCTTTGAATAGAGTCCTGTGAATCTCAAAGTAAGCCATTCCTCTGTGCAAATGTTTCTTTTATGTGCTGCGTTGTGGTACCTGCCCCGCATCCACGCTAACGCAGAAGAGCTATTCTTTGAAGTACATGTTAACACAAACCACATGCATTAATTATAACATCATATAACCATCACAGCCTGAATACGTAAGACATATCCCTTAATTGACTTGTATTTCATTTATTGCAATGTAATATCTTCTGCCCTAATGTATTTTGAGTCTAAAACCTGGTGAGTGCTTTTCCTCGTTGTGGAGTTTGCATGTTCTCCTCGTGTCTTGGGTGGGTTTTGTAAACAGGTGCTCTGCTTTCTCGCCATCATCTCAAACCATGCGCAAACAATACGTAGATTCTTCTTCCAGCTGGGTGATTCTGACTATGAGCCTGGCACAAGGGCTGGAGATGGCAGCTCACTGCAGCCGTTGCCCAAGACACACTGACGGATGGATTTCTTCAGGGTAAAAAAAAAGTAGACTTTAACCTAATCCATTTGTGGGAGGAATCATGGCCTTTTCTCCATCTGCTCTATCTTCGTTACACAGTATAACATCACCTCAAAGTAGTGAGGAACATGGCACAGGAACATTTGTGAAAGTACCTCTGCGCCTCAGTCGATAAAAGTCGTTTTTTTGTATCCAGTAATGTAACATTAACCCCTACCTTACACATTAGAAAACCCAACCACCTTGAGACGGTTATTTATGATCCCATCAGATCTCGGAAGCTAAGCAGGGCCTGAGTGGTACTGGGGGACCGCTGCGAAACAACAACTCAGTGTGTGAGTGGTTGGTGGTGCTCGGAGGGGCCAATGGCGCAGACAGGTAGCCTCGTTTCCACCATTTACTCCAGGGCAGCTGTGGCTTCGATAGTAGAGACCACCACCAAGTATGGAGTGAATGAATAATGCAATGTAAAGCATCTTTGAGTGTCCAGAAAAGCGTTTTATAAACCCAATGCATTATTTAAAGCAAAACGGCGGGGGAATCCACACAAAGTCTGTGCAGCAGCGGTATTTTGTCCAAAACAAAACAAATATAAAATAAACACCATGAGCGTCTCTGTGGCCCGCAGTCCAGGCTCTAGTGTCTCTGGTACGCCGTACGCCAGGTGTTCGGTGCACTCAGATTGATACATGCCAAAACAGGCGGTGATTTTCCGTACACCCACATACGCTCTGATTTCACCGTACGCAAGTTTGATAAATGAGGGTCAGTAAATGTCCATCATTTCCTTACCAACTTTATCCGTTTGCCTGTCCAAATGATAAGAATTACATGCACGTGTTTATCGCTGCATGAATATAGACTCATGCTATGCCTTATTTATTGGTGCAGTTTCCCGTCACAGACCGTGGTGTGGATGATTAGCTACAGCTTATAAATGCTCCTGGCAGCTCGGCGCATTTGCATGTTGTCACTCAGAGCAGATGTCATATAAAATGTGAAACCAAACTGGCAACTTGCGTCAAACGGTTATTGTCCCCTCGCGGATGATGTGTCCACAAAATACATGTATTTCTCTGCCAAATGGAACGCTTTATATAAGAGATAATAAATGCAAGAATTATGCTCTGCTATCAAGAGTGCTCCGAATGAGAACAGAGGCACATGCGAATTAGAGGAAACTGCTTAAAGTGGGGCATTCACTCGCTTTGGTTTAGAACGTGTTCAGATAAAGAAAATAGCAGCTCTTTAAACTGTCAGCAGTGTGATGGGATGAACTAACGCACATGGCTCCAAGACATAAGTTTGTCTTTTATCGATTTACATATACAACAGGAAGTAGGCCATGTACCCACATGGCCTACTTCCTGTTGTATATGTGAATCGATAACAGAGGAGACGAGTTTCAAGAAAAAAAAAAAACATGGAAGAGCGTCATGGAATTCTCTGTGACATATATAGTGTGGGATGGAGATTTGAATGCAGAAAGAGAGATGGACTACAGATGAAACAAACAAAAAAAACACTTCAGGTATGTGTTTGGATGACTAGTAGAGTGGAAGTGATGGGATGGCAGTTTGTTCTAAGGCACACGAGGACCAGGCAAAGGGAAATGATTTACAAAAGATATAGATTGTTTATTAAGACAAGTTAATTTAAGGGTTGATCCCAGTTTTTAAAAGTCCGTAACACAGGTCACATCCGGAGAAGCAATACTTTCAAAGCAACAGGACCACTTAGATCGGCATCAGCGCCATCCTTTACCCTGACGTCGCTAGACAACTCACTTGACAACTTCCGACTAGCCGCTAGTCAAGCAGAGTCCCGTCAGAGGGGGTCGGCCCATTAGCCCGACAACCCATTAGTCCGACGTCTCATTATTTATTCCGAAAATGTCCCCATTGGTAGGGGTTGAAAAATAAAATTAGGTTCGGGCAAGAGTCCACTGACCTTAAGGTTAAGGGCAGTGGTTGTATATGGCTCTGTAATCCACAACACATCTGGGTTAGAGATGTCGGACTAATGGCACCTCTGCTCAATGGTACATTTTCACAATACTGAGACGTCGGACTAATGGCATGGCACCACGTCAGAGAGGTTAGCGGATATAGTAGGTGATTCAGAAAATGCTCCCCTACATTCTTGGATAACCTTACACCTTACCCCACCTCACTACATAGGCTAAACAACGCTACGTTCTCGTTGTCTCGGTTGCTGTAACATTTACTCAGAATTCTTCCTGCTCGCTCCAGTTGTGCCCGTATCAGATACTGACCAAGCATGACCCTCACTTCCTCGTTAGGGTCCACTTTGTCCTCGACGTTGCAGCGTGCTTTAAACAGTTTGCAGCTCAGTAGCATTCTGGGTGACACACTGACCTTTAGCTTGCACGCTAAATCAATAGACTTACCCTTTTAAACAATCACTGTTCGACTTAATACACAGCGCTAATTGGACTGCAGCCCTTAACACTAAGCACGCGTTGTGCACATTACATCGATCATTGTGGAGAAAATAGGTAAATGTGTAGCTTGTTAGGGAAGCCAGGGGATTTTCATTCAACTTTGAAAAGCGCTCAAGTGTAATGACGGTGTTTACAAAGCTTCAAGGACGTAATCATGATCATCCGGCACGCTAGTAAAGCTTCGGTGATATATACAGAAAAATATTCAAATACAAGCCTTTTGAGGGTTAATCCAATGGTTTCTGGTCACAAATCTCAGCCAAAACCATTGACTCCACGGAGCATTCCTTCACAGACCAAGTCCCAGCAGCCTGTGCGGTTCTGGACAATGTTCAATGGCTGAAAAACAGCTAGCGCAGGTCAAAAGGAGAGGCGCTCATTAACTGGATGTGTTTTTCGTCTGTCACTGAGGAAACGGGTCCCAAAGTCTGACTTTCTTCGATAACTCCCATGCGTGTTTACAACATGTTAGCGGGACGACCCGGGTTGAAGGCAGTGCGGGTGCGCCGTGAAGATGCAAAAGCTCAATTTCTATCGATGTGATGATGAATGGTAATACAGAAATGTTGGCATTTTGAGCGATATGACGCCTCAGAAATGGCCTATGACACGATCGGCACAATTGATGAGTAGAAAGTTGGCTGTACTATATATTATGTACAGTGTTGTTTATTGTGTGGAAATCTATCTTCTAACCACACAAAATGTCCACACTTTTACTAGCCGTGGCTTTTTTATGTAAACTTTGAAATTGGTTCACTATTTGTGGACAGATCTCTGGGCTTGAGAAGCTTAATGTGCAGGAATTAAATCCACATTTCTGTCAGTAAGTGCCAAACTCTGCTCCTTGAACGTTATAAGTGGCTACACCTTGAAGAATACTCCAGTTAAAAAGGGCAATAAATTGTATTCTTATATATCAATTTAACAGTGTTGGATATGTTTTTGAATCGAAATTGATAGAAGAGGGGAAAAAGAAGAGGTGCAGAGTAAATCATGTTTCTATATGGCCGCCGCATTCAAGGACGGATGGGAATTAGCAGTGCGAGTGGAGGCTGCTCGCTATCCCATGATGCTTTGGGCTATTTCAAGAGGCTATTTCGGGGCTTGTCCAATACATCCGTCTGAGAGCTGCTGAGGGAGGAAACTGCATGCATATTTAACTGGATCTTGATAACACTATAGTTTATTAAACGATCAGTCACAAGTGCAAAGCGCCAAGAAGAGGCCGTATAAACATTTTAAAACATGCTATGGCTGGTGGTGAGTTCATTTGACCATGACGATATCTAAACTAGGGGAAAGCTTTGGTCCGAGGATCAGAAAGTTGCTTGTTCGAGCAGACAGTTAACCTCCATCGTGCACTCCACCATGGTTGCATCGGGAATGGCATAACATTCAGTCAAATCACCATTCATCTGCTGATAAAACAACAACAGACTTGCCAAAAGGTAGAAAATTGACAAAAATATGTGTCATTATCAAAAGCTCTTTATGAGGCAATTCAGGAAGAAGTACTTTGCAAACAACACTTCTGTCCTCTGATCCTATTGTTTCTATTGTCTGTGGATAGTAGCAGAACTGTATAGATCATAACAGAGTCCACTTTCATCTGCACCCACACGAGGCTAATCACACCTAAGAGCCACCAAATTCGCAAAGGCAGCTGTGAAAAAAGTGACTTCATTACTGGGGTGAAATTGAAATTTTAAATATGAATACCAGCTTTCCATTCCAAAAGAAAAACGTGATTGTTCTTGTATTGAGACTAATGGCTACTACTGTATTTAACAGGCTGATTCCACATTAGTATTCACATAAGCATAAGGTTATGGTAGCAATAATGGCAACGCTGGCCTTTACATCCATCACAGCAATCTGTGCTGTGGTTCGATCTGGGACTAAAACTTCATTTCCATTTCCAATACTTAAACATGATGTATGTGGGGTTCTTAATAATCTTGGTTTTGAGGGTGTTATAAGACGTCTGTGGAAGTGATGCCTCACCGTTTACACAGAATGAAGCTTCTGTCACTCTTTTGCACATTTACTTGTGTTTGTGAGGCCAGAACTGCACCGACGGCTGTGAACCGGGATGACAGACCAAAACACATTGACTCAAACCTGGAGAAGGCGTCACAGCATCATAATGAGACGCTTCTGAAGCTATACAGTAAGTAATCAAAACTATTCAAGCGGTTTAAATAAAGCTTCTATGTTAAAGACACAGCACAAACGTTGTAATGTTTGCCGACAGAAAACAGCATCTATTCTAACCAATGCATTTTTCCTTCAACAGTTAATGTGACTGAGCCGTCTGCATACTGTTGTTGTGTCTTTGAGCAAAACACATCTCACCCCTTGCAATGAATGTGAGTGATTGATGGCTACAAAGAGTTGCCAATAGGTTATTGAATTATGTAGGGTATAAAGGACATTGGATGATATCAAATGCTGAAGTCTCAGTAATCATCATCATTACATTGTTTTTCGAGTGCTTAAAGCCACCAAAAAGTCTGGGCATCTCTGCTGAGACAGCTGCCCCCGCGACCCGGCCCCGGATAAAGCGGAAGAAAATGGATGGGCAGCCGTTGGAGCTGCCCAAATCACATTGCACCAGCCCCCACGGCTCCTCCTGCAGGTGGTGGGTCCACAGAAGGACCCAATGAAAACACATCCAATTTATTTCAGTCTGAAACGTCCACCATTGGAATATTAAGAGAGGTCGGATAAGGTCCAGTCGGGGTTCATATAGCGCTGACTGCTGCGTCACCGGGCTGCAGACCACTTCTATAGTTCAGTTCACACAGAGACAGTGTAACCTCACACCTCCGGCACGTCCCGTCTCTGTCTGTGCACAGAATTAGATCAAATGACTTGGGACAAAGGGATTTGACTGTGCACAAGAGAAAATGACCAGATGAGGTTTAAGAACTTTATATTAAACAGTAGGCAAGTTTGATTGGTTTTTATAGTCCACCAATGACTGATACCCCTGTTGTGTATAATTATATCTCATAATAATATCTTTGCCAGACTGACCCAGGAGGTCCCCATTCTGTCAATGCACCCTTCTGCAGATCCCGGTCCAAAATAGCGGAAGGGTTACAATGTCAAATTATTATAATTATTATTTAATTGCACAGATATTCTAATAGTCATTGCTTCTCAATCCTTTTTGTTCTCAGCACTGCGTTTTGAATTATCCCTCACCACGTAAGGTAATTACAGTAGTTTGATGATTTCACTGATCAGATTCCAGTCCCTCTGAGAATATGCCCCGGCAGCCGTAAAGTGAGTCATTCCGCGTACATCTGGTGCTCTGGCTGTTACCTTGCCTGCAGCTTCACACTTCACAACCTTGTCCCAATTGTGTGGCATAGACGAATGAACAAGATCCACCCGAGTTTGGGACGTCTGTTGTGCCGCAGAGGGGAGGCTGTCCTGCTGTGGGGCCTGCGATTCTTCTATTTAGATTACTCTCCTCCGTGGACGCTGCAGCTCACAGTAATGAGCTGCTTTTGCGGTTGGGATGAAGCCAGGACACAAAAGGGAGATACAGACCCGGACGTCTTTTGCTTTTTTATGATGAGATCGTGATAAATTACAAATCAACCATATAGGAAACAAGCCCGCATACTCTCTTTGCCAGTGCCAAACCTGGATAAAGAAAGGAGGACTGCACAATGACTTCCATACTGATTTGGACTTTTGTGAGTTAGAACTGCTGGCCAACAAGCACTTTGCTTAACATGAATTACACGCAAAGACAATACTATGCATGTTTCGATTCAATATTGCGTTATCTGTCCTGAAAGGAATTTGTCTTGGACACACAGGCCACCGCTTAAATAATACACCCGCTAATAGACATGACACAGATGTGACCCATACAATTCAACACCAAACACAGGTTCCATCACACGTCAGTGCTCGGCTCTTTGGCCTGAGTTCAGGAGGTTCACAGTTACGGGGAAGAATGAGTTCTTATAACATTAGAGATCTTCTTTTGTTTTCAGTTCAAACTCTATATTGTCACCCGGATGGGAAAGGCTCATATTGGGAGGGCATGGGAGGGGTCCGAAATGATTTTCCCTGCCTGTTTGATCACAGTCTCTTTATATCTGCTCTCATGATGGATAGTCTTTTCCTCCCATCACTATTATTTAGTTTTGACTGACAAATTACCACACGATGCAGACATGCCATATCGGATAAGAATTTTATTATAACAGCATTGACTTCCTTTTTCTTTCTCTTCCTTTCTTCCTTTCTTTCTTTCTCTGTTTCTGTTTTTGTTTGTTTCTTTATACTCTCCCACAGACTTTTACAATTGCTCTGTATTTATTGGAGGAAAAAACATGCTCCTTTCAGGCGAGGGAAACCTATTTTCCTTGTTTTCCATTCCAACTAAACTGCACCCCTGAAGTACATCTACAGTCTACGCATGTGTTCTCCCTCCATCCTCTGCTTTACAAATGTCCTTTCTGTGCGCCGCAGACGCAGACATAAGCTGAGGGCCCCGCAGCTGTAGTAGTTCTATTTCTCCTTTGGGGGCCCGGGGCTCTGTGACAGGACGACCAGAGCAGACGGGGACAGGACGTATCGATCTGTTCGGAGTGGAGCGGGGGACGCAGGGAGGGGCACACCAGAGGGGACACGTTGAGGGATTGGCATCTCTCCTCTGAGACTGAGGAGCTGTGTGTCTTTAGTCTCTGTGACAGGTCCCTGAGTGTGTCATTACAACTGTCTGCCCCCAAACCGCTGTTTTCTCAAGTTACTCTTCCCCCTTAAAGCCCCGCTAAGAGAGGGATGAGGGGAGACTGTACGGGACGGAAAGTCAAATGGTGTGTCTTATTATCTTTATGTTTTGGGATGTGTTTATTGAAAGAGAGGTTGTCTGTTGCGCCGGAAAGTCAATATTCTAATTGATATCTCCGTATGTCTATTTATTTTATATTCATTATTTTATTAGTGGCTCAGTGGGAGTGATCTTGCTTATGAACTTTTGAAGTTTGGTTGTTTGATCCCAGCTCTGACATGTTGCATGGGCACAACCATTGTGCCCATGCGTGAATGTGGTTATGACTATGAGGCTTCAGTGTGTAACACAATTGCCAAGATGTAAAATTGTTATGATTTTGAAAGCTAAATCAAAGATATTTCTAGCAGAAGCAGGACTTGAGACTTCCACTTTAGAAATACCCCAAAGCACCACAAACAATCAATCAAAAGCTCTTTTGTGCACAAGATATTGCCAAAAACCTTCCTAAGAAGGCGTAAAGAACAAATTTGCGCACAAGAACGTGTCGTGAATGGGCAATGTGCAGAATGAATGAAAAGTGAATGAGAGTAATGCATTTGGATCATTACAACACACCTTACCAGTTAAAGCCGGTACCTGATTTTTCCCACACAAACTTTGACATTTTTTTATTTGGCCCAAACTCGTGTCTAGTACTCACAATCCTTCCTGCATGTCCGAATTGTTCAAGCAAATTGTTTATATGCATGTTTCACATCTGTGTACAGATTTGAGCAGTAGAAAAGTGGAAAAGGCGTGACCACCCCTAAAAAAATACCACTCGGTTAAAGTGGTATTTCTATCTTCTATCGCTCAATAAATAATTAGGCAATTTAACATCTGTTTTTTTGCTGTGTTTATAACTCACTCTGAGGTGGTAAAAACAAATGTACTTTTCAACAACAAAAAGTCAGGTACCCCAGCTTTAATATTGCAGTTGTAAATGTAATGTCATTTACTTCTGGTCACATCTGGTAAGACAAGGCACCCCATAAATGAAGTAGGCTGTGATGTCTACAGCGAGACACTTCTCAATGGTATTCATCTGGAGACGATGACAAAGTTTTACAAGCACAGCTTTAAAGTCCTTCTTTTCGAAAACACACCGCATTTCCGCCGGTTTGCAGTTTAATCACAATGTTCTGCCTTTTTGTTCGATCCGCTTTGTACTCCTCCATGGCCGGGGAACAAAGCAAATCTAGCACATGTTTGAAAGTTAATCTGCATTTCTGATTGTCAGCGCGGTGGGGAAACTCATTTTCATTTCGGATTTCAAAGCGGTGCCCGTACACCACCTTGCCCGGTAATTGCGAGGCTGCGAGGTCTGAAGCGGTGCCAGACGAGGGAGGGAGGTTCATGTCTCACGCGGACCCACCTTGTACCAGGATCCTAACCAGGAGCGCGCTGGCATCAGCTGCAACCATCTGCCGCTAACTGGCTTTTATTGTTCTCTATTGCGGCGCGATGATTGTGCTGTTTGGGTGTTCAAAGTTTTAAAACGGCAGACTCACGGCCCATAATTAATCGCAGGGAACAAACTTTTTGTTCTTTTAGCAGCACTGTTCAATTATTCATAAAAAATTATAATATAAAAAAGCCTTTACAAAGGAGTGAGTAAAGTGTGGACTGTTTAACTCTTTACTAATGCATTTTACCATCCAAATTCCTCACAGCAACTTTCAAAGAGCAAAGCATGGGACTGTTTTACATAACCCTTCATCACTACATCAATCCAAGGCCGTCTAGTAATACGGTAAACACTTTGGCGACGGAGGACCCTCAGACCCAGAGATCCTGTCATTCCTAATCACTCAGCGCCGCAGGGTCAAAATATGCGCCCTTTACGAGCGCCGGTCTGCAGATACGGACCGCGCTTGAGGGCTCACTCACCTGAACACGCTGTGACCTCCTGCCCCCGTCTCCCCTCTCTCCCGCGGTGCATGACGGAGAGTCTTTGTGAAGAGCTGCACCTGCCTGTCACTGTGGCGGGGTGAGCGGAGCGCAGGTGCAGGACGGATGGACGCGAACGCGGGGAGGAGCGTGGCCGGCGACCTGCAGTGCCGTGATCTGGGATATAACGCTTCAAGAACCTCACGCTCTGCAGTGTCGCATGACGTCTGTGAAAGTCTTGTGGAGTATTCATCTCGTGATCAGAGTGCCGTCGGTGTGTCATGGAGCAGGGTGACCGGATGTCAGTGGCAAATCAATGTCTTTGGCCAATGCGAATGTTTATGACAAAGTAAGAAACCACATAAATATCTCAAGTCATCTCAATGCTGATTGTCGCATGTTATGTTTATGTTTTATCACAGTTTTCCCATTCAGCGTGAGAAAAGATTCATCAAGATTGGTTACTCTAACCCACAAAAGTAACATATCCTTGTAACTTCCTCTCATAGTTACTAACTTAGCCTAGCCAATTCACAAAGAGCCACAGACCACGAGAGGAGAGCTGTCGTTATGGGGTGTGGCCGGTATGGCATTGAGTTCCGGCTACTCCACTGAGTGCCATATAGGAGGAGGCAGGATAGGCATCCGGATCGAGGCAGGTAGGTGCTGGGCGAGTCCCCTTGCCTTCAGTTTTATGTAGTGGATCAGGAATGTATCCGAATAATACCAATGGAGCCGATTACTAGACCCTTAACTGGAAGAGCTGAATATTACTACCCCTCCTGGAGCTGCCACCTTAACGTGGTGGAGGGGTTTGAGCACCCGAATGATCCTTGGAGCTCTGTTGTTGGGGGCTTCGTGCCCCTGGTAGGGTCTCCCATGGCAAACAGGTCCTAGGTGACGGGTCAGACAAAGAGTGGTTCAGAAGCCCCTTATGAGAGACCAACAGGCTCGGTTAGAACCATGAGGCCGTCCTTCTGTGGACCCACCACCTGCGGGGGGAGCCATAGGGGCTGGTGCAGCTCCAACAGCTGCCCCAACGACCCGGCAACGGATAAGTGGCAGAAAATGGATGGATGGATGAATATTACTACCTGTTTTTGCTTTAGGCCACTATATCTCCAAAGCTTGGGATCGAAGACAAATTAATTTGTATCCTCCTATGTGATGTGGATGTTGTTCTGTTATGATTGATTGTACAGTTTCTGTGAATTTATTATGGCAGTCATCTGAATTCTGTTTTGATGTGTCTTATAAGCCCATGAGGGCTGGGCACTAATGTGCAAGACACAATAATAATAAAAAAAAAATAAAAAATAAAAACTACCTGTAAAAGAGTGATTCACGATGCGGGTCTCAACACCTGCGACGAGTTCACAAATTGTGTCCCAGTTTTCATGATGGAAAATCAGGTCATCCTAATCATGGCGAGGCTACAACTTAACACCAGTTGTAATACAAATGTAAGCTATTATTATTGTAGCAGGTTGCACTTTAACCACAGTGCGTAATGCACAAAGTGTCCGTGACATCCCCGTGCGCGTTCTCTGACCTCCTCGTCCGCCTAGCTTGTTGTGTGGCGTTCGTATTTCTCTCCTATGTTAGACCCGAATGTAGTTTCCTTTCTACAGCACTGTTGCGAGCTCCCGCTGAGCAGCGTATGGCGCTCTACTGTGTGCCATGGCATGCGTCCTTGTTGTCGGTGGTGGTGGCCAGTGCAGGGGGTATCATTGCCACCCGGGCCAAAATGAAGCCACTGATGGAGCACAGCTGCGTACTTTGAGGCGGTATGTTCAACTAAAGCAATGTGTTGACAGAAGTTAGTTGCATTTAGGCTAAAACATCCATCCTCAGAAAAAGAGGTTTCCTCGGTCGGTCTGCATCCTGCGGTCTTGTCTTGCCTTCAACTGTAACAAAGTAACATCGCGGTGAAAAGTGGACTTCAAAACTCTGGACTATGATGGGTGTGATTTATGAGTTTTGCTTGAAACCATTGTGCTGATCATGAAGGAACTGGAAACTAGATTATTGTGAATGATCCATGCAATAAATTATACTGTTAACTTAAATATAATTCCTGCCTCCCCCTGAATCAATGAACCTGTGTGCTTTTTGGTCCTAAGCTGAGCTAATCATAGGGGATCTTTACCATACCCTCCATACCCCGTTCTGTTACATTATTATTAATTATTCATGTCACCAAACTTCTCATCATTTGAAAATAACTGAATAAGCAGCTCACCGCCCAACCAAGTGTGACAGTGAAGTGAATGCATTTGTTGGACTTATGTAAACCTGACGGAGAAACGCTTGGGAAATGACCTGATCATTTGGATCGCAAACGCCACAAGTTTGTTGCCAGTAGATAAACAGTTGCAGTGCGTGACCACAATGAAGCTGTACACTTGTAATTTAGCGCCGCAGGTATTGCTATCGATAAAACATTCAATACTGGAAAAGGAATGGTATTTCCTCTGTATGTCTCTGCCCTCTATTAGCTCGACTTGTTTCTGTGGCATTTGAAGGATATTGACATCCCCTTTGCTCATGTGGGCTGAAACGGTACGTGAAACACACGCTCCCTTCCTCTCCGTGCCATCTCAGTGAACAAGTGTTTGATTTGAAGAGACTAAAGAAAACCAGCCGTTTTCCTGTGTTGTCGCTGTACACAATAAAATAGTACCGCTACGACGGCGGTTACTTTTTCCCTATTTAACATTACCTTTAATTGACAACACCGCGTATTCAAACTGGAGGAGGAGTTGAGAGTCGTCAAAAACTACTCTACATAAACTAATAATTAAATACCAGGAATTGATGACACATCAAGGAGTTAAACAAGTTAAACGTTTATTTCTCTAACATGTCATCTCAATACAGAATTCTGTTTTTCCTATCCATCGTGAGTCTGCCTTCAGCCGTTCCCATGGTCAGACTGACTCTTCCTGGGGAAGCACAGCACTCCACATTCCATTGTCCACAAGATTTCCCATTGGCTCCCCAAAGCTGTCCATTCAGTTCCGTCGTAATTTGACCCCTTCTGTCCAAATGGCCAGTGGACCGGGTGGGGGTTGCTGTGTCTTGAAACAAAAGATTCTGAGGAACCCACACCTTTCTGCACTGAATGACAACTTTTGGTTAGTTTGCTAAATAGCCAAGGAACAAAACATCGTATAAAAATATTATATCTCTTCAGACCCCCTTTTTGACCTCCCAAAGGAGGACAACAAAACCATAATATTTTCAAGTTCACAAAAGTACAGCCTGTATCAAAAATCACAGTACAATTTCACATATTATAACACCAAAAAAACATGTTCACTGTATGTAGGGCATACTCAACCAGCCGCTGAGTGGTTTCAAAATCATCTCTCTCTTCCCATGTGTAACTTCCGCTTACTAATCTTTCCAGGCGGAACTCAGCTGGTTTTTATTCCGTGTCAATGGTACATGTCAACTTTTATGTCCCCCTGGGACCGTCTCTGATTGACACAAAAATAAACATTCCTGCACACAAAACACAGCAAGCGCAACAACACCGAACAGTGTTGTTTAGATATTATCTCCACCACAATATTCTCCATCACAGCCTTGTCGGGGGTCGTTCCATTCATATCTCAAAGCCTGCCGTACTCTTTCCAAGTACAGGCTGGGACCACCCCCTTCTGGCGTTTCCCTTGTCCCGAGCTCCGTGTCCCCCTGGGACGCATCACCCATCGTATAGATGCCCCCAGTGGAACCCAGAGCCCTGGAGACCATGCTGCGAATGAGAGGCACAACACAACAAAACAAAATACAACAAAACAAGAGTATTACACCTATAAGAATACCCACCTTTTGAAGGATATGGATCCAGGAACCGGAATTCAACCAATTTAGCCAGGTCCACTGAGGACCCTGGTCTTCTTGAGACGCGAGGAAGTCTTTGAGTTCCTTTACTTTATTTTTAATGGCTGTCCAATTGCCAGTTTCGTCGGGGAATATATGTACAGCAGTGGTCAAGGCCAACTGCTGCGCACATACCACCCTGTTCAGCGTACATGGCGTCTAACGCCACTCTACTTTGCATAACCACAACAGCCACTGCCTTAAGTTCTGGACTCCGTTCCATTTGGTCCAAGATGTCGCCTATTACCTCAGTTAGGTCCTCCAGGATCCACCATACCTCATTTAGACGCTGCATGGAGGACGCCACACCGATCATAGGGATCAGCGTGGCGATAAATCCTTTCCCATCTCCGAACAGGGGCTTACGGCCGCCGTCATCAGAGAAAGGTACGTATGATTGACCGAGGGTACGGTTTCCCACCTGCAGGGTTGAGTTGGTAATCATGGCCGTGTGCTTAGCTAATTTTACCCATTTATTCTCTCCTGGTGTATGACCCCCCATATTGAAAGACCGTCGCTTCCTAGATCCATCTCCCTCTGTGGAAACAGACATGTTAGATACATCATAAATCACAGGTTTCAAAACAGCATATTTTGTTCCTTCTTTGTTTTCCCATGTTTTTATCATTTTTTCTGTACAATGGGTAATCCAGTCTAGGGTGTGTTGGTCCGACACTGCTTCTCTCATTTTCACCAACATTGTACCTGCATTGTTGCAGTAGATGACCAGATTTTCTCCAGGTGTTTTACCTACTTCTTTGCATACCTTGTAAAGGGCCAATTTCAATTCTTTGATAGGGTGTCCTCTGACCCGTCCCTCACAACTATGTGGATCGTCTATTTTTATTACTGTTGGTATGATGAGCAAGCAAAGAGCAAGTGTCAGGCCCCACACCCCGTATGGACACCTTAAAAAGGTCCTGGTTTTAAAACCCAGGCCTTAAGTCCATATTTGTTAGTCTTTTTTATGTCTTTGTGACCGTGTGGGTCGGGGTTGGTGTCCCCCACCCCCTTCAGTGGGGCTGTTAGACCCACTACCATATTCGTCAGGATGTGTCAACCGTCCGGGATGCGTATGAGTCCAGTGTAAGCCGGTTTTCTCAGAACAGGGCTTCAAGTGTGACCAGTGGTACCAGTTGTCACGCCCCTCTACCTTAACTGCGGTGGCAGTCCTTTGAGTCACTTCAAAAGGTCCTAAGTATCTGGGAGCGTCCAACAGGTCCTGGTGTTTTTAATGTAGACCCTCGATGGTAAGTCCGCTCAGGCAAGGTCGCTGAGTTAGACTTAGGCGGGCACCCGGGCATGGCCATTTTTATGCTCTTCCGCTGATAACAAGTTCGCAGCCGCCACGTCCACCAGTCCATGAAGGGTTATTAACTGGGTGTAAAAAGTGGAGCCGGACGCCCCGCTCTGTACATATGGAGGAGGGGCCGATGGGGCCAAAGCGGGAGCTCCTCCGCTCGGGAGGGGCTCTCGAATTCCTCCCCGTATTGATTCTGTCAGGTCGTTGTCTCGGTTCATGCTCCCTCCGCGTCCGCTATATTTTCTACATCACTATGCTTTGGTCAACTTTGATTATTGTAAGGCGCTTTAGAAATAAAACTTGATTGATTAATTTGGGTCAAAAACTCACAATTACGACCACTCACAAGCACCCACCGAGACAAGGAACCAACAGAGATCTGTAACAGAAACACAAAAGAACAGACGAAAATTACAAAAACAAAAATTCTCATCAGGGCCGCTCACCGTTAGAACGACCATGCCAGCTAATCTTGCAAATTATGGCTGGACTCAAAAACCTATTTAACTTAATCTATCTGTTGGAATGCTAGGGTCAATTTTATCTGGAAAATTCAGAAATTCAGGTTTCATTAATCTACAGAGAAAAACTCTCTTTTAGCTTCTGTTTCCCACATTTACCACAGATTCTGTGTGCACTTCAGAATCACAGCAAACGTAAAAAACAGAGTATTATAAATTGATTTACCTATCTGAAACTGAAATCTTAGTTGGCCATAACATTTGTCAATTCGTCACTTTATGTTTTCGTTTGTCTTGTCATTTAGATATATGTGTATCAGTTCCTTCTCATGCCAAAATAAACCAAATTATAATAATTTCCCCACATAAGTAACACCCCCTCTTGGACTGAGGACACTCAGTCCAAAAAAGAGTCACGTAACATGCATAAACAAGTGAGACCTCAATCCTTGTACAGGAAACACAACAAACCAACTCAAATTGCACTGGAGGTAAATACCTCCGGCACCTACATAACACAAAGAAAACAATAGCAAAATAACAAATGTCAGGTGCAGGCCAGGGAGGCTGAAAGTGGGAAGAATTGGGTCGACAGGGCGAGTGAGAGGTGGACACCACTCGTCAGGTTCGCGACCCGGACAGCATGTGAGGTCCAGGGAGTGTCCCCAAAAGAGATCACACCAGCACTGGTGCAGTCCAATCGCGGCAGAGGACCGTCAGACAGGCTTGGGAAGGAGCTCTCAGCGGCTCCCAAAGTGAGAATAACAGTCACCTCCAACCTGAGTACACAAACTAATGAGTGTAGATGGTGTCAATAGGGATCATAACATACAATCTTAAGATCAGTGTCCACTGGATTCCCGTGGAATCAAAGAGGAGGCTGAACTCAGGCAACAGAATGGCCTATCAAGTTCATAAAAGTTTCCTCTCGATCTGCTCACGGATTGACGCCAGGAGCAGAGCAAGAGAAAGGATCGAAACCCAATTCACTTCAGCTTTTTTTTCTTTTTTTTTTTCTCACAGTTCTATCACATGTCAATGCCCTCTAAGGCTTCAAATTCAAATTTTGTATTAAAACATTCAGACAAATGCATTTAGTTGTAACTTAAAGATTATCGATTCAATTTAGTAAATAAACCAGCATCAGTAGGTCCTAAAGACCATCTTTATCTGGTGCATTAAGATATTTTCAGTCAGTTCATAAACACATAATTCTCTATCATGGTGTCGTGGAATGATGTCCCAAAACGGACATAAGTCTAGCATTAATGTCTATAGAGTAGGCATACATGGATGGAGAGTACAGGACATTTTAGAAACTTCAATTTCTTACCAATCTTTTGTTTAACTCACGCTTTGGTCATGGAACAAATTCTGTAGCCTATTGTCCAGGAGAGAGAGCAAATAAGTTATAAACACATTATATTATTGTTCTATAGGGTGTAAACAATTCACAGTCACACCTCGTTTGCCTAATTAATTTTGTTTTTTAAAAAGGACCATTCATGTCCACTAAGGTTAGCCTTAAAAGCTTTTCTATATCATTAAAGTACAGTGATCAATGGGTGGGTGGCCTTGGCAAAGTGAATGTTGGATCCAAGGTCAAACGTCAGTTGTACAGTCCTTCAGCTCTTCCCAGTAGATATATCTGCATGCAGCAACCACTGTCAGACAGCAAGGTGTTTGTCCAATCAGGGAAAAGTCACTGTTAGTCCATTCAGAGAGCACAAAACTGTTGCTCTCACTGTCATCAGCATATCACATCCGAGGAGAGAAACAGGAGTCTGAGTTGGCGTGTCAGATTCAGTCCTGTGAGCTGACTAGGCAGTGGCTAGGTGAAAGGTTTTGGGTGGTCTTCCTGTATCCACCCAGTAGATGGTGTCCGTTAATGATCACAGTCTCATAGTTCACAGATGAGTGTCGTTCACCTTTATCCACCAGCACGTCAAGAGTCTGTCCGTTCACCTTCACAGGTAACAGAGTTCTGCCGTCCCATGCCACTGAACCCAGCAGCTGCCAATGATCAGAGTAGCATGGTTCCCATCAGCGTTGTTGTAAACGCCTCGATCTCCTCGAACGTTGTTGGTCATCTCGTCTGAAACAATCCTTGGCCACAATTACCAACACCACACCCACAGGTCACTGCACATTCAAGTAAACTCATTATTACTCTTTTTTCATTATTACTTTCATTACTCGCTCCTTTAAGCTGCACCTTTAAAAGTTGCACTCATTTCTTTCAGTTCAATTTTGCTCTCGCTTCTGGTCAAGGGCATTCTCAAAATGTATTCATTAATTTATTTGGTTGTCTTTAACAATAATTTGAATTTTGCATAATTGCTCCTTCATAACTTTTGGTAATGCGTCCAAAATGGCGCATAAAGATCAACTTAAACTCTAAATCAATAGTGGTTTGTACTTTCAATCAATGTATTCAAACTCACGACAGGTCTTCCCTGCTTCAGTTTTCATACCACGGCGCCACCGTGTGGAGAGAGGTTCTATTTTTTTTAGCAACATCTCTCAGAGCCCTAAATGCTCCGTCAATCACAGGCTTAAAAAAATAGCATTTTTCTGTCACTGATATTGGATACTCGTTCTTCAAATGTATGCTGTGGAGACATAACTCTACCACCAGCAGAAATGTTCCTCTTTAAAAACAAAACAAAATAATAACTTTTAAAACAATAACCTTTAAAACAAGAAATTTGGTCAAAAAATGTTCTTTTTTCTACTTTTTGTTTTGCAATGAGGGGCGGAGCAATCTCTCCACTTACCCTCCTACACGGATG
The DNA here is from genome assembly GCA_021464625.1 of Proterorhinus semilunaris. NCBI lineage: Eukaryota > Metazoa > Chordata > Actinopteri > Gobiiformes > Gobiidae > Proterorhinus > Proterorhinus semilunaris. The sequence continues at coordinate 22,874,506 of CM038359.1, forward strand.
TCTGGGCACAAAGGAAAATGGCCACTTTCCCAATGCGCCCATCACTTCCCGTTTAATCAGTCCTTTGCTGCGTCTACACAAATGCAGACACAGCAAATGCACTTTTAGTTTCACTCCGGACACACTCAGTCACTCTACAATAAAGAGAACATTACACAAAGAGACAACAAGACACAATAATTTCCACAAACAAAACAACAGTTAACAAAAAACCAAACAGACTAACAAGAACAACAAAAACAATTTAGTATTCTCCCCCTCCGATCAACAAAATCAGATAAGTGTATAAAAATAAAAACACGCGTTAAATAGTATAATGTGCCTAAAGTCCGATGCCTTTCAATGAAAACCTAGAGGCCATACGGTTGCACTACAGCGATGGCGGCCAGAAACTCCGGTATTACAAAACAACAGCCAAATAACAGTACCACATGGAAAAAACTAAATGCTAAAGCTAATCCTTTGTTCTCAGAGCTAACTTAGCAACCTCGCACACCAACAGCAAACAGATCATATTGAAAACAAACCATGCACCACACTTCAATAAAATCCTACACTACTACACAGAACAGCCTTCAGTGTCCACACACCGAGCTGGGTTTAACACATGTGTGGGTTTAGTACACGTTTATCAACAATATGCTGTATGCTAACGCACTAAGCTAACCATGCTGTATGCTAGCGCACTAAGCTAACGAAGCTAACGAAAGCTAACAAAGGCTAATATATAGAATTCAAGAAACCCCGTTTCTCAGGCCTTCAACCTATTTATAGAATCACCGTTCTAAGGGCCTTCAACCCGTCTTTTAGACAGACCCCAAATCTGTCTACGATTATTTCAACGTTTTATTTCAGACCGTGCGTCCACGGCCTTGGGCGATTCTGCCTACGTGCATTTCAGCTTTTACAGGGGTAAAACCCAACGCGCAGCCCGTTAATTACTCGTAATTTCAGTTTATCCCACTTATTTTGTCTTCTGTGGTATCTAAGATATCAAATTATAACGTTTCTTTCCTTAATTCCACCATCAATTCACAGATTACACCACACAACAGACAACTCCGTTAAAAAGTAATCTAAAATTTGGAAAAATATGCCAACTAGACGTACTTTGAGACTCACACAATAGTAGAGGTCAAAAGCAGTCTTACCTTAAGCTAGAATGACGTCCATGAAATTGTTGTTGTATGATGTGGAAGAAAGAACCTGGTATTTCTAACGCAAAATGGGTTTTTTTTCTCGAAGACCGAACCTCGTCGCGTCTCCGTTTGACGGCTCTTCAGCACCCCCTGCAGTTCTCCCGGGGTCACCACATAAAGAAAACCAGCCGTTTTCCTGTGTTGTCGCTGTACACAATAAAATAGTACCGCTACGACGGCGGTTACTTTTTCCCTATTTAACATTACCTTTAATTGACAACACCGCGTATTCAAACTGGAGGAGGAGTTGAGAGTCGTCAAAAACTACTCTACATAAACTAATAATTAAATACCAGGAATTGATGACACATCAAGGAGTTAAACAAGTTAAACGTTTATTTCTCTAACATGTCATCTCAATACAGAATTCTGTTTTTCCTATCCATCGTGAGTCTGCCTTCAGCCGTTCCCATGGTCAGACTGACTCTTCCTGGGGAAGCACAGCACTCCACATTCCATTGTCCACAAGATTTCCCATTGGCTCCCCAAAGCTGTCCATTCAGTTCCGTCGTAATTTGACCCCTTCTGTCCAAATGGCCAGTGGACCGGGTGGGGGTTGCTGTGTCTTGAAACAAAAGATTCTGAGGAACCCACACCTTTCTGCACTGAATGACAACTTTTGGTTAGTTTGCTAAATAGCCAAGGAACAAAACATCGTATAAAAATATTATATCTCTTCAAGACGCAATAAACCAGCATGCTTTGAGGTATTTGCTTTCTCCTCTTTTTCTAACAAGTGAAAAGTTTTAGTGGGGGCCTTCCCTTCTGCCTCCATAAGCATATCACTTTGTGCTCCTATTATGCAAATGAAATAGCGGCTCTATAAACCGTATGTAAATGGGATACACAGGCATGTCCGTGGCAAATTAGGGCCATAAATTTGATCAAGAGTGGTCTAATAAACTGAGTGAACTGGAGCTTTTTCCCATAAGTAATTTAGGAATCAGGAAACTGCAAGGAATATCGCCTGTCCCATCATTTAAGTGCGACAATGGCTGCCAGTGCACATCCTAAAATGCAAATACAATCACTGGCTTTGTGCTAACGGAGCATTCCCCCCCCCCCCCCCGCGCCCCCCTCCATTCCCTTATGCAAAATGACATATTGATCAAATGCATGCAAAAATCCATCCCAGAGCCCCATTTAAAATATTTATTCTTAGGGACAGAGCGCGATGCACGTCAAAGTGAGACGGAGAGCCAAATTTAAAGACCAAATGGAGCGAACGGATCCCATAAGCTACCGGACGCCCGAGCGCATTAATAATAAATACAGCCATTAGATGGGTCCAAGCTGGAGGCGCAGTACAGCGACAGTGGGAATATAAAAGTGATGCATCATAGCAGATAAAGTGTCTCATATATTAGGCTAAAACAATTTTTATTTTGAAATATGGTCAATTTTGGTCAAAACTCACTCAGGCGGCTCAATGTGCTCTTGCCCGTCTTTTACTTCTCTGAAGTTAAAGCGCCGTGCCCAACTTTTTCTCTCGTAGGAGAGTAACGTCCCTTTTCCCAAGCCTTAAAACTTCTCTGTTGTGAGGAGACATGCTTTTGATGATGTTAGTTCCATGTACTTCTCCATAACCAAGGTCAAAACAATCTTCCCTCCAATAGTTTCCCTCAGGCCATGATTAAATTCGCCACAAAACCTGAAGTTGGTCCGCCCTTGGGCCACCTGCTGCCCTTCTCTTATTTAATCTACGGTGCGATTGCGTTGCCATGAAAACAACAAAAGCCAATTTGTGCACTACAGTGACATGATCTCTTTTAAGTGTGTTTCTGAAGGGACTTGTCGGCTGCGTCCGGACCCCTGAAGCTGCACATGTAGCGCTTTGCATAACAAACTTTGGTAGCGCTTTATATTAAGGTGTGCTCATTAAGTATTACTAAAGTATTAATAAGTATTAATAATATGCTTTTTAAACTTGTATCTGTTAACATACTAAAAGGCCATTAATAATACGCTTATTCATAGCCTTACACAACCCTAACCCTAAAATGATTACTAATGCTTATTAATACTTAATGAGCACACCTTAATCTAAAGCGATACCCCAACTTTTACAAATTCAAGCCTCTGCAAATGTTACTAAATATGTCATTGACCGCTTATGTCTTTAGTAAGACGTGTACAAGATGTTACTGATCTTTGACATAACCAAGAGTGTAGCCCTGACTCGCGTTTTATATGGAAAATGGGCCTTTCTATGTTCTATTTCAGTGACTTTGCTTTTTGAAGTGGCTATTAAATGGATAACATAATTTTGAATATGAATAGTTTTAAAATCATGCAGAAGAAAATAATGGCCAACAGTGACTGCAACAGTACACGGGTTAAGGGCTCCTCAACATCTAAAACTCATTTTCTGGTATTATAAAATTACACTTCTTACAGCACATGCTTGAATTTTTGCTGTGCGTCCTTCATTCATGATCGACTAATATCGCTTTGTTGACTCTATCTGCACCTCCTGCAGCTATTTTCTAACCTTACTCCCACTCCAGGACTTAGGAAGAAATCTGAATCTACTAGAATTTATTCATCAAACAATAATTTTTTGACATGTGCGGTTTGTCAAGGAAAAGGAACGTTTCTCCAGCAAGTGCAGCGTTGAACCTGTGGAGCCAAGTAAGAAATGACAACAACACAACCTATCTTTCAAACTCTCACTCCCTCTCTTTCAATTTCTCACACACACACACAAACACACACGCACACACACAGTATTGCTTGGGGCCTGATCAAAGTCCTGTTTCAAATGCCACTCGGTTTCCCATCGAGGCCGTCTTAGTGTGCTCGTCCCCAGGAGATCTGTGAACCGCTGTGCCCTGCGTCTCGCACTTCTGAGGCGGCCTCGCGATGAAACAATAATTATCATCACATTGGGGTCACGCGCCACACATCAAGCCATATGGACCGAGCCGTGTTTTGAAAATTCGAGGTTACGCGAGTCTAATCTCATCTTTTTCTCTTTTTTCTTTCCATAGATGCGAAGCGAGCAAATATAGAAACCATCTTGTAATGGAACTAAAAAGCGCGCAATTTTACGGTCTTCAAAGGCTGCATAGAAAGGACCCTATTGGGATAATAAGACCATCATACAAATGTTATCCATGGGCATGTTGTTACCTTTGCGTCGTCCGGCTGCAAAACAGAATGAAGCACAAAAAAGATCTGCATCAGCCTGACGTGACCCGACGTGGGTGACATTTTTGGTAAGATGCGGCGAAGATCACGAGGCACACTGAGCTCAAAATACAAATTGCAAATAGAGTAGTGCAATCGAGTGCCATATGCGTCCATGCTTTAGCTAATGCTGATGCCATATCCTAAAAGCCTATGCACACATAATTAGGTATAGCTACAGTATTTTATAATCTATTTCAATTCCCTTCAGTCCCTTTTTGTAAACCACCACCGTGTGTGGAGGGAAAGTAAAATGGTCTCAACTGAAGTGCTTTGTGACTATACGCGTGTGAAAGGGGCTATATAAATACATTCCTTCCTCCCTTCTTAAAATGGCATGTGGCTAAGAAAAATGTGATTTTACTGCAAATATATTGGGCCTGATCTTGTGTATCTAAACGCAGTCTACGGCATAACCTTTTCCGCCTAGGAGGGGCGCAATGTGAGATCTTCCAGCCCCAGACCTGGTGCATTGAGTGTGCTGGACAAACACCCACGCAGTAAATGGCGATGTAATGTAGGCAACCCAGTGTCCACATATAAACGTTTTTACAATCCCATAGAACGTACCTGGAGGACGTAGACTGGGTTGTATGTAGAACGACCATATCCCTCCAGCCAGACTCTTTCTGCAGGGGTGGCAGTGAACATGTTTGTTTTTGCGTTTCGGCCGAGAGCAGATAGGCATGGACCTGCAACAGAGTGGGACCGACTTTGTCTGATCTCCTGGGACACGGACAGTGTTTAACTCATGGTGGGACATTAGTCCGACAACCTATTAGTCTGGCGTCTCATTATTCCGAAAATGTCCCATGAGTAGGGGTTGAAAAATAAAATTAGGGTCAGGCAAGAGTCCACTGACCTTAAGGTTAGGGCCAATGGTTGTATATAGAGAATCAGATATAGAGAAGAGCAGGCTCAAGACCCACCTTTTTCGCTTAGCTTTTAGCTGATATCTGATTATTTATTGTAGTGCCATTTATTTATTTATCTATTTATTAACCTTGATAACTTGATATTTATTGATATTTTAATAGTTTCTTACTAGGGATGTAACGATTCATCAAAAATCGATTTGAAATCGATTTAATATGCGTAAAATGTGAATCGATGTAAAAAATAAAATTATCGATTTTAAAGCCACCCTCAGCGTCTCCATTTTGCGCGACCGAAACAGACCGGAACATAGCTCTTTGTTTATAACAATGTTAACTTTTTCTCAAGACAAGCTCCACAACTTCCCCGCCTCACCCCCAACACACTACACTCCACACCACGTACACACATGCACGTGTAGGCATGGAAGCAGCAGACGCAGCTAAAGTTAGCGGCTACAAGATTAGCGTTAGCGGCTAACACAGAGTTTAGCATTTGACAGAAGTTTACCAAAGATCGTAAACTGACAAACATCTGACCAACCTGCTCTGATTCTGCTGAAATCCTCATCAAATGTCCGTCTGTCAAATAATCCAATACCTACAGGAGCCGTCATGTCTTTTTCCTCCTTATGTTTACAAAGGCTGCACCGGAGGCAGTGAGGCGTTCGAGTGTGGAAAAAAACTGCACTGTAAAATTCGTTCTAAATGATAGTATTATGTTCAAACTGCAAAAAAAAAAAAAAAAAAAAAGGTTGGTAAAATAAATATAATCTCAAAATGTTTATTTATGCTGAAAACATGTAAATTTACAAGCACACATGATTATAGTTCATTTTAATGTCTTGTAATTTTTTGTAATGTAAAGTTCTCTTACTGAGACAGTTGCAATTTGTTACAAGGACAAAAATACAGATGTTAAAACAAAAGAAACATTGGTATGAAGTCTACAGAGAAGATCCCGCCCTTATTCCCTTTTAAGGAAAATGCCCCTTCAAAAAACAAATTATCAGAAATTTTTATTGCAGCTTTTGGAAAAATGACTTGTGAAATCAGGCTATTTAGTCAGCAATAATGACTGTTGAAAACCATTTCAGGAGACGACCTTATGAAGAATTTAAAATATAAAACATATATTGTTTTACCCTTCATGTTTCCTATAATACCACAGTTTAATGTCTTCAATGGTAAATGGTCTCAACTTGTACAGCGTAGTCTGTAAATAGTCTTCAACGAGAACTCATTTGCCCTGATTTCTGATTCTCGTTCAGTCACGTCCTGGTTTGACTTTAACACAAATTGCCAACAATGCGCTAACTGACCGACTCCTCCCGCATATCTGTACCTCCAACATCAATACCCCCCTGATGGACGTATTTCAATTGTACTTGAAAGCAATTTGCTGAGATCAAACTGGATGTAAAGTTGAAACTACATAAAACGCTCATCAGCCTTTGCAGCCTCTTGAAGTACAGAAGCTTCTAACCGAATTAGACGCCACTGACAGTGCACTTTCATCTCCACCACTTTGGCCAAAACGTCACAAATTTCCGCTGTCTTTCATCAGATGCAACTTTTCCCCCTGTATCTGTTTGAACAGCTGTGGCCATTAAATCTTCAGACCTTGAGATACCTATGGAAAGAACGACTATACATGGTTATATCGCGTGAGCCAGACCAGGGGGGAATGTGACACTGATGGATGGTGAGCTGTTTGGTCTAAATATATCAGAAGAGTAACACGTTTCCTTTCCCCCTGCATGTGAGTCTATGAGCAGATGAACTAAAGGTTTGCAGGTCAACTTTGACAATCGTGAACTCAAGTAAATCAGAATCAGAATAGATTTAGTGCCATTGTCGGGGAACAGGTTTCACAAACTAGGGATTTTCTACAGAACACTATAAGGACATGCATACAAATAGATTAAGATAACATAACAGAAAATACCAATTAAGCAAAGAACAGCAGCGTGAATGGATTTACAGACGCATTAAATCTGGGGCAGCAGATTTTTTGGTGTTGTAAAATACATGTATTTGTGCCATCTCGGAGTATGTTGTAAACACAGCAAAACACAGACCTTGTTGTATTGTCTTCACCTAAAGTTTTATGGAGCAATGGATGATAGAAGTTTAATCTAAATTAGTGGAATTAATCTTGGGGGTGGCCCCGCTTTGACACCACTCAATGCTGTATATGGGTGTGAAATGTGCTTATAATTACAGAATTTGAACAATTTGAATACACAGGAGGGACTGTGAGAGCTAGAAACAAGTTTGGGCCCAAACAAAAAATGTCACTGTTTGAACAGGAAGAATCAGGTGCCCCAGCTTTAAGCATTAGCAGTGATGAGTCGGACACAGAGCGTTTGAGAGTTCTTTTAGTGTTCATGCGTCTGACGGCGGTGGGGAAAGAGCTGTTCTTGTGGTGGGCGGTATGGGTCTGAATGGACCGTAGCCTCCTGCCTGAGGGGACAGGGATGAATAGTCCGTGTCCGAGGTGAGAAGGGTCAGCTGTGACCCGACCTACACGCCCCTGGGTTCTGGAGAGGTACAGGTCCTCGAGAGATGAGAGCCTACAGCCAATCACCTTCTCAGTCCCACACACAATGCATCGTCAGGCCCATAGATGTTGATATAATGGAGATAAGTAATACTCATAATCTTTTCTGTATTTTGATTCTAAAATCCCCAAATAATTTATAATTATTGCAGCAACGGAGAATATGACTTACATAGCTCATTAGCTACTGGTCAACAATTAATTTATTTCAAAGAGGACTTATAAAGGGTTTAAAACAGACTTAAAAACAAGATTTTGAGTTTTATTCCCCAATGGCTCTAAGGATTGAACTGGCAGTCTTAGTGGCTAAAACAATCCATCTAATCAGTTCTCAGTGGTTTCGAATAGAAATGTGCTGCCAAATTTTATTATTATTTTAACACATTATTTCATTATTTCTTTAAAAGTTAAGTAAAGTCTTTGACAGTTTGCCTCGGGTTGGTTTCACCATATGGCACATTTACCCCACTGCCCTCCTGCCCCCCCGTGGACCTCGGGAAGTGCACCCTCATGCTTGCCTTGCAAATTGCAGCGTTTTTACTTAACGCGGTGCTTAATTGCCGGGACATGCTTGAGCGGCCGCGGTGCCCGTCGGAGAGCCAGTGAGTCACAGTAGACCGGTAGGCATTATACTGAAATCTGGCACAGAGACCCACTCCACTTGCTCCAGCAGCGGTCCGTCCCCGGGGCAGCTCAAACAGATGGCTGCCCCGACTGTGCAAATGACGATTTCCAAAACTATAATGGAATGTAACAGGGCAGTGGTTCTCAACCTTTTCACACCAGTCCCCTCAAGAAAAAAAAACAAAACGTGCTCAAAGTTGATTTATACTTGCATGTGTTATGTTACAATCAGTACTCAGTGGTGGTGCTGTAGCCAAAGTCACTCACTCACTACATTCACAAAGTACATTGGCAGTGTGGGTGAAGTGTCTTGCCCAAGGATACAACGACTGCATACTCTTGCAGGAGGGATTGAGCGGTAAACTTTGGGGCTGACGTCACTGATGCCCAACACTGCATCTTTTTTCCTTTGTTTGCATTAGCTGCAGTACAAACATGATGATGATACAATGCTGTTAGTCTAAAAAAAAAAAAGAAAAACAATTCTACCGCATATAAAGTTTCAGAATTTTGCCTTGTTCATTTCTTTCTTCACTTTTTAATTTTTTCCAAGTTCAGGCTATTTGATTATTCCGTATTTGCACATTTATTTGTTTGTGTGAAAGCACTCTAGAAACGGATCCCGAGTCAGATGAAAATAACCATTTCAGATCCAATTTGATATTTTTTCCAATTGAATGCGTTTCATTAGATCAACAGATTAATGTAAGTTGGAGGGTTTTTATCCCAATTTAATAGGATCAGTCTAGATGGCAAAATCTGACAAGACGAGGCGACTCGGGGTTCTCCAAAAAGTGCAAGTACAGGCTCAGGGTATAGCTGTATACCACAAACATCAGACATACATGTAAACATTTTAGTCCAGTAAAGTGTTACGTTTGGACAAAGCTTTTGGCTGTGTTCACCCCATATGGAACATTTTGGAGAGCCGTGTTTTAGGGAGGTGTAGCCTGCCCAAAACTTTGAAATATAGCAGTCCATGACGAGCACGGACTTGTCCTGAGCCTTCGTCCATTGTGAAGCAGTGATATCAAAAATCCCCTCGAGTAAATGTACATTTCATACTGGAATAACATTCTACAATAAAATCAACTCTCTTGAGAAAAAGCTGTCACCGGTTTATTGTGCAGGTTGAGCGTGAGGAAATCGATGGACCGTGAGAGAAGACAATGGGAAGCACTCGGGCTGGGGATGATCATTAGATTTGTGAAGTCAAAAAGCCGCCTATAGATTATTAGATTATTTTGCATGGCCTCGGGTCGACGCTGTCCCACTTCCCCCCCCCTGTGAATCTTTACCAGCGCATCCCATTATTTGCGTCTGAGATGAACAAAATAAAAGGCACAATTCCTTCCCCCATCTTCTCCATTCCTGGTATTCTGTGCGACTGTGTCACTCCGGATATGTGCCGGGAGCAGAGCCGAGGCCTGCAGCAAATACTCCCCGGCACAAATGCAGTGGATTAAAGGAGCTTCTCGGGGAGATGAGGGGTAGAAGTGAGCGAAAGAAGAAAGGGGGAGATGGGAAGATAGTTACGGGTGAAGCTTTTGAGGCCCGGGCCACTCTGAAGTCTGCAGAGAGCTGTCCAAATGGATCACAAGAGGGGGTGGACACACTGGATACAGCCAGGTCCACACAGGATCCCACAAAGACGGGGAAATTGTGGGTTTAATCAGTTTTCATCTTTTTATTTTTTTATTTTTACTTTTTACAGCTACATACTTTAATTAAAAAAATGACATCTTTCTCGGGCTTCAAAGCAGGAATGAAGAATTTTCCAAAAGCCCGTGATTGCAATTTTTGTGAATCAGTTTTTAGATTTGTTTTTTTTCATTTTGTTTTCACTATGCACTTTAAAATTTCATTTCAAAATTGCATAATCCACTAATATACGCTACCTTCTTAGTTTCTTTTACACATTTTTTCATAACCTAAAAGCAATCAGTCTGATTCCCCGCTGTTACCCGCGGAGGGGCTGTTTCGTGCATATTTGCATAACTGCTCCCCGGTGGCTGAGGATGTGCTGACCTAATGGCCTTCGACAATCGTTCATCATCTGCAGCACTCGGCAAGCGACAACTTCTGCCCCCGCAAAGATCATTTCAGCACAAAAATCACAGCCTGTCAATGTCTCATCATATTCTTGGGTCTGGTGATGCAATGCAAAGAGTAAAATCTGGCAGAACAAAGGACCCGTTTTTTTAGGAGATGCTCGCCCATTAAAGCGATGGTTGATAGTTTGATCACTGCTACCGGTATTGGCGCAGAATGGCAGCTGAGACAGCAGTACAGCTTCACAAGTAGTCAGTAAAATAGTACTTATAGATCAGGGGTGTTTTTGTCACTGAGGGCCGCATATTGGCATGTGTAGACCATGGAGGGCAACAGATCAGTGGTCAGTGCATTCAAACATTCAACTGGGTGTACAGGTTTAAACTGTGCCCCACACCTTTATTTACACTTGGAACCATAATGCTCTCACAATACATGTTACTGTTTGAGGTTTTAATTGTGTGGAATGATTAAGGTGCCAGTTCAAAGTACCATCTCTGGGGATGTGGGCCAATATAACAAGGGGTCTGAAGGCCACCAAACAATGGTCTGAGGGCCACATTTGGCCCCGGGGCCGCGCTCTGGACATGCCTGCTATAGATAATGGACAATTCAAAGTGTTTTGAGTCCTTTGGATTATTAACGTTTACATTTATTGAATGTGTCAGCATTTTTTATATCTGTTGCTTGCTACAGATATAGGGCTGGGTATCGATACCGGTACTTAACGCAAGTTTATTTGTAGAGCACAATTCATACACAAGGCAATTCAAAGTGCTTCACAGTTGCAGAAAATTACAAGAAAACAGATAAAACATCAACATAAAAATTAATCAATAACAGTAAAAGGCAAGAGTGCAGATAAAATACTTTCAGTTTACATATGCTCGGGTAAAAAGAGCTGTTTTCAGCCTGGATTTGAACATTGTCAGAGTTGAGGCCTGTCTCACATCCTCATGAAGAATGTTCCAGATTTTAGCTGCATGAAACTGAAACGCTTTAGCACTTTGGTGCTAAACCATGAAAAGACTTGTACACAAGTAGAGCTGTTTTAAATTCTATTCTCTGAGTGACAGGAAGCCAGTGCAGAGACCGGAGCACTGGACTAATATGGTCGTATTTCCTGGTTAGTCTAACCTGCTGGAGACAAATGCATGGATGAGTGTCTCTAAGTCTGGTTTTGACACTATTCCTATCATCTTAATGTTTTTCAGATGGTAAAAAGCTGATGATGTTATTGCTTTGATGTGGCTGTTTAAGTTCAGGTCTGAGTCCATGATTACTCCTAGATTTCTGACCTGATTTTTTGGTTTTAGAGAGAGAGACTCAAGGTGACTGATAACACTTTGTCTTTGTGTCTGTGGGCCAAAAACAATGATCTCAGTTTTGTCTGAGTTTAGTTGGAGAAAGTTGTTTTGCATCCACAAACTGATCTGTTCGATGCGGTGAGTATATGTACAGGCCCATGTTCACCTGCCGTCAGTGACACGTATATCTGAGTGTCATCTGTGTAGTTGTGGTACGACACATTGTTGTTGTTTATTAGCTGACCCAATGGAAGCCACTTAAACAATACTTCGTTTACAACACCAATACCTGAATACTGTAAATGTTTTACACTTATACTTAAATATTTGTCACCTACAGCCAGAAAACAAAACAATAATGTTAGTTTATAGATAACAGATATCAACAACGTGGTATCTAAAGATGGTGTTGTTTAACGGTACCCAGCCCTGTATGGTATAAAAAGGCAGTAAAGTCACTGGTTGCCTTCAGGACATTTGGATTCGGTCTACCTCACCTGAAAGTTTATTTTTGATTTACACTTAAGCTTTCTGCAGAGAAATAAATGGCCTCTGGCTAAATCGATAAGACTCCAGAGCAATTCTCTGAACTAGAACAATCAGTTTCCATCCAGGACTATGACGTATCGTTACGTGCTTGGTCTGCACTCTGGGTAATTCCACTTTTGTAATAAATTATTGCTTTAACTCTTGGAGAATTTCTCACAGAAATCAGCGAGAACCCTGTCATTGTGTCTCTTTGCCTGGTTAATTAAGATCTTGTGTTGAGCTGTCACTTAAAAAGCTTGAAAATCACCGCACTGACCCTCACCCGTGTATTATCCCATCACAGCAAGGGGCACGGCGGAGAGTCACGTTTTTTGTGGGGTTTGTTCTGCTAATGTTTCTGTAAAAACAAAATCTCAGTGAGTGATTGGAGTAATGAGATTTCTGAAATGAAAAGAAATAAAGATCTTCCATTAGGCTTCGGCAAATTGCTGTGACTTTGCTCACACTCCACCAGAGACGGGGCCAAGGACCAAAAGGCTGGTCACATCCAACCGCTGTAGAGATGCATATTGTGCTGGGCAAAATGTACACAAACAGCTGGTTATTGTGTTTTATGGTAGCCATGGTCATTCAAAGTCACAGAAACTATAAGGGTCAGTGATCAGGGTCAGTTTCATGTTTGTCACATTCATTTCCTTCCACTTGTCCGTTGCCGGGTTGTTAGGGATAATATTAAATCACTATTTATCATACTGGGTCAAACTGTACGGTCGTACTATCTCTGTCATAGCCTTGACGGTGGATCTTAGGCGCCACTGAATGTTTTGCTTACGTATTAGTCTGACGCTCTTAGACGGTACTTATCCCTCTTCTGTGGAAGCATAGGCAGACTTGAATGGAAGGACTAGCGCAATGTCTGAATGTTCATGTCTCCGGGTCCCGTAACGATGGTAAATAAACTTCTCCTGTATAAGACATCTCGACTCCGGCCTCTCCTTCATCGGTCCTCTCGAACATCAATTGTTATTTCCCTAACACGGGTCGTGGGGGCAGCTGTTGGAGTTGCCCAAAACACATTGCACCAGCCCCTATGGCTCCTCCTGCAGGTGGTGGGTCCACAGAAGGACGGCCTCATGGTTCGCCTGTTGGTCTCTCATAAGGGGCTTCTGAACCGCTCTTTGTCTGACCCGTCACCTAAGACCTGCTTGCCCTGGGAGACCCTACCACGAAACCCCTGACAACAGAGCCCCTAGGATCATTCGGGCGCTCAAACCCCTCCACCACGTTAAGGAGGGGACGTTTGTCACATTGATCTCGTATATTCACAGATTATTGGCTCAAGACGATCAGCTCAGTTTTTCCTTGGCTTGTTCACCTTTTGTTGTTAAACCCGGACTGTGAGTTGATTTAACTTTGGGAGAAAATGAGTGCACCTTTGCTGCCTGGTAATCAGCCGTGTTGATTGGTTTGTTATCCTTCCATCCACATTTTCTAAAATTATACCAAAACATGCTTCCCCTGATCTCAATCACAGGTCCCACCATTACGGCTTGAGTGCTATACCCACAATCGAATGCCACCGCACCACTGCAGAGTTTACTGAATTGAACTCTTCTCCGAAACCAACAACCAACATTGACACCCCATTTGTGGAGGTGATGATGACTAAAGTTAGTGTTGTAATTTTGAAACTTTCAAATCACATGATCCAACGAACTTCTGCAGGTCTAAGAGCAAGATGTAGATGTTTTTTGGAAGACAATATACACAGAAACATTTCCATGCCAATTCATAATACAAAACGGATCAAATGTTTAAGACCAGTGGCTTTCTCTGAGTGATAAATTGAACTGACTCTTTTCTCATTATCAATTATATCTATTGGTAAACTCTTGGATAAACACTTAACAAGGATCACTGGACTTTTCTACACTAATTATTCTTTTTTCCAGTATCGGCTCCAATATCCGATATCAGTATCGGATCGGTGCATCTTTAAAGAAAGAAAGAGTAAGCCTTTTATTGAAACCAACAATTTAACTGAAATGATCTGTTTTGCAGCCGATCAAAAGCATGGAACTAGGCCTACACACATTTAAAAGGCCAAATCTGTGGAAAAATGCGGGTTCAGCGTCATTCTCTGTCAGGTGTTCACACGTCCTGATGGCAAAGTAAAAAAAAAAAACATGGTCAATGCAGAAGCGGGGCCTCTCGCTGCTGAGGTGGGACTCAGTATAGACAAAATTCAAGCACTGAATAAAAGAAACCATTGAAATCAGGAAACAACGCACCGACGCCATCAATCGTGACGAAGGACCATTTGTCCTGTCCCACACCTGGGACACCCTTCTCCAGAGATCACGCCCCCTGTCGCCCTGAGACCATCGGGCGACAGGTGATCTTTGTGGAATCTGTCTTCTCCCATCATATACAGTATGTCTAGTGTGCATATAGAATATTGGTAGAGGACACACTGTACACCGACCCATGGTTTGTTTATCCCATCCTATTTATGATGATGCACCATTCTTTCACACATTTATGCATTCTGTCAGCGGTCCCCGTCGAAATGCAACTTTTTAACACTTCACAGAAACTGCTTACTGCGGTTTCTGTACAGTCGACTTGCCCTTTATATCCCCGGCAGTTCTTCTACTCAGATCCCATCGGGGGGGGGGGGCGTGCACCATTTAAGAACCCTT
This sequence comes from Proterorhinus semilunaris, assembly GCA_021464625.1. Taxonomy (NCBI): domain Eukaryota; kingdom Metazoa; phylum Chordata; class Actinopteri; order Gobiiformes; family Gobiidae; genus Proterorhinus; species Proterorhinus semilunaris. The sequence goes on from CM038359.1 coordinate 22,889,506, forward strand.
AAATGATGATTGATGAGGCTTCGGCACAATGGGCACAGCCCCCTTTTCCTCTTACTTTGGAAACAATCTGTTATCCCCCAAACACCAAAAAGCTGGCCACTTAGCCGTATTAGCCGCTCATTTCGTAGCATCAAGGGAGTGGGAGCTATTAGGGGTCTAAGTGACAGGGCGGAGAGGAGAAGGGCAAGCTGTCCCGGATGGAGAGCGTAGCGTCTAAGTGGAGGTCAAAGGGGATTGGTCCGTGTTGCTCTGGGGGCCTCATGTTGCGGTTAAACGACCCTATGTTAAAGATACCACCCCGGGACATATGGGCCAGTGTTGTTTGTCATCTTTTGGACCGGTGCACAATGATGATATGAGATATTAATCAAACAAGGAATGCATTGTAGCCAAGAGTGAGCTCTGCCCTTGAACCCGGATGTGTAGGCAACCTCAGGCCCCCAGCAGGCATCCTCTGGCCCCAAGAGGATTTTGAGAAAACATCTACGTAAACTAAATATCAAGCGTGGGTTTAAATGACTTAAATTGAGAATATTAGTCTTGTTTTGAGCGGTTTTCACTCATTTAGACTCTTTTTCCTGATCGAACCAGGTTTACTTTGCTCACTGGTTCTGGGGTCATCCAGAAAATAAGAAAGTAAGGCTGCCAATGGGACAAGTGCAATTTTCGTACCCCATTGGCGGATAAATCCACCTGAAATAAAGACAAAATGTATTGAAACGAGTCAGAAACATCTCAGAACAGTGAAATAATCTGGGTACAATGCCCAACAAAATCTTACCCAGTCAAAGCCACTCAAATCGAGACATTTAAACTAATCTAGATATTTTTCTGTTCTGTTTTTGTAATGAGGGAACGCTGTTAAAATGTCAGTTGCCTGGTGGAGGAGAGAAAACATTATTATTATTTTTTTTTCTTTTTACTATTCCTGCAAGTGAACGACAATGGTTCACTTATAGTACAGTAATTCGATTTGAGCCATTGGAAAGTCTTGATTAGACATACTGCCCACCTCCATTTGACTTAGGTCCTGTCCATACGAAGTCAAGCTGTGGACCAAACGCAAAGATATTTTATCAATCCAGTTTTACTCCTCTTTGCTCCACTGGAGTCCGTGAGCCACAGGTGACAAGTAGAAAAACAGTCTGTGTTTTTGGACTGACAGTCAAAGTCCGGTCACTGACAGATTTTTCAGCTTTAGTCCTGTTACGTCTGAAGAATAAACTCGCCTCCTCGTCTCTTCTGTACATCGTAAATCCTTGAAACCGTTTTATTATCACTGTTTACGTTCCACAAAGGTTTACTGGTTATCTGTGTTAGCGTCACAGCGCCACACACAGGCCTGGCAGGTGAATTGCGCCGTTTTCACAGACCTGAGTCGACCCATGTGGACGCACACATTTACTGAGCTGACTTCGTGCTCACAAAGAAAGTTTCTGAAAATATAAGCGTTTTGTCTTCGTGTGGATATAGCCTTAGGTTTTACTTATTTTTCAACTCCACCGAAAAGGATCCAGAATCAAACCCTGAACCTGGAACGACACTTCAGCGTACACAAGCGCTCACAAAGCAGGGGGATTTTCATTCGTTCTCATTTTCTCGAAGAGCGCACGTTAGAAAGTCTGTGCCTTTTTAGGAGGATTCATTTCACCGCGGGCAGGGCATGCAGGCTTCAATCAAAACGTGTGTGTGTGTGTTGCCTCCTCGGGAATCATCACACTCCAATCGGCCTGGTGAGAGCGAGGAGGACCACGAATCCGCAGATTTGACTTACACATCAACTCTATATGAAATCTGATTGAACCTGACACGTGACGCGTATCCGTGCCTGGGCGAATTACGTATCTCGTGCCAGCAGATTGCGAGAGATCAAATCAGAAGAATGCGCCTCATTCACATCAACAGCCCCCGCATTTCAAACGCGCCCCGTATTTTTCAAAATGCGAGGCCGACCTAACAATGAAGACAAATAGTGATCCAGCCCGGGCTGTTTGCCGCAAATTGATTGTCAGGTTGGTATTTTCGTACCTTCGTGCCATAACAAATTGTCCGACGCGGATCTCTATTGACAGTGCTGTGCGTGAAATCGAAAAAGGTGGACAGTGAGTGATAGAAAGTAGGGCTGCGTGATTCAAAAATATATTTAAAAATGTGACTACGATTAGATTTGCAATTTATGTTTTGAAATGTACATCTCAACTGTCTTTACATGAGCGTTGTCGTGTTTTTGGCTGTACTTTCTTCAGTGTGATGCCAACACTCTGATAGATGCACAGACTGTCTCTTTTCTGCGCTGTAGCCTATTGTATGTAACTATGTTTGTCTAAATCAGCAAGCAGCTGTGAGTCAAGATACATTTCCCGTAAGGGACAATGAAGTTTAATCTAATTTAATCTAATCATTAAAGTTCAGGAGCATTTGGTGGAAGACTGATGAATATAAACTGCGAAACTCATACAGGAATTATATACATTACTAAAGTGGTTCTCAACTGGTATGGCTTTGGGACCCACACTTTACTCGAGGATAGAAAGCCCAAACAAAAATGCCATTTGTTGTGTATATATAATATCAAATACTGTATTTTCCTCAGCTTTTTTCTTGAACAGTTATTAGATACACTTTTAAAGCTGAAACTATTGTCAAAACAAAATAACTCAATCACAATTTATTTCAACAGACTCTGGTAGTGTTTCTATATGCTGTTTCAGAGGGGAAATATTTAAAGCAATGTTCCCTGAAGAGACTCAACCCACCAGTTGAGAACCACTGCATTAGAACATGTGAGTAGTATTGTGTTGCTTTCACAGTCCAAATCAGTGATCTTTATTTTTTTTTTCCGACAGACAGACAAGCGGACTTTGTGAAATAGAACAGAAATGCTTTATGAATATCTAGACATTTTCTGTAAAAGATTCCTTTTGTTGAATATGAAATATGTTTAGTTTATTTGAGCAGTTGAAATTCTGCTCAAAAGGAGTGGGCCGAAGCACCCACCCCCGAAATCATTACAATAATAATTTATATCACAATAGTACAAAAGAACATATTACAAAGCGCAAGAGCACAGGAACACAGCATGCACACACAAACTTACCCGTTTGTGATTTAACTTTATCAATGATACATTTAGCACATCATATTTTGATGTTTTGCCTCATTAGCAAAAGAGAACCTGTTACACTTCAAAGCGGCTGTTTCAACACGGGCCACACTTACAAAGCACTGTTTTAGATGTTCATATAATTAACAAAAATGAACAGAAACAGAAGCGAAGCACAACTACAACAATGCTCTCATTTCATGTACGATGTCTGGTACAAAGCAAGTGACAAAAGGCCGTTACTTAGTTACAGATGGTTATCAATGCCAAACATAGTTAACATTCCCGCAATTTTGAGCAATAGAATGATAACTGTTCAGAGCAACAACACTCTTCCTTAAATAATACAATACAAATTAATCCTACTGCTCCCCCTAGTGGCAACGCGTTTCTTCTTCTTTGTACTTTCAAAAGTCTTTTGTTTGTATTTATATTTGGTAACAATTTATTTATTTTTTATACCTTGCTTTGTATAACATCCGTACTGTTTGGAACTCAACAATGTCACAAAACCTCATGATTTTTTATCTTTAAAATGAGTTTGTATGGTCCAAAAACCCAACTTTATGAATTAATTGAACAGCTCCTTTTTGTACCATTACTATTGGTTTTAATGTGCTTTTATATTACTACCCCAAACCACAGAGCAATCATTTAAATAAGGCAGTATAAGAGAACAGTTTATGGTATGTAGAGCTTTGACTTCTGTTAATCATTTATGACTAGAAAGGAAACAAACTCCTTTTCATAAATGTAAAAAATGTTACTGGAAACCTGCTTGGGACTGCCTGAACACAGATTGGAGATCTAGAGTGTCTGACTGACCATCACTGACCTAAATATTTTTAGCTTTTGCGCAACTATTTACTATTTACGACCAATCACAAGACATCGGGGGGGGAAAGGTTTTTGTGGAATGTAGGAATCACCGCGGAGGAGAACAAGAAAGGAGCATTTCTTTGTTCTTTAGAAAATCCATATTGACTTGAGCCGTGAGAAAATAAACACTTAAAAAGGTTTTTTTCATCAATGCTACTAACACAAAATGGAAAGACTTATCGGAGAGCCCAGCGAGCCCTTTGCCCTCACATTACGGATTTCCAAACAAGGGACAAATGGGAAAACTCGATCCTTTGTTTCTACTCGCTCCGGGACAACAAATCTTTCTCTGTGATTACTGCGCGCGCTGGGACCCCGAATTATCGGGATATTGTATTTCTCTTACCAGAATTGCAGCTCGCATCTGGTCAAATGCAGACAAAACAGGGAAAGCCAATGGGATCCAGTACTTAGGTCGAGCTCAGAGCCGTGGGAAGACATTTTAGTTAGAGGGTGCTGAGGAAAAGAATTTACCCCAAAATGCTTTTTCTGTGCATATTTCCTATTTATTAATATTGCCTGCAGTTCACAAACTACCCACCAGGGGGTGCTGCAGCGCCCTCAGCACCCTGGGCTCCCACGGCCTTGGTCGGGCTTTCACAGGCAATCAGCAAATGTTCACCTGGGCAAAACCTCTGGTCAATTTGATATTTTATATTTGAAAATGTGCACGGAGGGAGAGACTGAGCTGGTCAGGATTTCAAACTGGCCTGGAGTGCCCTCTGCAGGCTGTGGTGCAATTGACACACTCCCACCACTCCCTACCATGAAACTGCAAGCTTTCACTTTCTGCTAATGGCATGCTATCAAATTGATGAACACACTTTGAACGCAGAATGGCTCAGAATGGCTCCAATTATGTATTATGGAAAATAACAGTCATTTTCACTTCGACATGAGATGGATGACATGATGACTTACAGCAAAGAAAAGAGCGTAAAAAAAAGATCTGAAAGTCTAGTCTATTTTTTCATTTAAAATTCTTCTAGTGTTTTTGCCTTGTCAGCATATTTGACTTGTGAGCGTTTCAATACCACAGCCCACAGGTTTCAGTCTGATTATGTCCGAGTCCATCTTACCGGGCTGTGAAGTCAATTTGAAAACTATTTATGCCGGAGGATGACGCGGCGACCATTATTGTGGCTTGATGGCCAATTATAACCTCCTTTTTCACCATCTGGAGACAGGCTTTCAGAAGCGCGCGCCGACTGCTGCCTTTTTAATGACAGTTTACACCGAGGTTGTCTCTTGATCGCTAAACCGTGCCACGTGTCGAGCCAAAAGTGTCATTTGAGAACAGCCAATCTCCTCTATCGCCATAAAGCACTGTTGGCCATTGTAAAGCCTTGCCTGGTGACAGTTTTAAGAGGAAGCTGGAGGGGGAGAGGAAGAGGGAATTCGAAACGCGTGTTGATAAGCGCAGCAGTAGACACCGACAGACTGGTGAAAATCGAGATTCCCTGGTTGACATTTGTAGTGTATTTTTAGCTTAAAGGCCAAATGCACCAAACTTTGGAACACAATCTGGTGTTAAAATGGCACTGATTCAGTCGGCGTGAGTGCACGGGCTTTGCTGAGTGCGCTCTGGTTACTCGCGTGTTATTTGAGGGCGCTCTGACCCAGAACCTTTTCCACGGGCGATCTTGACATTTAAATGCACAATGTAATCAGGCAGGGAGATCCACGCTGCGTATTACTCGTACCTCGCTCGCACTCACAAACAGTGATGAGAATGCCAGGTAGCAGGACAATAGCGCAGAGATGGTCTGTACAGCTGCAGAGTAATGAGTCATTGTCGAGGGCTGGATATATATTAAAGCCCTATGTTCTCTGATTTTTAAGGATTGGAAAAGAAGCCCCTTATGAGAGACCAGCAGACCCGGTTAGAACCATGAGGCCGTCCTTCTGTGGACCCACCACCTGCAGGAGGAGCCATAGGGGCTGGTGCATTGTGATTTGGGCAGCTGCCCCCACGACCCGGCAACGGGGAAGTGGAAGAAAATGGATGGTTGGATGGAAAATGAAGGCGTTTCGCACCGTAAGAACCTTATGCCATTGTTGGTACAGTTTTATTATTATTGCTTTGATGTGGTTGTTTAGCTCGCTAGGCCCTTCTAGAGTAGCTCGCCATAAGACTTCCACATCGCTATGTGCTTGGTAACTCAGATTGTAGATGCATTTTCTGTTTGTTCTGAAGATGCTGAACACAATATGCGAACAGTTGGGTCAATATTGTAAAGCATATAAGGACTGAACTCAAGTGGTTTTCCTTGAAGTTCAATCTTTTGACGCATAAGTAGTTCTCCGATGTTCTTGTTGTAAAAGAGCTTGGAGACCCCTGAACTAGTCAAAATGAGCGATCGCTGTTGTCGTTTACTTCCAAGATTCCCATCGGATGTTTTGGGGAATGGTAGGCAAGAGCTGATTACCGACTGTTACACCGCAAGGGAAGCGAACATTGTTTTTGCCTATCATCAAACTATTATTATTTATTTAAAACATTACATGGCCTGCTACAGCCCCTCCCTGGACGTGATGACATCGTGATCGTTCGTATGAAGCGACTAAAACTATTTTGTCCGTCTGTCTTCTATCTATGACTGTCTCACAAACCGCACTGCAAAAATAATATCTTGATGAGTTCAAATCCAGTTGACTAAAATGACTGACGTTACGGCCACATATGCTTAATTTCTAGCTCATTTACACAGTGGGCACAAAACATTTTAGGGAATTTACCATCTGTTTTTCCTCCTGCTGTTTTAGCTTGATGGGAGTGGGATACCTGGAGGAACGAACTCGCCAACTTCACACGTGGTTCAGGAATCAAACCCGGGACAATCTTTCTGTGCGGTGCGAGTGCTATAAAAACCCACAGTAGATGTTACACAGCCCATTAGTAGATGTTACTTCTCACCACATTGAAATTCCATGTGCAGATTTTCATCTAGTTATGCAGGCAGCTTACAGGGAAATGTATTCTGAATAACGCTACCACGCTCTGTGTAATGCGCTTCATTAATGTCATAAATCAGCGCGCCGCATCAGAGCCTGACTGCTTTGTGTCTAATTGTGTTTACCAAAGTGCCATCATCTACAATCACAGTGGCTGTTTCTGATGAATTGCCCTCCAGATGTGAGCGTATCCAGCTCCAGCACAAGGACAGGCACCTGGCACCGCGGAGTTTCATCTGCCAGAGCCAGCATTCGCAGTTTTATCGGGGCAGATAATTATAGGGATGAGAGGGATTGGGAAGCAGACCCGTGCCTCCAGAGAAGATCATTTGTTAACATTATGAGAGGTATGCACGGGACCACACAGCTGCAGAAGCACACAGAGCGGGGGGGGCAAACGTTATCTAAATCCATCCATCACTGCGGACGGGACGGCCCACTGCGCTGCTGTGTCAGGCTGCGACAGAACCATCCTCCGACTCCAATCTGTGACCTCTCGACCCACAGCCATTTGTGTGCTTTTTCTTTTTCATTTCATTGTTTTGTGAGTGCAAAATATTTCAATATGGGTAGCATATTTGGAAGGAGCAGAAATACAACACTGTGTACCTTTTGGGGAACAGTATGATACACAGGGAAAACTGTTTCATGGATGCAGAAAGAAATATTTATTAAACATGGCTTTCAATCTCTGTTTTCTCCTTTGTCCCATTGTGGCGGCACGGTAGTACAGCAGTTAGCGCTCGTGCTTCACAGCTAGAAGGTCCCGGGTTTGATTCCCACCTGGACGGGGTCTTTCTGTGTTGAGTTTGCGTGTCTCCGTAGGTTTCCTCCGGGTACTCTGGTAAATAAAGGTCAAATGTCTTGTGTCCAAAACTGTTGTTACAATTATTTCTAAGAATTCATTCTATGCATACAAATGGGCAACAGTAATTAGAAACAGTGAGTAATTTGTGAACAGCAGGGCAAATACTGAAGATAGATTTTCTGAGTGCAAATCATAGTTTTGCACGTGAGTCTGTGTGTGAGGATTGTCCAAAGCAAGCTGTCCTGTAACAATAATTACTGTATTGACTCAATGTCCCATAAAGTACAGATGAACAATATACATGTGGGCTCAGTGTTGATGTCATCAGTACATTTATTTACACATTTGCTTTTTATTTACATTTTTCCAATTTCCGAAGTAAATGGGCTATATGCACAGTGCCCTCACATGGTTTCCGGCAGGACAATAAGTCCTTCCTCTCCCTTATCTTTTACATTCACGATTAGCAAATTAAGAGAGAGCTCAGGATTTGGTACAGGGAAACGAATGAAGGTTAGAATGTGACTGGGGCAGATCAAAAACAATATGTGAGATGTAACGACTTAACTGTGTTCATAAGGTTTTTGTCTTGAGGCTAACGGCTAACGGCTTTTGCCTACGCAAAAAAGCATCGGCCTGTAGAAGAAGAAGAACTTTATTTATATAGCGCCTTTCACAGACATGGTCACAAAGCGCTTTACATGAGAGCGTTTTACATTCACTCCATGGTGGTAAACTACGTTAGTAGCTTCAGTTTCCCCTGGGGGAGACTGACAGAAGTGCTGTCGCGACTACACACATCACGCCTACGGTCCCTCTGACAACCACCATACATTCACACACACAACATTCATCCAGGCCTATTGTACATGTTTTTGGTGGTAGGGGAAACCGGAGTACCCGGAGGAAACCTACGCAGACACGGGGAGAACATGCAAACTACACACAGAAAGGCCCCGTCCAGGCGGGAATCGAACCCCGGGACCTTCTAGCTACCGTGCCGCCTGTAAGTAGTTTGAATTTCGTTGAGTTGAGTTGCAAAATAAAAGCTCCTACCTCACGGCCTCTAGCGTTTCACATGTGATATGATGTTTGAAACACGCTGCAGTGACTGTCCATCCGTAACTCGTCGTCCTTTCCCAAACCCAGAGCTATCGCTTCATTTGTTTGGGACCCTGCTAATCGCGAATGTAAAAGGATGGACAGCGCTGATCTAACCATGGTGGCCATGGTGGCCTTTGCTCTGCCCAATCCCGTCAGACCTTGGAAGCTAAGCAGGAAGGGCCTGGTCGGTACTTGGATGGGAGACCGTTTAGTAACACCAGGAAGCCTAACGAATGTAGTGAGTGAGTGGTGGAGGTCGGAGGGGCCGATGGCGCAGACTGGCTGCCTCGCTTCCGTCAGCCTACCCCAGGGCAGCTGTGGCTAATATAGTAGCTTACCACCACCGAGTATGGAGTGAATGAATAGTGCAATGTAAAGCGTCTTTGAGTGTCCAGAAAAGCGCTATATAAAACCGATGCATTATTATTATATCGAAAGTGTTGCCATCATAACAGACCTAATCCTGTCTTTAGAGACTAATAAGGCAAGGCAACTTTATTTATACCGCACATTTCGTACACAAGGCAACTCAATGCGCCTATAATAAGACTCACAGTGATGTTTTTTATCTGACAATACAAAGGCATTTTTGCATTAATTCCCGAGTAAAAATACATATTCTTCCTTACCCACCATATTCATTCGGTGAAGGCAAGGTGGGGAAAGCGTCGCCACCTTTGGGTTCATGGCCCTGCCTTCACTGCCATCTCACTTTACCTGCTTTACTTTTTCATTCACCCATCACTCACTTCCCCGTCTGTGGATTTTCATCTATATAAGTCCACGGCTCCCAAAGCGCCGCAGTTGTCTTCTGAACTCTCTCTTGCACTGTCATGATGTCAGCAGACGATTCTTCTGTCTCGGATGTCGACGTTTTTTTGGCACCGCTCGTAAAAGTGCTTTCATACCGTGATCTTCCGTGCCATTTTCTCCATATTCTCTATAAAAAGTCACACACATTATTACAAGCAATCCTCATCATTCGTGACAGCATATAGAATGAGGTTCACTTGGCACAGCTTTGCAAGCGTAGAGACTCTGTAGCAAGCGCGAGAAGGGAACGCTCATGCTCCCGATTCATCTTGATGTCAGCGGCTTGGACTTGTGTATATACGGCGAGAGTGTATTATTGATAGATGTTCTGACAACGTCTTCCAACCTGTCTGCGGGAGAAGAGGCGAGAGGCAGCGTTTTTATGTCTGAGGAGAGCTGCCGAAAGTTGTCAAAATACTCTTGTGTGAAAACTTCAGAAACCCATTCTTGGAAGCGTGAAGCAAGATGCTGCTATTGTTGTGGCGGCGCTAAACCGGTAAGTGCTATAACAACTTATTTTTTTGTTTTTATGTTTGAGTATTTTGCATATTCTGTCCCGAGGTTCACCGGACATGTTCTTGTCATTTCAGCACTCAAATGGTCTCCATTACGAAGTATCTTGCACAAGACTCCTTGACTTTGTGCTTTATGGCTTACTAAAGCAGTTGCGCTCCCCTCAGGGCAGGATGAGTCCAGGCATTTGTGACATTTTTGTGAATCGCTTTGACATTTTTCTATAAGTTACCCCCCTCCTGAACCGAGCGCATTTCTCCAGTTCGGCTTTACCCAAATCGAGCAAAAGTATAATGCCTCATTTGAAAGCTAAGACTTACGAAAGTGATCATCACTTTTTTCAGTCCCCCATGTTTTCGTTTTTTTGTTGTCTTTTTTTTGTCATGTGTTTGTCGATTTTTGCTGCTTTTTCATCCTCGTTTTTGTCGCTATTTTGATGCTTTTTTTTAAGCTTTAGACTTGGATAAAATGCGCTGAATGCATTAAACACAACTGTTGGAGTCAGTTTAGCACTATTTTCATGTTTGATCCTTCTGGCCCTACGTGGCGCTCTGTGGGTGTGCTTATGTAATTACCTGCCCTATATAAGGGGGGTGGAGGGGGCACTCAGGTGTGGCAGTGTGGAGGCAAACATCTTTTGACCGTGTCTATTGAGTCCTAAAAATCTGTGTATTGTGGATGGCTGGGTGAGGTCAGTCAATAAACCTTTTGGAACACTGTATATTTCATGTTCTTTGTGGAGGAAGACACGCGCCTGAGACATCCCAATTCTTCACAGGGACGATGAGTTTATCGGCACACTTCACAACTTGCAGGGTCACTTTTACAAAAATGCTGGAAAACTTGCCTGTCCCAAAGTGATGCACAGGTTCAGAGTGCACAGTACACTAAATACTGGCTTTCATTAAAGAAATCCATCTCATGATAAAGCAGTGTGAGTTTCCCCCTGAAATGTCTGAGTCTGCCAAAGAGGACAAAACAAGTGTCATTCCATAAGAAAAAAATATACTTCCTTTAAGTTAACATTTATGGGAAACAAGAATAATCATGGCTACCTATGATAGTTCAAAAAGACACTCTCGGGTGAAGACAAACAAATGTAAAGGACGAAGAGGAGGCTTTTTGCGAAGTAACTCAACAAGGGAAGCAAAACATCGAGACATAGTTTTGAGAAAGAAACTATATTTGTTGTGAGGGGAACTGAACAGTCAGCATTTATGTAAAAGTTAAAGGTCGTTGAATTCAGGATTACCACTAAGGGCGATAAACAATAAACACGTACAGCATTATTTCAGTCTCTCTGCATTAGCATTAATACTATAGTGGACATGAAATAGCCCGGTTACAGTGAATAATATAAAAAGACAATTTGTGGCACTTCAGGGACTTGACAACGTCTAATGTTAATACCTGCAACACTGAGAAAGTCTCCAGACCTCATGTGGTATTTGCACAAGACGTTCCTTGAAATGTACATATAGGCAGTGAAATAACACCTCTTATTTCCAGCGCGCGCTATCTCCTATTTGTTTAATTAAAGCAGGATTCGTTTTAATTTGCTTTCTTATATCCCACACACGGCATTTCTGTAATGGCTGAGCCGCCGCATACTGTTTAAGTATATCCAAGTCAATCCCATTGATTTTGACACTTAATTACTTTGTTAATTACAGCAAGGTAAGCAGCTTATGGCCTCCTTCAGACGTGACACTTTATCCTGCTCTGTGGACATATGCTCGGCTCCATTGCTTCTAGTTACTAGTATTTACCCGTTTCTCGTAAGCCTATGTTTGAATCAAATGTTGAATGGCAATTTGGTGGTACTAATGGTGGTATGGTGGTACTCACTAAATCACTAACATACTAAGTATTTCTAAAAAAAATACAGTATCAACATGCATCACTGTGTATAAAACATTAAAAGTTCTATCTTCAATCTTTTGGAGATAAAGTAAGACAACTGGACTTACCTTTTTGTGTCGAATGCCAACGTTTCGTGCTCCAGAGAGCCTCCTCATGGCAGCTGTCATCTGTCAAAAATTTTATTTTTGTTTTAACTTTACAAGATTGAGTTAACTTCTTAATCCCCACCCAGGGCCGTGGGAACTCAGGGTGCTGAGGACGCTGCAGCGCCCCCCCCCCCCCCCCCCCCCCCCCCGGTGGATAGTTTGCGAACTGCAGGCAATATTAATGAATAGGAAATATGCACAGAAAAAGCGTTTTTGGGGTCAATTCTATCCCTCAGCACCCCCTAACTAAGATGTCTTCCCACGGCTCTGTCCCCGCCTGAACTGAGCACATTTTCTAAAATCAGACGAAAACAAGGATGAAAAAGCAACAAAAGAGCAACGAAAATGTGACAAAAAAGAGATGAAAAAGTGATGAAGAAGTGACCCAAAAAGAAAGCCACAAAAGAGTAAAAGAAAAGTGACAAAACTGTGTGACGAAAAAGATCCACTGTAGGACTTAGCTTTCAATTGAGACCTTACACGGGCCTATAGGCTGTACGCTTTAAGATTTGGGTAAAGCCGAACTGGAGAAAATGCACCTGGTTAAAGGAACAGGTTGTTCCATACTGAGATATGTTCTTACCTGAGCTTAGACGAGTTGATGCGTACCCGTCTGGTCTTTGTGCGTGCCCTCAGTCACGCAAAACAACCAAACATGTTGTTAGCATTTGGCCTCTCCCAGCATATTCCTATAGCTCCAAACGGGATGAAGTCAGAAGCTGCCACGCTCTTCCACGAGCACAAAGACCAGACAGGTACGCATCAACTCGTCTAAGCTCAGGTACGAACATATCTCAGTATTGAGGAACTATCCTGCCTTTAGTTCAAAGTACTTTTTGACACCTTTTTGATACATTATACAACTTAAAAGGACTAGAATTAAAAAATGATGTATTTTCCACACCCTACTTGCTCCAGCAACGTCCTAAGGTGAATAATGAGCCCAGACCAGCAGTTACACGTAAGACCTGAGGTGGCAGTAGGGAGAAAAAAAATAACAACTTCTATCTAAATTAGTGTGTATGTGTGGAAAACATTCACCGCTGTAACTTCTGAACATACAAAGAGCCTGGACTTTATAAGTAAGTACGTAACATTTACAGCACCTTCATAAAATTCATAAAATTACAATAAAATAGAAACGACACAAGTACATGATGATCATAAAACAACCCTTAATCTACTGGAATTAAAACGCTTTCTAATACAAATAGGTTTTCCGTTTGCTCTTAAAAACATCAACAGAATCAAAGGCGGAAGATCGTTCCAGAGCATCGATCGCCTGGAGGGAGAGATCTCTTCAGGTCCTGAAATGAGGACGAGGGACCATGAGACGGTTCTGATCCAGAGACGTCAGCCTCCGAGAGGGGGTATAAGGACAAAACAAGTCCCTGATGTTGGAGGGGAGCCCGACCGCGCAAGGCTCTGAAGGTCAGCGCCAGCATTTTTAAAATTAAAACGGTGAAAAAGTGACTGGGAGCCAATAAAGGGCTTTTACAATGGGAGTAATATGAGCCCTTCTGTTTGGTGCGAGTCAATAACCTCGAGTGTTGTACCTGCTGAAGACGAGACGGCTCCTGTTTTGTTTAGACAAGAAAATAAACGGTTACGGCGGTCTAAACGGGAAGACACAAAGGCGTGGATGATCATTTCAAGGTCATCTTCGGGCACAATTGTTCTAATAAGTTTAGAGCTGCAACAAAACGGCTGTTTACTGTAGGCAATTTAACAAATGAAAATGTATATGCTTTTTTTGTACCTTGTGAGCTACATTTTTATGATCATTATCTTCTTTTGTTCACTGGGCAGACCATTGAACATTTTAATGGCATTATTGGCCTGAAAGTCACAAGGAAGGGGATACAAAAACATTTTACTTAGAGACACTCATCCATGCGTTTGTCTCCAGCAGGTTAGACGACTGTAACGGCTGCTCACTGGCCTTTCTAAACGAGCTGTTAGAGCTGCAGAACATCCAGAACGCTGCTGCTCGAGTCCTGACAAGAACCAGGAAATACGACCATATTAGTCCAGTGCTCCGGTCCCTGCACTGGCTTCCTGTCACTCAGAGAATAGAATTTAAAACAGCTCTGTTTGTGTACAAGTCGTTTCATGGTTTAGCACCAAAGTCCATCTCTGACATGTTAGAGCCGTATGAACCATCTCGGGCCCTGAGAACTTCAGGGAGGGGTCTCCTGGTGGTTCCCAGAGTCAGGACTAAACACGGTGAGGCTGCGTTTCAGTTTCATGCAGCTAAAATCTGGAACAGTCTTCATGAGGATGTGAGACAGGCCTCAACTCTGACAATGTTCAAACCCAGGCTGAAAACAGCTCTTTTTACCCGAGCATATGAAAACTGAAAGGATTTTATCTGCACTCTGGCCTTTTACTGTAATTGATTATTTTTTATGTTGATGTTTAAATGATTGATTTGATCTGTTTTCTTGTAATTTTATGCAACTGTGAAGCACTTTGAATTGCCTTGTGTATGAATTGTGCTCTACAAATAAACTTGCCTTGCTTTACATAACCAACATGAAGTGTACCCCTGAGAGCCCGGATGAGATACATATACTGGCCTAAATGTTTGCAGATTGTGTTCAACGGTACTGGAGCCGCCTACAATGTGGCCCATCAAGCAATATGTAGAAATGTAGAACGTTTCGGGAGAGCTACGCGAGGGCTGGAGAGACACCAGCGTGGGAGAATAAAAGAAAACACAGGGGCAAGTGGGGAGCAAGCGCCTTGGATCGTCGAGGAGGCGGACTGAATGAGCAGGATTACGCGAGCGTGCACAAGGGCACTCACCTGAGACGCGTGAACGGGGCAAAACAGAACTCGAGGTGTGTCTTTTTTTCTTTTTGGGCAAACGCGCCCAAAAGCGGGGGGGAAATCTGTTGAGGCCGTTTAAATTGACTCATTGAGATGCGAGGTGGCGAGAGAGCCTGTTCGAAGATGGAATGAACAGAAGGAGACGTGGCCACGCGCCGGAGTAAAATTGAATTGTTAAATCAATGTCCCCCACACAGCGCATCCTGCACATGCTAAACCCGTGAATGATTTGAGCTGAAGTCTGCCGTCTCTCTTAGTGCATGTACACCCCTCATCTGTATCAATACGCGTCAGTCCGGAGCATGCTGGATTTCTTAAGAGCGCGCGCATCACTGAACACGCGCTTCGAATATGTTTGAGGTTGACGTCACACGGTCGTTGAAAAAAAAAAAAAGAAGCCTATTCAATTGGATAGGTCTGTTGTTTTGAAAGCCTCTGTGCAGGACTGTCGCCGAATACGGTGGAGTAAACAAACGTCAGGGATATCACACGCGCTTGGCTGCCTGTGTTAATGCAAAGCAGCCGCCCCATAGAGGGTGAGGACTTAAAGGGGGGGTATTATGTAAAATCGACTTCTTCAAGCTTTATATCATGTTATTATGTCATTCCCTCATTAAACACATGCCTGGAGTGTTGCCTCGGCTCATTCACATATTTTTGAGTAATCAGTAAAAACTTAGACGGCGGCCATTTTAGGTGTAGCTATGCCTCAGTCCTCCTAGGAACGCCCCCACCTCCTGGAGACGCCTCTGGACCTTTCGTCACCAGCCGAGCCACCAACCACTGCTCCTCAGCTCAGCAGAGCCCCCTCCCCGCACAGTGTTGTTGTTTAAATGCCACAGTAGTGAGCTGAAGGGGGCGTGTCGGAAAGCTCCTTAAAGAGACAGAGGCCTATTTCAAGACGTTCAGCACAGCCATTTTGAGAGAGCAATTTTATTCAAGGCAGTTATTTTAATTTACTGCATATACAGACCAACAGAAGGTTACGTCATCATTGTAGTGTGCTATAGACTGGTGCTATGTGATTGAAAAAAGCATAATACCTCCTCTTTAACAAACACAACAAGATAAATGCCAGTGTTTGCAATGGGTGAAGTGTTGTGCTGTGTGGCGTGTCTGAGATAATGGGGCTGACGTCTTGCGATTCAAAATACCGGACTTTCAAAATGGATGAAATGCAACAAAACTGTGGACTACGCATTAGGTGCCTTTGTTCCATGCCGTCCTCCAATCCAAAATGTCCCAATAATATCAAAACAATGTACAGGTAGCTCAGATTGACTTGATGTTTGACCTTTAAACCAAGACGTTGACAGTATGGATATTCATGTGTGCGCTAATGATTTCTGGTGTCGACCCTTGGCCTCTTGTTCTGTTGATACGGTCATAATGAGCCGCTTTAATACAGTATTTACCCACACACATACGCGCAGATGCTCCGAATATGAACATGTTTTCGTGGTTTGTCTCCGTTGCAAACAGAGAAGTGAGTTAGAGGCGTTGATGAGGAAACATGGGAACGAGGCAGCACTTTTTCTGCGAGGCGATAATGAACCCAGGCATGACTGGACATGAGTTCAGTCATGAACGGTGATCTTTTTTTTTGTATTACTTTTTTTTACCTCCTTTGGGTTATTAGTCCAATTTTAGACCTGGCGTGTGGAGTCTGCGTGTGTCTCATTTAATATTATTCAATCTGAATTAGTAAACCTGTTATAACCTGTTATGATGGTTAATGGGAGCAAACGTTATGTTTTCAGGTTTTGAGCCAAATTGGTCTCTGAACATATAAGCTTTCACCAGGAAACAAAAAATATATATAGGAACATTTAATTTCAAGAGCCTTTTTCTCCACATCAGTAGCACCTACAGACTTCAAATTTTCCAGCCTTGGACTGAACAAGTTCAGAGGGATATATTTTTTATATCTAATTCCTAGCCTGAGTTTGCAGCCGAGTGTGAAGCGGCCGGGATGAGGATCAGCACCTCCAAATCTGAGGCCATGGTTCTCGACCGGAAAAAGGTGGCTTCCCCGCTTCAGGTCGGTGGGGTGTCCTTGCCTCAAGTGGAGGAGTTCAAGTATCTCGGGGTCCTGTTCACGAGTGAGGGACGGATGGAGCGCGAGATCGGTAGACGGATCGGTGCGGCGTCAGCAGTGATGCGGTCGCTGTATCGGACTGTTGTGGTGAAGAGGGAGCTGAGCCAAGCGGCAAAGCTCTCGATTTACCGATCGATCTACGTTCCCACCCTCACCTATGGTCATGAGATTTGGGTAATGACCGAAAGGACAAGATCGCGAATACAAGCGGCCGAAATGAGTTTCCTTCGCAGGGTGGCTGGGCGCACCCTCCGAGATCGGGTGAGGAGCTCAGTTACCCGGGAGGAGCTCGGACTCGAGCCGCTACTCCTCCACGTCGAAAGGAGCCAGCTGAGGTGGCTAGGGCATCTGTTCCGGATGCCTCCTGGTCGCCTCCCTCGGGAGGTGTTCCAGGCATGTCCTATTGGGAGGAGGCCTCGTGGAAGGCCCAGGACACGCTGGTGGGACTATGTCTCCGAGCTGGCCTGGTGTCGCCTCGGGGTCCCCCCAGATCAGCTGGAAGAGGTGTGCGTGGATCGGGAAGTCTGGGCATCTCTGCTGAGACTGCTGCCCCCGCGACCCGGCCCCGGATAAAGCGGAAGAAAATGGATGGATGGATGGAGTTTTGAATGTCAAAAAATAAGGTGAAAATTCAATTTTTACAGATTTTTCCACTAAAAAACAGCTTATTTTTAAAGAACTAAGTCTTGGTGACTCATTTATCAATAAAATAAAACCATACATTTGAATGTAGCTCAATCTGTTATTCAGATTTCATCGCCGAAAAGATGGGAAATGTTGGGCATTTTTAGGCATAAAACACCTTGTTTTTATATGAAAACATAAAATGACAGAAAACTTGCAATATATTTGTTCTCTCTCACATTTATGCCAGCAGTATACAGCAAAACTTTCAAATTGATATTTGTAAATGTTTGAATTTTCCCTATTCACCTGCAGTGTCTCGCCTTAAGCGCTACACTATAGTCATTATTCATTCCCGATACCTCGGTGCCCTGGGATTCACAGAAGCAAGGCTGGTTATCTGCGCCATCTGCACCAGACCACCACCAACCACTTCCTCACACACACACACACACACACACACACACACACACTTTCATATACGTACACTGGCAAGATGGTTGAAGCGTTTTGCCCGTCCAGACTTTTAGGAGCCGGGACTCAAACTGTCAAGCTTCTGATTATAAGACGACCCGCTCGACCTTCTGAGCCACTGCCGCCCCGATATATAGCTGTCACTGCAGTAGATCTATTTGTCCGCCATTCACAGACATAATATTATTCGTTTTCACCAAATTGTGCCTACATCTAATATCAATATATGCATACATACATTTAAACCTGCTTTGAGCGCAACACAATAAGGACAAATAAGAACATGCGGCACAGTAATGCAACGTTAATACACATTACTTTGTATAATATGGGCAATGATGTCATCAGATAAAAGTAGCTTCAAACGCCAGCGAAATATTAAAAGTCATAAAAAGGATAAGAATCATAAAAAAATACATAACTGATTTTTCCATTGAGAGATGAACATTTGTATGTATTTACCCCATTTCCCATTGGCTTTACTTACCGTCCAGAATGTAGCCCTTTGGCTCCATCTAGTGGGCAGTCTGATGTGCACACCTTCAGTATGGCAGCCCCACAGGGACACTTCGGTACGTGTGAATCTGATCAAAAACATCCAAAATAGTTACTAACGTTGTCAGAGGAGGCATTGTAACATCCGAGTAATTGATTCCACAATAGCTAATACCTTTCAAATGTGCAGCAGTGGAGGTATTGTACCCTTCATGTATTACACATAAATCATGGATGAGCCCAGGTTATAGGGTTAAGGTCACACAGCACTTTTATCGTTGCAAAGACACGTATTGTTTTTCAAGTTGTTTGGCTATTGTAGTTTAGTTATATGTTTTAGGAGGTGGTATGGACATCCTGAGAACCACTGACACATTGAAACTTTAGCCTCGGAATGACCATATTCAAGGTAAAGGTGCTTTATTTCTCATTAAAAAAAAAAGCAACTGCGCAACAGCATTTGTCCTCTGCATTTGACCTATCCTTCAGTGCAGCTAGGGGAAACCCGTAAAAAGCACGGGGCAGCCAATGAGCGGCGCCCGGGGACTCGCCTCCAGATGTCGAGCCAGGCTAATGGTCAGAATCACCTGGCCGGAGGTTCCAGCCTGTATAGTCTTAAGTCTGAATGTCGCTCCAATGCCACTCCACCGTTCAACTCATATTGCGGCCGTCAGCTATGCGGGTAAAATAATTTTGTTTCCTATCTACCATCTGTTCTATCCCCCCAACAACAAAGTCACAGTACAAAACTCTAATCCGTGGTTCCCTTGCAAACTTCCTGTGCTGCTCTCTCTGGGCATCGCTTGCAAAATCCCCTCTAAAGTATGGTAAGCAGTGGGAGCCTTTCATCAGCGCAGCTTGAGTCCAAATATCCTGTGAAATGCTATTTAACATTGGCCGCCTCACAGTCAAGTTCCCTTTGTAGCGCAGTAAACGCGCGGTGTCAGGGCCCATTGTGCTCTATGTGAAATCTGCGGCGGCTCCTCGCATTCTGCTCTCGCTTCGAATGTGTAAAAGCTCCTATTCTTTCCCCAGTTTTTGTGGCCGTCGTGCTGGAGTATTATATTGCGTGCGTTGTTTCCGCAATAAAGGGATGAAGGTTTTGAGACATCCTCGCCGCTCAACACAGTACTCACAAATACCCCATGCTTGACACTTATGACTGACCCGTGTCACCCTACTTGCAACCTATTACAATTGCTGTTTCTTTTCACCATAGTTAAAGACCCGGCGGGCTACAAAAATACATTTCGTCTGTTTTTCTTTGCCCTCGTCGTCTCAAGGCCCATTGCTGTCCGGGATTAATAACGGCACTCGTCTGCTGACAGAGAGGAGCCAACACGAGGCCGCGCGGAGCTATAACCATGCAAAAACAATGGGCCGGTGGAGGATGGGCCTTGTCAACAACACAGTTAACATGAAAATGATGGATGTCGTTATTAAAAAGACGGGGGAACGTTCAGCCCAGAGCGAGACACAATGAAGAGATGAGTAAAAAAAAGAAAGAAACAGCAACAACATTGATTTTGCGGCACAGCCAAGATTAGGGGTAACCAGGAATAAGCTTTGTTTACAACAGAGCCAAGCCGTGAAACAAGGAGGATATTCAATAAAATCACACAGAAATGATTTATTTGGGAGGTGATTGGCTGACAGATTGTATAAGTATCACGAGGCAGGAGAAAATGAAAGGAAATACATTCAAACCTATGGCAGGGTTACTAAAAGCTTACGTGACATGACATCACAAAGTTCACCCGGAGTGTTTTAATAAACCTATTCCTGTCTGTTTCCTTGTGTTTACCATGGCTTGAACGTTCATCTATTTCCCCCTCACTCCGAACACTTATCTGACAGTGTGCAGCGCTCACAGCTGAATAAACTTACTGCTGAGCTACAACAATAATAGATCTGTCCGGATGGGAACGCGGCTCCTCCTATTCGGTGCCGTCAGTCAATGTGCTTTTTATGAGTTTCCCCTAAATCTGTTCCTACTTACTCACCATATTTGGTTCGGACAAATAAGAATGCACTGTTTTACTGGAAACGCCTCTTATTAAATCAATCCCGTCCTGCGTGGAACAACAGGTCCACTGCCAAAACACTACAGAGGGTTTCACGACATTGTGTTTGCTTTCTAGGACTATTTAAAGCTGAATTAAGTTCCAGTTTGTGTGGATGCCATGTGTAATAATGATAATGGCGTTTACGTGTATCGCGCTTGACTTTACTAGCAGGTACAAAGGGGTGGAACATTGCAGGTACATCTCCGGAAATTTTCCAGAAACCTTCAATGGAAACTTTAGCGTGGGAATTTTCCAACGAATTACAACTGTCAAAATGTTCAACCTCTTAATCTCCACCTGTCTCCAGTTTGGCTGTACCCAAATCTAAAAGCTTCTTGAAAAAAGCTTAGCATAATAGCGACGAAAAACCAGGATGAAAACACAACAAAGACACGATGAAAAAGCAAAAGAAAGAGTCACAAAAAAGTGACAAAAAAGCAACAAAAACGTGCAACAATAGCACAATAAAAAAGAGACAAATACACGGCTAAAAAGTGACAAAAACATGAACAAAAAAAACGACGAAAACAGGACAAAAGGCAGACGAAAACGCAACAAAAAGTTACGATCATTTATGTACAGTAGGTCTTAGCTTTCAAATGAGGCGTTACACTGGCTGTACGCACTCAAGTCGAGAAGCTTTTAGATTTGGGTAAAGTCGATCCATAGACTGTAAACAATAATAGACAACTCCTCCTCACTCCTCCCCGTTTGCCATAATAACTAAGTTAGAAAGCTAGAAACCAGGCTTTAAAGTTGTTTTGATCGTGTCTAAAGTGCAATGCTTTCCAATGGGGGACTAGCGGCTATATGGAGGTACTACAGCAATGGGGGAGCAATGGCGGCCGCTAGTGTCGTGGTTTCGAAGCAGAGCAGCCAGCGGCCATTGCGCTGTACTGGAGAAAATGTGCTCAGTTAAGGCGGGGGGGGGGGGGGGTAAGAGGTCAAATAAACATGACTTTTTCTTTTCATTGAATCATCATTCGGTGAACTATTATCTATTCCGTCTCCAGAAGTAAATAAATAAAGTCCTGTCATTTATTTCTGGCATAAAACTCTCACTTGCAAGAATGAGCATCACCAACTCTCTATCACTGAAGTGTTGTGTCCTAAAGAAAGCAGCAGGTGAATAACGCATGAAGTGATAAACAATGTTCAATCCAAGAAAAGGGGATCCTACAGGAGGCCACTTTCTCATATATAGAGCTCCGGACCCCACGTGACCAGTTCTGTTTACGACGCCATTTTGGCAGTAGACACCTAGCGTCAAGAAGAGGTAACGAGGAGAATGGACTGCAGCAGTCAACTTTCAGACAGCGATAAATAGCGATACGTCAATAAACTTAACAGACTACAAATTAGTGATCCATATTTAGCTCCTGGTGTGCTTTTTAAAACAATAGAGCAGGTGGCAGGCGGCGTGGGACTCCCTAATCTACAATATCCTGATATATACAATTATTTAATCAACTTTCCTTCACACTACACCGGAGACGCGCTGAAGGCCTACAAAAGTCTGGAGGGATTCAAGTGGACTCAATCGGGATTTGTGGCCGAGGTTTTGCTGTGGAGTTTACCTCAAAAAGACTTGTTTATCGTCACTTCACGGGTAAGTAGCCATAGCTTTAAGCTAGCATAAACTGCGCTAACTGGGCTGTAGGCGAGTGGCAGAAAAAGCGACAGTTTTACCGCTGATTTGTGTTACAGGTAAATCATTCACAAAGATTAAATGACCCCTCCCTGAGACCATGGGCAGTGGTCAGAAGAGATGGCGTAGTGCTAGGTGCTCATTGTAATTGTACAGCAGGCCAGGGCGAGTGCTGCTCTCATGTGTCTGCCACGCTGTTCAGATTATGGCAGCATAACCAAGAAAGAGAGGAAGAAACAACAGTGACATCCAAAAAGTGTAAATGGGACAGACCAAGTGAAACTGCTATGAAGAAGGTGGAGTACCTGCAGGGAAAGGATATTGTGTTTAATAACACACAGAGGTCTAAAAAGCAGAGCAAGACCCAAATGCCCTCTGTTAACCCCAAAGCCATCCCACCACTGACCCCAAGTGAGCAATCCCTGCTCTACAACAGCCTGTCTCAGTGTTGTGCAAAAGATGGACAAACAATAAAGCCGGTAGTCCTGTCTCTTGTACGGGAGCATTCAGAATCATATGTGCCCAAAACAGTAAGCTTGGATCTGCCAGATCCCCTCACAAGCTTATATGAGAAAGAAATGAGAGATGTGAGTAGAGATGAGCTTCAGGAAAGAGTGGATAGTTTGTTTGAGCAGTTGTCAGTGAGTAAAGAGCAGGTGAGGTAGTTTTGTTATCTGTATTTACATAGTGATAATCAAATGTGTTATTTATTTAGTGATGATTTTTTTGTATTTTCAGAGTGAAATTGTTGAGAAGGAGACACAAGATCAGTCAAAGTCAAAAATTTGGTTTGAACAGAGAGCAGGTAGAATTACTGCATCCACATTCAGAGCAGCAACTAAAACAGACATCACGAAGCCTTCAGTATCTCTGATTAAAAAAATATGTTATCCACAGTCGTACAGTTTTTCAAATGAGGCAACAAGGTATTTTCTGTATTATGCAATTATGTGTTTAGGATATGAATGTTGCTGTAAATAAGTTTATCTGATATTGAACATGTTTTTTTTCCTATTGTAGATGGGGCTGTAAGCATGAAGCTGCAGCAAGACAACACTATGAAAACCAACATCGTCTCACGCATTCTGACGTTCTGGTCGAAAAGGCTGGGTTTACAATCTCAACTACTCATCCATTCATTGGAGCGTCACCAGATGGCTTCGTCTCTTGCCGCTGTTGTGGTACTGGTGTTATCGAAATCAAGTGTCCATTTTGTGCTAAAGGTGCAACTCTTGCTGATGTTGCAAATAGTATCACAGGGTTTTGTCTGGAAAACAATCCAAATAGTAGCTTAAGACTGAAACGTGACCATGCTTATTTTTATCAAGTTCAAATGCAAATTTTTGTGACTGGCAAATCATACTGTGACTTTATCCTATGGACTGAAAAAGACTCTTCACCATTTGTTGAGCGGATCAAACTAGATGAAGTTTTTGTTCAAAAAGAATTACAGATTGCTGAAGAATTCTTTAAAAAATGTGTCCTTCCGGAGTTACTTGCCAAGATTTTCTCTGCACCTAAAGTTTTGTGTGATAATGGTCAGCAGTGGTGCTATTGTCGCGAGGCAGAATCTGATAGCATGTTGGTCTGTCTTTCTGGATTTTGTTCTGTAAAGAAGTTTCATCAAACCTGTCTGGGAATCAAAAGGGTGCCTAAACAGTGGATTTGTCCCACCTGTAGGAAAATGAAGTCACAAAAGAAGAGTTAAGTCGATAAGTGTTTATTACACGAACAACCCATAATCAGCAGTTATTCAAAATCACAATTCAAAGGGTTGCAAAAAACACAAAGACTGCAAATAGTCAAACAATATTTTCTGCAAACAACCAAATAAAACAAACAAGTTCTTGAACGCATTGAATTCTTTCATTATTTTTAACAGTTCATATTTCAGTAATCACTGATGTTAATGCTTATCAAATGTTAATCACTTGCAAAGAAAAAAAAAATTAGATATTTGTTCAGAAAGATGCAGCCCTACAGAGCTGATACAACTGATCCACATGCGTTCGTTAGAGCACAACTTATTTTCACAATTTTATCAAGATACATGACATCATTTTCTTCGTCTATGTCAGTAAATGTAATGGGTACTGTGCTTTGCAATAAAGTATATTTTTGACGAACAACTCCTATGACCCTTTCAATGTGTATCCTGAGAGATGCCAAGCTTCGGGTGCTCTCAAGGTCAAAGGGATCCAACTGCTTTTTCCCACGTGTAAATGCCGGAATCTTTAAGTCAGCTTGGAAAGCTTGAATAGACTGCTTAACATTAAAGCCCCTGTCTGCCAAAACTAGGTCTCCTGGAAGTAAATGTGATAAAAAGTTACTATTTTCTGTGATAAACTTGTCACTTGTACGACCCCCCCACCCATTAGAAATGAAACAAATCGATCCTTGTGGGCTAATACCAATCAGATATTTCATAGTGTGATGTGATTTGTATGTTGAATAACACTGGGCACTGGCTAATAGGTTACCTGGCTTTTCTATAAATATTTCAAAGCAGTCAATAATACAAATAGTTTTTTCAAAATGTTTGTTACGGAATGCATTTGGAAGAGTTTTTCTTAAAATCTCTCTGTCAGGCCAGACAATAAGACTTGGAACTAATCGACAGTACATTACACTAATACAGTGCTTGAACACTTTTGAAACTGTGGTGGAATCAACACCGAAATAGAAGGCCAGAAAGTCAAAGCTTAAATTCATTCGTAGTTTGATTAATGTCAACACAAACTGTTGAAATAGTGTAAAGGCTGATTTCATTTTAAGGTGTGGTGAAACAACATTAAAAAGTGCCATCAGAATAGAAAATGTTGGCAGTCCAGTCAGCAGAAGTACTTGTTTATCATTGTTTTGAAGAGCAGATTCAGTAAGTTCAGTTTTAGAAATGTTTTCTTTCAGTAACTGATTTTCAGCTCTTAAAGCTTGAACCTCCAACTTCAGTGAATTAATTTGTGTTTTACACTTGTCATTCTC
The DNA here is from genome assembly GCA_021464625.1 of Proterorhinus semilunaris. NCBI lineage: Eukaryota > Metazoa > Chordata > Actinopteri > Gobiiformes > Gobiidae > Proterorhinus > Proterorhinus semilunaris. The sequence goes on from CM038359.1 coordinate 22,914,909, forward strand.
ACATGTAGGTCCAATGTCAGAATCATCCAAAGAATGGGAGTCATTTTCTTGTTCGGTATAGTCTCTGATAGAGGGTCCAGCAGAAGGGTCAGGGGCATTTTCTGGTCTGGTACCGTCTGTGATGAACGATGATCCAGCAGCAGGAATTTCTCGCTGTAATCGTCTTCTTTTTGATGCTTGTCTTCTGTTAAATCTGTCCACAAGCAGCTTTCCTCTCTTCTTTATTGGTGACGGCACATGCTTGAAAATTGATGGTATGTAGTCGGGTGAAAGCGGATTCTCACTCTTTTTACCTTGGGCACACAACGCACAATTAGTAAGAATTCATTCAAGAATACAATACAATGTCATTGACAAACGGTAGAATTTACTAATCATTGTACTGTACTGGATAATGTGTGATGTTTGGACTATGCCAAAGTAGAAAATCATATCACTCACTCAGCTTTTGGGTAAAACAAAAAGTCAGATTGGTTTCAGTTAGCTTCCACGGAGAAGCATTATCTCTGCCATTACCATAAACAAATGGTGGACATAAATCTTTACTGAAAAAGCTAACATTCAAATAATATAGCGTTGAATTATTTGTTCGTGAAAACTTACCCGATATGAAATGGTCACTGCACAAGCGGAATCCATTGGGTGCCGGGGTCCAACGCTCCGTTTTCTTCAGCACACTTTGAGCTCGTTTAATCGCAGAAATCCATTTTTCCCTTCGAGCTGGATCTTTAGGGATGCGATAAAATGCTCTCCCTTTACCTTGCCCTCTGTGGTTTGTGCATCCAGGGGCACAACACGAGTCTACCATCGTTAAAAACGGGAACAATGTAGGTTAGCCGATTGGTTTGTTTACGACCACTACTGCCAAAATGGCGCACGGTAGGATTCTGGGATTGCGTGACGTCAGCTCCCGGAGCTCTATAGGCCAAAAACTGCATTATTCATAGACTAGATCATAATTGGGACGTATTCAATCTGTAATGACCTAAACATCAGAACGGTGGATAACCTTTGGAAGGCACAAAAGATCTATCGGAGCAGTTGTGATTCTACCCTTTCCAAAAATCCATAATTTTGACACCTGAAGATGAATTGTGTTTTGGCAGTAAATAGCTGACCTGGACACTTGGATGACTGATTACAAACAGGCGGCTTATACTGAACTGTCACCGTGTGGGTAATGGAGGGGATGAGACAAAATGCAACTCCACAAAAATATGGTGAGGTAAGTGGCCACATATCGACGCTCAGTCAATAAAACAGAGACGGTGCATAGGAATTACTTAAATTGAATATGTATTCACAAAGCGTTTGTGGAAAAATAGACTCCGCCTGAAACTCCTTAGTTTGGGTATTTGCCAATGAAGAAAAGTGTCTATCCCCCTCGTTCTTCTGCTTGTCTGTTTTCCTCTGTCCTCCTCTCCTTGTGTGTGTCTTCTTTCGATCATCATCATCGTCATATCCAACGTCTGAATCAAACGTGCTCTCGGTCCCGGAGTTTTAGATCATAGCGAGTTTTGTGTGGGAGAAAAAGAAAGCCGGGCCGTGCGACGGGTCTCGGTGCAGTCACGGTGGAGAGACCCGTCTTTAGCTCGCTCATTTCGAATGAGTACATGTAGAATAGACGAGAGATGGTCGCAGGTCGCAGACAAAACCTTTTCCTTGTTCTGGAGTGGTGTTACATGCTTTTCCGTTCTGGGCACATTTAGGCTCTTTAGGGGAAACAAACTACTGTGTTCTAGAAAAAAACATTGATGACGCTCCGGCGGCCGTCAAAAATAGAATTGCTGCGTATTCCTGCCATAGGGCCAAAGATGTGACGGACACATGACGCACAGGTGTAAACTACCAGATTGAGTAACGGATAATGCACGACGAGGTGTCCATTATCAGCAATAACTCGATGACACGGAGTGTAAATGAGGCCTTAAGGCTGTAGCTGATCAGTCCATGTGGACCTATGATACCAGGTTTCTGTACCATCCCTACTGAAATCCTGTCACCACACAGTGTGAACTCTTCCACATCCTCTTTCACTCATCCTCAAGTTTACAGAGAGCTCTCATGCTGTCATAGCTGAGATAAGATAATCCTTTATTGATCTCACAATAGAGGTACAGGTATCTTATATAGGGTCCATGTCAGATCACCCAACATAATTGCATGTTTAAACCTCACCCCCTTCAATTTTAATAAAATTTGGTGTAAAGGTAATTCATGGCCAGAAAAGCCAGAATTTCTAATTTCAAATTGATCGGATGAACCGTTTTCGAGATATCGCAGTTTCTTTTTTTCACTTTTTCGCGAAAAAGGGCGTAGCCGCCTAATTTCAAATTGCTGTAACTCAGCAACCACTGGTCCGATTAAAAAAAACAGGTATTTCTGTAAAGGGGAGACCACCAGGAATCTAAATATTGTTTTTGTATTTGGGTACTTTTTAGGTGGATGACCTTTTGACCTTGAAATTTACACTGTGGGACACGCCCAACTTCTCTGACGCCAATAGGAAAAATGTAGGCCTATCAAATCAAACTTTATTTATAAAGCGCTTTTCATACAAAATGTAACACAAAGTGCTTAAAAATCATTAAAATCGTCCCCACCAGCAAATATACATAAATAACTACAACCCCCCCACCCCACCCGCACACACAGACACACAGACACATATACGTACAGACAGCCAGCAGTTAAAAAGTCTTAAATAAAAATGGACATAGAGTTGAGTATGTAAGGCAGTACAGATGGACCGAAAGAGGAAACATCATCCAAGGAGCCGTCTGCACCAGGAGCAGCCCATCGGCCACAGCCACAGAGCGCCAACTCAGGGTGCCCGGAGTAGGTGTAGGAGAGACATCCTACCTCCATCCAGGCACCCCCAGGAGAGCGCCCTGCACACAGCCAACCAGCACTCCCAGGGGCAGAGCATATATTCTTTATAAAGAATAAATAAAGAATAAATAAATATTTAATAAGAGATAAATTAAAAACAGCTAAAACTGTGTGTGAAATAGCATGTTACACCCAACACTGATGAAATCAGACACAGTCCAGTCCACTTAAGTATTGTGATTTGTCTCAATCACAAATATGACTTTAATAATTTCTATAATTCTACGCAATCACAGATGGTAGGTGGATGACCTTTAGTTTGGCTTCCAGGGCATTGCGCAGCTGTTTCTCCTCAGAGTACATGCGCTTGTACTCCTCCAGTTTCTCCTGCGCCTTGGGCTTGAGTCTAAGGTCTTTCTTCTTTTCTCGCTGCAGACTTTCCTCTGTGTCGATTTTCGCTTTAATCAACTTCACGGCGTCAAAAGACTATGAGCGGATTCCACCTCTTTCTCCAGTGTCTCTCTGGCTTTCTTTTCATGCTCAAAGAGGTTTCTCATGAGGCCCACCTCGGACTGGAGCGCCGCCTTCTCCTGACTACAGTTACTGATGGTTTGGAGGAGACTGTTGCGGTAATACCTGTTCTCCACTAAAAGGTTTCTGTTAGCCTGGAGGCGATCCGGGTCTGCCCTCGGACTCCGGATCGGCTCTTGTGGCGTACATGTCTGCAGCAGGAGCTCACCGTTCTCCTCCTTCACCTCCTGCTGATGTGTTTCAGAATCTCTGCTGCTCGGGGTTGGATTCTGGGTCATTTTGGATTTAAAAGAACCAAACCACCGGTTCAGGCGGGATTTCTTTTGACTTGCTCGATCTCCAACTGACGCACCTCCGTAGACCAGACCTTTGTCGTTGAGATCATTACACACAGACAGCCCTGGAGCAAAACCAGGCCTTTCAAACGAACTTTCCTTCTCCCTGACAACTTTTTCTAGGCCGACAGCGTTTCTCATTGTTGCCATTTTGCAAAGTTTACACGTATTACACGTATAACTATATAAGTCACAAATGCATTCACAATGTATTTTTTTGACCTGTTCCTATGGTAACAAAATTCACATAGGCCTACATGACATCATCCAGACAGAGTCCACACTATTCCCTATATAGTGCACTATATAGTGGTCACGTATGGGGTGAGATTTGTGTCATATTGATTCATTGATGCAAAAATATAAATTAATTAAAAATCCCATTTTGTAGGGGTGTCCGAACGTCCAGAAAGAAAAAAGTAGTGCACTCAAAATTTCCCACAATGCATTCTGAAAAGTAGTGAAGCTGGAGTAGACTGCTACGACGAGCCGCGGGATCTGACTTATAAATGTAAGTAATTACTCATAATTTTCTGTAACTTGACTTACTTTAAAAATGTAAACCTGTGTTAGCCGTGAAGGTTTTCCGTCCCAATTACTGCTTATTTGACTAAATAGATTCAGGCTAACCTACGGTATCATTCGCTTTTTTAGGCACGCATGCAGCGGTAGTGCAGTTCTCCCCGGCTTTCCCGAGGCCGGTGCCGCCGGTAACGAAGTATTTAGGTAGTAACTGTAATATAATAAAACTTATTTTCATAATAACGCGTTACACTACTACGTTACTCAAATTGTAATTTCATTACAGTAACACGTTACTTATGGTGCGTTCCACTTGATCTCGGAAGTCGGGATTTCCGAGCTCCGAGTTGGAAATTACAACTGGAACGCGCACCAACTCCGTAATTCCGACTCGGAAACTCGGGACAGAATCAGCTCACCCGAGAAGGAGCACTGCTGCGCCCGACGTGACATGTAACGCATGTAAACCTTCATTAAACCTTATTTGGCAGATGTTTCCCAAATAAACTTGGGGATGTCAACGCGAAACGGATAAGCTTTACTGCTCTCTTGCTAGCGTCTTAGCGGTAAAATAAATAAATAATGTAACTAGTGCTAAATTATCACTGTATTTATAACAATTAAAAATATTACAATGGAGTTTCCCTGTAAACTGATGATGCTCGAACATGAGAAACAAAGTTGTAACTTTTACGGACGTGTCGACCTCCGATGTTTCCGACCTGGACAACTGGAACGCAACAACTCGGAGATAACGTTTTATCCTGGTCGGATTTTCCGACTTCCGACATAAGTGGAACGCACCATTAGTAACGCGTTACACCCAACACTGAAATAGTGACACATAAAATGGGGGATTACTAAAAACAACAGCATGGTGCTCAAAAGTGGGGAATGGATCAAATAAAATAGGTTTGGTGGCAATAGTGTTTGTACATATGGAAGCAGTGCCACCTCCCCTTTTTCCATTCCTTATTGAAAAGGTGCTGCTAAAATTAGGTGGGGAGGCCTCAGCAAGAACCGCAGTCGCATCTGTACCCAGCCAGGTTTCAGTTAAAAACAAACAATCAAGATTATTATCTAAAATAAGGCCATTCACAATAAAAGACTTGTTCTGCAGAGAGCGGGCATTTAAAAGAGCCATGTTTATTGTGGTTTGAGATGGATTAACTGTGGACTGTGGTGGGGCTTTGGGGATGGGTTTTAAGAAGTTGATATGGACAGGATAATTGCATGGAGGGTTGTGTTGTGTCCGCTCTCTGCTAGTGATGACGGGAATGGTTTGTGAGGGGGGCGTGGAAACGATAGGAGGGGGTGTGTGGGCGGAAGCAAACCGTCAATCACGTGCAGGTGAGGAGTGGACTGCCAGGGTCATGTTCTTTGTGAGCAGACGGCTGCCCTTCAAGTTCAGGTGTAAGCCATCGACTCGGAAATGAGAGGGTCGGTCCATAAAAAGGCTAAAATTATCAATAAAAGAGATTAGAGGTCTACATATGGATTTAAGCCAGCAGTTCAGATGGAAGGTCCTGCTAAAATGTTCATCGCCACGATTCAGCGTGGGGAGGGGGCCCGAGATGAACACAGACACACCTTCAAAAATCCATGGTCTCAAAACACTGAGGAGTTCCTTAAAATCCAGTTTTGTACGTTCCGATTGTCTTTTCGATATGTCAGATATGTGTGTCAACTACAACATATACAAAAATTGGAGGGGTTTTCTTTTTCATTTTCATGCAATGGATGTCCTCCAGACATCCATTCACTGTCCGTTCTGTACAATTCCATACATTTATACACACAGTGCCTCAGATTGATTTGTTTCAAGATTTAATGTCAATCACAAACAAAAAGTCAATAAACATTTCACCGTCTCATGTTCACTTTTTCCGATTTCTACTCCTTTTCAACGGGCCAGTTCAAACAGTGGTTAGAAATTCTGGGCAGGTCATTATGAGATATACTGTAGTTTCTAGTTGAAGACTAGGAAATAACAAAATGGAGGGGTTTTCTTTTTCATACTTGAGCAAATTTGGACAGAATGTAAGAATGTAAAAATATCTGAAAAACCGCGGAAAACCCGTGGACATACGGCGCGGCTGGAATGTTCAATATTGTTTACCAGTAAACAGAGCCCATATGCTCCCGCGATGATGAGAAACCACCCCTTTCTCCCTCTCTTATTGAAAAAGCAGCTCTAAGAGCCTTGGATTTGAGATTTTGATTTTCAAAAAAAGATAGAAATTTTATATTGAAAAACCGCGGACAGTTTTTTTCACCCGCGGAATGGCTTAAAAAAATGCACAATTTCGACCTGGCAACCCTGACAAACCCTGCAAAGAATCTTTTATATGTTTTGCCCATAGACTGTATAAATAAAATTGCCGCTCCCCTGTTGAGTGTCCACTGATTGTGGGCGGAGTTTTCCAGCAAGAACATAAATGGTTCCCGTCAAAAGTCGTAACATCTGCACCTGTTTGAGCCCCATCCACAAGGAAACTGGACCCTAAACAACCATCACAAGATTTTAGTTTCTTGAGAAGAAAGGAAGAAAAGAGTCATAAATCCCCTTTCCTTACCTGATAGAAATGTACTCCAGATTTTATTTTACTCATTGATTTTGATTGAGCTATAAAAAGGCAGTAGTGATGAAAAATATACATTTTTTCTTTTTATTGATGAAAAAGATGTACATTACTTTCAATTTTGAAGTTAGCCAATGCAGGATTTGATAAATTCCAATAATTCAAATTTGGATTTGTCAATGTTACATATCGTGTATCTTTTCATGAAGTTAGTTTTTGTGTCATTTAGTGACCAGGATAGCTGAGATATTTGTCAGACATGCATCTAGATCTCGCTTGCAGGGAGAACTGTAGCTTCCATTCTGACGACGACCCCTGTCATCAGAAACACTATACAAGAATCACGGCTCCAGCAATACGAACAGTTAAAAGACAAGATGAAGAGTTCAAGTTATTGATGTTACGTAGTAGGAAAGAGCACGTGAATATACGCACAATTTGCCTACATCATGAACAAGTTCTTCTTTCAAAGTATTCTACTCTGAAACAAATCCTTGTGACCTTCACCCAAACCGGAGGAGGTACAGTTTTTTAAGCCATTCCGCGGGTGAAAAAAACTGTCAATATAACTGTTTTTCAATATAAAATGTCAAACATTCCTCCTGTGCAGGTCGGTTATTGCCTCCGCCACCTGCCGTGTTGTGTTCTGCAAGACACAAAGAAAACATTAGAGTTAAGTAAAAGTAAAATAAACAATTGTACACTAAACTATTGCTAAAAATAGTAGGAATAACTCGAGGAGCGTTATCAAGTACCTGCTAATTATTGCTACGTGTACCACCAAAGCTATGATAAAGGATATTTGCCTTGGCCAGGTCTTCAGGTAATGGTGCGTTCTTAAGGCAGTACGTGAAGAGGTCCTCTGATGGAATAGGCCTCTCCATTACAAGAATGACTTCCTGGTCCAGGATGAACCAATCTATTATGGACACAGAGGGATCCTGGCCGACAGAGCCTGGACCTGACCCGGCCCTGCACATGAGTAGGACTTCTTTAGGTATTGTGTATGACTGCTTCCCGATGTTCTAAAGAGGAACAAAAATATATCAGTCAAATGTTACAAATTCAGTATTTACAAATGTTTTACTAGTGTGCAGTTTATGATTAAGTCTTCGAAATACTTACCACAGGGATAAACTCCACATGCTCTTTGTGGAGATGTTTAATAGCCACCTGGAAATGAGAACACAGACAGTGTTATTACTCCAACTCAAACAACTGTGAAATTTAAATAGTTTAGAAATGTACAAGACTTACAGGCAGGAGGTTTCTCCTCCGGATTCCAGCATACACACATCCAAAGCCTCCTTCACCCAGCAGCTTGTGCTCATAGTACTTCTGCAGGAACTCTGCAGGAACTCTGCAGGTTCTGGAAAAGACGAGGACAAAAAGGTTAAAGAAATATTAGGTATTATTACGCCTGACACGATTATCTTTCACTTTTCCCTTTACTACACAACACCTTTACGTTCGTTAATCAACTAAAACATTTCGTCTATCTTTTTAAACTTAATTTAGACCTGGAATTTTCTCAGGAGCTCGTTCAAATACTGCTCCATCGATGCCGCAGCGCAGAGGAGCGGGGGTCAGAGGGACGGTGGAGTTGCTTAAGCCCTTCATTATGTCCTTATCCAGCTCACTCTTCATCTTGGTGCCATAGTTTTCCACGGGGTCCCCGGACGACCCCAGACTCGGAGTGTCAAAACCGTTGGCTTTGAGCAGAAACTCGATGCGTTGGGTGAACAGTTTCCGACGGGCGTCCGACAGTAGAGTGTACATTTTCTCCATTTGGACTTCCAGGTCCTTGCGCATCTGTTTCTCCTCCAAGTACATGCTCTTGTACTCCTCCAGCTTCGTTTGGATAGCGTCTTGTTGGCGGAGGCAATCCAGCACGGTGGATCGTCCCTGGGACAGTTCGCTCTCCAGCTCCCGGTTCCTCTGCTCCTGTTGGGACCCCAGAGGTGCCGTGTCGTGCAGATGGTTTTCCACTTGGTAGAGACGAGACTCTGCGTCGTTTTTCTGCTCTCTGATTTTCAAATATTTGAAATTCTGCGTCAGCAGATCTTCCTCCACTGTGGACTTTGCGAACTCCAATCTCTGCACAGTCTCTTCTAGACATTTGACGGCGGCAGCAGAGTCACACGAGGCCGACTGCGCCTCCTGGAGTCTCTGAACACAGACGATGAGTTCCTCCTCTTTTTCAGTTAAGCGTTTTGCCGCTTGTACACACCGATCTTCCCTCTGTGTGAGTTTCTTTTTGAGCTTCGTCAGAGCCTTTTCTTTGGCTTGACATTTGTTGTTGGCTTCCTCTAGTTGTCGCCTTAGTTCCAAGGTGTTACTCTGGGCCTGGGACAGTTTGAAAGAGAGTGCGCTCACTTCTTCATGATGCCTGACGTCGTCAGCACTGAGTTTGTCTCGCTGCAGACTGTTCTCTGTGTCGGCTTTCGCTGTAATCCACTTCTCCGCATCCTGCACGGCCTTTTTCTCCAGAGTCTCGGGTTTTCTTCTCGTTCTCAAAGCGGTTTGTCATGAGGTCCAGCTCAGACTTGAGCGCCGCCAGCTGGTGTTTAAAGTTCAAAGTGGCATGGGAGAGGGCGTCGCTGTTGGCCTTTGCTTTGCTTTCGACATATAGCAGCTGCCATTTCAGAGTGTTTTTCTCCTCTAAAAGGAGACTTTCTTTGAGGCTGCTGTTGGCCTGGAGGTGGTCCAGCTCTGCTCTCAGACTCAGGGTCTGCTCTTGGAGGTCTCTGTTCTCCAGCTGAAAGCACTGCATTGCCGGCTTGGGTTCGCTGAATTCATCCAAAATGTTATTCTGCTCCACTTTCTCCACTTCCAACTGCTTCACTTTGTCTGACAGGTAACTGTTCTTCTTCATCAGCTTCTGAACAGCACGCTCGTACTCACGGAAAACCTCCTCAACTTTCATCATGCTCCTGAAGTCCAGAGAGCTCGAGTGTAGCTCCTGCATGAATGAAGCCGCAGACCGGGTCAAAACCTCCAAGAAGTTCATCTCCACCTCCTCCGAAATGTTGTTTTCTTCCCCTTGATCACCGCCACTTTCAGAGGTAGGAGCGTTTGTGTCATCAGGAGAGGAAGGTTGAGCTGATTGTGTCAAAGGAAGGGATTCAGGGGGGGTGGAGAGTTGTTTGATTGGAGCAGTCTTCTGGGAAGTCTTAAGCTGCGTTTCAGACTCTCTACTGCTCTGTGGTGGACTCTGGGTCCGTCTGGCTTTGAAACCAAACCTTTCCCTTCGATTCTGGCTTGAATATCTTTATTTCTTTTTGTCATCGTCTGAGAGTGTGAGGCCTCTGCGCTCGCGGACTCCTGTAGCTTGGAGTCAAATGTCTGCTGTGGCATGACCGAGGTGCCAGTATTTGGGAATGCTTCAAGAGAGGATTCCCGTAGATCATCGGTCTCTTTGGTTGTGAGACCCAGCTTCTGTTTTCTAATCAATCGACCTTGATTGAATTTTGCTTGATTTCCAACTGATGCAGCTCTGTGGATCTTGCCCAGACCTTTGTCCTTCAGTGCATTATCCACAGACAGCCCTGAAGCAAAATCGAGCCTTTCAAACAAAGTTGTCTTTTCCTTGACCACTTTTTCCTGGTTCAGACTCTTCTGCTACGAGCCTGGTCCAGGAGCCGCTGTTTCCTTTGGTTCTCCTCTTTACAGTGACACAGTTCTTCCTCATACTCCGCTGTGGCTGTTTCAAACAGCGCAGATATCATTCACAAAAGCTCTCAGCATTTGGACTTTATACATTTTCACAAACTCAAACGGGTGGTGATCACTTCAGCTCTGCACGGAGACGACACAGAAAACAATGAGATTTAATAACTGTAAAGACGTGTAATGTACATGTAACATTTGGAGTCGTGGCTGTTACCCTATTGTCATTATAAGGTGACTGACTTCTGATTAGTGATTGAGACTAAATGTAAACAATTCAAATTTTGACCAAAATACACAATATTTACTGTCAGCAGACTTTTCAGTGTTTTTTTGTTTAATGACCCAATCAGGAAGGAGATACACAAGTCAACCGGCTGGGGTAATTCTCGGCATGAATTAACTAGTATTAGGCGTTCATTGATTTATTTTGTCTTGTGTGCATCGGAAGTTTAATTATTTTTCATATAAAAACATCACACAGTAGAATATGTTAACAATATCAGCAATGTATTTAAATGTATTATGTTCTTATTATAATACATAGAATAAAAACATTGTAAAGTGCAACAGTAAACATGACAGAAATCAAGAAATGTAACAAACAAATAAAAAACTAAATAAATAATTATGATAACTAAACAATAACAATTAAAAACATTGAAAAATATATACTATAAATAAAATAAATAAATAATCTCTGGTAACAATATTGGTATAGTCAAATTGACAATGTAATAAAATAGATGGTAAAAGTGCAATAGTGCTAGAGGTAGATCTGGGGGGCCCATAAAATGTACGGCAGTCCATTATGTCTGAAAGAGATGGAACATAATAAACATTACTGTACAGTGTAGGGTCGCAAACTGTGTCTAATCAGTGCATCAGGTACATCTATCCATAATAAATGCACAATTGTCATATTGATAATATGTTTACCCTTACTGGGCAACTCAACCAAGCTGTCACACGACTTTTCTGAGGTAACAGAACATCTTATCATCACGTTTCTTCCATTCAACAAAAATATAACCATTAGGAAGTCTAGAACATGAAATCCAACCAAAAAAATATCTTACCTTAAATTTTAGTGTCACTCGCAGCCATTGCTTGAAGACATGTCAAGACAATACACTTCTTTTTATTAGAAAATTGCCACCCAGTGGATATATTTGCCAATACACATTCTATTCAGTGAGAGGAAGAAGAACAAAAATGGGGTTTGGCGAGTTTTAATTACAGGAATTTGACCGAGAAAAAAGGTCAACCGCACGGTTACAATGCCTGTTAAAGGTTTAACACAGATTGTGCATCTATTTGTCAGTATTTCACTTTGTAAAATCTTAATTTATTCACTGTTATACCCCAATCTCAAAGGCTGAAACTCATCATGAAAGGAAACAATAATGAAATTAATCTTAATAATCTTCCTTTTTTACAACTCATTTGACGAACCAACGACGACAATCTTGTCAACATGGCTGAGGATGTAACGCAAACATCTCCTTCTGAAAGCTGTCGGATGTATCAACAAGAAATTCGCCTACTACGGGACAAGATTTTTGCCTTAGAGACGGAAAAAGAACATTCTCTGTTCGTTATACTCATCCTCTGGGAGAGGTGAAAATCTGTTTGTTAACTTTATTTCAGGTGCATTTTTACCAGCATGTTGTCTTTGCTTTGGCCTAGCACCAAGTTGTCTCTTAAGTTTTGGGAATGTTATGGTATCGTTTAGCTTTAGGTTGCAAGGTATCAGTTTTTCCAGTCTTTTTACCGGGTTCCACAGGGAGCGTGTCTCAGACAAAATTTCCATGACCTGTGGAGTCCCCCAGGGGTCAATCTTGGGACCCCTCTTATTCAACTTGTACATGCTTCCATTGGGCCAGCTAATAAACAACAACAATATGTCGTACCACAACTACGCAGATGACACTCAGATCTACGTGTCACTGACGGCAGGTGAACATGGGCCTGTAGATACTCTCTGTCACTGCATCGAACAGATCAGTTTGTGGATGCAAAACAACTTTCTCCAACTAAACTCAGACAAAACTGAGATCATTGTTTTTGGCCCACAGACACAAAGACAAAGTGTTATCAGTCATCTTGAGTCTCTCTCTCTAAAACCAAAAAATCAGGTTAGAAATCTAGGAGTAATCATGGACTGAGACCTGAACTTAAACAGCCACATCAAAGCAATAACATCATCAGCTTTTTACCATCTGAAAAACATTGCTAAGATCAGAGGAATAGTGTCAAAACCAGACTTAGAGACACTCATCCATGCATTTGTCTCCAGCAGGTTAGACTACTGTAACGGCTGCTCACTGGCCTTTCTAAACGAGCTGTTAGAGCTGCAGAACATCCAGAACGCTGCTGCTCGAGTCCTGACAAGAACCAGGAAATACGACCATATTAGTCCAGTGCTCCGGTCTCTGCACTGGCTTCCTGTCACTCAGAGAATAGAATTTAAAACAGCTCTGCTTGTGTACAAGTCTTTTCATGGTTTAGCACCAAAGTCCATCTCTGACATGTTAGAGCCGTATGAACCATCTCGGGCCCTGAGAACTTCAGGGAGGGGTCTCCTGGTGGTTCCCAGAGTCAGGACTAAACACGGTGAGGCTGCGTTTCAGTTTCATGCAGCTAAAATCTGGAACAGTCTTCATGAGGATGTGAGACAGGCCTCAACTCTGACAATGTTCAAATCCAGGCTGAAAACAGCTCTTTTTACCCGAGCAGATGAAAACTGAAAGTATTTTATCTGCACTCTTGCCTTTTACAGTAATTGATAATTTTTTATGTTGATGTGCAGTAGGGGCGTGACTTTGTCTGTGTGTATTTACATACTCGGTAAGCAGCACCGCGGAGGAGGAGTAGGTACAATAACGCAAAAAAAAAATGTCAAAAAAGTGACAACCACGTGAGGAAAAATATCCATTTAGAAGGGTTTTGGCCTATGAAAATTAGTGAGAGACTTCTGTATATATTGTATTTATAGGCAATATATCCTATATTTATAATTGTATAACATTTTGACCTAATTTATTTCCAATTTGCGCATTCACTTAATATATGGGAGGTAAAATACAAATATTGGCAAAAATTTTAAATAAATATATTTTTTAAATTGTCTAGTAAATCAAAGATTAAGTCTCATAAGTGTTTTGTACATCACTGACTGTTGGTTAGATTTGGCTGTAGATGTGGAACTGAGCCCAAATGAAAGCTTAGTGAAATAATGAACTAGAGCCACAGCCGGTTTTCTCCTCGTTGTCACATGCCGCATCCCGTGACATATTATAGTCGCAATATCTCAGCTCTATATTCTCATAAAACAAGGAGATACTTGCGCCTAGACATTCTTAATAGTCTATCGATGCCCCTTTCTAAAGAACCTGTTTCCAGCAACAGCCCTGTGAGGCGAGTGAAGTGAAGGAGGCAAACAGTTGTAAAAGGTCTTGTTTCTGCAGGGACGGTGCTAAGAGACTTGTGGCCAGGGGCAGATGCCCTGCTCCTATGTATCTCTCTGCACGGCTCTGCAATTTATTTTGAATATAATGAAATACAATCATAAACTCTCTCATTTACAAAAAAAAATACTGCCACTGGTGGAGGGATACTGGCATCTAGTGGTGGTAAGAGGTAACTGCAGTTTAACATATCCAATATTATGAGAAAGTTACGTTATTGTTGCAGAATCCTGAAGGTGGTAGTCTCTCTCTGGGTACACACACTACATCTACACCTAAATCTGATTGCGGATAGACAATAGTTTTTGTTTTGTTTGTTATTTTGTGAGAAAAGTAGCCTTTTTTGTCCTTTCTTTTTTAATATTAAACCTGTTAGGATAGGCCAACTATCGAATAATTTCCCAAAGAGCAAGAATTGTGCAGAATGTTGTGTGTGTCCATAGCCAACTATCTAGCTGCTACTGTGGACTTTAAGCCGTAGACAAAGGCACGACTTCTCATTTTAAATGACCATTATAGCAGCATAAGCACCCGCGCGCTGAGCCCATCTACAAAACTGGGCATTACAGCTGAGCTTCTCATCTGCATGGTCAAAATCTATCCTGATGGCATCAGACAGCAGAGCGCACCGCAGGCACGACGGCACGTACAGCACTTCCGGTGCACGCAGTGCGGAGAACAGGCGTAGTGGGCGCAGCCTTATCCCGGGATACAAAGAAGAGCCACAATGGCAGATATCTCTTTGTATCTCACCAACGTCAATGTGTCCGTGACACGAAACATGGACGGAGAGGAGGTGAGTAGCTACTTTTCTTTTCGGTGTTGTTTTCTCTCGTCAGTTTCGTGGCATAGTGTGAATGACCCTGAACTGATGCCGCCCAGTGTTTTGTAAGCTACTGTATCTATTATCACTTGTCAACAGTGTCTTTGTGACTGTTGTGTGGGATGCGCTGAGATGACATTTCGCTCTCGTGTCACTGTCAATAACAACGTGTGTATAACAGTCGAAAATCAATAGAAGACTGACCTTTTCCCTGTAATCCTATGGGAAATAAAGTGCAAGCCGTTCAAATTTAAATTGTGTCACGCCATACTATTCTCTGCTAAACATAATTTAGCCAATTGGCTATTCTCTCTACATTTTTATAATGGCTCCAATCATTTGGACGTGTTCTTCTGAGATGGTTAGTTCGTTGGTTTGAAGAGATTGTCTTTTCAGAGAAATTATGTGTGAAATTGCAGCTGTAACAAGCTTGTTGCAATTTTTATAATATCTAAAAAGATCTGTCTTTCCATCACCACTGAATGTCAATGATGCCTTGTGACCTCTTCTTATGAAGAGTTCCAGCCCCAGCCCAGTGCGGGACTTTGAGAGTGTGGAGCTAGGAGAGCTGGAGAGAGCAGAGGACAGTGCCAGGCATAAGGAGAAGCTTCCACGGAGGATCATCCATTTCTCCAGCGGTGAGACCATGGAGGAGTACAGCACTGACGAAGAGGAGGAGGAGGAAGAGGCTGAGAGGAAAGACCTGCTGCCTCCGTCCGCTCAAGTGGTGAGTGGCATATGGGTTTGAGGCATAGACTGAAGGCAGGTTTAAAAAACTGTTTAATTCTTCTTTGTTAGTCCAAGATGACATGGGGACCATACTTCTGGTTTCACATGTGGAGAGCCGCCACATCCACAATCTCAGGTTTGTTTCACCTCTACTCTAAACCTTTATAAAATAAAATAAATCAGATTACCAAAAATATGTTAGGCAAGTTGCTAAATGTTTGCAGATAGTGTTCATGTTCATAACTCAATCGTTTGTTGCACACGGAGAAATGGAATACGTAAGTGTGACTTAATATGCTGCATATTTAAGACCGTGATTACATTTGACTCGTCAAGCTTAACCAGAAATGTAAAAAAAAAAAACTTCTTGGAAAGAGCTACAGATTGGATACTCCTAGCATGACACGGTCAGAGAGTGAATATATTCACTGTAGAAGCAATTGCTGAAGGGGGAACTTGCCAGGCTATAGGACATCGCCTCTCGACAGTAAAACTGCATGAACTGTGCATCTTCCAGCTTGTGACTACTTGGGCGAGAGGATGGCCAACCTGTTCGGCATCACATCGGCCAAATATCAATACGCCATTGATGAATACTACAGGATAAAGAAAGAGGTATGTAGTTGTGGAGTTGACCCCACCAACCAAAATGTACATGCACAGTCGCCTTCCTCCCAGCTACGTACTGCTGACCAAGATCCTGGCAGATGGGTCAAATCCAGAGGACAAATCACAACCAATTAAGGTTAAATTGAGGACAATCATGACTAAAACTAAACCTTTTAAGTTATTTTCGTGTTTTTATTTTTGGTTGTGTTGGCAAAACAATGTGCAAATCTCAGTCAGATGGATGACCTTGTGATTTTGCAATATTGATATCAATGCATTTGCGTCAACTAATATGCATCAAGTTGCAATAACGATAAATTGGTGATATATTATGCAGCCCCAGTAATAGGCTGTAAGCACACGAGCGACACGTGACTCCCGAGTGGATCCTACGTTGGTGTTTGTGTATCCTGTCTCCGTTATTTTCCTATGAGGTCTTGTCTAAAAAAATAAATAGCTCAAGATTACATGGCAGGCAGTGAGTTACTGGAGGACAGTTAAAAACATCGCGTCAGGAGCAAAGAATCCACTGGAGGAAACTTGTGAGCTCCTTACGGTGGGTGTTTTTCTCTTGAAGCAAACGGCGAACACACTGTCTTTAGTATAAATACTTTTTAGACATTTAATTATTGTGGCATTGTTTTTTGATACTAGCCATTAGCTCTGAGATAAAAAGTCCTACATCAAAAAACACAGACGTTTCTTGTACCGTCTTAGGATCCACGTGGAAGTCACGTGTCGTTTGCGTGCACAGAGCCTCTAACAGGTGTTTGTTTTCAGAGGGAAGAGGAGCAGGAGGAGAACCGTCTGTCTGAAGTGGCCGAGCGAACTTTCGATCAAACTGAGGAGGAGGAGGAAGAAGAGGAAGATGCGCCCGCTCCCGCGTCACGACGGGGAGACAGTTCTGCTGCCGACTCGGGCTTTCAGATCAAAAACGAGAACCAAACTCCCTCAAACACGATTAGAGTCCCGGCTATCGTCACGGCGACCTAAGACTCTAACTGTAATGCCTTTATGTAATAGAAGAAGGAGCACTGTCCCGTTTCACCGAGCACTGCGATACGGTTTGTGTACGGCACGTTTCACTGGGCAGTCGGCATCTGGATCAGTACGGCATTTGGGGAGGGGGGGGTTTAAAAAAAAAAAAAAAAACAGTGAAAACACGAGATCTACAGATTTTTACCTTTCACTGAGGGAAATATTGACGCCCGAGTGCACTCTTCAATGGTTTATTTGTGAGTTAGCGAAAAACGAAAGGCATTTAGTTCCCATTTCTTCTCAATAATAAATTCATAGTGAGTAGCACTGACTGAGGGGTTGCACGGACATCATGGCGTGGCATTATTATTTAACCCCTCCCTCTCTCGGGGGTAAGATGGCGACGACATTGCCATAATATACTGAGCCTGTGCTGTACCCAGACATGTTCTACTGCTCAGTGGAAATGACTCTGATAGCAACTTTGGCCTCAGTGGCTTCTGCAACACCACAGCAATTGATAAAACCACACGCATTTAATTTATTAGTGGTGTTTTTTTTTTTTTTTTAAGTAATATTTAGGTTTTATCAGTTGCTAAACAGAAAGCCATTGCTGCGAATTGAAGGCGTAGATTGCTACTTTGATGCACCAGACACTGTGCCTAAGACACGACAACAACAACACAGCCAAGTTTGTAACATATTTGAAAAGGTCTCTCCGTCTTAACGCGGGATGCAAATGTTCGGTGTCACAATCTGGACACGTTGGTGCATTGTTTACACCTGGCGGCTCCTCGTGAGGCCAGTCACTCATCTGCACTGTCTGTTGTGTGAGTTAACACTGCTAGTCGACGAGTGGATGAAGTCATACACGTGTCAGACGACTAGTTCTGTAGTTGTGTTTACATCAATCATTTGGTTTGTCTCAAAACACTAAACATGTGCCGTTGACTACTGAGTTGATATCTCATTTAATTCATAATGGAACTTTTTTTATATATTGATTTAAATGAACTGACTGAGCACTTATCTTCTGGTTTGTTTAGTTTTACTTGTATTTTGTATTAAGGCTTTATTTATACAGGTAATGTTTTGTTAAATAAAATCTTTCTCTTTTAAAGCTTTCAGGATATCATTTGCAGAACTCGTATAACTTTATATGGTTATAATTTCAGTCGGCGGTACAATAGACGTTTAGCATTGCTATCTCAACTTTGGCAGCGATTCAAAGACTTCTAAAGAGCTAAAAAGGCTGACTTTCTTGCTTCTGCTGTGGAGATGGGACGCAGGATATACATGGCGAAATTAGGGACGGGGGAAAAGGTGGATACTTGTATTGATTTCTTTAATCTAATTTAATCTCTTGCCTTAACCGAGCGCATTTTCTCCAGTTCAGTTTTACCAAAATGTAAATGTTTCTCGACTGGAGCTCACAGCCTCTAGGCCAGTGTAACGCCTCATTTGAAAACTAAGAACTGCAAAACTCATTGTAACTTGTTTGTTGCGTTGTCGCCGTGTTTGTCAATTTTTTTGCTTTCTTCATCACTTTTTGACGCTTTTTTGACGTGTCCTTGTAACTTTTTTGTCAGATTTTTGTCACTTTTTTTTTATTGTGTCATTTTTGCTCTTTCACTCACACATCGTGGGTGTTTTCATCACTTTTTTATCGCTCTTTTGTGGCTCTTTTTTGTCGCGTTTTCATTTCCGTTTGACGCTTTTAGATTTTGGTAAAGCCAAACTGGAGGAAATGTGCTCGGTTCAGGCGGGGGTTAAGAGGTTATGGTGACGAGTAGAAAAGCGAAAGTGGCTGTGATCGGTTGAAAGCGACAGATCAATGTTACTTGTAAATTCATCTCATCTTTATTTCACATAATCAGATGACAGTTTTTCCCATGTCACATAAAAAGACACAAAGACGTGGTCTCATTCGCAGCTGTAACAATGAGTCTGTGTGGTCCAGTCTCCAGGCCGAGTGAGGTCACAACTCCCTGGCCTTTTCTGCACAAAGTCCTCATTCAGTGGCCAGAGGGGGCCCCGGTTGGACTGAACTGACAACACGATCCACATCAGCCTACTCACTATATCTCGTCATCAGTCCTGTACACAACACATGACCGGGATCCAGATAAGGGATTCTCTGTTAAGCGAGGACACACGGTTAGCCCCCCCTTTTAGCAGAATTATTGGCTTTTTAGTATATTGTAAAAGCGGACATTTGTGGGCTGTATGAGTGGTCAGGATCTTGCCTTTATTTTCCATCACGGTGGTCTCTAGGACACTCCGAAATCAATTGTTTGGAAGGTTTTTTGCTGCTGATGGAGCCTCTCACCTGAAAACCTACAAGACAATTGATCCTGGAGCGTTGTAGAGGCATACAGGTCAAATACGCACAAATATCAAGATGATGTTTCCGCATAAAAAGTTGCATAATGCACCTTTAAGCCTTCTATCATTATTGGCAAAACGTCTATCTTTTATTTCATTTCTACTTGGACAAAGCCTATTAAGTCTGTTGGATGGCAAAAAAGAACATGATTCATACATTGGTGAAGAATGATTTCACCAAGAACTGTCAAGAGGCATTTTGCTGTCCTCTATGAAGATACGCAGACTCTGAGTCACGCCGTAATTACGTCTGCTACAAATTTACCCATGGTCGTCCACTAGGGGGAGCACACACGCTTCCTAAAGTCAGCATGGCTCTCATAGAAGCGTCCTCTTTAGGGGCACTCGGGTACAAACAGAAGGGCACGTGCTGATTTAAATCATTCTGTTTGAAGGTCCATTTTTATCATACGTTGTGGGCCTTTTTTTCATTTCTGACCTCAAATTTACTCCACTACAAATGATGCCATGCTAATAGCAGGTATTGTTTTTAGCTTGATTTATCCCCAGCCTTAACCGAGCACATTTTCTCCAGTTCGGCATTACCCAAATCTAAAAGCTTATTTAAAAGAAGGGTCAAAATAGTGACAAAAACGAGACGGAAACAAGAGGAACAACACAACAAAAAAGTTACTAAAACATGACAAAAAAAGTAACAAAATTGCAACAACAAAAGGTGATGAAAAAGCGACAAAAAAAGTCTAAAACGCAACCCAAGAGTTTAAAGAATGCAATAAAAACGAGACGAAAAAGTGTAAAAAAAAAAAGAGTGACGACAACGTGGCAATGCCAGGAAAAAACATTCACTCAGTTTAGTAGGTCTTAGCTTTCAAATGAGAGGTTACACTGGCCTACAGGCTGTAAGCTCCAGTCGAGGCGCTTTTTGATTTGGGGTAAAGCCGAACTGAAGAAAATGTGCTCGGTTAACGGGGGTTAAACTGCTTCACTTGCCTTTTTACCAGGCATTCCATAGCTCAAATAAATTATAGCCCATACCTTAAAATGACGCAATACCGATACTGTGTCCAAAGAATCATAATTGAATTTTAAAAAACGTGTCCCTGAACCGAATCCCAGATAAAAAGCAGGTTTGGTAGTTTGCACGGCTGAAAGGGAACTGGCTTCCTTACGGCGATTGA
The DNA here is from genome assembly GCA_021464625.1 of Proterorhinus semilunaris. Classification (NCBI taxonomy): domain Eukaryota; kingdom Metazoa; phylum Chordata; class Actinopteri; order Gobiiformes; family Gobiidae; genus Proterorhinus; species Proterorhinus semilunaris. Next base: position 22,935,513 of record CM038359.1, read on the forward strand.
GAAACACACCAGTCACACATTATCATTGGGGGGGCTCCTGTTTTATTTCTGTGCGCTGACATGAGTGCGTGCCATGTGCTTGTCCTAAAGTCTCTGTAGGTTGTTTGGACGATGTTGTAACTCCATGTGGTAGCACTGGTGTAGCGCGGAGCATGCCTGACATATTTGTGGCCAGAGGAATTTTAAAGGGTGAGAGGTGGGGGGGCCTTATTTGGTAGAACATGTCCGCACGTGAGGGCCAAATGTTCCTGCACGCATGAGCAATACCTCAAGTGATTCGTAATACGCACAAAGCATTAATTAAAGCACTTTTACGACAAATTGTATAATGGTTTTGATGCGTCACCTCATGACTTCATCTGATGTGGAGCGTTTTTAGCTCTTACAGAGGTCGAATGAATATGTAAAAAAAATCCCAAGCATGACCAACAAAACACAACCCCCGCATGTTTTTTATTTTCCTTTTCACAATGTTAACAAGTTTGTGTGTTTAAACGTTCCAACCTTTTGATTTTGCATAATGAATCCTTTACAGGGCTGACAGTTGTAATGATCTGAGAAGACTGGTGGGGGAAAAAAGCGCACACTTGCTCTTTAAATACCATCCCATATATATTCCCTTCTATATGAACCTCATTTCCTTTCTGGATTTTAATTTGATCTAATAAAAGCAGACAAATCCCCCAATCTAATCTTCGAAAGTTCAATTACTGGGTCAGTTTTCCCACGTGAATAGCCCATAGAATATGATTGTACTCTATATTTTGGTCCACTGTGGCAACAGAGCTCGCAAATGGTAAAAATAACTTTATTAAAGTGTCTAAAACTTGCACCTCCTTGGCAAACTTAGACGACTGCAGGTCAACAAGTCAATTCTTCAGCGGTTTTAAACAGTTTGATCACCTTTGGCTTCCTCGGATGGTTTGGCTGCCTGAGTGAAGTGAGTAAAAACCCTCTCAATAAGATCATCAGGATGAGTGAGGAGATGGTTGGAATCCCACAGGTACCTCTTAAAACAATATTCCAAGGGCCGGCTCGTCTCATCGGACTCCTCTCATAACCTCCATGACCAGTATCAGCTGCTTCCGTCTGTTTTCTTCCCCGGTTCTGAAGGTTGCCATGCCATTAGTCCGGCGCCCCATTAGTCCGAAAATGTACCATTGAGCAGAGGTGCCATTAGTCCAAAATCTCTCTAACCCAGTTGTGTTGTGGATTAGAGAGCCATACAGCCACTGGTCCTAACCTTAAAGTCAGTGGACTCTCGCCTGAACCTAATTTTATTTTTCAACTCCTACTCAATGGGACATTTTCGGACTAATGAGACGTCAGACTAATGAGACGTCGGACTAATGGGCCGACCCTGTTCTGAAAACCAAACGGCCGGGTCCTCTTTTGTGCCCGCATCTATCAGATTTTTAAATCGACATTAGAGAACAGCATGGCGTGGGTATTCTTTTAACTTGACTAACCAATGCAATATTTGTATTCATTTACTTGTTTTTAACTCAACTATATTGGCAGACCGGGGTGGTGGTCCCTCACTTTAAGAAGGGGGATCGGAGGGTGTGCTCCAATTACAGAGGGATCACACTCCTCAGCCTCCCCGGTAAGGTCTACTCCAGGGTGCTGGAGAGGAGGATAGTCGAACCTTGGATCCAGGAGGAACGATGCGGTTTTCGTCCCGGTCGTGGAACACTGGACCAGCTCTATACCCTTCATCGGGTGCTCGAGGGTTTGTGGGAGTTCGCCCAACCAGTCCACATGTGTTTTGTGGATCTGGAGAAAGCGTTCGACCGTGTCCCTCGTGGTGCCCTGTGGGGGGTGCTCCGGGAGTATGGGGTCCGGGGCCCTCTGCTAAGGGCTGTCCGTTCCCTGTATGACCGCAGCAGGAGCTTGGTTCGCATTGCCGGCAGTAAGTCAGACCTTTTCCCGGTGCGTGTTGGTCTCCCCCAGGGCTGCCCTTTGTCACCGGTTCTGTTCATTACCTTTAGGGACAGAATTTCTAGGTGCAGCCAGGGGCCGGAGGGTGTCCGGTTTGGGAACCTCAGGATCTCATCTCTGCCGTTTGCAGACGATGTTGTTCTGTTGGCTTCATCAAATCAGGACCTCCAGCGCGCACTGGGGCGGTTTGCAGCCGAGTGTGAAGCGGCCGGGATGAGGATCAGCACCTCCAAATCTGAGGCCATGGTTCTCCACCGGAAAACGGTGGCTTCCCCGCTTCAGGTTGGTGGGGAGTCGGTGGGCAAAGCTCTCGATTTACCGATCGATCTGCGTTCACACCCTCACCTATGGTCATGAGATCTGGGTAATGACCGAAAGGACAAGATCGTGGATACAAGCGGCCGAAATGAGCTTCCTTCGCAGGGTGGCTGGGCGCACCCTCCGAGATCGGGTGAGCTTACCCGGGAGGAGCTTGGAGTAGAGTCGCTGCTCCTTCACATCAAAAGGCGCCAGCTGAAGTGGATAGGGTATCTGTTTCGGAAGCCCCCTGGTCGCCACCCTCGGGAGGTGTTCCAAGCATGTCCTATTGGGAAGAGGCCTTGTGGAAGACCCAGGACACGCTGGTGGGACTATGTCTCCGAGCTGGCCTGGTGTCGCTTCAGGGTCCCCCCAGAACAGCTGGAGGAGGTGTGCGTGTTTCGGGAAGTCCGGGCATCTCTGCTGAGACTGCTGCCCCCGCGACCCGGCCCCGGATAAAGCAGAAGAAAATGGATGGATGTTTTTAACTCGTGTAGTTGGTATGGATGTGTGAGTGTGCCGGACAACAAATGAAGTAAAATGCGGTGCTGTTTTGCAAATGTACATGGTCAGCAGCTTTAAAAGCCAGAAGTACTCCGAATCTTTTTTGTCATTCACATTCACACATCCTGCTTGTACCCAAAAGTGCACAATGTTACAACACCTTGTCATCACGTATTTGTGTGCTTCCCCACTGCTTTATCTCAAAAACAGCTGAGACAATAATAAATATAAATGGAAGCGGAGACAGGGGTGAGGAGAAGCCAAGCAACAGGAGGACCATAATACTAAAGCTAATTCATTCTCTATTCAACAGGACATAGTGGCAGGAAGACACATTTAGCATCAAGTCAGAAGAGGCCACGTTTGCATTTATATTTCAAAGACATGGTCACACTTCAAATAAAAGCATTGGATAATAAGAAATAAGAATGGTTTATTGCCAAACAGTGTTTCTTTTTTGTTTGAAAGCGGAGTGACTGCCCATGTGTAACATGTTATAAATCTAGGGGTGCAGAAAACCAAGCAGCAGGCAGACACTACTTAAGCCTATATAGTCGTATGAGAGCAGTAGTGGTTTGTGACTTTGATGGAGATGGAGGGGGATTTCCAAAAAAAAAAAAAACACTACTCTCCCAACTCTCCCCCACGTCCTGCGCTTCCTCCGTGGGCAATGGGCTCCTCCACTTCCCCCCCCCCCCCCCCCCTGCTCCCCCCCGTCACTCAAAAAACGTACAACAATTGTGTAGACTCTAGTGCGTGTCCCTTTGGGGGGAGAATAGGATATGTTAAAGTGTGGCTTACCTCACCGCAGGGCTGCTCTCCATTCTCCGTTTCGAAAGCTCTGGGGGGGGGACGGTAATATTTTGAGGGTTGCATCAGGGACTTTCATACCCATTTCGGTAATATTTATCTCGCACACTATTGTATGGAGTTTGGGTTTGCGGCGAAATATTCACAGTTTGGGCTTCAGTGACATTTTATACGCGCACGAGTCCAAGAACAGCGCCTGGATCCTGGTATCGACGGATGAGATAAGGCATGAGGAGATGTTTTGCAAGACTGTGCGTGTGCCCATCTATCCATCCATCCATCCATTTTCTCCCACTTGTCCGTTGCCGGGTCGTGGGGGCAGCTATTGGAGCTGCCCAAGTCACATTGCACCAATCCCCTATGGCTCCTTCTGCAGGTGGTGGGTCCACGGAAGGACGGCCTCATGGTTCCAAACGGGCCTGTTAGTCTCAGAGGGGGCCCATTCACTCTCTCATTCATACGCCAGTGTACGCAGACACTGGAGGCAAGGAGGGTGAAGTGTCTTGCCCAAGGACACAACGACAATGTGCACCTTCAGGAGGCGGGATTCGAACCCCTGACCTTCCGATCATGAGACGACCCGCTCTACCATCTGCGCCACCGTCGCCCCGGTGTGTGTGCCCATCTATGAATCACAATTATGTCCTTTCAACAATTACAATTGTCCGCATTAAGGACAAGGCAATTCAAAGTGTTTCACAGTTGAATAAAAATACAAGACAACAGATCAAATCAATCAATAAAACATCAACATAAACATTTATCAATTACAGTAAAAGGCAAGAGTGCAGATAAAATACTTTAAGTTTTCATATGCTCGGGTAAAAAGAGCTGTTTTCAGCCTGGATTTGAACATTGTCAGAGTTGAGGCCTGTCTCAGATCCTCATGAAGACTGTTCCAGGTTTTAGCTGCATGAAAGTGACACGCAGCCTCACCGTGTTTATTATTGACTCTGGGAACCACCAGGAGACCCCTCCCTAAAGCTCTCAGGGCCCGAGATGGTTCATACGGCTCTAACATGTCAGAGATGTACTTTGGTGCTAAACCATGAAAAGACTTGTACACAAGCAGAGCTGTTTTAAATTCCATTCTCTGAGTGACAGGAAGCCAGTGCAGGGACCGGAGCACTGGACTAATATGGTCGTATTTCCTGGTTCTTGTCAGGACTCGAGCAGCAGCGTTCTGGATGTACTGCAGCTCTAACAGCTCGTTTAGAAAGGCCAGTGAGCAGCCGTTACAGTAGTCTAACCTGCTGGAGACAAATGCATGGATGAGTGTCTCTAAGTCTGGTTTTGACACTATTCCTCTGATCTTAATGTTTTTCAGATGGTAAAAAGCTGATGATGTTATTGCTTTGATGTGGCTGTTTAAGGTCAGGTCTCAGTCCATGATTACTCCTAGATTTCTAATCTGATTTTTGGGTTTTAGTGAGAGAGACTCAAGGTGACTGATAACACTTTCTCTTGGTGTCTGTGGGCCAAAAACAATTATCTCAGTTTTGTCTGAGTTTAGTTGGAGAAAGTTGTTTTGCATCCACAAACCGATCTGTTCGATGCAGTGACAGAGAGTATCTACAGGCCCCTGTTCACCTGCCGTCAGTGACACGTAGATCTGAGCGCTCAGGTCCAGCAGAACTAAAACTGAGACCTTACCTGCGTTGGTGTTAATACGGATATCACTTGTCACCTTGATCAGAGCTGTCTCAGTGCTGTGGTGAGGCCTAAATCCTGACTGGAAAGTATCAAACACAGTGTTAGATAGGCGAAAGTAAGTGAGCTGTTGATATATTACTTTCTCTAGGACTTTTCCTAAGAATGGCAGGTTTTATATGGGCCAGTAGTTGTTCAGTATCTTGGGATCAAGGCTGCTCTTCTTTAGAAGAGGCTTAATGACCGCGGTTTTCAAGGCCTTTGGAAATGCTCCCGTCTCAAATGAGATGTTAACTAACTGAACAAGTTGTGGTAACAAGCTGGTCAGCACAGACTTCAGAAATCTAGTGGGTAATTCCTCAAGGCAGCATGTGCATGAACTCAGACCGGAGATAAACCTCTTCGATTGTTTTGTCAGTAACAGGTGTGAAATGTGTCAGCTCAAGGTGTTTATCTGGTGGCAGGGTTTCCATTTGTGTTGTGGAAATTATGTCATTTTTATTGCCTTGGACTTTGTCATAAAAAAATTTTGCAAACTCATTGCACTTAGATGTAGAGATTAGTTCTAAGGGCAGTGGAACTGGAGGGTTAGTTAATCTGTTTACTGTGGAAAACAGAACACGAGAATTGTTTCTGCAGTTTGCGATGATTTTAGGGAAGTACTTCTCCCTTTCTCCACGCAAAATCTCGTTGAACCCACAAAGCACTTCTTTGTATATCTCAAAATGAACCTGGAGCTTTGACTTGCGCCATTTCCGTTCGGCTTTTCAGCACTCCCTTTTCTGTGCCCTGACCAACTCTTCACTTCTCCAAGGTGCCTTTTGTCTATTGTTGACCATTTTAACCTTGAAAGGAGCAATAGTATCCAACACATTTAAGACACTTGATGTATAAGAGAAGTAAGAAGAAGAAAATCACATGACGTTTACAAGACTTCCATTTATTCTATATAAACATTTATTTTTATTTAAAATGTTACTTTTTTTTCTTTTTTCTTTTTTCCTCTTTCCCATTCACATAATAACCATATCCAATCATTACTTATAAACACCAGTCACCATTCTATGAATTGACCATTGATTTAGTTATTATTTAAGTGTTACATTTGTCATAGTTTTTATAATCAACACTACACATTATTATTATTTGTCCCCTTGCAGTCATTTCCATTTCCACTGTAAAAATATTGGTTGTGATTGTTTTATTATTTGTGTTGTTTACCTTGTTTAGTGAGGTGCCTTAAAAAGCCAGGGTATAACATGGCCAGTTGGGCAGTAGCCCCCCATCAGCAAGCCCTCACCCAGCTGCCCTAACTAGATGTTGTTGTGAGACAGTTCTGAGACCTATGCTGGGTGGTCCATTAAAAAGACAAGATTTATGAACTTGTTGAAAGGTGCACTATGGAACTGTTTTGCAAAAAACAAGCAAACAAAAAACCTTGATATTTGTGAGGATTTGACCTTTCAGTGACCCAGGGCTGTATGAGAGGTCAGCATGGCGCTTTTACTTTTGATCATGACAGCCTTTACAGTGCCCCAGGATTGATTGTTTTGTATTTTATTTTGTTTATTTTTTATGAGGGTCCGTCAACAGTGAAAACCTTCCAAACAAGTGATCCTGGAGCGTCATAGAGACCACTGCTGTCATAGAGACCACTCATATAGCCGCTGGGTCACAAGGTTAAATATGCATTAATATTAACTCTTTATTTTATTTTTTTTGCACAAAAAGTTACATAATGTGCCTTTAAATCAAAGTCATATTTGTAATTATAATAATTTTCTGCTCACATTATAAGGCCTGTTGGGAAAGGGCCAAATAGGAGCTCTTGGGGGCCTGTTGGTAATCACTGGTCTATAAAGGGTATCACACAAACACACACTCTATATACTGTGTGTGTGGCATTTTATTCTTAGATACCCTTTACAAAGTGGCAAGTTGAGCTGACGCTGGTTTAGCAGATGCATGTTGTCATAGTTGTCACTATTTATGGCAGTCTAAACAACCCCCTGTGTCTGTGGTTAACACCTTTGGTAAACCAAGGAGTGTACTTTACTTTTCATTGCTTCTTATCTCTATATATAGTTGCTGGCATTGCATCTGTATGACAGCAAACACTAAAAACAAACTTTAAAATATGGCTATCCTGGATTTTGCAGTTTACCATTAAGGCTGCATATGCTCTAGCTCTACCTGCCCCAGTTCACAAGTTCATGCCCATTGTTTGTGGGCATTTGCCTTCGACAGACACATCTCCACAGCACACCCTGAAGGCTTACTTGTGCATACATCTGACAGTCAAAAACACAAACGGACTGTAGAGGCTGAGCTGTGGAAAGTCCCTGGCTCTGAACTCCCTTTAGTTTCAGCGCTAAACTGCAGGTGCCCAACGACAGCGTTTGACCTCTCAGCCCTGACCATGTTTTAGGGCAGTGTGCTTTGAATTAAGATCTGTGCACTTAAATGTAACAACAGACGAGCGATTAGGTTGTCAAGAAATGTTCTTGTTCTTGTCTAAATATTGGGACTTTCCGTTAATGATTGCAAACATTACGATCATAAGTAGCTATGCTGGGTGATATCACCTGCATCTTATACTAGATAGAATTTGATGAATAAACCTCAATGTGACAAATAATTGCTTTGGTGGAAATTTAACATCAAAATGCTCATTTGATGATGTGTTTACATAAATCCCTGAGAATCAAACATGCATGTGCAATTATTTTCAGATTTAGTTTTAAAGGCACACTGTGTAACATTTAAGAATACTGTTGCCAATACAAAACATGCTCCAAATGAGCAGCTCGACACAGAAAATGATATTTTTGTCAGTGGGTAATCAAAGAATGGACATGGATGAGGAGCTGACCTCTTTGAATTTCATATTTGGCTGCCTTTAGTCGACATCTCCATGGTGACGAGCTGGAGACGTCCCGGTAACATTACAAGTCAGGTCTTTAAAGAGGTTTGGTCATTTATGAGGTATTTTTGAACTATAAAAATATCCTGTCTCTGTCGAGTGCGGACGTGTCTTCTCACTTCTCCTAGCTTTTGTGCTTTTTTCCTGCCTCTGCAAGTGTCCTGTCTGACTTTTATTTTTCCTCTTGGACCACCTGCTCGCTGTCCTGCCGAACCGCTAAACTATGGAATTGATTAACTGGAATCTCAGCGCAATTGATAGGTTTTTTTTACAAAGTGAGGCCACGGAGGAGGTCGTCTTCCCTGACCGGATTTTCACTGCTCGGTTTGCGATGGATGTCGTTTGCCTGGCGGTCCTGTCGGTCGGAGACATCAAAGATATTTACTCATTTGGACTCTTGATAACAGGGTACCTGCTTATTGGATGGACTGCCCTGGATTATCGGAAATTTGGAATGACAGCAGTTTGCAATCGGACCACGCTGCTGTCCGTTAAAATTAACGAGCACTTTGGAGCAGGGAGTGACCGGGTGATGGAATTACACCGGAAAGTATTTCTGGGAGGAAAAGGGATGAACTGTGAACCTGCTCTGGAGAACTGAACTAAAGGTCTAAAGAGACCAAGAAAAAAAAGCAAATTCATTATAAATGTATGAACTGTTACTGGAATAATTCTCCTCCTGAGAGGAGGTTTGAAGCAGCTGGACCTCTTATCTCTCCTACGCCGTCAACACTTCCCTTCAAGGCCGAGCCACGGAGCTAAACCTGATAAGGGCTGAGCTCTCTGGGTCATATTTTGCATAACACTGACTTTCAGACCGTAGACAACCGCACACACATACCCCCTCCCTAACCACGCCCCCGTCGTTCTGCGTCTGCCTCAACACGTTTCTTCAGCCCCGCCCCCCCGGTCAATGACCGGTCGTCCTTCCCCTCCCCAAGAAAAAATTCCGCACGCGACCTCGTGTGCTGTGTATTTCCCATGTCTTGATGTGTCTATATATGTGCTTTGCCTTAACTTAACCTATTGTAATTTCGCATATCTTCTTTTGTAAGGCGCATTGAGTTGCCTTGTGTACGAAATGCGCAGTATAAATAAACTTGCCTTGCCTAAATGCTTGTATTTTATTCTAAACATTGGGTAAAATGTCTCGGGTTATGGCTTTAATAACTATTATGAATGGACTAATCATAATAAGTCATAGTGGAGCTAAGAAGTAATTTGTTAGAAGTAATTATGTCCATATTAAAAAGGGAGTTGAGCTGAAGAACTACTGTACATAGTTCACTCTTCAATTCTAAGTTATTTTTAATGATTGTGCAATATAATAACCACACATCCATGTATTACCGGGAACATCCCCTGAATCATTTTTACAAATAGGTGACTTGGACATGAGGTGAGCCACAAACGCCTCTTCACAATGCGGCTATAGGTGCAGAACACCACAAGACATATTTTTGTCATTTCTGTTGTGTGATGACTGCAGTTGTTCTTGTGAAAGTAGACCGTGCCATTAAAATATGCAACTAATGGAACGATGCGTGGGTTCACTGATGGCACCTCGATCATAATCTTTATCTTAATCATCAACCCGCTGATCACGCACTGCCCATCTCTCGAACGTTGCACCTGAAAGTCGAAACACTGGAGGAGGTCTATGAAACCCCCTATGGTAACTTTTAAACGTCCTCTTTTAACTCAAAATGGCAACGTGTAAGTCGGTTTGGCGTTGTGCAGTGGTCAGTGTGTGTTGCTTCTCACAGGGTGGAGGCCTTGACATGGTTTATGTAACTAGTGGTCAACAAGAAGGAAAAAGAGGAGTGAGACATCCCCCGTACAATAATACGTCTGGGCGGAGGCTGGCACTCTTACGGATGGCGCGCTGCACTTGTGTCTTTAGGTACTTTCCTCTGGATGAGGCGAGCCCACGGAGGGTGTCACGCCCCCCAAAACCCGTGTGTAAAATGTGTGGGCGAGTTCGAGATCGCGTTCGAGATCCACGTCTATTTGGCACAGTGTGTGAACCCGGCACAAAACAAGACACAGATTTCACAATTATTTTCATTACAAACAATGTATCCCGAGCGTTGTTACAGATGGGATTATGCTCCACAGTGTGTTCGTGCTTTTCTCTGGCAGGACAAACATTCACTCATGTAGTATGTAAGAACAACAGGTCTCAAGCAAATCACATTTCCCCTTTTGTCTGTGCACAATGGTCAAGGTCTATTTTGGTTGAGTTTTCTGTGAATGCTTGCGTAATATAAGGTCTGTGATGCAGGGTAAACACTTCTCCATTATGTTGCATTTGCTAATCTGCAGAAGCATGTTGCGTGTAGGTAACATTATGGACACACGCAGCAGAACTTGTAAAGGTTTCAAGTGCGGCATAGAATAGTCTAGTATATCGGATTACACGCAGTGAGATACGGCAGTTAGTAAATCACAAAAGCTCAATAACTTCTTCCCTCGTTTCTAAAATGTCTTGAATAAAACCTGCTAATCCTGTTGTCTATACGTCCAGGAGCATGATTTGAAGCTCAATTTATAATGCTCCTGGGTGTGTTTAAGATACGCACTGTGCAGTTAGTCAAAACAAAAGTGCTATTAGATATTATGTTTCAACCCTGAGATGATGTTTACATGGGGTACTTTTTGCATTTTCAATTTCATTTGTCGCTTTCAGTGGTATAAATAGTGACTTTTTATCACACCCAAGGCGTGCTGCGGTGAACCTGACAAACCGGGGTGGGACAATCACTCATGAAAGGAAGAACAGAAGCAAAGGTCGAGAGATTCTTCTGGGAGTGTCCCGCCCCGAACGCACTGTCTCTGAGGTATCCAAAACAATGGGACGGAATCACCTGCGTCTCTGCACAAAGGCCACGCAGCACTTTGCACATGCACATTAAACAGCTTTTGATGTGCAGTCAAAACATGGCCGTGCTATACCTGACCCTGGGATGTCTGGAGTAGTAATGTGTTGGCTAAAAACTAATTTTTCGTTGTTTTGCCGATATAGTTCGAGGTTTTCCAGCGCGTGTTTTAGCCTCTCGAAGCTTATGTAACAAGATTAATGTCAATGAATGCCACACGGTTCAGCCCATTTTCTAAGTCAACAAAGGATTAAATTGACCAAACAAAAGCTGTGGAGTGTGATTCCAGCTGAGACCAGTCTGGATATGACTAATGAAAAATGTGTGGGTAAATATGAACGCCCTTTTACGGATTTGTGCAAGTATGGGTCATAATTGTGGCTTAACTCTGCCCGATATTGTAGACAAGAGGGCATGGTCAACATCAACTGGCTCATTCTTGGAGACTCGGGAGAGGGGTAACTTTGCAGCAAGAGTAAAATCCCAATTTGGATCCTCGAGTCAAAAGGTTTACCCATACCATGAGCCATTCTTTATCCATTGTTTTTCATTTTCTGTGTGTCCTTATTTCACCCTATATGACTAGCTTAAACGTATTTGTTTGCCAAAATATAGACTGAAATTTTTTTTTTTAAAAGCTAAATTTCTTTTCGACAAAAATCACTTCATGAACTAAACCTCATGGTCACGCGTCACCAATGATGTAGAACAAAACTTCCTCGTACTTAACTTCTAAATAAAACGTGTCACGGTGTATATTTGGCACAATCTTGTTTGTGCAGTACAGCAAGTCTTTTTAATAATAATAGTACATTTTCCTGTACCATAGAAAACAAAAGAACAGCGAACGTAAATAGTGGCTGCGTACTTAGAATATTTTCTGGCCAGAACTTGTCTGTTCAGTTCTGATCCTTAACCTTCAGTGAACTTTTGATAACTTGAATTCAGACAAGGTAAAAGTACAAGTAAGTTTGCACAATGTATTGAACAATTATAGCCGTTAGCAGAATTATTAGTTGATGCAATGTACATCAAGAATCAAGTCAACAAAAAACTTCAATAAGGCCTGATGAAAAGGTCCAGTTTTAGTCTTAATTTTCTTGATCCTTTTCCGTTTAATTGAATTTTTTCAACACAACACTTGGTCTAAAATCTACCAAGCCAGCTGTGTATACCCCTCTTCGCCCATTCAGTTAAAGAATGAGCACTGTGCCAAAATCATCATGGTTTATTGTGGGCTCCTTTAAAAAAAGACATAGTTAGGGTTGGCCTAGGCTATAGTTTTGGACTCAGGGGGATCTCCCGTGACGCACTCCGTCTCCTCAGACCGTTCCTCTATAGATGCGTTGAACTGTTGATGTTCTTGTCCCGTTATTCCAAATAACTACCTCCCTCGCTTTTTTGTGCATTTTTTGGGGTTTGGGTCCTCTCTGGCCCCATGTGGCTGACACCATTATTTTGGTATTTAAGATAAGATTAGATAAGATAACTTGTATTGATCTCACAATGGAGACATTCATTTCAGTTTCAATGTAATAATGGAAAACCCCTGGAGATGCAACATCGCGTTTGCAAGGAGGACCAAAAGTAATAATCAAATAAACATAACAATATTAACACATAATTCCACAATTATGCAATACAGCACATAATAAACATACAGATAAAACAAAAAGGACAAACACTATACACAGCACAATCTCGCACAACCCTCTCCCCTTCCCTATCATCCAAAAAAAAGTACAAAATATCCATAAATCAATTCAAAAGAGCCTTGACAGTCTAAAAGGAGATGGTTCCAGTCGTTCGCAGCCTTGAAAGAGATGACCTCCGACCTGCCTCTTTTTGCGTAGAAGGTGTATGATAAAGGAAATGTATTCAGTGTCTAAGAGAGTAAGTTGCTGTGGATGGAACTAGAAAACATTTCAAATATGGCAGTACATTGAAACAAACATGTTTGAAAATGAATTCCAATCAGTGACACTGTCGTCTTTTGTCGGGCTGTAACCAGTTGAGTTGATCGTATAATATACATCTATAAAGTACATACATACAGTACATAGACAATTTAAGAAACCAGACTTCTTATGTTAAGGTGGATAATTTTTAAGCCCTTAACTGATTCTATTCCTTACTTTTGCTTTTACTTATGCATTACTTACATCTTTAACTTTGTGCTGCCGGATTCTTTCGTCATTTACAACTGTAACATCCTTTATACAACCAGGGAAGTCCTACTGAGATTTCCAGAATCCACAGGGTAACCTATGAAGAGTCTTCATTGAAGACATTGGCACAGACGAAGCCAATGAAACAGGGTCATTTGACATTTACAAATGCTAACCTCTTCACATTGCTCGTTTTACAGTATTTAACAATTTGGCTGCCATTTGTAAGTAAATCCACAAAGTATTATATGTGGTAAATTCCTAATAATATGCAGCGTAAACCCCAAAACAGAATATCACCAATGTTAACCCATCTTAAACTCCCAGTCAAAGAAAAACTCCCCACACATCCTGTAGGAAACTCCCTACTGTTGTCATCCTACGGCAGCCCACGCAATAACCAAACAATGGGTATTTTTATCCATTTGTGCAAATTTAACCTTCTTACCAGCGCAGATACATTTAAATTGCTATTTACATTTCCTTGAGCTATTTAGGCGAGTGCAAGCCTGTGTGGTGAGATTTTTGCAATTTCCTTTGTCATCCTGAGGTGTGTTCGAGTGCCACATTACTAAACAGAGTCTGGTGGCTAAATGCTTGTTATGTCTCATGCGTAACCAACCCCCTTTTATCTACCCCTGAAATGTCCTCAAAAAAAGGATCCCACGTCGTCTGCTGACAGAGTCGGAGCGGCATGTTTGTCTGCACATGACACACTGAACACAAGAAACATGAGAGTGGGACAAAGAGAGGCAGGAGAGTTGTTGTTTGAAATTAGGAGGTTTCGAATTGAGCAGAATAAACTGAATCAGAAGAGACAGTTGAACCTCTTTCTTCAGAAATGTGTGTTCTTAGCTTTTGATTACTGATATCTGGGTTGGGGCCTGATACAAAAACCACTGTGTCATCAGTGTAGAGCAGTGTTTAGGACTTACTAACTGCATGTGGGAGATCATATATATGAGAAACAGCAGGAGGCCCAGAATACGGCCTTGTGGGACTCCCATAGAACAACCCAGTGGTTTAGATATGGCTGAGCCTATCTTTACAACCTGAGCTCTCCCCTTAACGGATGAGCTGAGGAATTCAGGGGAGAGCAGTGCAGACATGGCCAATCGCTGGGGTCAAATACCATGTTGAAAATTCGTGGGTATAGATTGTTAGTCTCAAGACAGTCCACTATTTTATAATTTTTTTGTTTTTTCAAGTAATTTGGAAATGGTTGATTGAACTGCAATTGGGTGGTTGTTAGAAACATTCTGTCTGAGTTGAAGATGGGAGTAATTTGAGAATGCCTGATACAAAGGTTAATGATATAAGTTAAATAAGCTAAACAAAAAGCACAGACAGTTTTTTTACCTTGTGGCACGACTTCAGAAAGGTTGCTATAATAAGGAATCCTATGGAGAGTTTGTACACCTGTCAAAAACAACTTAATCATCCAAGTTGTTTTGTATAGTCCAAAATCACAAATGGAGTTTCCTCACAGGGCCAAATAAGCAGTCAACAACAGATGGAAACTAGCCCGGGGCATCCCCTGTCCCAAGAATCTCGTACTCCGGACCCCAGGAAGAGTAGCTGTCCATTTAGAGACAGCTAATGGGGATCCAAATAAATAAACAAATACTCGGCAAGAAAAAACTCAAAAACCCAGTGGGAGCAAAAGAGAAACTTCGAGGAGAAATACAGGAAGGAGAGATACCATGGACGGACAGGCAGAGGCCATGGGAGTCCCTCCGCAGACAGGGCCACATAAGACCCAGGGAGTCTATTCGTCATAGTGAAAGTCAAATACTCTGTCACTGAGACTTTGCTGCCAAAGTAAACAGCACCTGGTATTCGCATACAGTCTCCCATCCTGGTATACTGGGCCCAATCCTGCTTTGCTTCCGTGATGAGACGAGTTTGAATAATGGTATGACTGTAGAAGAACTAATTTTCCTAGGGGAATTACAAAGTGATGGTGGTATTTCTAAAATTATATCCCTTTCAAAATAAATACATAAAAATAAAGCGTGATGATTAGTATTAAAAGAGTTATTCCACTCAGTGAAACACATAATGCAAAAATATCCTCAAAATGTGCTCCCTACCATGTGCTGTCACATTCAGAGCTGTTGGTCTGCGGTTCACAAGCACATGCAGGGAACATTGGAGGAAGAACAGAGAGAGAGAGGCACTCAAGCTTCTCATTGTCCCAAAAAGGATTGAAGGGGACCACGAAAAACGCACAGTGGAGACGCACAGTTAAAGCCAGGAATTCCCCCAGTAAGTTCAAACACTTGATGTGCGCCTGCTGCTGCTGTTGCTGCTACTGCCTATACATCTGGGCCAAGAAATATTGACCCCCATCCTCCCTCTATAGTCCAACTCTGTCTGTCTGCGAGGAAAACTGGAAAAGGCATTAAGCGAATGGTAGGTGTAAAGAGGCGCATTCAGGGACATCCGCGGTACGGTACTTGATGGGAGGCCTGCTAAGACCATTATCGCGCCGTCTGGAAGGAGAGATTTGGCCGAGGGAAAGTTCGGGGGATTTCAGAAGACAGAGCAGCGGAGGAGCAGTGCTACTGGAGGTCATGACTGTAACATACGGCACGCTGACTATTCTATTATTAGTCACCGGTATGAGGTCTTGAAAGATGGGTTTATGGGGCAAAACGTTATTTTAAGGATCAGAATAAGAACTATGAGCTATGAGGGACGGAAAGTGTGGTTCCTAGAAATTCCGATATGTCTAGTAAATCTTCCTTCAATGAACTATGTGTTAAAGCTGGTAAAAGAAAGTATTTTAATTAATCAAATAAGAAAGATACATGTGTTATATGTGAGAGAGCATACTTTAGAAGTCACTTGTATTTTGGTCAATGAAGAAAAAATGTTTTAGCCACATCCTTAATAGTAATACAAGCTTTAGTATAATGTACTTAATACGAGTTGTAACCTAAGATTATTATTAAGACAATTTAAAAATATCTTACGGTGTTTGCTTTACAAAAAAACAAAATACCCCACGGTCCACCAGTGTTGGGTAAAGTGAAGGGTGCAAACCTTTGCGAGCAACAAGAAATCCTTTGCCCCTTGTGCTGTGGGAATTCTGAATGAAGCAGCAACCCAAACACAACCACCACAGAAATGGACTGAATTGTTCTGTAATATTTATTTTCTTTCTTTTTTTTTCTATGTACGTTTCTGCTAGACCTGTGTGTATTGTCCTTGTCTTTTGTTTTTTATGTAGATGAATTTCTACCTCGTTATTCAATAAAAATCTATTCTAAACTGGGCTATCTTTATTTAAATTGGGTGTTTTCCAAGAGCCCTTCAGTTGACCAAATTTGAAGTCTGCCAGCCAAAGCCTTGATTTTAACATTGATATTATTTCTACTACTACTAAGATGTATGCCAGAAGTCACACTCTGCTATCACATTCTCTAAACAGTCAACACGGTTGTGGCACTATAAAAATCCTAAATCAACTGTCCTAACATTAGCCAGACATCTTGGAGCCAGCGCTCTCCTACGCTGGACCTCAGCTGATCCTTCGGTATTATTAGTAGTCTGTGCGCACATAGTGCTTCTCTAAATGCACCGCAATTATCCCGCCCCATAGAACTTTGTCTCTTTATTTAGTAAACAGAAGTGGATGACTAAGCATGTCGCAGTACTGCTTAGCGTCTGTACAGTACAGTATGTCCTATTATTGGACCGCTTCTCATTTTTTACTCAGACTTTCAGGCATGAGTACTTCATACTGCTGTGTAGCTTTAATGAATGTGTGGAAACAGTTAAAAAAAAGAGGACATTTGGCACCAGTTTCTGCGATCATCGAGGGCCTACACTTGATTTAACTTCAGATCAAATCCAACGTGGAATCAATTTTGTGGCAAGATACAGCTTACTATAAAATTCAACTCTTTTGCTCACTTGCCGTCGTTCCAAGTCATTTCCATCTGATGAGGATATACAAAACAAAGCCCTGACTTTTCGGTTTCATCTTCAGTAAACAGTGCTTCAGGCTGTGCAGGAACAATAATCTGCTAAACTTCCAAGCAAGCATTATCGTTTTGACCGTCAGGAAAGTTGCACGAAAACTATCAGCCTCTCTGGCGGCCTTTGAACGCACATCTAGGTTTAACCACTATTATTAGCAACAGTTGGCCGTTTTGCATATTAAAAGCGGATGTCGGACCGGGGTTAGTTGTTTACCTTCCTTCCTTGAAGCAACCGTACACCTGATTCAGAAACAAAAGCCGTCTGAACGTTGCACACAGGCGCTCACGCACTCACACAACACAAGAGGGAAATTCCCAGCAAAATTCCAACCCGCCAGTCCGCGGCGAGCGCATTCCGGCGTTTTCTGAACATCTCTGAGCTGAAACGAAAGTCGAAAATTTACAATCGTGGGGCAGCGTTTTTTGAAGATCCAGCGTCGCCTCGAGCGGGCAATAAATCTTGGGAGACGGAGGATATTGCATGTAAGCCAATATCCTGGGCCGAATGTCATGGATGGGGTTCGGTATGAGCGATGCAGAGAGAGGGTTTGACAAAAGATACAGTGAGATCATTGCAGGGACAAGGTACTCTGTCTGACAAATGTTATCTCCAAAGAAAGCCCTTGTTCTGTGGCCAGGGGTAAACTTTTAACAAAGGGCCAAATTCCCGAGACATGTTGGTAAAGTAAATGTTTCAGCCGTAGACATTTTTATGTGCACGGTAAGCCAGCTGGAAGAGAGCTATAGCCGTTAGCTTTCTCATCAAACACTAATCTGCTGTCTATATCTGAATGTCTCCATTGTGAGATCAATAAACGCCTATCTTATCTCATCTGCTGCCAACCCGTCAACCACATGTATGATGTCAAAGCCTGATTGGAAGTGACTACTGAATACGGACCTTTTGAGATTTTTCTTTAGACAATAATTAGCGTGTAAAAGTGGTCTCTGAGCTAAAGACTGAATCATGTTCATTTCTGTTTGTTCGGTGAATTGAATAATAGAGTGGAAGGAAAAAGTGAGTACACCCTTTGGAATTTCTTACATTTCTGCCTAAACTGGTTATAAAATGTGGTCTGATCTTTCTTAAAATCACAAGAATGTGTAAACAGTGTCAACTACTACCACCCACACAATTACACGTTATCATATTTTTATTGGCCATAACATGTAAACATTCACAGGACAGGGAGAAATAAGTAAGTGAACCCTCTTTTGGCAGCAATAACTTAAACCAGACGTTTCCTGTAGTTACAGATTAGACGTGCACACACAAAGATGAATCTTGAACCATTCCTCTTTACAAAACCTTTGCAGTTCAGCGAGATTCCAGATGTCTCACTCAGGTTTAGGTCAGGACTTTGACTCGGCCACTCCAGCGCGCATATTTTTATTCTTCTGAAACCATTCTGCTTTGGGTCATCCTCTTTAGAGCTTCAACTGTTGGACAGATGGCCTCAAGCTTTCCTGCAAAACATCTTAATAAACTTGTGTGGGGTGAGGGGGTGTACTCACTTATTCCTCCCTGTCCCGTGAATGTTTACATGTTACGGCCAATACAATTATGACAACATGTAATTGTTTTGGTGGTATTAGTTTAAGCAGACACTGTTTGCTCATTCTTGTGATTTTAATAAAGATCAGACCACATTTAGGCAGAAATTTTACTCACTTTTTCCTCTCACTGTGTATGATTCTGGGAAGCCAAAAGTGCACATTTCCAGATGAAGGACCCCTTTTTCAGTTATATTGCAATGAGTGGAAACCTATACACATGGGGTGAACGTGCCCGATGCTGATTTCATTTCAATAAAATATGAATAGTTCGAGATGAAAGAACAAATACACTCAACATACAGTACACTGCATTTTCCTGTCCAGTGTAACGTCTCCGAGATTCATTGTCATCCTTCTTCACTTGTACTTGATTCCAGATTGTGGCTTTCTCCGCGTGTTTTTGCTCTTAAAAACCCAGCCGCCGTACAACAACACAGATCTCGTATCACATTTATTTGGGAGCACTTCCCCCTTTCCAAATTCCCCCTGCATTCCCCGCTATGACTTCACCACTCAGTGCAGCAATTTAGCCCTAATCCATGCCGACTATCTAACATAAGCAAACTAGATCGATGGGAGTGTGTTTTCCCTTTTGGCGACAATGTGGACGTTCAATTAATGCATGTACGAGTCTGAAACGGGGGGATTTTTATAGGCGTTTTATTGGGGCAGTGAGTAAAATGACTCATTGCGAACTTTGAGTTTAGCGTGCCACAAGACTGTCCATCAAGTTGCGGTTCCTATTCCAACTTCAAGTATTAAAGAGCAATACAATAGTGCGGTTGTTCAAGTTTGGAAGTGTTGGTCGGGAGCATCACTTTTATTAATTGTGCATTTGGTTGCGTTGGCCACAGTGGCGTTGGCGCTGGAGTGGAAAAGCAGGGCGTGTGCTTCCATCCGAGAGCGTTTGATTTCGGACGGCAATTCTTCTTGGGTTTCTGCAAATGTTAAAGGAGCGGATACAAGAGTACAGAAACGTCGGCATGTCTTGTAAGGATTCTGGAAACTTTGCTTGGATTGTGTTTCACTGGTTTGGAAAAGGCAAGTTTCACAAGTGCCAAGGCGTAGAAAGAGCACACACTTACAATGATGGGAGGTAAAATTGCACAGAAAAAAAGGTTCAGAAAAGACTTTAAAAAATATCTATTAAATATTCAACATTCAAATGCCTAATTTTGGAACTTTTGATGACTCAAAACTTGCAAATGGAAATTATTGAGAAAGGGCATCCAGCTCAAAACTTCAGCCAATATAGCTTTGGGGGAGAACCAAGACACACAAAAATAACACATGAGCAGGAATAAAGGCAAGGCCATTTGTAGAGCACAATTCATACACAAGGCAATTCAAAGTGCTTCAGAAAAAGAAAACAGATCAAATCAATCATGAAAACATCAACATAAAGTTAATCAATTACAGTAAAAGGCAAGAGTGCAGATAAAATACTTTCAGTTTTCATCTGCTCGGGTAAAAAGAGCTGTTTTCAGCCTGGATTTGAACATTGTCAGAGTTGAGGCCTGTCTCACATCCTCATGAAGACTGTTCCAGATTTTAGCTGCATGAAACTGAAACGCAGCCTCACCGTGTTTATTTTTGACTCTGGGAACCACCAGGAGACCCCTCCCTGAAGTTCTCAGGGCCCGAGATGGTTCATACGGCTCTAACATGTCAGAGATGTACTTTGGTGCTAAACCATGAAACGACTGGTACACAAGCAGAGCGGTTTTAAATTCTATTCTCTGAGTGACAGGAAGCCAGTGCAGGGACCGGAGCACTGGACTAATATGGTCGTATTTCCTGGTTCTTGTCAGGACTCGAGCAGCAGCGTTCTGGATGTATAAAACTGTCTCAAAGGCCCTATACCTGAGGGTCTCCTGGTGGTTCCCAGAGTCAGGACTAAACACGGTGAGGCTGCGTTTCAGTTTCATGCAGCTAAATTCTGGAACAGTCTTCATGAGGATGTGAGACAGGCCTCAACTCTGACAATGTTCAAATCCAGGGGACGTAACCAAGCACATTATCTCCAGTTCGGCTTTACCAAAATCTTAAATCTTCCCGACTGGAGAGCTTGACCAGTGCCTCTTTTGGAAGCTAAGACCTGCAAAACTGATCGTAACTTTTTGTTGTCGCCGTGTTTTTATCACATTATTGAAGCGCTTTTGTCGGGTTTTCATCGTCTTTTTGTCAGTTATTTGTTGCATTTTTGTCACTTTTTTGTTGTGTCTTTGTCACGTTTTTTTGTCACTCTCTTGTGGCTTATGAGTTGTTTTTCACTCTTTAATCGTGTGTTTTTAATGTGTTATTGTTGCTTTTCTGGCACGTTTCCATCGCTCTTTTGACGCCTTTTTGTCACTTTTTTATTGCGTTTTCATCCCTGTTTTTGTCACTATTATGACGGACGGGGGTTTTGGGGGTCAAGAAGCTTTTAGATTTGGGTTGTGCCGAACTGGAAAAAATGTGCTCGGTTCAGGTGGGGTTTAAGAGATTGAATTGTTAGCTGTGGTCCAAACTCATCTCTAACTTTCCGCATTTCTCACTTCGCAGTTCTTCGCAGTGATGTTTTTTAAGCAGGTTCCTAAATGTTTCACGGAGGAGGACATGCCAACAGCTCGACGCTAGCTGACGATTGATGAAAAGGCTTCATAATTAGTGCACAAAGGCCTTTTTTCATCAATTTGACTACATACTGACGGATAGAACACATTGTATTCCACTACAAAGGAAAAAAAAGGTATAGAATTAAATCAGAATAGAACCAGAGCAGGTCAGTAGGCCAGGCTCCTCACACAAAGGTTCTCCTGATCCTAATCTCGCGTGAAACGGGTATTGTGAAATGTGAGGTTTTACCGTGGAAACGGAGATATGAGGAACCACGTTGCAGCATGCTACACATAATAGAGAAGGAAGTTGTATTGTTTGCGCAGTGGCTTTTTGTAAAAAGTCTCATTTAGGATTTATACATTCATGGTTATTATCCATCTCCACGTGACATGCTCAATGAAATGCATGTGTTATAATGGTCCAGTGTATCGGGAGCGAGAAGGGGAGTTCTTGAGCCGCCACAGCCTCGGGAAATTATGTTGAGAATATTTGGGAAATCCCTGCGAACTCTCGAGGGACTGGACTAATATATCACTGTGGACGACTCACAAATAAGTTTAGAGACATCCACAAGCGAATGAGAGCGTGCTGGATTAACGCAAAGAGGTTCACAGTTGAGACAAGGTTCAAATCGATGAGGCATTAAAATGGATGAAAAGCATTTTACAGAGTGACCTTTTTGCAGTGTTGGGGAAAATACTTTGAAATTGTATTTAGTTACAGAATACTGAACACTTGCCTTGAAGTGTATTTAGTAACGTATTCTGTTACTTTGTTCAATCAGAGTACTGTATTATGAATACTTGGGATAGTTTCTAGTGGCTTGTTACATGCCTGTTATGAACTTAAGACAGAGCTGAACCACTCCCCGGCGGTTTTGATCCTTACTTTTTTATTAATGTTATATGTAATATGAAACTGAAATGTAATGGTTGAGTACTATTATGTATTCGTAAAAAGTAACTGTATTCCTTAACCTCAAATGAAGGAGTAACTATACATGAATACAGTGTCAAATACAGTGTAAAAAAAAAAGATTAGCCCATTCCTGTGCGGAGTTATGACATTTTCAAGGAATAACCATGCTCATTCCAGCCACTAGGGGGCAGCTTAAAGAAAGAAAGGAAAGAATTCCACACGTGTCCAGCAGAGGGCACTGACATAACAAGAGATCAGGATATAAACAACACATTATGGACATGTGGAGTGTGGATGAATAAATAATGACTACAATGGGGCACAAACTAGCGACACAGCCTTGTAAAAAGACGTTTTTATGAGGCTGCAGTCCGACTCATTATTCATTAATTGAAAAATGTTTATTTGGAGACCCCTGCTTTAGACCATAATGTTGGTATCTTCGATGAACTGAACAGTACAAATGGTTGAGTATTTTTCAATAAGTTTAGATTTAATGCCAGTTTTAATCCAATTTAATGCTTTTTAATGACATTCAAGGCCTTGATTTTGACTAAACGAATTTATTGATGTTTAATGCTTTTTGATTCCCCACGGAAACCCTGTTATAGGGGAGACTGTCTCAAAAACATCGTAACACTCCATCATTCTCCGAAATGCATCTGCTCCACCAAACCAATGACAAACTGTGTGCTGTTTTAGCCCGTTAGCGACCGGTGCATTCCCTGGTCTTGCCTTACAGAGTGACGGGCAGAGCGGAGGCCCCGGGCAGCAGGGTAATGTTGCAAAAGTAAAAAAATAATAATAAAAAAATACCTCTGCCGCCTGGTCAAACCCTGGGCACTGCTCTCGCTCCTATACATCACACAATGACACACACGCCACGAGCTAAGTGACTGTCCGTGACACAATGAGCTGCCGGTGAGGGGAGAACCTGATAGGTAGTGCTGGAATTGGTCGAGTTCTGGAGTCAGGGAATCCCCAGGGTCTTGGAACAATTTGCTAATGCTGTTCCCGCCACTTTTGCGGCACTTCTTTTCCTCCTCTATTTTGGCAATGCATTTTAAACCCAAACTAAATTATATTGCAGCCACGAGATATAAATACTGCATGTGAATAATACATTTTTATAACCTTTTCTTTCTTAGTAGCTTAAAAATAAAACACTCACAAGAAGAGGCCACGAGAAAGTGAGAAGGTCACTGAAGATGTGACAAAACTGTAAACTAGAAAAATCTAATTAAATGTGTCTTAGAGACTCTCAGATATATTTAAGAGAAAGTGCGATTATGAAAGTTTCCTAAAGCTTCTTTGCAAATACTGTCCAGATTTGGGCCAATGAATTCTGATCACTGTGAGTACGGCTTAAAAAAACAAGGTGCTTGAAGGAGACACATTATGCTAAATCAATTTATTTGCGCTTTTACCCATATTGTAATCATTTGCTACAAATGGAGTTATATTTGGGTTAATCAAGCAGTTGTGGGCCGTCCTGTTCACTCTGGTTTGTTTCTTCCCCTACTGCTGGAAAGCGCTACTCTGTTTTACCCGGACATTGTTTTGCATAATTGATAACGTAAAGAACACACAACTGGTCCCAAGGCCGTGGGAACCCAGGGTGCTGAGGGCGCTGCAGCACCCCCTGGTGGATAGTTTGCGAACTGCAGGCAATATTAATAAATAGTAAATATGCACAGAAAAAGCATTTTTTGGGGTAAATTTTGTCCCTCAGCACCCCCTAACTAAAATGCCTTCCCACGGCTCTGACTGGTCCTCCACATTTTCAAAGCCAATAATCCATCACGTGACCCATTGTGTGTACCTCAAAGCACAAGTGATTTGCACGCATGCCGTTAGGTGAAAGGGAAAGCTTGTTTGCATTCCCACAACTGTCAACAGCGGGTGCGCCAAGCCAATTAAAAAATACCGACCGGCCCAAGTCCCTCATTACTCACTGTCTGTTCATCTATTGACATTATTTCAATCAAACCGTAATGCTTAGGAAGCCCCGTGTATTGTCCTAAAAGTCGAGGCCCTACGTGTCACCTGGAAAGCTCTGCCGTCCGCTGAGCTTTGCAGACTTGCTGTGGGGGACCGGCTGCAAACTGAGAAGCAGCGGTTTAGTGTTTCCTGCTGCCCTCTGGCACAGCTCTGTCAGACATGTTGACTTCCTCGTGCGGTCGCGTTGCTCAAGGGGACTATACTGTAGTGTTGTTGTTGTTGTTTTGCTCACCTTCGTGTGGTGGGTTTGCAGACAGACCAGAGGTGCATTCTAAACAACTGTTGATAATAAGTGGGTGCCATTGTTGATTTGAAACTCCAAAATTATCTGTTTTTGTGTGTTTTCCCCCTCCCCAATTAAACAGGCTCTCGTTTAGCCAATAGCAACAAAAAAGAAAAAGAAAAAGCAGAAGAACAGGGATAATACAGGCAGAAGCAAGGCAAATGTAATGTTTTTTAATGCTATTTTAAATGCACAAATACTACATTTTAAAGCCACAAATGCGGGGGGGGGGGGAAACTGAGGAAACTGAGGAAAGAGAATTGGACAGACAACTTTCTAACAACATTTTTTTGTAAATTTTAGCCTGTTTTAGACCATATTGTTTGTATTTTCCGATGAACTTATGCAATAAAAAGTCATCATTTTCCAATACATTTAGATTTAATGCCAGTTTGAATAAAATTTAATGATTTTTAATAACATTTAAGGCCTTGATTTTGGCACAATCCATTCAATGAAGCCTAGGCGCAAATTGAACTTGGAAGACTGATTTCAGCATCACCTACCTCCAGCTAATGATCGCGTCTGCGAGGGTCACACGTCCACCTCAGCCTATCAGCGCAGAGCCACTCCTGTGTTTAAGCTCCAGCATTTATGGCTCGTCTGCTTCCCAACTGTGCTGCGACCCACCCCCACCCCTTCACCTCCTCTTCTTGTCCGTGGCTTCACCCTGCCACATCCTCCACCGGTCTCCCTTACCACCACCAGCAATGTGGATGAAGTCCTGTCTGTCGCCAACTCGCTACCTGCAAAAAAGAGCCACATTTGTTCTTTCAACACGGACATACATGTCTTATTTTATTTTTGTTAAGCCTAACCTTAAGGCGCATATGACAAATGCTTTTGAAAATATGACTTATTTAGAAGGATAGCATCAGTTGCAAATTCATCAGTTGCATAATTATCATTTTATTACAGTGAAATAGCGATTTTAATGAACAAATTAAAACCACCCCCCGCTCCACAATTAAGGATGAGAGGAATATAATTTCAAATCAGTCACATGGTTTGACAAATAAAAAAAATCTTGAATCTTGAATCTTGAATCAAGTGTTTCCATTTCATCAACATTTCATCACAACATTTCTTCTGGACTGGGTTCCATAGGCCCCATCATGTAAACCCAAAGTTAGAGCACACTGAGTACAAATTTTGTATCCCTGTTACTTGCGTATTAGTGAAAGTTTGCTCCGTAAATTCTTGTAATTTCGTGCTCAGGTGCAATTTAAATAAAGTATTTCACAAGTAAGACAGAAAAAGGTTGAGCCACAACTGAAACCAAAAGTTGTGCAAACCATAGGTGGGTCACACGTGTAAATCTTTAACCAAGTTAAGGGAACAGACCATTTTCTTGGTTGGCTTGAAATATCAAGGGATTTCTTAAAGTGCAACTATCATACGGCTTTTTTTTACCACTGCTAACGGACTACCCCAAATGCTTCACGACTGCCGAGAGGGATCGGATCACACAACATTCAGGCCACAAACACGAGCACTCCTTCCATACTCTCTGTGTGACCGCAGATCTGTTCAGATTTCATTCAAATCTGAAAAGAGTTCCAGTCCATACTTACTCACACTTATTGACAGATGCTGTTTTTACCAGAAAAGGCGACGTTACTGAGGAGGTTCACATCAAGGACAATGTTCAAAAGCCAGTTTCACTTCCACTCGCTGTGCTGATTCAAGAAAGTGATTCAAAATGTGGTCTACCTTTCCTGGCTTACCATTTTCTCATAGTTTTAACTTTAAAAATTGATAAGAAATGATTAACACATTTTAAGGGTACATA
Organism: Proterorhinus semilunaris; assembly: GCA_021464625.1. Taxonomy (NCBI): domain Eukaryota; kingdom Metazoa; phylum Chordata; class Actinopteri; order Gobiiformes; family Gobiidae; genus Proterorhinus; species Proterorhinus semilunaris. The sequence goes on from CM038359.1 coordinate 22,961,826, forward strand.
TGTAGCTACTTTATTTTAGATCATTTCTAATTATTACATATACACCATGCCAACTTTGACTGTACTGTTCCAACGGTCCCACTGGCTGCATTCTAAATCATGAAAGAAAAAACTACCTTCAGTAAAAGTCAAAAACAGATTTTCTTCAGTTTTTATTTGACAAAAACCAGTACCGACATCTGTGTTACGCATAATCATCATGAAGTGCTACCAGCGGCCTGTCCTCTCACTCTGGGTAAAGAAAACTGCAAAGTCAATAGACCACAGGACTATCAAAGAAGAGTGCTCACTTTTCCAGCTGACAATAATCAACTGCCTGTGTCCCAGAGCCAGAGCGGTGGTGTGGATCTGTGGAAGTCATATAGGCACTGACCGCATTGCATAAACACATTCGCACAGACTTTCCACCGAGGGCTGGACGCATATGCGCTCCATGTAAAATTAGTGACATTATTTCATTGTGAAATTGAAAAAACATGTGCTTTATTGTACATTTAGTCTGCGTCTGAGAGCCCGTCTGGCTTTGGTGTTGTTTGATATAAATATTCACGATCTTGGTCGGGAAAGCAAGTGAGGTTAAATGTATGCCCGTCAACCGAAGGGTCCTCAATAACAATTTGTAAAAAAAAAAAAGGGGAATTTGTTCATTTTTGTATTTGGATTAGTGGGCAGATGGCCAAGCGCAAGACAAATTGGTAAAGTGTGGTGTGCTTTGCTCAAGGACACAGTTGCAGCGTGAACTTGCCAGAGCAAAGCTATTTTTCAACTTAAAGGGCTGGTTCCACATTAATCTGGGGGAAAATACAACATTTACGTCACTCTCAATTATTATTATTTTTTTAATCAGATACAAATTTCGATCAATCACAATTAATCACAGGCCATTTTAACGTTATTACTACAGTGTATTCATCAATTGTAGGCCAACATGAAAATGTATTTACTGCACATGCTTAGATTTAATGAACAAACAATTAACTATTTCATAAATATATGTGGAAAAGTCCAACTGCTTATCATAATGTGTTTCAATCCTCAAAGATTTTATGCCCACTGCAAAAAGTAAATATCAAGCATTTGGCTTAAATGTCTTGAATTGAGGAAATGTATCTAGTTCTGAGCGGTTTTCACTCATTTAGACTTTGTTCCTGGTCTGACCAAGTTTACTTTGCTAGTTTGAGGACATTTCAGACTGGTTCTAAGTTAAATCTTGCTCTAAATAAGAAAGTAAAATTGCCAATGAGATAAGACCGATTTTCTTGCCCCATTGGCAAAGAAAATTACTTGAAATAGAGACAAAATGTATTGAAACGAGTCAGAAACATCTCAAAACAAGTGAAATAATCCAGGTCAAATGGCCAAATACATCTTACCTAGTCAAAACAATAAACATTTTGATTATTATGCTCAAATTGAAACATTTATACTAATCTAGTTAATTACTTTTTTCAGTGCACAGGTTGTTGCTGTGACATTAGGACGGCTCCTGAGACTGAACTGTGTCGTGGTGACCTCGAGGGGACATGCGATACAGGAGTGTGTTAGGTCAAGATTATGATTATTAATTAATTGGCATACATTGGCTACATGTATCTTATTTGAGTTGCGGTTTGCCATATCAGTACCATTGAACCAGTGCTCTACATTTAGCAGAATTGACTATACAAAACCAACTTTTATCTCTGACTTTGACATTTATTAATGTTTTGCATGTAAATTCTAATTAAACTATCTAATAAAGAAGCAAGAGAAGAGCCATGTTGCTATGATAATAACGGCCTTGAATGCCTCACTAAGGAAGTCCTATTTGTATCTCCGAGGAGATTAATCGATTCATCACTGGGTCAGATAAGAGTTCCTAGAAGTCGACAGTGCTTCTTTGAAACGCTGTGGGTTGATGCATCTCACAGAACTAATCTGCCAAATAATCAAGTGAGGAGAATAAAGGCTTTATTGAGCAAAACAAAATGAGTCACATATACTTTCTTACAAGCCTTTACAAAAGGTCTTTCCTTTATTGCTTCACTTCTAGACTGCACTGATTGGAAAACATTAGCCAGGTGCATAAAGGTCTGCAAAGTGAAAATGCTTTTTGAGTGCAGAGTGGAGATTCCCCCCACACTTTGAGGCCAACTCCTACACAAAATGTTTACTAGAACGGGGGTGGGGGTCTTTTCTTGTCTTGATTGTTACTGATTAGTGTATGTTTTATGAATGGGTCGTGCTAAAACAGAAAAGCGCAAAGGCGGAGGGCAGGAAAGGGGGAGGACAGTGGTGTGGGCGGGGAGCTTTGCACTGTGGGGTTTAAAAAAAATCTATGCTAAGTAGTGTAGAATAGTAAGAGCAATATTCTGAGTTGGTAATATTGTATCTTCTTAAATGTATTTATGGTTAATTTTGTTGCCGAAGCGTTCTGTTTGTTCGAGTTTTATTATTAAAGTGTGGGCTGTATTTGGTAATGTCACTGTTTCTTCTTGTGAGTCAATATTATTCAAGGTTTCCAATTGATAAATGATTGCTAAACCACTGAAAATGATTTCTCAAGTGAGACACTGGTTTCTCTCTTTGTTACCAAATATCTGAAAGAAATGATGCAACCGAGAGTGATACAGTGGGGGAAACAAAATATTTAGTCAGCCAACAATTGTTTAAGTTCTCCCACTTAAAAAGAAGAGAGAGGCCTGTAATCGTAGGTTTACCTCAACTATGAGAGACAAAATGAGAAGGAAAAAAATCCAGAAAATCACATTGTCTGATTTTTTTTATGAATTTATTTGCAAATTATGGTAAAAAATAAGTATTTGGTCAATAACAAAAGTTCACCTCAATACTTTGTTATGTACCCTTTGTTGGCAATGACAGAGGTCAAACGTTTTCTGTAAGTCTTCATAAGGTTTTCACACTGTTGCTGGTATTTTGGCCCATTCCTCCATGCAGATCTCCTCTAGAGCAGTGATGTTTTGGGGCAGGCGCTGGGCAACACGGACTTTCATCTCCCTCTGAAGATTTTCTATGGGGTTGAGATCTGGAGACTGGCTAGGCCACTCCAGGACCTTGAAATGCTTCTTATGAAGCCACTCCTTCGTTGCCCGGGCGATGTGTTTGGAATCATTGTCATGCTGAAAGACCCAGCCACGTTTAATTTTCAATGCCCTTGCTGATTGAAGAAGGGTTTCACTCAAAATCTCACGATACATGGCCCCATTTATTCTTTCCTTTACACGGATCAGTCGTCCTGGTCCCTTTGCAGAAAAACAGCCCCAAAGAATGATGTTTCCACCCCCGTGCTTCACAGTAGGTTTGGTGTACTTTGGATGCAAGTCAGAATTCTTTCTCCTCCAAACACGACGAGTTCCATTTTGGTTTCATCTGACCATATGACATTCTCCCAGTCCTCATCTGGATCATCCAGATGCTCAATCAAACTTCAGACGGGCCGGGACATGTCCTGGCTGAGGCAGGAGGACAGGTCTGGCACTGCAGGAATTGAGTCCCTGGCGGCGTAGTGTGTTACTGACGGTAGCCTTTGTTACTTTGGTCCCAGCTCTCTGCAGGTCAGTCACTAGGTCCCCCGTATGGTTCTGGGATTTTTGCTCACCGTTCTTGTGATCATTTTGACCCCACGGGGTGAGATCTTGCGTGGAGCCCCAGATCGAGGGAGATTATCAGTGGTCTTGTATGTCTTCCATTTTCTAATAATTGCTTCCACAGGTGATTTCTTCACACCGAGCTGCTTACCAATGGCAGACTCAGTCCTCCCAGCCTGGTGCAGGTCTACAATTGGGTTTCTGGTGTCTTTCGACAGCTCTTTGGTCTTGACCATAGTGGAGTTTGGAGTGTGACTGTTTGAGGTTGTGGACAGGTGTCTTTTATACTGATAACAAGTTCAAACAGGAGCCATTAATACAGGTGACGAGTGGAGGACAGAGGAGCCTCTTAAAGAAGAAGTTACAGGTCTGTGAGACAGAAATGTGCTTGTTTGTATGGTAGATTTTCCACCATAATCTGCAAATCAATTCATTAAAAATCAGACAATGTGATTTCTGGATTTTTTTCTCTCTCATAGTTGAGGTAAACCTATGATGAAAATTACAGGCCTCTCTCATCTTTTTAAGTGGGAGAACTTGCACAATTATTGGCTGACTAAATACTTCTCTCCTCCTTTTCTGGAAGCACTGTGACTATTCTGTATGATCTACTGTCATACCTCTGCATCATAATAATGTACATAATAATTTACAATCATTTACATAATTTTTCCCTATTCTTCCACACCACGTGGCGTTATGTGACTATTTCTGGTTGTACACTGGCCAAGTTTTAATTGCGCCCATGACTCCACAGATGCACGCGATCAAGGGTACATGAGTCATTGACCGTATAATGAGGAAACAGCACACTCTATTATTTACCTGTGCAGGGAAAACCCGCTTGACAAATTAGCTGGGTTTTTCTGGTACAAGGAAAAAGGAACTTGGCCATGATATGGATAAAAATGCTGTGTCATGTTATAAAAGGGTAACATTTAGACTAACAAAAGAGACATCTGATCTGTCATAAAGATAAACATGTATTGAATATCATTCTCCTTTATTTCCTTTTAAAAGGTCTATTGCATATTGCTGTCCATCCAGAGTAGCCTAGTCTTTTCAATGGGCCTATACCACATACACTGCCATCAAAATGTGAAAAGTCTAAAACGCTAATATAGTGTAATTTATTTTCCACACAGTTCAGACCTTTTACCTTGATACAGCTCCCTTCCATTGTCCAACTGTGCAGACAGTTGTCTATCCCGCTTGAGGCCCATAGCAGCTGGTTCCAGCCCCTGCACAGCACTTAATAACAGAAACAAGACAAACTTTCATGAATTGTATTTATAAAATACTGTATAACAGGGATCTTCAACATGGTCCCAGACTCCCCAGAAGTACAGCATGGTCACAAATTAATTTGATTTCAGGCCTATCAGGGTGTTTTATAAACATGCCTCACACCTATAATTAAAATGCTACAACTGCTACAATCCACAAAATGTTATGGTTTATTTCTTTCCAGCCGCTAATGATGCATGAACGTACGTGTTCATTTAGGGTAATCAAGATAGATTAAAAAGAAAGATTTGCATTAAAAGGAGACATTTCAAAGGTGTAAGATCACCATGGAAACGGGCCTTTCACACCGGAAGAAGTCAAGTGCTGTCATGTTCAGCTTCCGGGTGAAAATATTGTCCATGAAGTAAAATCATCTGCAGCAAATTCATTTGAACGAACTTTTCGGAAACTGAGCTTTTTAAAATGTCCAGAGGCTCGAGTGCAGGCTTCGACCGACACATTACCATCTTCTCTCCCGAAGGAAGACTCTATCAAGTTGGTCAGTATCGGTGTTTGTTCAGACAAAAGCCGGCTCGCTCTTGTTTGCTAACGAATGCTAAATGCTCTGTCATGGTTGGGTTAGCCTGGCTTCTTGCGAACTGGCAAATTTATTGTCCACCGAAACGAAAGTAAAACTTGGAAAGAAATATTAGTAATATTTATTGTGTGCAATGGGTTTTCATTACTATGTATTGCTGAAATTACAGTAAAACTTCCGAGTGCTATGAAAATGCCTTAGCTGTTAGCACATTAGCATCGTTAGCTTTTCAACCAAGCTGATTCATTGCAGAAAATGTCATATGAAACCAATGCAAAGTGTTATGGGAGTATAAAATAACGTAATTGTTGTTTTTAAAATGTGGTTTAAAGAGTCCATGTAAATGCACACATTATTGAAACTATCGTTTTGTTCATTTTGTTTGCATTATAACGGGTCGTATATTGGACGATGCTTAATAAAAACAAATCACATTGTTTATAATTTAGCGTATTCTAAAACATGTGTGTTTTAAAGTAGTATCAATGAAACTGATATTAGAATTGTGTTGTGTAACACCATTATTAGTATAATTGTCTTCTGTCCAAGATATCAATCGTTATTGTGGGAGGAAAAACAATATGCTCAAATTGTAATAATGAAGATGGAACTGAAACACTCATCAACCTTTTGTGGATCTATTAATTTATAGACACATTGGCACATTTTATTTGCCAAACTGTTTTGTTTATTTAATATAGGTGGTAGCAGTGTTACTTTATTTGAATTGAAATGCTGTGTGCATCTTGTAATGAGCTTTATTGTTACAGAATATGCTTTCAAGGCCATAAACCAGGGAGGACTCACATCCGTAGCAGTCAGAGGGAAGGACTGCGCTGTTGTTGTAACACAGAAAAAAGTACCGGTGAGTACTAGCTTTGTGTTAGTTATTTTTTTCTCACGGGGTGCAAGTGTCCAATGACGGCTGCTTTTGCTGCGGTCGTACCATTATAAATGTCAGTGTGCATGTGCATAGGAGCAAGCTTTTGTGTTTGGTATAGGGATACAAATGTGTGTATGAAGGTGATTTTTTTTTTTTTTCATCCTAACTAAATCCAACCTTTTGTTTGTTGCTTTACAGGATAAGCTTTTGGATGCCGCCACAGTCACTCATCTTTTCAGAATAACAGAAAATATTGGATGTGTAATGTCTGGAATGACAGGTAAATGTTTACATTTTGGTCTGCAAAACCTAGAAGTATAGTGTATTTTGTGGCAGAGGTTGCAGTTGCATAATGGTTTGGTTATATTGGTTTTTACCATTTACAATGCACTGTTTTGGCAAAATGGCCCCTTTTAAATAAATCCTCTCTACATTTTAGAGAAGGTCTGGATGCGGCAAGTGGAGGTGCACGTGATCAGTCCAGGAAATGACGTCACCTCTACAAGACGACGCTAGCTTAAACTAATTGAAACTAACCATAACGTAACCTTAAGGGTAGTGGAGTGTACGAAAGGCCTTTATTGAGATTAACTCAAGGATATGTCGCGTCAAAAAAACGTGGAGCTGACGTCATTTTCTGCGGAGAAATGGAGCTCCGCTAATCACGTGACTCTCTGTCGACTGCATCCAGATGCTCTCGGCATTTTATGCTGTTGAAATTATGAACAAACAGCAGTTTGTTGTTAATCAATGGTTTTATTGTTGTCTTCTTTCTTTCAGCCGACAGTCGCTCCCAAGTCCAGCGAGCTCGGTATGAAGCGGCTAATTGGCAATACAAGTACGGCTATGAGATCCCTGTGGACATGCTGTGCAAGAGAATCGCTGACGTCTCTCAAGTCTACACACAAAACGCTGAGATGAGACCGCTCGGCTGCTGTGCGTATTAAAACATCACTGCACGAATTAATACATTCATAAATGCATACAATATTACTTGGGGCGACGGTGACGCAGATGGTAGTGGATCGTCTCATGATCAGAAGGTCGGGGGTTCGAATCCCGCCTCCTGAAGGTGCATGCTGTCGTTGTGTCTTTGGGCAAGACACTTCTGCCTCCCGTGTCTGCGTACATTGGTGTATGAATGGGTGAGAGGTTCCCTGCTGTGCAAGCGCTTTGAGTGCCTAATGTAGGTGGAAAAGCGCTATAAAAGGTTGTGACCATTTACCATACAGTATTACTAAAAATAAATACATTTTTTTAATTTGACACTTAAAGAGCTACTAAACACCCCTTCCAGAGCTTACTCCACCCACTCCCAAAATTCAAAAAACTCAGAGAAAGAGGCGTGGCGGGAGGCTTTGGGGGGACGCGGGGAGGGGGAGTGTGTGGGCGGTCTCTGCTTTGTTGACAGTCTCAGACCATGTGTGACCGGGACTGACTGACTCCCGTTATGCCGCATTTAGACAATGTTTGCGCCACTGCAGCCACCCGGACACTTCAGCCTCTCGTACCGGCTAGCTTCTCCGGACATGTGGCGCCACTTTCCCGGACACTGCAGCCTCTCGTACCGGCTAGCTTCTCCGGACATGTGGCGCCACTTTCCCGGACACTTCAGCCTCTCGTACCGGCTAGCTTCTCCGGACAAGTGGCGCCACTTTCCCGGACACTTCAGCCTCTCGTACCGGCTAGCTTCTCCGGACATGTGGCGCCACTGTCCCGGACTCTCGAGCCCGTCGTACCGGCTACAGGCCGAGCACACGCGGCGGACATTTGGCGCTCGTATCTCCCCGTTCCCCCTCCTGGCTTTAGCGGACACTCAGTCACACACTGCCCCGCTCTGAGCCTCCAAGGCAGGGGATGGCTAACCGCTGCCCCGGTGTCTGTGAGCTCTCCCTGGGGGAGATTACAGTAAAAAGCCCTCAGCCTCGTCTCATAAGCACGGACAGCCCTGATTATCTCTGTCTGCCCGATACAGCGTTATCGTGTCTGTAGTTTCAACGTGAAAACATCCAGCCATGTCACTAAATAAGTGAATCCGGGTATGTTGGGGAAACATTTGTCTTTATTTAGTAGGAGAGGTCGGGGATGTGAGTGCTGTGGTTCACAGAGTGGAGCGGAGACTAGGTCAAATCCCGTCTCGGGTCTTCTCTCCTCATCCTCCCGCTCCGTGGCCGCTCTGTGATAAGCATGTTGTGCACACGTCACAAAAGGGGAGGGGTCAGCTTTTATACCACAGCGGCAGATTTGGTGACGTTTGATGGCTCTGTGACGTTTGATGGTACGTCATCAGCCAACCCCTAAATTCAAATGTAGTAAGTGCTGTTCAAACGTGAGAGGCGCTGAACAGACGGTTTTGTACACAAAAATTGGATTTTGAACAAGTTTGCACTAAAATGTCAAAATAATGATAAGGACATGTAGATAACTGTGTTAGTGACCCGTATAGATAGTTTATCAGCAAAAAAAAGTTGATTAGGTGTTTAGTTGCTCTTTAAAATGAAGGCAACCACTGACGTTTTGTAAACATGACTTGCAATGCATTGTATTATCATAATGACGCGAGTATGGTAATGATGATGCACACTTTATGTAAAATAGTTATATATAAAATGACACTTACTGGTATAAATAAACATCCATTAAGTATTGACTAGAATAGTGAAATCTCTAACTTTTTCCATGCAGGCATGATCGTCATTGGCATTGATGAAGAGTATGGCCCTCAGGTGTACAAGTGCGACCCGGCAGGATACTACTGTGGCTTCAAGGCCACGGCTGCTGGGGTGAAGCAGACAGAAGCCACTAGTTTCCTGGAAAAGAAAGTCAAAAAGAAACTTGACTGGACATTTGAACAAACTGTGGAGGTATGACAATGACTCCACTTCATCCAATTATCCATGATAATAGGATAGGTTTATGTAGAAGTGAAAATAACATGGTTGTTTTTTTGTTTTTTCAGACTGCTATTTCTTGTCTGTCGACTGTTCTTTCTATTGACTTCAAGCCCTCGGAGCTGGAGGTGGGAGTGGTCACTAAACAGGATCCCAAATTTAGGTAAATGCGGTGTTGTATCTTGCTATAGACGTGCTACTGAGGAGAAATATGCTGATTAAACCTTAACTTTACATTCATTAAACTAGGACTGAATAAGACTGGACCTTTTTAAATTGCAAAACTTTAGAACCTAAACGTTGTGAACCACCAATGCAACTCTGACCACAGTCTCAGATTTGACCTAAAATGTGTCAAACCATTGATTCCTACGGCACAGAGGAGCTTTAGTCTTGTACTGTACATTGCCCCATGACTTCCGCTGCTCACCAAAACATAAACGGGTAACCCACAACTCTTCTTTACACTCTTGTTAATGCACTGCTGCTCTCTTCTGTGCAGGATCCTGGCAGAATCTGAAGTGGACACTCACCTCATGGCCCTTGCAGAGCGGGACTGAGCAGCAGAAGAGTAAAGCATGATGGGAAATTCTAAGGTGGAGACCGGTGTTATCTTTGTTTGCTGTACATTAACCCCACTGTTTCATTCAACAATAAAAAAAATGTTTTGGAGTAAAATATGACTTGCTGCCCTAATACATATAACCATACCCATATCAAATTTCATTGGTTAGTACACTGAAACTGTTGAAGTATTTAATATACAAAGAGAAAGTATTGGTTTTGTTATTCAGAAGTAGTAGGTCTATGGGAACAGGAGCGCTGCAGAGCTCTAGACTTCCTGTGTGGCTTTATGCACTCACATCTCTTTACAAACCTGCGGTGTGGCACTGAAAAGCTTTTTCTGCCCGTGTCACATTGGCCTATGTTGACCTGGTTTTGCTCAAATGAAAAGTAACTGCATACTTACTTTCCGTCCAATTGCGTCAGATGTACCTTGTAGAGTACCGCGGTGGAATGCACATGATTATAAAGATAGTAATTGTAGCTATAACCACAATAGTTCTAGTAACAATATTAGTATGGGTTGTATCAGGACTAGCTACTGCAATTACACTGTACAATATAGTAGTGTAGTAGTAGTAGTGTACGTAACATTGATACATAACCAGAAAAGCTATCAACTATATATTGCAGTTTTCTATTGCATTATTCTTAAATAGTTGTATTTAAATTATTCCAGCAGTTAATCGTGTGATTCAAATGTGTCATCAGCTAGTTTCCCCTGAGTCAACCGCTGGTCACTCTTTGTCCAGTTTCCTTCCTTGAAAAAAGAAAACGAATTCCTCTTAATTTCTAAACCAAAGCAAGCCTTTGACCTCTGTCCTTGGAAAGAACCTGCATCACCTGTATACAGCTGACTCAAGAACAAGTGACTGCTTCAAATTCCCCCTGGAAGACCGTGTTAATGATTAAGCAGAAACTACACAGTGGATCACTCAACATATGGAAACACTATTGTTCAGGTACATTGCCTCCAGAAAGTCTGTGTGCTATTTTTGTACAGTAAAACCAATTCAGAGCAAACCTTTAGAGGACAACTGAAGCATATCAGGAGCTGCTACACATCAACTTTGCTCTTGTATTATACTAAACTTACACATGGTAATTACACAATACCGCAATAATTGTTCAGCAGCACTACTTGTAAGCAACATGCCAATCCTCCAGCTAATATTCTTATGAATGATATTGCAAAAAGCTGATGGGCAACCAACTGTGAAAGTCACATGTAATTTCATTTCTATAACACCCACACATATTTCCATTATCAACTAATCATTCAAACGAAGTGAAACATCAATATTTAAATACTGGTAGTAATATCTAAAGTGTAATTTATTTTATGAAAATGTGTGCGGCACATTATGTAGTTAAAAGTCCTTCATTTATCCTTAATAGTCAGTTTAAGCAGCAATTTGCTAATTTCCCAAGATTTGTACCTCACATTGGCACTGATATTGGATCAATATTGCGATTAAAGCCCAATTATTACTACATATCAGATCAAGTCTACAGTAAAATCATTGTTTTAACCCATCCAGAATTTTGTTGAATAGTTTCAAAATAGTTTTTTTTATTCCATTTCCCCTCTAACTGCATTTCTCTCCCTGTTAAACACCGCTCCGGTTTGTTATTCCAAACCATCTCTGCCAACTGAACATGACGCTGTAGCTCTGAAGGCCCGTCCACTCAACACTAACGCACCCCTCTCACTATCATGTGACGGACATTGGACTTCCCAGTCTCTGTCAATTTCCTGGTTACAGTGACTTGGCGTTCTTGTTTATGTAACATTTCAGAATTCCCATCTTGGTATAAAACATAATTTCCGTCTGTCTATGTAACTAAATATTGTCAGTACATTTTGTTCCGATAGCGGCAGGGACTTTCAATGGTGTGACTCACAGACGCACCGACCTCGCCCTGACAAAAGGAAATCCCAGACTGGCGTAGCGCGATCATTTTTGTCTTTGTGTGAATTCTGCGATGACTGTAAAGTTCGTCATCCTCTATATAAGCAAATTCATTTCTTTCACTGTTTTCTGTCACATGGTTTAAGATCATAAGACCAAGAGACCAAACGTTCATAGTTCAAACTTTTTTATTTTCTCATAATAGTGTTTAAAATCACACTAGATATTTAAAGTACAAAAATAGTATCTCTCTATTTACACTATATAACATGCTTATATACATATATATATTTATATATATATATATTATACAGGTGGGACTATCAGAGTTCATGATCTTGCGCTTTTCGCAGTTCAATCTCCACTCTTTCTTTGGGACCAGCACTGGCGTCGCCTTCACGTCTTCATAGGTCAGTCCGGCCAGCGCCTCTGGACCTCTTGGTGGCCGTTTATCTTTCTCGGCCTTGACTTGGCAGCCCCGATATAGCAGCTTCACATGTAATCGCCACTCCTCATCTGGTTTTCTTTACTGGCCAAACTTTATGTCGTCATACACCTGTGAAAGAGCACATCAAAACCAGTTAGAAACGATGCATTTTCCACATTTGACTTCCTTCTAATCTGTGGATGTTTTGGCCAACTTTTTCTATTTGACCGCACTGACCTCATCGTCTGAGAAGTCCGAATCCTCCATTTCGCTTTCGTCGGACTCGCTCGCGGGCAGTGGCCTCAGCTCCTGCGCCGTCTTGATGTACAGCTGTTGCCGAATATCTTCATTGTGGCGACCGTACGTCAGGTGGTACGGCGTGAACCCTCCGTAGTTCAGGCTGTTCACATCAGCGCCGAGATCGACCAGGCAACGAACCAACGCCTGATTCTGGAAGTCGACAGCTAAGTGGAGCGCTGTTCTCCCACTGCACTGCTCCTGTGGGATAGATGAGGGGAAATAACATTAGCTCGGTTGATGAAGTTGATTGGAAACGGCTTTGCGTTGGATTGTTTTGGGCATTGTCTTTACCTGTGCATTAATGTCTGCGCCCAGCTTGATGAGGTTCTCCACCAGAGATATGTACCCATTTACTGACGCCAAGTGAAGACAGTTGTGTCCTGCAAGGGCAAAACAAGAGACATGAGTCCATATTCAAAATGCACTGCAGGTTTTGCATGTCCATATGGATCTGGGTGAAAGCTTACCGCTGTAGTTGGGGATGGACATGAGGGCTGTGAGGTGACTGTGGCAGTTTTGTGTAATGACGCTGAAGCAAGCCAGGGAGCCCTTTTTGCAGGCGATGTGCAGGGCTGTGTTGCCGCTGTTGTCGGCTAATCGGGGGTCCGCTCCTGCCTTCAGTAGTCTCTCCACAAGCTGCGGCTGCTCTGTGATCACCGCCAAATGCAGCGCCGTCTGGATGAAGATGAAGAAAGGGGGTTAGATTTGTTTGAAAGGTTCTTGATTGCAGGACATTGACTTCCGAATTGTTTGGTTGCGTACCTGTCTTTGTTGGTTCTGTGCGTTGAGGAATGGGTGATTGTGGGACAGCTTGATGATCTCAAGGACATGTTCTTGTGCTTCATGAATGACAGCCAAATGTAGAAGCCTGTTGGTGGTCAGAGGAGACAGAGGTGAGTCAAAATAGTACTTGGAAATAAAAAAAAACTACCCACAGAGGAAGTGGTCCCAGCTATATATGAGGGAACAAAGCCAGCGCAGAACTGTGTTTCGCAAGAATGGAGTTTTGTCGGGTTATTTCCACCAGTTGTGGCTTGACACATCTGATGCTTTATCAGTTACTGGCAGAAAGCCAGGGACTTTCCTGAACACGCACAGCGGACTTTAGCCCCGCCCCGAGTACGCTCTCAGCCAAAGTACACACGCAAAGTAAACTTCAGCAAGCACTGCTCTGCACACATATACTTTAAATAACTCCTGTCATTGCAGACTTTTTATTTTATTTTTTCAATTTGTATGTGCACGTTTGCACCTTTATTTAGTTGTGCATGCGAGCTCCTATGCATACAACTATGACGCGTAAAATGAACAAAAACTGCACGTTTACGAAACCTTTTTAGTGACATAATGTGTCATAATATAACATTTGCACTTACGTGTCACCATCGTCTGTCATCACAGCTCTCCAAGGCTCGTATTCCTGTGCAATGTCCGTATTGTCCATCTTGAGCTCCTCGAAGTCGCTGACCAGCTCCTCGTCCTCCCTCAGCGAGTCCAGGCCGCTGTCCAAACGATCCTCCTGACAGGGCAGCATTTTCCCAGCCTGCTTGCCCTCCATGTTATCCAAAGTATATTCCCTTCGCGAGTGGTGAGATGCTCTGTGCACGTCCATGTTGGCTATGTGTGTCTGTCACTAGAACAGTTCCGTGTGTGTTGAAAGTTCAAGGCAGAATGAGCAGAAGAGGGAGGCGCGCGCGGTTAAAGCTCCACTGCAGTGGGCGTGGCTCGCTCCCGGGGATTTCCATTGAGGGGAATTAATGCTGTGCTTTTTGTGAGAAAAATCCCCACAAGATACTCAGAATAAGAGTTTGTAGTTTCCTATTAGACACCGATTTGTTTCACCTGTGTGATATAGGCCACAGCGCAAATCACAGTTTATTCTAATGAATGGGCTGGAGGAGCATGAATGAAAGAAGACAGACAGCCCCCAACTCAGTCAAGAATTCCCTTCTTTTGGGGGGAAAATCATTTCATTCATGTAAAAGTCTTTTGTTTATACTTTGAAGCTGACCTACTTATGAACCCATTTAGCAAAGCATGTTCATGTATGCACTTTGTATGAATAGCACAAGTATTACCTGCGGCTGCACAAACCTGATATATATTTACCGTGCCATCACAAATTCATTTGTAAAACGTTTTGCATACTGTTCTGCCTGGTCTGCTTTGCATAATGGAAATATTCCCAGATAGACATTTATATGACCATTCATTTCTTTGAGGATGTGAAGGCTTTTTGCAAATGTGCTCCTTACAGGACCAGTGCACCGGGACCTGAACACGAATAACATGACGAATATCTCCAAAAAGAGAAGCGTTGGTAAAATTATTAGACCAAACGTTTTTTGCAACGTTTTGTTTCAATCAACAGCTTCCTCGTTGGTTTAAAGATGATGTCTGCAAAAAAAAAAAAAAAAAATTATGTTGTGGAATAATTTGTTGGAAGTTTTTGATGATTTAACAAATGCATAACATATCTCTAAGCACCAACTGCATGGGTAGAAACATTTTGGATAATTCCTTTATTATAATGGGTATATTCCGCAGAACTTGTAAAAAACCTGGAAGTTTAGAAGAGGTGAACAACTTGTCCCCTGTAGACTCCCTCATGACACCAACACTGTATATCCCCTAATCAACATTCCTGTACTTTTGGTTCCCGGCATTACTTTGTTGACATGGCTTTGCCTAAATATGGAAAACACAAACATTTGACCCAGCTTTGGATTGTGCATACTGTTCCAACTTTCCTTGTTCATGCCCGGGAGTGTAATTCTCCAGTACATTCCTCCCTACAGTGCGTGACAATACACCTGTAGTGCTTTCTTGACATTTGGAGGAAAAATTCCCAGGTACGGCTTGTTTGTTTACATCGGTGAGCAACAGTATCCAAGCGCAGTGCAGCAAACACACCTCTACGGGGCGATACAGCGACCACATGCGTGCCCGGGGAGGCTTGTACGCGTCACGTAACTTGTGTGCGTCACCGTTGTCACTCAGGGGTGTGTCCTCGCTTCCTGTACTTAAAAAAAAAAAAAAAAATAGCTTAATTGTTTTAATAGAACACTGTGTTCGCAAAAGGTGAATGGTTGTGTCCGGTTGCCAGCGTTGCAAACTTGTAGATTACTTTAAAAAAAAAAAAATGTTGACCCATTATAACACATACTGGGACTTCCACTTTATGCTCAAGTCGCCGCACGCGTCGTATTTCCTGGCGGTTGCTATGGCGACCAGTCCTAATACTGCAGCTCTTCTTGATTGCTGGGATCTCCTGCTCGCTGTTCCACCTAAATGAGTCACTAAAGGTAGTAGTTTTATAAACTCCTAATGGCAACCCCAATATTAAGGATTGCCCTAACTGAGTGTTGCATTAAGAATAGATTTAATTGCCTGTGTTACTATGAGTGTGCAGAGGTCACCACTACTGGCTCTTCAGGATCTCAAGGGCAAAAACACGTCCACACAATAATTGCATTAGAATCAGAATAGTGTTTATTGCCATTGTTTGAGAACAGGTTCACAAACTAGGGATGTTTCTCGGTACAATCGTGCAACATAGAACATATAACAGCGAATTTAGGTTAAAAGAAAATAAGCTATACAAACTATAAAGCTATAAGGGCATGCATAAAGAAGATTAAAATAAATAAAAACAAAAAAGGAAAATATGATCGTATTTTACTTTTTGATTACTATTTTTTATTATATGGATACATAATATGCATGATTAGTATGATTAGTATTTATTGTCATTTATATATTATAATTTTTAGGATTTTAATGCACATTGACACATAGTTTTGTTTTCAACGGGGAATTTGATTTGTGCCAACCATCATGTACATTTGTGTCAGAGATGTAGGTTACATTTGTGTGAGTGCAATCTTTCTGCAAGTTTTGTAAATCAAATAAATCAACAGGCAATTTAAAAGCAAGACTTTTTAAAAGACATTCGAACTAAAAAATAGAGAACAACACAAAACTATTAATCTGGCAATATTAGTCACTTTAGCCCCTTTCTTGACACTTTATTGCGCCATTTACACCTTGGTCACACTCGGGCTGAAAGTTACTTGTCAAGCGACAGCTTCGCTGCACAGAATAAATGTGGTTTCCTTCGTATACCTGTAGCCTCCAAAACTGACCAATTCTGCAGCCAATGCAGGTGAGGTGTGTTGCCCAAGGGCATAATCAACCCCTGCAACAGTAGCGACCTTTGGGTTATCACCAGAGGATGCTCAAAATGCTTACATCTATTTTTTTTCAAAAAGGCCGACACGGCAGTGCAGAGGTTAGCACTCGTGCTTCACAGCAAGAAGGTCCCGGGTTCGATTCCCACCTGGACGGGGCCTTTCTGTGTGGAATTTGCATGTTCTCGCTGTGTCTGCGTGGGTTTCCTCCGGGTACTCCGGTTTCCCCCACCACTAAATGGTGAATGGACTCAAATTATAAAGCGCTTTTCTACCTTTATCCGGCCCAAAGCGCTTTACAGTACGGAACCAGTCCCCCAATCACGCTCTCACTCATACACCAATGTACCCGGACACTGGAGGCAAGGGGAGTGCAGTGTCTTGCCCAAGGACACGTCGGCGATATTTGCGGGAGCTGGGATTCGAACCCGCGACCTTCCGATCACGAGACGACCTGCGCCACCGTCGCCGCAAATATGAAAACATGTACAATAGGTGAATCCTCCCGCCAGGTCGATTCTGACCATCAGCCTGGCTCCACATTTGGAGATGGGTCCCCGGGAGTCGCCCACTACTCCTCACAGGTCGTCCCAGCGGCGGCGAAGGACGGGGCAGATGCAGAGGACAAATTTCGTCGTGCAGTTGTTTAATGACAAATACAGCACCGCAACCTTAAAATCAATATCTGACTAAAAGGAAAGTTTAAAGAAGAGACATTTTACACTAATGTATCATATCATGATGTAATGTTGAGAAACTGTTCTACTAAATTTGACATGACCTCACTCATGATTCACTCAAGTCTAATACCTAACCCTACACGCCTAAAGTTTTGAGGTGAACTTCACTCATAATTGAAACAAAGGCATTTAGCCAAATATGGAGTTCCAATAAAACCAATAATTTCATGTAGTTTACTATTAAGGGCTTTCGAAGCAGATCTGCTGTAATTACTGTTATTCGTTTTAATCACAATATCTGTCCTCATTGCTTTAATTAAAAGGTCATTTTGATGCCACTTCCCGTACTGTTTACACAACCATAACCCTCTATCTGTGATTTAAAGATTACGTACTGTTTGTCTTTATTCTGATAAGCAAGTACGGAATGTATAATATGCGTGTCTTCGGGCGAGCTGAAACTATTCACGTCCTTATCAGTATTTGACTTAGATAAGGCCCGTCTCTTCCGTTATAGCCATTTCCAAAAGTGTGTCTCTCCGCTTCACGTCTCCATCACTTCTGAACTATCACCGCTTTACAAGGGAAGCCATACCCGAACGATGACAGAGCTCGCTGCTTCTTTCTGTAGGTTCACTGACACAGCATTTACGCCCACTCGATCTCTCACTACGTAGTCTCTTGTTTGGATATTATGCATTGTATTCCTATTCAAATACAGCTGGTTTACGTGAGTCAGTCTTAAATTACTCAGGGACACCGTGGCCGTGCATAATGAGAGGAATGCGGCCTTTGAAACCACTGGTATCACTAAAACGCCTGGTCATTTAAGCCAAATGGTGTCAGTGGTTCTTAAACTCTTTCACACCAAATACCACTTCATAAATTATTTGACGTCCCAAGTACCGCCGGGCCTGGATCGACGTCAAATCGGGACCCAACCGTGTCTTATGAGGGTTTCAAATCAAACTAATTGGATTAAGTTGTGTCTAAACCATTTGGAAACCTGAAAACATTGAACTTAAATGCATAACTAAAGAAAAAATGAAAGTAAAATCTTAACTAAACCAACAATCGAGCCAAGATGCCCCAGACAGGATATCCTGGTCCAAGATCTGTGAAGGATCCTCGAGTTCTTCAAGTCGATCACTACTCCAAAAGACTGCCCCAGCACCCACTGAAAAAAGGGGTCAAACACAACATTCAGAACGTGCGCTTCCTTTCTCAAGTCTCCTCGGGGGACGCGACCGCAGTATCGACCTCGGATCTGTAAATGACTCGGCAAATTTGGTTAACACGGTTTCCAAAAAAAAAAAAAAAAAAAATCAAACACTTTGGCTGAAACTTTCAAATTGGCTGTCGAAAAAAAAATGCGCATTCCTCCCCTTTCACGGTTTCAGCCCTGATTTACACATTCAAACGTGTTCGGGGAAAGGTGGGCGTGTGGGGCGAGTGGCCCGGTCTAGTCTTTCCCACGGTCTGACGGCGCTCTACAGCGAAACCTACGGGATTGTGTGAGATGCGTCCCACTAACCCACTGTCTCACGGTCACCCTGCCCTGATGTTTACAACACACGTTTTATCAAAGCACACAAAAGGGCTATTATCTGCCCTTTCGGTGGAGACATTAGACAAAAGGCGGCCGCAAACCAGATCACAATGGCTACAATTTGAAAGACATCAAAGCTAGTGATAGTGGAATAGTGGTTCAACCTCTTTCTCACAAGCGTCTAGGTTTGATTCCTGGTCCAGGAGTGTGCATGTTTCCCCTCTTACCTCAACATTTACATGTCAGGTTGGCTCGAGAGTGGCAGTGCACACATTCAACTCTCTTCCTGATATCATTTTGTTGCACACGTCTGTTACATTACTTATGTATGTGCTATGATAAATAAAGCACAAGAAGTCAGAGAATTAGTGCTGGTGCCAAGCGCATTAAACATGAACAGCGTTGTATTAGAAAGTAGCCTGGCCGGCCACCAGACCTGGCACTAGTAAAGGTGAAGAGTGACTGTCAGTACAAAGGAGACGGCTCGTCACTTCAAAATTCTGGAGCAATGGCAATCAAAACGACATTTCTTTCTGACGAGAAGCTTTTAAAGAAGCCAGTGCATGCACACAGGGGGGAGAACATGTAATAATACAGTCCAGGAATGGACCTGTGGACTCTATTGTTGTGTGGCGAACATGCTTATGGTCCATTATGTGAATAACTCTGACAGAAATGCAGCGTGCTTTTCCTTGTTTTTACTAACGTGTGTTAGAAGCAATACTTGAAAATAAGCTTTGGCTGTGTGAAATAACATTTTTTTCACAACATTTTAAAATTGCGCAAGTGTTTTAGAAAATGACCAAATCTCCAAGTAGCTCATTAGATACTGTAGAATACTGGAATGTCCAAATTTACCGAAGTGTCGGTTATGCCGTTTTATATGATGGGCACACATTTTCCCGTACGAACTGGTTTCGGCTTTGTCATCTCTTCAAAGTGTACGCAATAGAATAGCTCAGGGCTTCTAATCCTCTGGCAAAAAAGTGTCAGAATTTTGCTTTGCATTAATTTACATCGCCAGCCTTTGTTCCCATGAGCACACTGAAACTCATGCAACTCATTCCGACAAAGACATGAAACACTGTATCAATATAATATGCCTTTTTTCTTTTCAGATGATGATTTTTGGTTTGTTTATGTTGTATTTAATAATATTTGTCACACACACAGGGGAACAACGTCCCACGGTTATGAGGCAGCACATGCAAAAGTCTGATTTAATGCTGCTTAATCAGTTGAGAGTTTCCATACACACACGTGCAGAAACAAAGCATGGAAACAGCCTGCTGATGCTAACCACACTTCGCTCTCCAAGAAATGCATTTACAGTACACTGTACTACGGTAAGTACTGCTCGAATATCTTTAATAGTTTGGTCAGCTTCACATAATATGTTCAATCTTTTACTATTAGGCTAAAATACAGGTGCCCGTCATATAATTCACATCATCATGAAAAAAGTTCATTTATTTCTCCAATTCAACTTAAAATGTGAAACTAATATATGATATAGACTCATTACATGCAAAGTGACATAATTATGTCAAGCCTTTGTTTTGTTTTTTATTTTGATGATTATGGCTTACGGTCCATTTTCAAAATATTCTAATTTTATGAGATTTTTTTTTTTTTTTACAAGTATCATATCATGATACTTGTTTTTACAAGCTGAGAGCCATAATAATCAAAAGTATAACACATAAGGGCTATACATATCTCACTTTGCATATGAGTATCATATATTAGCTTCACAGTTTAAGTTGAATAACAGAAGTGAATGCACTTTTTCATGACATTCTAATTATATGACGAGCACCAAATACTTAGCCTTAAATGTATTCATGACCACAAGCTTGAAAGGATTCTGAAATAAAGCCTCTGTATAGTTTAATCCTTCTCTATATTGTGGGGACAGTCTTCCTGATAGCATGACTTGCTACACTGTAACATCTTGTATGAGGTTGAAATGCAATAATGCCCTCGTGTGGTAGAAAGATGAACTACATATGGAACCGAACTAGGCATTCAGTAACAACACCGAACAACTGAGTATGAATCAAGGAAAAAGCAATTCCATGAAAGTAATATTTGGATTTTCTGAATAATATTGTTGTGTGAAGGGATAGGTAAAATGCAGGGGGGCGAAATGCCTGTGCGGGGTTTCTCTATGTGTACCTTTGGACCTCTTTTGTTAGGTCTTTCTTCATTCACAACTTGATTATGACGAGGCCACAGTAAGGGTTCATTTGTTTCAGCTTTGTCTGGCTGTCTTGTTGCATGTACATATAAAGGTATATTAATGTAGAAAGGCTATGAGCATAACATAGTCGGAAGGCTTAGCAACATCAAAACAAAACAAAACAAAAAACTCTGTAGCACAGTGTTTTTATTTCAGCTTATTTGACTGGCATTTGTTTTTATGGGATTTGCCTATGATTGATGTCTGGTACATTATTCATTGTACCTACTATGCCAGTTAGTGATGTCAGTGTTTTTTTTATTCTGCCGAAATAAAGTGAACTTGTTTACAGATGCCAGCTCACTGGGTACTCACACTGCACGGCTTCACTTTCCCCTCACCTCCAGCAGCCCTCACTGCGGCGCCTGTCTATCAGCAGCTCAGAGGTGAGACATGAGTAGGGCTTACTGACAGCTGCACCCCTGTCTGTGTACAGTCAGGATTGTGTCTGATACCTCAGTGCCTCTACTGCTGTGAGCAAGAAAACTGACTCACTGCGGGATGACAACACTGAAGTCCAACTTTTCACCTGAACAAAAGGCAGACCAGGGTTGTTAGGGCAATGTTACCGAACATCAATATAACATCAGAAGTCACCGAGAAGATCTCTTATGTCTCAATGTTGGTTAATAAGAAGGGTGACCACTTCAAAAAGTGATAAAGTTGAAAAAGTTGTGTTATGGGGTTGGATGGGTTACCGTAGAACTTTCATTTGCGATTTCAAACCCCAACCACACATAGCCTCGGTAAAACAAAAACAAAACCATTATGGCTCAAATGTTATGACAGAAAACAAAATGCAAGGTAGCATATATATTCCATTCCTTATGTAAACCTGCTTCATATGCACCACTAATAAAAAGGCCTACAGGTGGTCACCCTATAAGACAAGGCAAGGCAAGGCAACTTTATTTATACCGCGCATTTCGTACACAAGGCAACTCAATGCGCCTTACAAAGTTAACCTCTTACCATCTGCCTGAACTTAACTCATTTGAAAGCTAAGACCTACAAACTGATCTTTTTCCACGCGTTGTTGCTGTGGTGTCGTCATTTTTTTCACGTTCTTTTTCATAACATTTTTGCCACCTTTTTGTTGTTTTTTTTCTTGGCTTTTTTCACTTTTTTTTGGCTTTTTTTTTTGAGTTTTTGTGACTTTTTGGCTGCACTTTTGTGGCTTTTTTGTTGCATTTTCGTTACTTTTTTGCTGCACTTTTTTGGCTGTGTTTTCATCCTCATTTTTGTC
The DNA here is from genome assembly GCA_021464625.1 of Proterorhinus semilunaris. Lineage (NCBI taxonomy): Eukaryota > Metazoa > Chordata > Actinopteri > Gobiiformes > Gobiidae > Proterorhinus > Proterorhinus semilunaris. The sequence continues at coordinate 22,984,123 of CM038359.1, forward strand.
TATTTTTTGGCGCTATCTTGCCGCTTTTTTCAATACGCTTTTAGATTTGGGTAAAGCCAAACTGGAGAAAATTAATGTCCTCGGTTCAGGCGGAGGTTAAAAAAATCAAATACCTTAATATAAACATTATAAAGCCTAATATGCGATTACCAATCAACATGAAATAAGAGTTACACTAATATATAAAACCTCAACATTTAACCTTCCATATGACTATTGTTCCTCCTCACCGTCCTGCGTGTTTGCGGGCCATGTGAGAACATTGAAGTATATTGAACCATGTGAGAACTACACATTGAAGTAAGTAAATTAGGAACTACAACTCCCATGACGACACACTCTTTTGTTGCGTAGTAACCTTTCCTCGTTCCTGATTGGCAGGTTCTGAGTAAGGCGTCTTCCGATTGGTCGGCGTTGGCCATGTTTGCACACCCAGCTGTCGAGATGCTAACCGGTTAGCCGCCTGGGCTACATTTATCTTTTATCTGGAAACCGAATAAACATATATACGTGTCACCACCTCAACGGGTTTTATAGCCATACTTGGCGATGCCGGTTCACTCCCGGGACAAAAAAGAAAACAATCAGGACGAAATGGAGGTGGATTTTCCCGAACAAGATGGGAGCAGCACAGACGAGGAGGACACCGTTAGCTCCTCAGTGTCTGAAGATGGAGACAGCTCCGGTAGGAAACATTTTCAGCCTAATGCTGACGACGCACCGACAGGTTATCTACACAAACAAGATTTGTGTAGATCACGTTTTGTTTGGAATTACGTTACAAGAGTGACAAGTGCGTCTATATTAAAGTCGTGGGTGGTTTATGTGAAAATCTAAGTTATGTGTTGTGTGTTAAACGTTTCATGTTGCACGTTTGAACCGAAAAACAATTCCTAGTTTATGAACAAGTTCACTAACAATGAAACAATAACAATCAAACTGATTCTGATTCGTTTCATATGAACAGAAATGGACGATGAGGACTGTGAGAGGCGGAGGATGGAGTGCCTGGATGAGATGACCACGTTAGAGAAGCAGTTTACAGACTTAAAAGAGCAGTAAGTTCCCTGTCCACTCCCACCGAGCGCCAACACAACATGGTTTTCAATACACATAAGATCCTGGAAAAGTTTTATATTCTTATTTTTTTGTTTCTTTAAAAACAAAAACAAATTTTTGCTTGAAAAAACATACTAGAACAAGCAAGTTTGCTCTTTCCTTGACAGTGGCGTCCACAATACATTTTGACTTTGCAGTTACAATGATTTTACTTTATGTCTGACTCAGGACAATGATGACAGTGGCCCCAATTGCAGTATTAAGTAGTGCTTCTTCTAGAGCAGTGGTTTTGAAACTTTTTACACCAAGTGTCATCTCACAAACTGCTGCATCTGCCCTTCTAACTATCACCAGGTCTAGAGGTCAAGATCAAAATCAAATCAGGACAACCAGGTCTAAAATGGACCTAAAGTGGAATAAACTATGTCTAAACTGCTGTAAAAGCGCTAATGAAGCCTGAACTGTGAACTGGTCGTAATGCACCCCACAGCACAATAAAAGACTTTTAATTTAGAGACTTTTAATTTAATGTCTTAGTTGCACATTTTGTCAACGCTAAAGACCTCATAATATTGACATACACAGCACACATTTCTACATCAGCTTTGTTCTACACTGCATGTCTTTCTGATAAATAATAATGTATGCTGTTTTGGTGGGTGATTATTAATACGGTAGTAAATCAAACATTGCATTAAGAAGTTCTACACTGTAGAGGTCTTGCTCACTACTTTTTCCTGATCCAACTTGCATTTGTGCAGCAGAATATCAAATTAAGAGTACTGAACTATTTCTTGTAACTATTTCTTGTTCCCAGTGTGTCTCTTAGATATTAAATAACTCGATTAAAGTTCTCATGACATGTTCTCATGACCATCATATTCTGTCTTCATTTGTAACAGAGACTGATTTCCGCTGCCATTTCTTAAATGGCTATTTCTAATGCATTCATTCAAAATGATGGTATTTGATTTTTCTCCTCCATTAAGTGTCATTATGTGTGATGTCCAGGCTGTACAAGGAGCGTCTGAGCCAGGTGGACATTAAGCTGCAGGAGGTGATGGCCGGCTGTGCACAAGAATATCTGGAGCCTTTAGCCAATCTGCAGGAGAACATGCAGATCAGGACTAAAGTGGCAGGTACATGCATCATCTTCTCTTATACGCTTTAAGATGTGAATAATGTTCAGAATGAGTTTGTTATAACTTACACGTACAATACAATACACAGCTAATAGGGATATAAAAAAAGAAATATCACAATAACAATATATTTGACGATATATTGGACAATGGACAAATTACTTCAAAATCACAGCCTACTCTTATTGGGGAGATTAATGCAAAGATATTTTATTTATTTAATTTCTTTAACGGCATAGTATTTTCCTCGAAAACATGATCTCCCCATGCAGTTTACGTCCTTCATTTTACTTTTTAAGCACCGTTCTACAGTCAGTGTTTATGCTGCTCTGATGCAGCTGAGCATAACATATAAAAAATTGCAACGATATAAAAAAATTATATCATGATAACGATATATGATACGATATGGCCCACCCCTAACAACTAACGGTAACATGTATTTGTGTGCTTTTGAACTTCACAAACGTGTCACTCTCACGCTGTTAAATCTATTACGTGGTGTTTTTACCCCTTTTTTGTGCGTAAGAAAAAGATTTAAAAGAATATTCTATTGCATTCGGGGCAATTGGAACTGGATTAGCAATGATGTTGTCACGTCATTATAGTGCACATTTTAGGAGAATTTACATTGAAGCCTGGAACATACATGCTACACTTATACATGAAAATGCATGCAATTTTAGAACATGTTCATAGATTATAGCCTTATTAAGCAGTTACAGTACTTTGGCAAAAAAGGTTAAGCAGTTGTGTGATCAGAGCTCTGCGAAAGACGTCGTCAGTAGACCTGCCTCGTCTTGCCTTCATTGTTCAGTTGAAAGAATAAAGGGTTATCAGTCTGCTGCAGTATAACGTGTTTACCATACCTTCCTTCACCAAAAGTAAATACTGTTATCAGATTAAAATACCTAGTGATGCTTCATGCTGTGCGGGATGTAACAACTGGTCGCTTCTGCTTCCTACGGCAGGGATCTACAGGGAGTTGTGCTTGGATTCAGTCAAGAACAAGTACGAGTGTGAGATGCAGGCGGCGTGCCAGCACTGGGAGGTAAGGCTTCGCTTGCAAAACCCGAGGCTTAAAAGCTTTTTTTTTCTTTTTTTTATGAGGCTTCGAAAATGGGATATTGACTACGCCCACAATTCTAAAACAATCCAGAACAGATGATGACTTGAAAACCTTTCTCTAACTTGCATGATGCACAATATACCTGGTCCGGCTCTGTAAATTTAAGTGAAACAATGCCGTGGTGCAGCATCAGTTTTGTGAATATTTTTATTATAGCAAACCCCTCGAGCGGCCTGTCAATATCTGTCTCCTGTGCTCAGAGTGAGAAGATGCTGCTGTTTGACACGGTGCAGAGCGAGTTGGAGGAGAAGATCAGAAGACTGGAGGAGGACAGGCACAGTATTGACATAACCTCAGGTAGCAGCCGGCGAGAATCACTAAATCACAATGAAGCATCCAACGCGCAGAACTCACATAAAAGCTCTGTTTTTTTCCCCCTGTCTCTCTCTCTCTGACTTTTCAGAGTTGTGGAGCGATGGGTTGCACTCACGGAAGAGCAAGAAGAAAGATCCCTTCTGCCCTGTCAAGAAGAAGAAGCCTGTTGTTGTTTCAGATATCCTTTACTTTGTAGCTCATCCTATTTATATTCGCCGTACCTGCTGCTCTTACTTGAGTTGATGCTTTCGAGACTTTTCCTTAACCGTTTTATCACGGCCTTACATTGTTTACATGCTGCAAGACTTGGACATCCTTGAAGACTGGACAGCGATTAGAAAGGTGCTTTTTCATCTCCAATATGTGTCTTTAAATGTTGACAAATGGGCACAAATGAGCTGTGACATGACTAATAAGGAAGTATGCAATTCCGTCAAATATGAGAGCAGAAACGTACGATTATTACACATTTTTAAGGACAAAAATGTGCCATGCCATTTGTTTGACACAGCATCATTTGAATATTAAGGATTTTAATTTAGCTTAGGGCTAAAACAACTAATCGATTAATCGACAACTAATCAATTATTGAAATAGACGACAACTATTTTAGTAATCGATTAATCGTTTTGTGGTTCACACAGACTCAGATAGAGCAAAAATGACATGAAAATGTTGTATTTTTTATGAAAACCTACTTTGTTTTTATTGTTGGTAAGTGAAGCTCCAATTGTGTACGTTTTCCAAATAAATATTTACTTACCTATTTACTTGTGCACTGTAACAAGTGAAGATTGAAGAAATTGGGCATAAATTATGCAACTTCATTAGGCCAAGGGAAGTTGTCAGGCCAAAATTGTCAACATGTTCAGTGACAATACCTAAATAACAGAGCCAGGTTTAAATGTATGCTGCTTTTATTTAAACAGAGGGTAATAACCATTTTGACATAAACTTCCTATCGTACAAAGCATTTAAAAAAGCTATCATAAAATAGTTATTAAATTAACGTGATATTAATGATAAAACAACGTAGTTTCTCAGCCATGTGTAATTAGACTAAAAAAAGGTGAATCAAATCAACTGGACTTACTTTAAAAAACGGCTGACAGGCGTGTGGTCTAGGGTTAAAACAACTAATCGATTAATCGACAACTAATCGATTACTGAAATAGTTGACAACAATTTTAGTAATCGATTAATTGTTTTGTGGTTCACACAGACTCAGAGCAAAAATTACATGAAAATTTGATGAAAACCTACTTTGTTTTTATTGTTAGTGTATGTAGTGTTTCATGACTATCTGTCTGTGTCTCATCCAATCAGAAGCAGAATTAGCGCTAAGAGCCTCCAACAAACATTTACTTTAAGTTTACTCCATCAACATGTCCTCAAGCAGGGCCACTTTAGCTGTATGTGATAGCATTTTTTTTTTTTAAATACAATGTTCCTACACCATTCACAGCCAAGCGATTAATCGATTAATCATAAAAAATAAATAAATAGATTAATCGATTACAAAATAATTGTTAGTTGCAGCCCAAATTTAGTAAACAATTGAGCAGTCTTAACTGTAGAAAACTCATCCTTTTTGATGGAAAAAAAAAGGTTATGAAAGATGTATTATTCTCGTAACCAAGCAACAGCGTAGAAGTGCAAACATTGACACACAGATACTAGAATTGCTGACATTTTGTGTGAACAGCATCCAGTGAATGACCTTTTACTTAATACAGAGTAGTTCTGCCTCATGGGCTTTCCCCGTTTTCCTATATCAGGTTAATTGTTCTGCATAATAAATTGGCATAAATTGTACAGTTTTTTTATGTTTTAGACCCATCAAGCTTGGACCTGATCCTTGGGACAGAAAAAAAAAGTGAAATTCACTAATAATTGTGCCAGGGAGATGGCACCTCAGCCAACAAAAGAACAATAGGCAGGTAATTAGCAGTGATTAGCCATGAATGGGACAGATACTGGGCAGTGATCATCTATGAATAGGACATGACTCACCGATACTGAGGGGAGCAGATCGTTAGAGACGCTCTACTTCAAAGGTGTTTACCCACAGGTGAGAGTAGCTGTGATTAGAGGGGAGGAGCCGGGCCTACCCTAACTCCTCCCCGTTGGTCTATATATTCAGCTGCGTGCAGATTGTGACCTTTGTCGCTGACGAAGCCTTTTGGATGAGAGGTGAAACGTTCGAAGACTTCAACTACTGAGTACAGAAGATGAATCCAGTACCTTCATTGAAAAAAATAATTGTTGTAGCAGGTTTTGTAATTAAGTCTTTGTAAGGAAACAACTACCGTATTTTCTGGACTATAAGTCCCACTTTTTTCATAGTTTGGCTGGGGGTGCGACTTGTACTCGTATAGTCTTATATATAAAAATATATAATTTCACATATTTGTTATTTTCACACTGACAGCCGCTAGAGGGCTCTCTAGGCTTGTGTATCAGTATCTGCTACTCCTGTACCACTGAAAATGTAAAAAAAAACGGTAATCGAGCAGCGGAAAAAAAGTGTGGAGTGAGCGAGGAACTTGTGAGGGACTGGTGAAAGGCGGGGGTTACTCTTACTGCAATGAAGAAAACAACAAAAGCTAATCGCGGGCTAAAAGCTAAATGGCCAAAGCTAGAGGAACGTGTTCGCAAATGGGTGCTTGTACAACGTGCTGCTGGGAGGGGCTTGTCAACGGTGCAGTTACGCCTCCATGCCCAGTTGCCAAGACTGGTGCGACTTATACTCCGGAGCGACTTATTGTCCGGAAATACGGTATTTCAATTTAGAAAATCACTCAGAACAATAAACTCTCAGTTAAATGGTTACATGCGGTATTGCTTTTAAGATGGTTTTAAACTCTGCATTGTAATGTCACATTTGTTGGGATTGGAATGTGGGTTAGAGAAGGGGTCCCTATAGTCCCAAAGAAGTATGAGAACCTCTGTTTACAACGCACAGAAACAAGGAAAATAGAGCATAATTTTAGCCAGCGGGGGGAACATAACTGAAAATATAATAGCCGCTACAATAGCATCAAGTAGCACTGACATATTCAGGCACAGATGTATGGACTTTAAACGCTCTGAGACTGACTGACTGAAGAGTTGGTGTTGGCTAACTTTACACATGCTCTGCCCTTCCAGCAACACAACTCAAGTTCTGTTGAGTGTCTCGACCGCATATCAAAATTTTATAGAAATTGAACGGGAACAGTCCCTTGTGGAGCTACGACAATGTTTAATGCCAGTGCCTGGTTTTCAGGGCTAATGAACGAGCCGCCGTTGTCTCTCATGTGGAATTGTTTGCTGCGCTCGAGTCGATGCCGCGCTGGTATAATAAACACAGCAGAGAGTCAGTCCGTCTCATTTGTGTTTGTCCCTCCAGGCGATGGCGTCACTGGGTCCGCACAGAGTAAAGGTTGATGGTAAGTTTGTTTTTCTCTGCTGTAAAAGTCGGCATCGATCAGCACTAACACACTGGGCTGCACGCTCACTGCTCTCACTCCCAAAGACTAATAGTCCTCATTGATCCCACATAGATCTTGTCTCGTCCTGTTTTTATTTATTTGTTTCCTACCTAACTCTCCCCAGTGCACTTTCATCTGATAGAGGGTTACAGTTGCCTCCCCCCTCTTCACCTGTGTTTTTGTTTGGTTGCCTTTATGCAGTTCCCACGGTGAAGGCCGACAGACATCACCATGTGGCCCGCTCCGAGGACGGCCGGCTGTTCTATGACAACCAGTGGTACTGCAGAGGGCAGGCCATCTGCATCAACCGCAAGGACGAGTACCCAACTAGGTCCGTGCACGTGTTCTTACAGCATCAGTCTTGCAAGTAGTCAGCTCAAATAATAACGACGTTGGGCTAGGAACGGTCACGAGTTGTTGCTCACTGACCACATTTCTAGTTCAAAGAGGAAAAAGAATGCTCACAATTGATCTTCAGTCACATGCTTTTGAGAACATGTTTGTTGAGATCTAATGAAACAGTGTTAGCAGGTTTTATACACACTGCCTGACCCAAAAAATAAATACAAAATCAAGTTGCCACCTGGATTTAATTGAGTTGCTGCAGTTGGTCAGAAACACGGTATATGCCCAAAGAATGAGATCAGCTGAACATCCTGAAAGACCAGCTCATTCCATCGATAGATTTCGTCTTCCCTGATGGCACGAGCATATTCCAAGATGACAGGATTCATCGGACTCACGTTGTGAACTAATGGTTCAGGCAGTGTACAATTAGCCACTTTGGAAATAAAACATTTTGTTGTTTGTAGTGAACATTGTCACCCAAATATAATTATTGCAGCCTTTGCAAGTTTCATATTCCTGCAATTCAAATGTATTTTGCAGCCTTAAAGGAAAGATTTTGAACCTTTTTATTATTCATTTTATACGCTTTTCATAATCTAGTCTTATCGGTGTCTTTGGTTGCAAACAGGTTACTCTCTCTTTGGTTTAAATCTTAAACCTCTTGTCTGTCAACATTAGAGGTCGACCAATATGGGTTTTTCTAAGGCTGATGCCAATGCCGATTTTTATTGGCCGATATGCGCTGCCGATATATTCATTTATTTATTTATTTTAATATCTGGTCTATAATCCTGTAAAAACATAAATACTTGGCCAATTTTATTTTATTCGTTTATCATTATCTTACTGCTGTTAGCATTAGCATACTGTTGCGCGGCGATCAAAAATACAATTGCAGAGGTTAAAACTACTGAGGTTTAGTTGGTGAAACTTGGGTTTTCAACAAACTTGTAGCTACCGAGTTTTCATCGCGATGTTTCCCGGTTCCCCTGAGGCCGAGGGAGTTGTGGGAGGCCTCGTAAAGCCTCGACTTTGCTCATTCCAATGCAAAACGCAGGAAGTCTCTTTATCACTTTCGGTCCCAGAGATATCGGTGCTAGATCGGCCGCTAACTGATATTGTAAAATTCCCAAATATCGTCCGTCCGATATACCGGTCGACCTCTAGTCAACACTTCGGCGCTGCCCTTCTGCCGATATTGAGCTGGTTTCTTGGTCTGAAATACCAGCAGCTGGAGGATTATGCTGATGATGTCACCGCGTGGCAACAGCAGCCGAATGATAACAGGCCGCGTTTCTGAAACATGGTGGGTTCACATCTAACGTCGAGCTTCTCCGTTGCAGTGCCATCATCACCACCATCAACAACGACGAGGTCTGGTTCAAGCGTCTGGACGGGACCAAGTCCAAGCTGTACGTCTCCCAGCTGCTGAAAGGCAAATACACCATCAAGCACTCGTAGACCCGCCCCCCCACTTCCTGTCCACGCGGTATCGTTTCAACATGCTTTCCCATAGTGACCCGCAGCACGACATCAGCAAAACTCGACACGAGCGGAGTACGGTATGTGGCGTTTTACACACGCCGAAATCGGAGCGTGATAAGTGTCTGTGAATATGTCGATAAAGTCACAAAGTGTAATTTCCTCTTGAGATTAATGTGAAGTGCTGCTAAAAGTGGAGGGAGAAAAATCGCATTGTTCAAATGTGGAGCATGGGGAGCGTGCCTTTTCCGAGACGAGAACTATCAACGCGGTGAAGCCTACTCTTGTTGTGGGGGACTCGAAACGGGTCAGCGCTGGCCAAAACTGAAAGGAAAGTTTAGTCTGCCGCTGTGTTTCGTGCTTCGTGGCGGTTTGTGAATCTTTTCCATTTGTGTTTGCACTCCTTTCATAGAGGGGAAAGTCGCGCGGCTGTCCAATATTGAGGCGGAGTGGACGGACTTTTTCTTCGCATTTTTATTTATTTTTTCTTATCATGGGTCGCCGCGCTGAATCGGCCTCAATGATCTGGAACGTCAAAATTGTGTGATGAGAAAAGCGACGCGTGTCCAACCCAAAGCCTTCTCAAATAACGCGCCACCTCTCAACAAACACTAGACGTTCACAAGTATTTAATGACGCAAAAAACGTGAACCTGCAAAGTCAACGAATGATGGGGAACGGGTGATAGAAAGGAGGCGTTACTGGAATATTTATTATTGCTTTTACAGTATACTTGTATTCAATTCAGCTACCTAGAGACTGTTAACTTCATAAAGACAAATTCAACTAAAAATGAGTTAGTTTTGTATGTCTGTAAGTCAGTGTGCTTCTTTAATTACACATTAAACCAAAGACTCATTTGGTGCCCGGTATATCAAATACATCTATTAAAAACTAGTAAAATATCTACTTACGTACAACTAATGTCTGTCTCTAATACTTTACATTGCCCAAAATGAATGTATAGTGATGTGCAGTCAGCCTATTCATCAAGTTGAACTTAAAAAAAGCCTACTGTATGAGGGTTATTACAGTAGCACCAACGATAACTTGAATTCCAATCAACTTTTTCCCATTGCAAGATGCACAAAATTATATGTGGAACTCGCTTGATGGTAATTGTAAATATTGTTTAAAAGAAAAAGACAAAGTAACATAACTGATGTAAAGTGATTGTAAAGTTAACAAAGGGGCCGATACAATGTCATAAGATCGCTCTTCTCTAGGCTCCCTTTCATTCAAACTGCATTGACTTAGCAGATTTGTTTTATATAAATGTCTCTTTTAAATGAATGACATAAATAAATAAAATGAAAAAAAATATATGAATGAAAAAGCCATTTGAGCCCACTCCCTTTGGCGTGAAAACTGTGGGAAAAACGTATATAAATTATGGAAATAGACTAAGGGGCTGCTCTACACCAGTGCTTCCCGAAGTGGGGGTCGTGAGGCCTTGGGTGGGGATCGCCAGATGATTTCAAGATGAAATAAATAGAAAAATGCCACCCTTTTTAAAATTTTTTATTTGTGAAATCCGTTCAAATATTCAACGTAAACTGTTTAAATGCATATTCGCTTGATTTTAAAATGTTTTTCTGCCCTAAAGTAGCATAAAAGGCGATAACTTTATACAATGGGGGTCCAGAGTTGTTCACGTACATTTTTGGGGTCCCAGCCAAAAAGGTTTGGGAACCCCTGGTCTAAACAGTGGTTTTCATATTCCCTTCACACTACATCAAAAATATTTCTCACATGTGATCCGACGACCAGATTGAGAACCACTGGTCTTAAATAAGGAACATGGCGGCGCGGTCCGAGTCACCGTGGAGTTTCCCGCTGTTTCACGTTGCCAATCGCCCCATAGTGCCTCCCAATCATGAGCGAAGAGCACTGAAGACGGGTCGGGGGGTTTTTGTGTCACTGGCCGTACATTGGCAGCAGCAAATTCGATCTCACGAACTGTTACATACTCTTCTTCATAGCTTTTGTTTTGTTTTTAAATATATACGTCAGAAAACCTAAACAGAATCCGTCCTGTTTAATGTGTTGCGTGGTTGCGCGGGTGTCTTGTCTTGGAAGTGCTTTGTAGCGCTGAGCCAATTGCAGAAGTGTAAAAGAAAGAGGCTCAAAACAAAGTCACGCCCGGGATATACATAAACTGTACTGTTAAAGAAAAGATAAAGAATACATTTGTACTTTTTTTTTCCTCAGTTGTGTTTTATGCGTTATGTCCTTCCACATTCGCTGGAAGTTGTAAAGACAAAATGTGAAACTGTGCCATATGCATGTCATTAAAGTCTTTGATTAGCTCTGCATTGAACTGGTAGTTTGTCTTTTTTGGCGACATCTTGGGGCGACATCTTGTGCTTTTGGTGAAAGAACCTCTTCACGGTAATTGTGGAACATGGCTCTAATGGGAAAAAAGAGTTATTGTGGCGCTGAAACCTGAGCCTTCGTTGCTGTGAGCCATAAGGTTTACGCTCAAGTCTCCTTTGTGACGTCTGCCCTGCATTTTCGCCAGCTTTCAAATCTCACCCAGTGCTCTGTTGACGTCAAATATAATGTTTCCCTTTTACAGATCCAAGCAGTACCCCGCACGACCTCCATATATAGGCCTATAATGTTCGTCTTTGCGCATCAGCCTGAGCTTGGCCCCAAAGAACCCTGGATATCATCTTCGCACAACTCTTTTCTGAAAGCTTAAAGAAATTCCCTGACGCTGCTTGGTCCAAAGTCACCCCTGAGCTCGGATGAACCTCACTTGGCTCCTGTCCCGTGTCCCGATTGCGGCTGCTGTCTTTCGGGGCGGGTGGGGGGCAAGTGCTGAGCCAGTCCTATTTGATAATGGCTTCTTAGTGCGTTCAACCTTTCAGCTATTATTTTAGATTAACAACATGCAGCTTTATTGATTGCGGATGGGACGCTGATGTACCGCAACCCCCCCCCCCCCCCCCTACCCGCCTGGCGCGGCCTTTCCCTTCAGCAGTATGGAGACGTGACGTGCGCAACAGCCGCTGATTGATCTATTGGGAGCGGTATTGATCAAACGTAGCCACAATTCAAACAGAATCGATGGTAAAAAGCGATTGGTCAAGCGTAGACGTCCGGCTCAAGGCCTCTGGGCGAGTTTTGGCCTTTCAGTTGCCAATGTAATTACATTGGCAACTGGGAAGTGAAGCGCTTGCCGACCGAATCTAATGCTGCATTTTCATTTGTATGCAAATCATATGTTAGATGATATATTGTATGTAATGGTGGTTAAGTAGTTTCAGTACAACCTCCCCTGAAGGCCCGAAGACGTTTGTGCAGTTATGGTCAAGCTAAATTAGACAGTTTTCTCACTCCATTGTGCTCCCCACTGTTGGAATCATTCTGTGTGCAAATAAAGGCTTTAATTTCATGAATCATGCCCAATATTTATTATGCCGGATACCCTTCCTCACAAAACCAGCCACTACTGGGCCGGATTAAGTCAAAGTGGCGTATTTAGGCTGGGATCTAACTGGTGGCAACAACGTTTTTTTGCCTTTTTCCGCGACCCACATTTGTAGTTTGTGTTCCACATTGTTGGATACTTTTGAACATCTTTTCTGGGCTTTGTGGGGTTCAGTGGATTTTCTACTGCCGAGAGTCCGTACTGGCCATGAAGGACCCAGTTTTCTTTTTTCTTTTTGTAGCTAGCAGCTAGCTTATGAGCTAAAGACATTTGAGTCCTACACATTTCTTCTAAAACGCCGAAGAGGCATCGAGAGCCCCCCACACCCGCATGACAATGGAGGCGTCTGGTGGAGGAGTTGACCAGTGCAGGACACCACGCTCTGAAACGGGGACAAACCCAGGAGGCGGTGCAACGTTTCAGAGGAGAACCGAAGGCAGGACTCCGGTTTCCCCTACCAACAAAAACATGCTGGTCAGGTTGGCCCACAATGTTTGAACGTAATTTTTTCCAACAGATACCATGGCCAACATTTTGATCAATACTATGCGCAGTGTGCGGTCACATGAGGATGCTATTGACAGGTGGCCCCAGAAACAGTAATAAATCACTGCTTGACAAATTTTGTCATGTCTTAAATGTTCATTTCTCCTAAACTAGAGCTCAAAGCTGCCCAAAGTTGTTAGAAAGGGCTCAGCTATACCTTAACCATAGATGCACTGTATTATTTTGCTTTTTACAATTTAATGCACTATCCATGATCACCACTAACTCACTCACACATCACAGTCAAGCAGGCAGGAAGGGTGTAGTGTCTTGCAAATGGACATAACGACAGAATGTTAAGGTGTTAAGATGCCTGTCCTCCTCGTTGAGAAATAGGTCCGCTGCATTATGTGACCCCAGGGATTTGATTTTTGAAACCCCAAACTCCACGGTTCAATCGAAGTCCATTTTATTGTCATTACCGCTTTCTACCACATGGTGTCAGAGTGGCGCCGCATCTCAGTCCTCCTCCACAGCCGGCTGAGCGGAGGGAGGTGGTCGCTGAATCTGGGGCACCCCGCTGCTCGAAGCCTTACAGCTGATACGAGAGGAGCGCAATGGATGAAGGCACGGTTTGATCACAGCACACATGGCCACGTCCGCTGCTGCAACAGCGGAGAGGGGGAGGGAGAACCAGCATCACACATCTATCCATGCCCTCTCGAGATCCTGATATAGGCTATATCTCAGCTGGCCTCCATATAGTCTTTACAGTATTAGTTTGCACAGTAACAATTATAGTTTTCATCTTGCGTTCTAATGATGGGCCGTTCAAAATCTCAATTTGAGGGAAAATACCATAATTCCCCAGTTTAAAGGCCGAGCAGGGGGGGGCGCTGCACTACAAGGGTCAGGTGGTCAGATGCAAAGGACCAGTGCAGGTGAATAGGGGAAAAAATAATAAAGTTAAAGTGTTTTTTGAATTTATTTTATTTTATTAATTATATTTTTATGTAGTAAATATATATTTATATATGTATATATTTAGTATCTTTGCATCTTTGCCGTGTTTTTGTGTGTGTGTTTTTTTTACTGCAAAGAGTCCATAGTGGTCCTGAAAAAAGCAGCTTTTTAAAAGTAAACCGCTAGCTTATCAGCTAAACCCATGAGACCTACACATTTCTTCTTCTGAGACACTGAAGAGGCACCAAGAGCCCCCACACCTTCAGCACTGTGGATGTGTTACAAGAGGAGCTACAGTATAAAAAAAGGGACACACGAGGAGGTGTGCGGGCGAGAGTCACAGTTAAGCCACACATGCCTTCTATTGTTCTGGCAAATGGAGAATTAAACAGATGAACTGCTAAGCTCTTCCCAGAAGATGGTGAAAGACTGTTGTGGAGTGGAGGGAACTGCACAGGAGGAAGAAGGAGGAGGAGGTGGAAGAGCTGACCGGTGCAGGACACCACGCTCTGAAACGGGGACAAATCCAGGAGGCGGTGCACCGTTTCAGAGGAGCACTTGAAAGCAGCCAGCCAGGTTTCCCCCGGGGGCTACGGTTTTCCCGCCCTCCAAAAACATGCTGGTCAGGTTGGCCCACAGTGGGCTACAGTAGAAAGAAAGACAACAATGCAGTGTCAAACCTAATCATTGTTAACTCTGTGTCAGTTTTTGTTTCAATCAGTGGGTCGCAATGTTCTTTAACCATGCCAAAGTTTTCATTGTTTAGCAACAAAAGGTTTTGAATAAATCCGTAAGGGCCCTTAGAGCGCCTGTTTTTCAGAGCCATCCCAAAGTCTCGGTTTTTAGGAGATGGGAAAGGCGTCCATCTTCAGCCCTTATGTTTCATTAATGAGTAACCAGAACTGGAGGGGTCACAGGGACGTGTGTTTACTGCAACACTGGGGCTAATTAGACCGTGAAAGTGTCATTGAGCTCTACATTTCTTATACCTCCACTGCTGCTGCTGCTGCCCCCGGTGGATGGATAGGATGTTGCATATTTCAAGATGAATACATTTTTTTCTTCAATTAAACATTTAATTTACACATTTAGAAGCGGCAATCTCTCATTTGAAATGTGATCTACTTACTTTCCAAATAATAATGAATCATTCTGTGTGTTTTTTCACTTGGGCAGAGGGCATCACCAGGACAGACGGGGAGAGAGAGTGCAGGAGATGGACCAGTGCCCTACATGAGGCTATCACTTTTCCAGGTGTGGCCTAGAACACGCTATTAGCATTCAGGGTATTGCCAAGTCTCGCCCTGGACCTGTCTACCTGTCCAAAAATAGATGCCACTGTATTGAGACCTCGATATGAGACACAGCAGGTAACTGGGTGCATGTAATATCGTAATAGAGCCCACAGATTTGAGACAAATTACTCCGTCGTCTGTAATATACTCTATTGGATTGCAGCCAAGGTAGAGCAAGTTATTGGAACACTAGGAAACTTGGTTACACTTTACTTTCAGCACACAAATAACACAGTAATAGGATGGAAATAGTATGATAAGTAGGAATAATGCATTTGTTGGTGCACCTTTTGGTACCATTCCTATTTGTAGTCTCTATCCGTGCTGTAAAGAGCTCCTGGATTTTACCCATCCCCTAATGCAGGAGTCTCCAACAGGCGGCCTGCGGGCCAATTCCGGCCTGCGAGGTGATTCAGTGGGCCCACGACTTGTACAGCACAAATTCCGGAATATGTAAAAAAAACTAAAAGTACGTCTCTAGCCCATTCCTGTGTGGAGTTATGCATTTTTAAAGAAATAACCAGAATGCTCACTCCAGCTTAAATAAAAATTGAAAGAATTCCACAAATATCCAGCAGAGGGCACTGGCATATTAAGAGATCAGGATATAAACAATTATATCACATCATAGCAATGTGATACATGGTCAGTCAGCCCAGTCATTTAATTAAAACAAGTTTCCTCAATAGTGTTTTCCCAATTAAAGCATGTTTCACTGGACCCCCGGCAATGCACTCCCGAAATATTCTGACCCCCTGGGAAATTACTAATGTGACAAAGTACCAAATGTCAGGGACAGTTCTGGCGTATGATGAACATCGCAAACTGCAATGCAACACCTAGAGACCCTTCAGATATTGAAACCCTTGCTGGGATATCGATAAGTTGCCAATCACACATTAGTTTGCAAGGCGTTTAACTCTTTTAATAGTTATATCAACAACTATACATTACATTTCCAAATTTCATTCCCTTTTGTCCCTTTTGCCACCAGTTCACTTAGTGAATGAAAGAAGCCACGTGTGAGCACTTTACGCATGTTAATCAGACGCCCTCGTAAATAAAGCCTGTAGATGGCTTTCCGACACTTTTATGAAGTTGAGTCATGAGCATCTCCATATCTGCACAATGGAGATGTTATATGGAGCAAACAGCAACGCCCGGAGATGGGATTTCCATGAAACATGAGCTAATTTCTTTTTCATGTTTTACGAAAGGAAAACATAAAGCTGAGGGCTTTATCACACGTCCGTTTGCCTGGAACTGATCTTGTTTGGAGTTACCGCACCTTTGTTTGGACTTCTGAACTATTTGTAAGATTTCCACCCTCTTGGCGACGCTATAAAATGCCTTGTTCTCAGCATGAGCTAAGCAGGTTCCTCCAATCTTCGCCGTCATTCTTTCCATGGTGCTTTCCAGATCCAACAACGGAAGACAAAATCTATGTAGACATCTTTCCACTGTATAGTTTTCACGGATTTTGTGGGCCCTGTAATATTCCACTTCTTTATAGGTACAAATCATACGTCTGCTATGTAATCGGTGAGCGAACCGAACCAACCAATGTAGCACCAGGGTCACGGAGCTTGAAATGCTGACGAGAATGACAACAATGTAGGTCCAATAAAGAGGCACAACAACTTCATCTGTATATTATTTTCCCTTTCGCCGTGGTTAAACCTGATGCACCAGCAATGGCCTTGTGGACTCAAACGTGATCGACAAAAAAAAAGAAGCGGCTTTTGTTCATTTATGCTCCACAGCACATTTGTGACAGCCTTGACAACCACACTTCAAACTCATCAAACACTTAAGCATTAATTCCTGTACGCAACGGCAAATGAAAACGGAGCTGAACTGATTTCTCATATAATGTTCCTTGGATGTTCAGAGGCAACCTTGGCTGCCACGCAGTTTTCAGAGAATAGTCCCATTTACACAGTTGCCTTTACGTTTTCTGGCTTCTGGTTAGTCTTTCAACTGTGAGAAATGCAGTGACAAAGTGTGATGTTGATGATGTGACTTTTATGGACTAATCTTTTGACTGGCTACCTTTTACTTCTACTTCCACATTATTATTCGGAAGAAAATGTGCTTTTACTTGGGTTATCCTGCCCACACATGTACCTTTTTATTATGCTTTCCATGTTTTCAGATTGAGCGTGTCGTGATTTTGACAGTGCTGTCGACCATGACCTTGGCCTTGGACGCCGTGATGAATATCTGCATCACCTTTTTGCTGCGTGAGCTGTTAAATAATTTGCACTTTACAGCACTTTGTCCCGCAATGTTAACTGCCCCCGGCTGACCCCTTCGTGTTTGTAAAGACTTTACGTTTCTGTCGTGGCTTTAGCAAAGGCGCATCCTGTTAGTATCTGGAGCACTTACAAGCTTTACGTTTAAACACGTGTGTGATGTTTATCTTTGTATAATGTGTTTTAATGTTTGACTAGTTTTCTCAGAATTGCAAGACAAATTTACCTGCGGGTACAAATAAAGTAACCCAACCTAACTTAACTCCTTTGTGTGTTTTCTAGGAACACTCGTTTTTAGTTAAGTCGATTTAGATTATGTCTCATTTTGTTATTAGGCCCACTGTGAGTTGTGTTGGGGACAATCGTTCGTTTTTGTTGAACTTTGTAAATATTGTAAATAGCCGCATTTTGGTTATTTTTGTTACTCCTTTGTGAAATGTACCTTTTACACTCCTTTTATGTAATTACAACTTTATTTATCCGTAACTTCCCACGGTACAGTCAAAGATATTTAATAGTTTTCTTAAAGATCTTTGGGCACAGTGTTGTGATCACTCAGATCACTGAGGTCAGTGCACGAGTAGATAGCTCTCCAATAGCTTTCCAACTTTCCTATGCAAACAACCTGCATCTCTTTGAATAACAAGGCCCAAGAGGTCAGTATGCCAAAAATTAAATAGGCTCAACTTCTATTGCTTTAAAACAAATACACTTCAGAGCTCTTTTCTGTGTTCTGTCCATGACAATTCTGCAGGAAGATTTCATGCAATTTCACCAATCTGTGCCGTTACTGATGGTAAACTGGTAGAAAAATAAATGCACACGCCAGGGTCGACTGTGAATGAGGAAATATCGTGATTGTGAATGCATTTTTGTCCACTTTTTTCATTTTTGAGCCCTAATCTTTATGCGTCTGACCCACAGTCACCCTACGATGACAAGTCGTGATCCAAATACGACCTAGACTAAAATAAAACCAGCCCGACCACCACCAACCACTCGCTCAGTCACGACATTCATCCTGGCCTATTGTGCACGTTTTTAGTGGTAGGGGAAACCGGAGGAAACCCGGGGGAAGCTCAGCTAGGATTAAAAGTTGTAAGTAGCTGTTATCATTTTAAGTATTAGTTCTCACATCCCAAGACAGATTTAATTAGATGTATTTTGCCATGTTTTCTTATCTGATTTATTCATTTATTCATATTACGGTTTATTATAAATAACAATTTTAAGTATGTCGAATACAACAATTTTCGAAACGTTTCTTCGAATTAACGTTAAACAATTAGATGGAAACAGGCGACACATTATGTTTTATATAAAGTCGGCATCTCATGACACCAGTCTTATCCTCCTCCAGCAGGCGCTCGGTCACACATGCTCCACGCAGGCGAGATATGGAAATGTAGTCAAATGGCCAACTGGCATCGCTGACGGGATAAGAGACTGCACGGGCGCTGCCGAGGGAGTCTGCGGCTGTTATGTTATTGATTCAAGCCTTCTCCGCTCCGTTCTGTTTACCTCTTTGATGGTGGCTGGTTGTAAGAAATCCAAGCTGAGGTTGTTTTAGTCACAGAAATCTCAGAAGTGTAGAAAAATACTTAATATATAATGTCAAACTGAGAATGTCAAGAGAGGTGGAATGAATCTGATACAATACCTTAGAGAAAGGGATTAAAGTTAATACGATTTCCTCATACTGTATTCATGCAAACAACCAGGAGTATGAGCCACGTGGTTCATATTCATGGTGGAACTCATGAATATCCTTCAGTGTGGGAAATCTGGCGGCCATCTTATGACTGTCCAATTACCCATATTCAAATGTTGAGGGGACACACATTTTGAAAGAGGGATAATTGTTAGCTACACGGTCTTTCACATAAATGTTCGTGAGTGTAATTCCTACAATCTGTTCTGATCCAGTGTCCCACGTGTTAAAGGCCCAACAGTGCTTTTCTTCAGTCTAGTCTATTCACAAAGATTGTTGTTTTAATCTTCCATGCAAAAAGATCCGCGGCTGAATGCGTTATGTTCTTTGCTCAGAGTCCCGGAGTAGATGACATAACGCATCAAAGCTGGGGACCCGAAGCGTTTTCGAGTGGCTCTGAGTGTTGCTTTGAAAGGGCAGCGCTGGGGGAAGGAGCCGCATTAAGTGATATCATTGTGCCCAGTCGCATTCAAGTGTTGGTAAGAGCCCCCCGCGGCGCGCAGCCTTCTCCACTCCACAATTGAGCTTACCTTCTGGGTCAATCTGAGCCGCCGTCCAGCGCGCGTGACGTAAGAAGATGTTCAGAGCAAAGCTTGTTTGTTTTTTATTTCCCTTTCCGGGAAACCGTGACTCAGGCATTGATTCTCATTGATTGTTTGGACTTGCAGGTTTATGGTTAATATATCTGCAACTGGGGGTATAGGGTGACCGCCTCAAACATTATATTATCAATGCCTTAAATGCAGCTAATCTACGCATGTATAATTTCTTAACATTCGTAAACATTCGATTAAGCAGAGGATATGGGTAATATTTGGATATATTCAGCAAATTATGCAAAATAATTGACATAATTGTGTAAAACGGACAGCATTAATACGTAAAGTTTCATCAAAACATGCAGTTGAATGTGCGTTGGATCATACTTTTTGTATTTTTTTATGAATTTATGGCATAAAAGATCAAGAAATGTAGATTTAATGCTGACTCGGAACAATTAATGATTTTCAGTGATGTCTTAATTTCGGCACAAATCCTTTAATGACGCACAAAACTCAAAAACACCGGTGTATACTTTGTCATTCTCTATGTAAATCTAACTTTATTGAAAGCACAAGCGATCTAAATGGGTGTGGCGAGGGACGAAGGTCTAAATGGCGGTGCGGTGCAACCAAAATGCAAAGTTATTGGTGTGCCCTGATGTCTCTGGCTGTGACTCAACCCATTCATACTAGATTGCATTTTTCTGACCTCCCCGTATTCCCTCAAAGCTTGACAGTCTATGAGGTGAGCAGTCTCTCCTTCATAATGCTATGACGTGGAGGCGCCTGTCAGCCGCCTGGGCCCACGGGCTTGTCCTCATCACATGGCTGTTACGCTGACGTGTGATTGGCTGCCAGTTCTGATTATGATCACTGTTATTATCAAAGCTGCCGTCGAGCACGTGGTGTGGAGCCGCTCAAGGACACGGAGAAAGGGGCAGTGACTCATGAAACCAGTCCAGAACACAGTGTGAAATTGTTCATGTGCTACAACGCTTGTCCAAGTGCATCTATTAGCCAGTGTTGAGGTCTTTCCTCTTCTATGGACACCTACTGAGTGAGTGCTAATGATATAGTGGGAGGACAAGGCATATAGTTAAATGTTCTGTTACAGTATAAGACGTAAAAACACAATTGCACAACATCAGGGGTCAGATGTATTAATCGATAGCTTTGAGGAGAAAGATCGAAGGTGTTTATTGCGTGTTTCACAGTGTGTCATAATGTCTGCAGCACGCCGAGGGACTTTATGGAGTAGGCGCAAAAACACAGCGCGTTCATCTTGCTGTGGGCCAGGGGTGGAGCTCCTTTGTACACAATTCCTGAAAACTTCAAACTCATTGTGAATAGAGCTCAACAGTCCCGATCACCTCTGGTCACACGCCGGGGTCCGGAATTAAAAAATCCCATTCATATTTGGCATTGACCTTTCGGAAAAGAAGAATATCAAGAGCTTAAAAGAACAATAGTATCAGCTAAGTGCTTAACTCATAGACGTAAAACGCACAATTTTAAAGTGAAGATTTATCTAAAACTTCATAAACATTTTGGTTTATAGTTATAAAAGTATTACACCGAGTATTGTAGTGTTTCTTTTCTTGTGAAATATCCGTGCAATGGTCGCTAGTTAGTCAATGCAAAAGTCAGTGCAAAATATGAATGAGGCACTCAACACAAAACAAGTTTCATCCATGCATGTAGTTGTCCTTTGGACCATACTATGAATTTATGGCATAAAATATCCAGACATGTAGATTGCATGACGACTCAAAACAACTGTAATGCTTTTCAGTGACATTTAAGGCCTTAATTTTGGCACAAATCCTTTAAGGATTAATTCATGGCACTCAACCTCCCAACCCCGCCCAGTCCTCAAGTGGCCACCTCACCTTAAGTAGTGCACCCCCTTGGCCGCCCCATAGAAAAATGTCTGGCTCCACTTCTGATTGTGTATTGTGTTGTATTATTTGAAGTGGTAATGCAGCGTTAACACATTATAACTGTAAGTCTATATTTCAACCAATGCCCTCTCGAGCCACTCACATCAGTGCACTGTTCTTTCCATTTCAGATATGTTGTACACCTGTCTTCCCCATCTCCATCACAGCAGCAGAGTCATCGGCCACCCCACCCTCTCCATCTCCTTCCTAACCAAGTAACCGATACCATAACACAACTTATCGATGTGTTATCCTGCAGACTTTTTGTAGTTGGTGTGGGAAGGCTAGTTTGTTTTCACCCAAATGTTGGCTCTACAGTGATCATTCCTGTGATGAATAACTGGCACATTAGCGCACATGTTATTCCTGCCGATGACTTTGATTGACAGCTTCAACACCTGCTGCCTGTTTTGTGGACACATTTTGAAATGTTCTTGCAAAAAAAAAAAAAAAAAATCTTTTCATTGAAGAGGCACACTTCTCTCCTTTTGGCGTTCCCCTTTCAAGCTTGTCACAGCGAATCACACGTCACAGCGTTGAGTGGGCACAGATTTTGAAGATGCTCTTGATGCACAGGCCCCATACTGTATTGTCCTTGCACCGAGACATGTCCAAGATGACCTGGAAATGAGAGATCTGTTCCAATACTCAACTTCTCTCCCTTTGGCTCACAGCGGTCCTTCTCCCACCGCTGCTGCTCCGGTGCCAGTGTGTTCCCTGCATCTTCCCAGCCTTACGTAACGCTTCTGAAGCAGGCTGCCTTCACGGCTTCATTGAGCTTTAGTGATGCCCATGGGGGTTCGGCGTTAAGCTCTGCAAACGGCGCCGTACGGAGATAAAGCCAAGCGGAGTCTCTTCTACCTGACCCATCCAAGTGAAATGAATAGGCCCGATGTGTCTGCGCCTGTGCCTCATAAGGAAACATTGTGTTCCCTTTATCTGTTTTGCGAACTAATGCAGGGGGTGGAGAGTTAAAAAAGCTGCATGCTTTAATGGGCTGGTGAGGGAGAGAGAGGATGTAGAGGCACTAATGGAATCCGCCGTCATCCAATCATTTTCCAACTCATTCGGCCACTGACGCAAGTAAGTAGGGCCTCGTTTTGACGCAATAATAGTGATCGTTTACAAAAAGGTCGATTTTACCGGGGGAGTCGTGGTAAGGCAACACCTGCGCCCGTGAGTGACAGATCGGCACCGGATCGAAAAGGGAGCGACTAAACTGAGGGACACGGTGGCGGTTTGCAGAGCAGGCCACATGGGGCTCACTTGCATACAGTTTGCATCTTTCGCTCGTGTCCAGGTCGAAGGAGCCGCTCGAGTTTTAAAGGGGACAACTCATGCAAATCATCTTTGTTCGTCTAAAACAGCAGCGTCCAAATGCAGCATATTGAAGATTATACAGCATGGAGGGCCACAGGTTGGTGGTCAATGCTCTCAAAAGTCAATTTGAGAGAGCTTTAAACCAGTCCTCCCACACCTTTATTTAGTAAGTAAGTAAGAGCTTTATTTGTACAATTTTACAACGAAATTGTGTCCTGGTGTTGGTCCTAAGCCGCTGCGACTGAGCCAACCTGACCAGCATGTTTTTGGAAGTAGGGGAAATCGTAACATCCGGAGGAAACCTGGCTGGCTGCCTTCAGTGCTCCTCAGATCCTCTGAAACAGTGCGCCACCTCCTGGATTTGTCCCCGTTTCAGAGCGTGGTGTCCTGCACTGGTCAGCTCCTCTACCTGCTCCTTCCTTTTCCAGCACAGCTCCCTCCGCCCCACAACAATCTTTCACCATCTTCTGGGGAGAGTGTAATCTGTTTTATTCTCCAGTGAATGCCCATTAGCCAGAACAATAGTAGGGATGTGTGGCTTAGTCTTCCCAGATACCTCCTTGTTTGTACTGTAGCTCCTCTTTTGACGCCTCCATTTAGGCCTGGAAGCTCAATGCAGCTTTGTCTCACAATAAAATGTTTTTTGAGGTTTTAATCGTGTCGAATTATTGAACGTACAATTTCTGGCGATGTGTCCCATTCAACAAGAAGGACCGGATTTGGCCCCCAAGTCGCACTTTGAGCTCCTCTGATCTTAAACACACTTGAGATTAAACATTTCCTGGATATTGTGACCCAATTAATTAAACTTTGTTAGACCTGTTGCGTCTCAGCAAGAGGGTCCAGAGCGATTGATCCCTTTTCATGTCGAAAATGCATGTTCTCCCCCATGTCTGTGGGTTTCCTCTTGGTGCCCCATTCATCAACCGAAAATATGCAAAATATGTTCATCTTTCTACCACCCTGGTACTCCTGACCAGGGACATAGCACGAGGCCTGGAGATAGGTCCCTATGGTCTACACCAGGGGTTCCCACCCTTCAATGCCCTGCGACATTGAAGGATGGGTCAAACGCAGAGGACAAATGAACCTACAGGGAAAATAAAATATGCCCTAAAGCCTTAACCCTATAGAACATAGTCTATGTCTAAATCCATTACCGATTGGGCCACTTGTTTTCAATGACCGTCTTGAAGCATGATGAGCAAAATGAAGCAAATACCGACAGATAGACTCTTGCCTGTGATGAAAATAATTAGTAGCCGCTCTTGGCACTGTTCATGTTTGGTGTTCTTGATCTAAAAATACGAGCGGCACCAAAAGCAGCTCTGTGTCCCACGCTTCGTCTGCCGTGAGTCCTGCGTGGCTCATTATAGCCGCTGACCCGGTGTAGCCCTGTCTGTCTGTCTCCAGGCCCCTGCCCTCCACTTGCCCCCTCTACCTACCTACCACCACCACTAGCTGCTCTGTCACTGCCCCATCCCGGGTTCGCACCGTCTGCTCTGCCCCGGGATACAGCTATTCTATTATGGATTAGGCATCTCAGGTGACCCCCTCCCCCCGTTCCATAAACACTCGGTTATCATTAGGGATCCAGTGTCTCATTATAGCCCCATTCAGGTGCTCGGTTATTGCCTTTGTGACTGTAGCGGACCACTGCTCTCTGCGGACACATTGATCTTTGGGCATCATTCATTTGTGAGTCAACCTGTTGTGACTGGCCTGCATAGCATAGTTAAACCAGTGTCATGTTATGTATCCTTGTGCGATACACAAAAGAAGAGTGATGGCTGCAAAGATTTGTCGCTTTTTCATGCCGTTGCAAAGGCCCAAATCTATGTTTTAAATATGAGCCTCGATTTGCACATTCTAAGTAGAGCTTTGGGGAAATGTGAATGACCCTTCCCATCCTACAAACAGTGAGTTCAAACTTCTACCCTTGGGAAGCATCTATGGTCAAATCAGTGAAGAAAAACATCTCTAAGAACAACTTTGTCTAGAGCAGTGAATGCTGCTTTGAGAGAGGTTGCCCTGTTATGTCCTTTGGCCTGATTAACCAATTTTTTTAAGCAAAGAACACTTGATGTTATTATGTTATGAAATGGCTGTGGGCAGGAGTAAACACTTTAAGGTGGATAATAATGTTTTTGTATTCATAATACTCTCATGGAATGCTAACTACTAGCCTACTAGTTCATGATTGATCAAAAGGTTTTATAATTACAATCACAAGAAATGCTGTATGTATTTTAATGAAGGAGGACAACATATATTTCATTTTGCTTTCAGAAAACTACAGTTACAGGGCCTTTAAACTATTGAAATCCCTAGGCCATGCTTTTACTCACATATAGCCGAGCAGTAAGTAGTGCGGCGGTCAAAACTGTAGGTATCTTGAGAGTTCACAACTTGCAATATAGCATATACCTTTTCATAATGTCTGTTCAAAGGAAACCAGACACTCATTCGGTGGTAGCAAGTTTCAGCCGTTGTCTCAGGTTTTCATTTTAGAGTCTGTGGTGCGTAGTGTGTAGCAGCAACGCAAGTCTCCAACACGAGCAAAGAGAAGAAAAGGCTATTTTTAGTGGCACAAGCTTTGCCTCTGTAAGTTTAGCTTCTGACCTTCCATTAGCGTAGGACTGAGCGGAGCTGCTTTTGTCCACATTGGGCATTACAAGTCAGTCCCCTTGAGCTCTTTCTTTAGTCCTACTGCGAAGATGTAGTCTGGTTGCTGGGGAGCTCGAGGTTGTCAGTAGATACAATGACTTTCACTTACATTGGCAACTTTGTGTTGTTTTGGAGACTTTTTGATCCCAAGGCCAAACAGAATATTTCAGCTCTCTAGCAGTGATTTGTGTCAAACTTTGGGCCACTGGAAACACCAGCCTGACAAGGTTGTTTGTCTTTGGCTGCACAATATATTGCCAAATTGTCTTTATTACAATATTCCATGAAAGAAGGTCTTCCATCTGACTTAAAGGAATAGGCCACTGTTTTTACATACTGAGATAATATGTTCTTACCTTAGACGAGTTGATGCGTAACTATCTGGTCTTTGTGCGTGCGCTCATTAATGCAAATGTTGTTCGCATTTAGCCTCTCCCAGCATAGGTATAACTCCAAACTGTTGTGAAGTTAAAAGCTACCCAGCTGTTCCACGTTTTTCCTATTTAAATACAGTTACATGATCCAATTCTAGATTTTCTAAGCAGATAAAAAGGGGTACTATATTGTAAGGCGTAATAATAACATAGGAGTACTTCGACGTCCTTACAGTAAAGTGAGATATTACTGCGTGGATGTCGAAGTGCTCCTATGTTATTACGCCTTACAATATAGTAGGGGTGTTCAATCCACCGATATATCGCGATATTACGTCGCGCGATTCTCGTATCGATACAAAAAGCACCCGTATCGATATTTAAACATCTATTTTGGGGGAAATATTCATTGCAGCCTCTCTCTCTTTGGTCCTGCACTTTTACTCCCGCCCGCTAGATGGCAGCGCACCGCGCAGCCCGCTTGAGTAACACTAGAATCTATAGAGTTAGAGAAACACAGGAAGAGCTATGAGGCGCTCCGGGGCTCTTTTAAAACTCTACATTTGGATGTATCATTGAACCGTTTCAACACGATATTTGTCAAGAAATGTGTTGATCTCAGTCAGATGAGGACTTCGGTGATGCTTGCGATATTTTGATCTATATATTTTGCAGCCCAGACACCTATAGCTCTATTTTATTTTCTATGTATCTTCATAGTGTGTTGTACATAATATAATCTGCAGTGATTTATGTACCATGTATGAAATCTATAAAAATACAAATTCCAAAGTTTCAATTTGAGCAACACTTTTCATAATTTAGTTCCTCTATAGTCTTGTTTGGGTCCTGATATAGTTTTTTTTAGTTAAATCTCTTTTCACGATTGGCTAAAAACAGGCAACAACAGTATTGAAATAATCGAGACAATTATTGAATACAAATTTTTTTCTCATATTGTGCTTTCCTGTTCTTCCGTACACCATGCAAATGTATGAAAACATGCTAAAAAAAATTTAATTGAACATTTAATGAGTCACAGGATACCACCATGCCAGTACAGACGGCAGATGGCCGATATTAGCAAACCAAATGAGATGGCAGTGGCCCTGGCTTTTGAGGCTGCTTTCATTTAATTTGATCTTAAATATGAAAAACCAAAAAAAAAAGGGAAAAAAAAGGAAAGGGAAATGCATCTGTTTAATTAAGAATGATCCAAGTTGCCCTACTGAAAATGCGGCTTCCTGCTGTTAGCTTGCAGCTAATTGGGTACAGTGAGTAGCCCCCAGTGCTTTCCATTTTTCAGATGATATGGGGAGTGGTTTTGCGCTACAGAGCTGGTGCCATGTGGGTAAAGTGTTTTCCCCAAAGCCACGGCAACAGTTTTAGCTCCCGATGTGGTTTGAACCAGCGACACAACCGCGCCTTGGTCACCTAACACAAAAAAGTGCCGCACTTGCACGTTATACACAAGCTCCGATGTTTTTTCATGTGTTCGGTTTTCTGCGAGAACTGGCCGTTTTTTAATTTATTTATTTATTATCACCAGTGGCACAATGTTAAAAAAAGAAAGAAAAACAACAACCAGAGAGCCTGCTAATTAAAGGCTATAGGCGGCTGTTTGTATTCAACCAAAGGATCCTCCTCGTTAGTCCGGCAGCCAGTAATTAGGGAGAAAGCTCCAGCCGAGGCGGTTTTCTCCAGTACGAAGGATCTCATCTGCACAAGTACAATAGAAAGACATGCTTTTGATCTCACTGCTGTAGATACAGATGGATAATAGACGCGCAATAATCTAGGGCAGAACAAAACAGACATGTGCCGCTTACCTTTAGAGAGATGAGGCTGACTCAGAAAAGCGACTGACCTCTTTTTGCGACCGAATGTTGAGATCAGCAGGATGTACTCTGTGAAATGTGCGTGTTGGGAAATAAAAAAGCACTCTCCTGTCATGCTTTTGTGTGTGTGTGTGTGGGGAGGGGGATGTTGAAAAGGTGTGTACAGGATCCCGCTTTTGATCTGAAGTAATATTTTGGAGGGAGCGGCCTGCCTGTATTTGCACATGTAGGCCAAAGTTGGACGTGTACAATGAAAAACCGAGACTTCAAAGTTTATTATTTTGGGTACATACCATAGACTGTATAAAGAATAGACAGCTCCTCCTCACTCCTCCCCGTTTACCAAAATGACCACGTTCGTGGGGGAAATCATGGCGGATTTACAGACTCCTCCTCTCCAGCTCTGACGTTATTCCTAAAAAGGGCATAAGGCGGGGATCTTGACTGTAGACCCGGCCCTCCTTGGCCCTCGCGGGGCGTGTAATGGGCGTGTATTTCTGTTGTAATCACGCCCATGGCCAGGCAGCGACGTAAACGGCCTGTCAATCAAAGTCAGGCCCTCATTAATTATGCAAGATTTCTAAAATGTATACTACGATAACCAGCCAGGTGCCCCAGATTGTTTTTAACCCAGCGTAATCACAGGAGGAATATCTAGCTCTAGCCACTTCTAAACCATTAAGCACCGGGCATTAAAGTTGTTTTTAACGTGTCTAAAGTCCAATGCATTGCAATGGGGGAATAGCGGTCATATGGAGGTACTACAGCAAAGGTGGAGCAATGGCGGCCTCCAGTGTCGTAGTCAAAAAGCCCATGTGGATTCATGTGCCTGCGCCCTCTGGTGGTAATGATCGGTAACGCATGCCGAACATCATGAACAACGGTAATTTCGCTTGGAACGCACAGATCCCTTTTTACGTACGAAATGAGAAACTGCAGGGGAAAAAAATCAACCAAAGTGACCAGAATTTCTCAGAACTCCATAAACCGAACTAAATCACTTATCCGGGTATGTTTGTAGCAAAAGATCAGTGTTATAACAGAGGCTCAAAAAAGTTGATCTTACATGATATGCCGTTACTGTTTTACTATACCTTTATAAAGAAACTTAGGCGCCTGGAAAAGCACTATGACTAACGTACTATTATTATATTGTTTCATCCCTAGTATCTACCTGAATGTTGCGTATAAGATTCTCACTGTGACTCACGCTTCCTGTCATTTCCACAGCAGAAGCTCATCAAAGAAAGGTGATGGCACAGTTATTTTTATCAGGTGCATCTGAATCAGAGGCGGAGTACTGTATTTGAGGAGATAGGAGTCATATGTAGTTCAGGGAAACCATATAAGCCCTGTATCCAGTCGCTGGGTATCCTACGCCGGCCAATCACCGGGCAGCTCCAGCCACCCACCTGGCGACTGGGGCGCTGAGTGGGAGGGCTACACCGAGAGGACAGCTCTGATCCACACATGCATTAGCATTCACTTTCATATTTATAAGACTGTATTACGCACATCTACGCCACGGGGAAAAAATATATTTGCAGCAATTTATTTTTGTAGACGTAACAGCACAATGGCGGCATGTGAGGTTAAGGTACATTTCTATAAGAGAGTATAAAAACATGTAACACTCTGACAGGTTGACAATGTGTTGTAAGGAGAGAATAGAGATTGATAGATTTGTTGAGAAAAGAGGTCTTCTCTTGGGGCCTTGACACTGTGAAGTGAGGAAGATGAAGAGGCTGAGGTGGCTGAAGGCAATGCTGGCATTACCTTCAGGAAGCTTACAGGCTAAGATCAACTTTATTGTTCCCATGGGGAAATTTGAACATTTGATCCATCGTTCAATGCTGCTTAGGCCGGGATCACCAGGTTCACTGTATTCCCGCGGGATAGGACGGCCTTTTGATCGGAACACTGTCCTGTCCTCTGTGACGTAAGTCTGAGTCCCAGCACTGAGAAAAATATTACTACTACTACAAAAAATAATCTATTCATAGCAAAATTCTTGATAGAAAAAAATAATCAAATTTTGAACCTCAAATCGGAGCCAAATCTGCGAGAGAGAGATGAGGGGGCGGGTCCTGATCATTAGAGGAGCACAGAGGCTTTAAAACCGAGCAAAATACATTGGAAATTACAGTCCAAAATGTCCATGGATTTTGGCCTGCGTTTGAGAAGATTTCTGGCAGATTTGGCTGCTGATGCCTGGCAGCTCTGGTTTGGGCAACCATTCAAGAGCACTGCACACAATGAGTGCCCTAGAACCCCTCTGCAGAGCCTGTATGATACTAATGTTCCCCCATAACAACCGTACCCAGACACCCAGCTACCAACTGCAGATGTCACTTAGTGAAACTCCATAGTTGCATCAGACTTTCTGATCATTTCAGTCCCGCAATCTTGAGTGTGATTTTATCAAATTTTTAGCCAGATGCCCATCCTCCCTCCCCAGCGTTCCGAGGTAGGACTCCGCACCAGGAGACGTAGTATGCATCAAGTGATTATTTATCAAACAAGGTCAGAAAGTGGGTGGGATGGAGAGATGAATCGGTGCGCGATTATGTAAAATATTGATGGATGGATAGGATTTTCCTAACATCAGTCATCATTCCTTGGAAAGCGTGGTCTTTGAAGCCATTTTCTTTGAAGCCTATCCTTAGATGCTGAAAAATGTACACACCATATTATAAAGCTGAGCTGAATTTTGAAAAGTCTCTCCTGTTTTTGCACTCGTCGTTGCGCTCGAACAGAAGCGTCATTATCCTCTTTCCTATTATTATTTTATAACTTTCTATCAACAAGGAATGAATGATAATTGTTAAATGTCGAGCTTTCACTGGTTTCGAATGTGCATGTCCTATCAATGCATTATTTATTATCCTTAATAACCTTTCCCGATTTCCTTTTATTCACCTGCCCTGCTTTGCCACACCTTTATCCATTCAGCATTTGATCAGGTATGAAACCATTTCCTTCAGCGAGATAAACGCTTCTCTTTCAAAAAAGCTATTACGCACAAAGACATAATCTCTGTTGAATAGTGCTGATGTTTTTCATGACAGTGTGTTTCCTCACCGCCTGCGCAGCTCTGACACTTGGCCCTCTGTCAGTCACACAGCTGCGGATAAGCCCCGGCTGACTGTTGGCTGACCGTCCCGTCCTGGGAATCAACGCGCCGCTCTCGCCACACGGGCCGCTGTCAGCGCCTTTCACACGCAATATTCTCCCAAACTCACTGTCCTCCCTTCAACCCCCGACACTCCAAAAAAAGAAAAAAGAAAAAAAAAGAATACATAAAATGCCTCGACACCAATGAAATTGTTTGTTATTGAGCCAAAGCGCAACTCACACATTCCAGCCTGATACGACGGCCTTTGCAAGAGGTAATAAAGCAACAAATGTGGTGATTCAAAACTTTCCAAATCACAATCCTGTAAAGTCATTAAAACGGATGACTTGTTTCAAATTACAGTTTCCTTCGTACTTTTATTCATTTGTTTTTCTTCGGATTCTTACCCCCCTCGGGCATGAAACGAGGCCCGGAGCGGATTGCAACAAAGCACTGAAAGAGTCTCTGCGCGGCGGCGAGGACTGACAGCACAAGGAGAGACGAGACGGAGGCGCCGAAGGGGTCAGGACACGACCATACAAATGCGTGATCTAAGCACAAACCGCCGCTGCGCCGCGTCGGGATAATGGAATTGTTCCTGGCAGCCGTGAGACAGCGCAGATTATTTTAGGCTGAGCTTTATTGAATTATTAAATCTGGAAACGGGGGGGGGCGTGAGCAGAAGCAAGCAGTCATTTTGTCAGTTTAGGCTGTGAGAATTGGTCACAGTAACTAGAAAAGATCGTATAAATGGCCGACGAGGGTGAACCGTGTGCAACTAATCGTACGTTTCCAAGACGGATTACTGTGGAGCGTGTGCATGTTTTCCTTGTGTGTCTGGTACTCCATCCCTTTGATGACCAATAGCTCCAACTCGGTCCTCCTTCTGACTGGCGTGGTGTTTCATAGGTTTTTGAAGGCGCCCTGTTGTTGTGTGTGTATGGCTTTGGTTCCGACGCTGCACACGTTGAGAACCACTAGTCTAAATGAATGCGTCTCACGTGTTCATTGGATAGAACTGAATGTGTAAAATGTGTCTCTAGCCAAAGGGACCAACTTGTTCACACAATGGGCGCTGGTGTCTCTGTCTGACTGTAGGCCTAAATTAGCTGAAACTCGATTACCTGTAAAGAGCAACAGCGCAGACAGCTCTGGCTACATCTCCTTAAGCCGCCTATTCACGAGGACTTCTTCAGTGTCGAGGTACATTCCAGCCCATTGTGTTTTTCTCCGGCGCAGCTCATATTGGCCATGAATAATTGAGCAGCCAGCCAAGCACGTGTACGTACATTCTGGAGGCTCAGTCCGCGCGGCGCTGGATCTGATGTCAACCCAGTCGGCAAGAAATCACATTATGTAACGTTTAGCGCTACACGGGATAACTGTTTCCTGTGGCACACAGAAGCCCTAGTTTTCACGCCTGTGTACCATATCTGCTGAATTTTATTAAAGAGGGATTCGATTACAGCATTCATATATCCAGAGCAGAGAACATGTACTTCAGAGGTCTCCCCATAGGCTTTCTACATTTTAAATAAGCCTGAGAATGAGTCACATTTACAGAAACGTTTTGTCTTCACGATGAGGACATTGAATATCACAGTCACTATCTGCATTCACGTAAATCTAATGACAGCCCGGCGTGACAGTGGCTCATATTGCGGAGCTGCTTGTCATATCCACCTTATTCCTGCGGCGGCTTATGTAGAAACGAGGATGGGGGGAATTTCCAGTGAGAGCCATTGGTTTCCAGGGCGAGTTTTGGTTTCACATAGCGGTTTATTTTCACATTTTAAGATGATTGTCCAAACGATCAGCCTCCGTAACATTTGAAAAGATGTCCTCGCGCAGCTCTGGAACACGTCACGCTGTTCGTGGTTTATTGACAAAACAGAGAAAATGACACTTGTGGCTCTGGAACATGTTTTGGGACATGCTAAAACTGGCCTTAAACTGACATGTTTGAGGCGATTTTGAACATGCTAAATGCTACTGACGCACATACATGTATGAAGAAAGCCTTAGCCCACGGAGGTAAATAAACACTGTTAACACACGACTGACTGACCTGCTCACACTGTACGAGTGAGTTGACCCGAGCCCCGTGAGGCCACACAAGCTGAACTGGGTCTGAATACATGGCATTTTAAATACTTAGATATGCAAAGAGAATTCCAACTTTTTTCTGGTCGTTTTTTGTGCAAAACCTCTGACCTAATCAAACTACAGACATGGCCTTTTTCCACGTGGAGCGGCGTATGTAACGAGGTTTCGTAAACAGACTTTCGCTCAGTTTAATCTGAAAATGTGAAGATCTCCACGGATATTTGACCAATCAACAAGAAACAAAAAGACTGTTTTTATGCTGACAATCCATTCTCTAAGCCTAAAGTAGCACATCTGAGCAAAGTCTGTGTGAAAGATCGCAGAATTAGAAATATCCACAGAGGTTAACTGGAGACAACTTGGCCAACACGTCCACGGGTCAGAAAACTCTTCGACGGAGCGATTTTCAGTCATAAGTTTATTGTGAGCAGTTAATGACGGCTCGTAGTTTGGTCTCAGCTGTGACGGCTCGTGTTTCCACATAGTCTGCGCCTCTAAAGCTCATACAAAGTGGATTCAAGCGAACGGTCTCCATGCAAACAAACAGCGGCCCCGGTCTTACCGGAAATCGCCCACATCTACCACGCAAAGGCTCATGGGGCGTAGGAATAAGGTGGATAACCAGGGCCCATTGGTGCAGACTGCCATTGTTTTATTCGGTGGGACGCTTTACCCCCGGTGCCCGCGTGAGGATGTGGTGAGTGCGAGTGATTGATTGGTGGTGGCCGGACGGGTCGATGTTGCAGATTGGCCGTCGGCCGACTACTTTTGCAGTGAAGCTTTTAAATGTCTTGGTCATCGGTCATGTCAGCAAATTCTTTCGGAGCTCAGATGATTCAGTAACATATTCTTCTGGCACGGAACAAAAGAATCAACTCCCGCAGCATGGACTATCCGTAGCAAACTATTCTACCCCCATTGGAACCGTTTACATCCTCGTTGTAAGGAGGAAGCAGGAGTTACATTATCAATATTTTGCGCTGTATTTTATTTGTTTGTTGCGCCGAGTTTCTCTTGTATTGCACATTCATGTAAACTCATGAACAGACTCCAAGGTCAGAGGTGCGGTCCAAATATTTAGCTGCACCCCTCCCGCCGGGACTCGTCTGCTCTCCCTTCAGACGTCCTTGCCGCGTTGTGTGCGTCTCCGTCTCCGTCGGCGCCACTGCATTATGTTGCATTTGCATCTGTGCGCCACTGCATTGCCGCCTCTTGCTTTTCTTCTTCTCCATCCCTCCTCCCGTCCTGCCACTTCTCATCTCTCCTTCACCATCTCCCTCTTTTCAGCGTCAGCGTGGTGCCAGTCTCTATCTGTTATTATTTCTTTAATCGTCAAACCCTACTCCGAAATCTACAGACGTGTGGAACCATCCAGCATGTGGGAATATGCATCAGTGCCAAGGAAATCCCTGCAAGTGGAGAAACCCATCCCCCCTTCTATTTCCAATACCTCTTTTTCTACCAGCTTCACTCCTGTACTTCACTTTTTCTTTTTTTTTTACCTCTTTCACATTGATTTACCGGGCATTTTTCCGCCTCCTGTCCGGCTTGTTTATTCCCAGGGGAAGAGCTGCTGATGCAATCCACTGCATCTTCCATAAAAGGACTTGCCTGCACAGGATGAAAGCCCCCAAGCATGGTTTTTGTACGTACGTGCATTTAAATGTGTGGCGTGTGCAGAAAAAAAAAAAAAGTAGAGCCGGGGGATGTCCGCTTCAAAACATTCCTACGCAGACAATGACAGCACAATGCAGCAGACGTGATTATAATGGCAGAGGTTAGTGCATGTAAGCCCGGTGCCCCCCCCCCAGTCACGCAAATGTTGTTTGCATTTAGCCTCTCCCAGCATATCCATAGCTCCAAACTGGGGTGAAGTTAGAAGCGACCAAGCTGTTCCACGTTTTCCCTATTTGAATACGGTTACGTGAAAAGTCACACGATCCAAGTCTAGTTACACAAAATTAAACATGTCGATTTTCTGAGTGCATAAAAAGGGGGACTATATTGTGAGGCGTAATAATAAAGGAGCACTTTGACTTTACTGTGCGGACAAAGACCAGACAGTTGCGCATCAACAAGAACATATCTCAGTATGCAATCATGGTGGCCTATTCCTTTAAGTAACTTTTTACTTTGTTTTCTTTTTCCACTGTGAGTAACTTTGTAAGTGATACTTTGTCATGAACATGCCACGATTTTATTCATTGAACCTAACTTTCTTGGAATAACTTCATACATTTTTAGGGTGTCTTCTTTGGAAACACCAGAATTCCCAAGGTACTAGAAGTTTTGTTTGCCAGATTACATCAAAACGCTCAGATACTTGGTACGTTTTCTTGAGTAATTATCTGGATGACTACCTTTTACAGCTTGAAGAAATGCTACTCCACTTGAGCAAATATTTTTAGCTGTTCAACCTGCCAAGAACAGCCCTCTCTGCTACTCACGGCTAATTCACCGAATGACTACCAACTCAAATCTGCTGTTGTTTGGTCAGACACCTCAGCCATCTTGCCTGTTTGTCACATTTACTTCTGGCACAGGACTAAGCATTCCCAGAACAAAACCAGGGTTGGGATTTCAAACCTCAAGATCTCTTGTCATCTGATGTCAAACATATAAGCAAGCCTGGCCCTGGTTATTCCCAGAAGATCGTGTGGGAATACCGGGTGCTGTACGTTTGGAGCGATAATGGCTCAATGGTTTAAGCTTTGGTGCATACTGTCCTTGGAAAAGACTAAACTCAACTTACTGTGTGTGTACAAATGTGGTGTGTGACGTAATTGGTGGTGGCTGGATTGCACAGATTAGTCAGTCTACCCCAGGGCAGCTGTGGGTACCGACCCAGCTTGCTATGAGGAGAATTAATAAACAGTGGTGCTTTATGAAGCGCTCTTTGACTACGCTATACACATGTTCTCTTCGCCGATTGCCTGCTCCAGTGACCGTATGTAGCTGGTAAAGTCAGGAAGGGCATCCCACATCACAATCTGCTGTTTTCTGTAGCAAACAAGAGCAATAAAAAGTGCAGCTTGACCCTGTTTACCTTCCAAATAGATGCTATATTAAAACTCTGGTGATGAATTAGCAGCTGTGGTCCCAGACCCCGGTGGTGACAGAATATTAAAGGCCTGTTTGCATTGGCTGCAGTTTTTTCATTAGGAGGAATCTTATATCATCACCTCTGAATATTGCATGGGGTTTGGGGAGGCAGGCTGTCCTGACACCGCCGTAATATTTCACAACAATCAAAGATGGATGAGCCTATTCTTGCAGCAGGTAAACATAGACGCAGGACGGAGGAGTCACCGAGTTTGTCTGCACAGCTTCGCCGCTTTTTTTTGACAGCTTTATCAAAATATAAACGAAAATCTTTAAAATATGACATATCAAAGTACTCGGGAATTGCTCTGTATTGAAGATGGTCTTTGGTGTTAAGGGAACAGGCCCTTTTCACTCATCAAAATGGTCTATTAACATTATAAAAAAGCTTTTATTTTAAAGGTCTATGGTAAAAGGTTAACATAGTCTAAACACTTTGGTGTTTAGAAAATGCAATACTGATCTAAAACGGCTGAAACTAAATATTCAATCGTCTCACATCTGATTTTCAAGAAATCTGGCCTGAAAGCCCCACCCTCCTCTTGCTCCCCTTTACTGTGCAGCTGTTTCAACACAGAGAAACAAAAGGCCTGTGGCTATAGTGAAGCTATAACAACTGCTTTTACTTCGTAATGAATGGATTAAGCTCAAGTGAGGAAAGCATTTCCTGGATACATAGCACGCTAGGAAGTGTTTTTGTGAGCTACCACTGCGGTGCTAATAATAGCCTCAGTGGGAAGATTCAAAGATTACTCAAAGATGTGCGAGCGAGTGGGTGGGAACACAACTTCAGGTATGGTAAAAGGCCCTAAAAAGCTGCATAATTCCCCGCCCTTTAAATCGTCAGCCACACACGTACAGCTGGCAGTCTCGGGATTAAGGCTGCACATGTACTGTACCTCTCGGTTCTCCACTCCTGGCTGTCCAATTTGCTGAATGTCTCTCCCCGCTCTACACCTCCTTACAACCTGTGATGTCCTGTCAAAGAAAGTTTGCACAGGCCAAAAAAAAAATATCCTCAAATAAATAAATCTTTGGCAGCAAAGTATAAGTAAGGTATAAGTCTTTGCCACTTATACCGTCAATTCAAACTATACACCTCTCAGACCTCAAGTGGGCGCTCTTATTAAAAGCAGGGGAAGAGAGAGTGATTGGGGTCCATAAAATGAAAACGCACTGCAAGACAAACGCGAGTCTGCTGGGTAAATTAGGGTAAAGAGAGAGCGCCAGGGCCAGAAATCACAAGAGCTCGCTGCCGCTATTAGAGACTGGAGCCAGAGTTAGGGAGAGCCCCTTTAATTGAAAAGGCACCAGCTGATTTAAGACTGGCGTTTGGTGATGGGGCAGTGGGGGATATAGTGGAGTGCGTGAGGGATGGGGGAGGGGGGGTGCGAGGGGATGGGGGTGTTACGCTGCATTGCAGAGTGAGAAGTGCCCTAGCCTATGCGGCGTTTCGCAGCTCCTCCATCTCCCCAACCAACAACCAACTGAGATTAGCGCAACACAATGACAAACAAATTCAGGAAAGCAGGTGCGTCATGTTGATGCCCATTGCAGTCCGGACCCATTACAGGTTTAGTCCACGTTTTAGACCTGGTTCTGTTCGGATTTCCTGACAGGATTTAGGCCTAGATCGGCCCTGATTTAGTTCAGACCTGTTTACTCCTAGTTCAATCCCCATTTAGACCTGATTTCGAAAATTGTTCCCTGTTTGTGTTGCTTTTTAGTCAGACCTCAGGATGCCCTGACCTCTAAAACGTCTTTTGCCCACCCCCATGAAGCTAATTATCAGTGGTATGATTTCTAAAGGGATGCAAATACAGACGAAATACGCAACACAGAGGGAGAGATTGTACATATGCAAGGACTTGGGGGAGAGAGTTTCG
The DNA here is from genome assembly GCA_021464625.1 of Proterorhinus semilunaris. NCBI lineage: Eukaryota > Metazoa > Chordata > Actinopteri > Gobiiformes > Gobiidae > Proterorhinus > Proterorhinus semilunaris. The sequence goes on from CM038359.1 coordinate 23,022,107, forward strand.
GAAGATGAAATTTGTGGAAGTGTTGGCATCAGCGTGGGTCGGTGTGTGTGTGTAATTTGGAGTGCGCTTGGTGAGCTATAAAAGGGCCTATGCGCACTTCTTTATTACAGCTGGTGACAATGTGCGAACAAAACTGAGCTGTTGATGCCATCGGGACAGGCAGTGCTGCTAACGTCGCCTTTTAGATAGATGTCACGCGGCATAGCACTTACAGAGGTGTTTAGTGTTAAATATAAAGCTGCTGCTGGAAATGAAAGATGACATGCATGTGTCGGTGATGTAGAATGAGAAATACTGAGGTCCTATGAAGCTGAACTCAGGATCACTGCATTGATTGTAACAGACTCAGGTTGGGTTTCCTGTTTTATCAGTTGATAAACCTTGAAAGAACTATTCCCTAGAAAAGGTTTGTGACTTATGGTTCTGACCCCCAGTTTCAGCCATATTTAAACTGGAACCGACCAAAGTTCAGCCCTAATGGTGAGTCCCGAGTCCCGAGGGAGAAAAGCCAGTCTCGCTTCTCCTTCATGCAGCTGGACAGTACTTCACATGTGCTCCCTCTGTCTCGTACTTTACACACAACTCTTCTGTCCAACCACTTCGACCCAACATGGGGTCTGCCGCTGTGCCGCAGTCCTCGCCAGGCGACCCTCGCTGTGGAGGTGATGTACTATCCAGGGGACAGCTGCCCGCCTCTGCCTGACACCCGATAGTGTTGGCCGGTCAATCCTTCTCGCGTTTCAGCCTCCGCAGTGTGCTGCTTCATTTACACGTGAAATATTGATGTGCTTAATTTAAACCCCAGGGTGCTCAGGTGTCCCTCCCCACGCCGGGCCGTTTGCCTTTCCCAGTGAATCTGCAGACTCAAGCCCCGCCTGGTCTCGTCTGGGATTGGCTCTTGGGGGACGTGCATTTATCTCTCATTTGTTGTGTGGTAAATTCAACTACAAGACAAGCGTTACAAGCGTCGGAGTAGCACGGCAGCGTGTTAAGTCACGGGCAGGTTGTCCCAGATGTCAATCAAACCTCACGACAGCGCGCATTGGCTCAGAGCTCCTGCAAGGCGGGGCCGAGTGAGAGTTCGTCAAGTTTTTATTTCATTGTCAAGAATAAAAGCCATTTGTGTCTCTGACCTGCTTTGATGCAATGACATGTGCATGGGTGGTGTAAGGCTCCTCCCGGGGCCTGGTCTAGGGCTCAAAGATTATCGTTATCGTATCGATATCGAGATATGAACATGCAAAAAATTAATATAGAAAAAGCAAGATATAAATGATATAGATTCTATAAAACAACTCTTTTGTATTATTATGTTTTTATTTTTCTGAAAAATGCTGTTTTCACCGAACCCATAGTAATATCGCATCAAATCGATTATCGAGATATCTGGCATGAATATTGAGATGAAATTTTGTCCATATCGTTCAGCCCTAGCCTGGTCAGAGGGTCATAAATTATATTTTTTGAGCAACATAAATTGTCTAAAATCATCAAATATGAGTAGGGACTACAGGTGCATTAAATACTTAACTGCCACTTTAGGGTTAGGGTTAATTATTTACATCCAAATCTCAAAGCGTATTGACTGGAGAGCTTACAGCCTATATGCCAGTGTGATACCTAATTTGAAAGCCAAGACCTTCTAGTTTCTAAAAATATGAGTGAAACACAATTTACGTTACATTTGCTGTTCTTAACCCTAATCATATCCTGATTAGGATTAACTAACCCTAGCCCCCTGACGGCCCGACAACAGCACGTGCAGGGGGTGCTTTAAGGAAAAAAGGTCGGGACCCACTGGGTAAGGGATAGACAAATGCAGTGTATTGGGAATAGGTGTACAATACCCTATAGGAGTGAACTTACATAAAAGTGAGCGCTTGGTGAGACTCGTGCTCGATCCTTCGGCTGCTATTTGTCTGTGGGTGGACTATCTATCTTTGCTCCTTTCCTTAGATGGTCAGATTACGAGCCAAATATAGTAAAACAATGCGGCGCTTCCTAGACCTTTCGCTCTTTTACATAGCGTCCGCGGCTCTCCGTGTGCTCGGAGCTGTTAAACCAGCTCCAGTGTGCGGCTGTGGCCCGGCTTGCCTTACTAGGACAAGCCAACATGGAAGCCTTCTCCGCGAGCAGGAGGGTTTATTCAAACTCACACTCGCCCCCAACATCCCAGTTACAGCATGGCCCTGTTGCCTAGCGACGGGCGGTCTGGAGGGAGAGCGGCGTCATGGATGTGTATTCACGGCCGAGAGCAAACAGCGGTCCCCAGTGAGCCGCCGCGCAATGGAACAGTTACACCCAATGACAGTGGACGGGGAGAGATGATGCTTCAAAATCATTTATTGGACACGTTTGTCTCGTCATACAGACTCGTTACGCTGCCTTTATAGATCTATATCACCGTTGGACATTTCAATCTGAAAAATGACATAAGACACGGTAAAGTTCATGGTCTTTTATTTGAAAAAAAAAAAAAAAAAGACTAGCATGTACAACTTGGAATGAATGTAAACTGAACTCGGGTGGACAGTGGCGGTGGCGCGCTGCGGGACAGCTCGCCCTCGCCCCGCGTCCCGAGTCGACAAACAGAAGAAAAAGAAACGTGAAGGCCAGTGATTCTCTCAGCAAGAAAAGAGAACAGACGCTCCATCTCAGCGAGAAAGTAAAAGTAAATAAAGCTCACCGTAAGACTCTTTAAGTCCCCCCTCCATTCAAGGGCGGGACGCACAACTACTAAGATGGCCGTCCAAAACCATAACAAAAACAAAAGAACATGCCAAACATTTGAAGATTTCGGAAGCCGCGAGCAATCATCGATTCCACACTTCCCCCTCCAGTTTTGCAGATAGATAGGTTTCTTGATCCAACACAGATGTACCCACTTCCCTCTAAGACACGCCTTTACCAACGTCAGAAACCGCAAATGGTTATTAAGGTCGTCTCTGCGCTCCACAATCACTTTGAATATTGATTTTCATCGTTGCTTCTGTTGATAACGCACAAAGCTATAGGGCTAACTTCAGAGGACTTTCTATAATCCTAAAAATGTTGCTTTGTGATGAGAAAATTGAATTATCTGTCATTACTTTGAGATAACCAGAGGCGAGAAATAATCCATGGCCACTCGCGGCTTCCGTATAATATGTCTTTTTTTTTTATACATAGTTTTTTTTTCTCTTTTTATCTAGCATATGATTAATCCCATTCCACTTTACGCTTGAAGTAATCTCTCATCTTAACAGTACAGGGTTTCTGTCCAAATACAAAAAAACTGTACCAAACCAACAAGAGGACAGCTTATAGTGGAATCGCACGCTCTGGTCACCCGGAGGAGGGCAGGGTTAGTGCTCCAGTCTCAAGCTGCATGCATGAACAACAGAAAACAGAAGAATGGCCAGCCCAGACATTTACCACAAGCAAATGGAACTGGAGGGAGTTGGCCAAATGCTTTAGCTTTAGTCTGAAGGTAGTAGGTACAGGGTTGTTGTAGTATTTTATTGATAAGTACTGATACTAAACTGAGCTCCGGGGGGAGGGGACAGGATCACTAACCATCATTTCATGCAGATATTTTTTGTATATTTTTATATTTTCCTGTGTGGACAGAAGGATATTTTATTTCAACATTCAATTATTTTCTATACAGAAACAGTATGAATAAATGAACATTTTCCCAAGAGGTAAGTAAAACATTATATTTTTTTTTTTGTAGATTTTTTTCATTTTTGTTTTCTTCTAAGAAGGGACAGGAGAGGGCGGGCAAGCTTCACTTCGCAGTCATCATCTGTACAAACTCTGCAGAGAGAACACAAGACAAGGGGACGTCAGCCTCCGGAGCACTCACCTGATAAATTGTTAAACGCTTTATTAATTTTTTTATCAAGCCGAGCAGGTTCAGAACACATGCTAATTAGTGTCTCTTTTCCAACACGGTTCCATGTTCGTCTCATTAGACCCAATTGATTAAAGGCTGTTTACACGACACTGCCTTTCATCCAAGACAAAGATATTCTGGAGCGTTTTTCCTCCCATTAAATAGTCTCAAAACAGTCATACGCTGAACACCATCTATCTTTCTTTATAGTATGGGGTGTAAAAATGATAAAACAGGATTTAAATATTATGTTATCTGCAACTTATACTATGCTAAAACATTAACATTAAGGGGCCACTGTGGTTTCCTTTTGGAAATGCCACAAATAACCTCCATGAAAGGAAGATAAACATAAAACTACACTAAATATGGGTTCATCAACTAACACAGGATTAAATCAGGTAGCAGGAAGTCAAATGTAATGCTTTTTATTGCCTTCTTAATAATTTTCAATGCCACAGAAGTGACAAAAATACATATTTATCATTTGCAACCATTCCACTAAACAGGACAGATGGAAAATATTCATATTGGAGAAGTAAATCGGACACCGTGTGTAACAATTGAGCCAAAACATTTGTAACACTGGAAGAAAATAGCAAAAGGCGAAAATGAATATGTTTTAACAATAATTTGACGAATGGACTAGCATTAATCTACAATGGAGGCTGTTCTCGAGCAGCCTGTCCGTATTCTGGCTTCAGTACAAAGGGGGTGAAGAAGTAGGACACTTTTCAGCCAAGAATTATGGGCTGTTCATAATATATCAACGGGCCTGTGCAAAATGAGCACAGTGCGAGGGGGAGGGACAGTGAAACCGCTTCTGGCAGCTTCTGTGCATATCTATACCGCTGCATTTAATAACTGATGTTCGTATGAAGTGCACGTGGCTGAAACTGCATGTGTCAATAAAGAAATACATGCAAATTCGTCAAAATAAAATGGTCTGGCCTGTGTCCTTAGGTGCCATTTGCTCTAATCTGTCTCGCCAGCTTTAGACAAAACAACCTTATTAGGGCTAGGGATTAGCTCACTGTTTGGGTCTTAGTTTGTTCAAGGTAATGGACTCGCACCACAAACCCATAAAATATTACAGTTGGAGAATACCACCAGGCAAAGTCGGTAATAAAAATTCAAAGCACTGTTACGCTGCAACACTTAAGTGGAGCATTATGTACTAATGCTACTTTATATAGTCTGTCGATAAAAATTATATTAGCTGCTGGCCATTTGGTATCGTTTGTTCTCTATAAATAGTCAGAGGACAGCCAGCTTGTTTATAGTAACAAGCAAGGATTGATAAGTCATGACTGCGATATTCGAAAACTGTTGTGAATAATGTGATAGCGCTAATATTTTACCAACCATTTCAACGCAGCACGGCCCATTCACATTCTTAGCCAATTGTTCCTTTCATCAGAACGTGTCAAAACAAGACTTACAAAGGAGTAAATTATGACGTAAACGAGGATCAAATTGAGCTATAGAAGGAAAATAATAATGACTAATGCACATTTTTTATGTTACCATCTGGTGTTCAGGCTGTTTTAGCAAATAATGTGTGTAAATCTCAGTCAGAGGTGAGATATCAGTGAGGTTGGCGATACATTGTAGTGATATGGATCTTCAGTCAACATTGAATGTGGTGGGCGGGGCTTAGCTGGAGGCATAGTAACGCTAAACAAATTAGAACTGTTGTTGGATATATCAGATAAAACTTAAATTTACGGCCCTGAATGTTGTTCCTCCTGTTGCCCCTAACTACACAACAGGACGACATTTTAGAGAGGCGACGTCACTTATGATCAATCTTCTTTCTGCTGTTTACGTCCTGCCTACAGCACATGTCACTGATGATGTAAACAGGAAAAGGCTCTATACTTTGGCGATGTATTGTCCAGCCCTAACAACTGTTGTAGAAAGTGAATAAGTGACTAATTTCAAAGTTTTACCTTCATAGTTGACCTGTCCATCTCCGTCGATATCTGCTTCTCTGATCATCTCGTCCACTTCCTCGTCCGTTAGCTTCTCTCCCAGGTTCGTCATGACGTGGCGGAGCTCTGCAGCGCTGATGTAGCCGTTCCCGTCCTGGAAACATGGGTTTATGTGTGAAAACCACAAAGACTCCCACAGGCTCAAAGCCGGAGGACGAATCCCCCTCAGACAAACTAATGAGCGGAAATGGGCCAGGTCGGAAACAACAACTATTTTAACTTTTTTTTTTTTTACACAAGGGGTCGTAGAGTCCAGGTTTAGACTGACATCATTTCAATTCCTCTTTTAGGAATGACACTGTGCATGAACTTGTTCTGCCAAGCATTCAGATCTATAATTCTCTCATAAAGCTTTTAAAAGTGCATTCACCTTATCAAATACCCGGAAAGCCTCGCGGATCTCCTCCTCACTGTCTGTGTCCTTCATTTTTCTGGCCATCATGGTCAGGAACTCCGGGAAGTCGATGGTGCCATTACCTGAAATGGATGATCAATGAGGCACATTTAATCAGCATAAATTGCAATTACTTAAAAGCCGGCATCAATAAGTGGGACAAAATCAACCAGCGTTCAGTTCTGCACAATATTCAGAAAGCACGCAATGTTCTGTCACACAAAACAGTTGGTCTACACTGAAATACACTGATATTTTTGTGTTCATTGATATGAGAAAAATTGAGAACTCGACCTGGAAGAAAACATTTAACACTTTACTTTATGACTCTGTTTATAATTTCCAGCAGTAAAACACATCCTGGTGCCTTGTCTCCTTCCTGTTTTCTCTGTGGGAACCCCAGCAGGATTTACGGTATCGTATGGGCCATATCTTTCCTCCGGGGACATTACTGTCAGTGATGTTGTAACATGAACCATGAGCTATCACAGAGAGGAGCCGCTTTCATGGGGCGCTTGTATTCCTTCCTCCTGTGATAAACAATGCTTCGGCCTGAAGAGGTGCGGATGAACTTTTCCTCGGGAAACTTGTGTGTGGGCAGCATGAATCAGGACAACCCATGACCACTCAACTATGATGTAGCTACACACTGTACACTGCAGGGCTTCAGGCAACCAGATAAACCACAAGCACCAGGGCTCTCCTGTTGCTGCTGTCACTGTCAGAGCCGCACACTTAAACACAGAGGAGCAACTCTCGACGACCATTTTGTAAATTACGTAAAATCAACCCATGTTATGAAAGTGTTTAAACGCACCTTGAGTTATGTTTTAATCGTGCCTTGAGTAATGTCTTGTTCAGTCGGTCTCCTTTTCAAAAGCGCATTACCTTCCTCCCATCAGCTGCCAATGTCATGACACAGTAGTTTAATTTGCCATTTTTGTCATTTTATCCAAAAACAGGAGAATGCAATTGTGTTAGCGGAGCACAGAGCGGGTTTTCTGGGAACACGGGCTGCTGCAGCTGGATCAATATCACGTCGCTGTTGGCGGGATTAGCGGGACATCAGACCCTCTTGACAGGAGAACATCTGGAGTTCAACAGAAGCTATAGGAGGGAGGCGCTAGGAAGACACTGATGATTCTCTGAGGGGCGCCATGGGTGTGCTCATATTCCACGACGGGACAGATATAAGGTATACGTGCACATCTGATATGGGATTGTGTGGTTAGGGCACTGACAGTAAAGGACCCTGGAGGATTAGCGCCGCCGCAAAGGGGATTGTGGGTGATTAACAGTGGCAGAGCGTGATTGGGAGATGGGTCTGAATGGAGAGCGGACAGTGCGTGGTGGTGGTGGTTATATGAGGGGGCAGATGGTGATCTCGTGGCCCGGGGAAACAATGTGAGAACCTGTTATCTAACGCACAGAAGCGGCTGGTGGCGCCCAAGAAAGAAACGCTGTGAGGGCACAATAGGAGAAGCAAGGGGCATTCAGTGGAGTTGATAAAAACAAAAGGTGTAAAAAAATAAAAATAAAAATGGCCATGTGAACTTGAAGATGAAGATTATTGTCTATTGACCTGGATAACTGTGACCTGGACATTTTAAGGAATACACCCACATACAGTATATAACTCAACTTTCTCTTGAGAAATTATCCAACTAAAACATTTAAAGCAGTGGTTCATAAACTTTTTACTATGTTATTAAGGTTTTATGTTTTAAATAATTCTTATGTCGCAACATTTACTACAATAAAGAGTAACACGGTAATAATTCTTTAGTTATGAAACAATCCCAAGCACCTCCTGCTCAGTGCTCACACATGTACTGGCCTAAAATAAAACCATTGGTGCAAATAGCCACGGCACATAGTTCCTCCGAAAACAGGAACAAAGGGGCAGTAGGAAGAGGATGTCTGTACATACAGGTAATTGGATTACCAAAGCAAATTCACCATTGTCAGATATGCAGTCATTAACATAAAGGCAATTTTATTTAGGTAGAATAAAAATAAAAATCTAATTAAATCACTAGTGATTTGGGAGAAAGGCAAAAGAGCATGATTCAGTGCAATGATCGATAGCTCCACTTGTGTTCCAGTTGTAACAAGCGGCGAACACTGCTACTTTCATCTCAAGAGAAGAATCCGAGTGCCATGATGTTTTATTTTGTTCAACTGAGCCCACCCTGGAGTAATTTTTTTTCACAGCATTTTCTTGCATCTCAGGAGGAGAATCGAGGCAAGGAGGATGATGAGAATAGAGAAAATGGTGGGAGGCAAACCGAGTCCAGAAGGGGGGGGGGGGCAGGGTGGGCGGCAGATGAAGAAAGGCGATGTGAAGAGGAGAGAATATAAGGAGTGAACCGAGTGGGAGATGGCGCGATTACACACACGAGGCGCTGACGCAAACTGTGTAAGGCTCAGGCATCGCAGATGTGTGGTCATCGCCGATACAGAAGAAAGCTTTAGGTTGTGTAAAGACAGCTGGTGCTTTAGTCATACTACAGTAGCAGCAGAGGCAGATAAGAAACCGGTAGTCTTTTTTTGCCTGTCAAATTAACATTGTGGAAATTTGTGGACAAAATAATACATACATCTCGTTTTCCCTGTTTGTTTGGGGTTTTTTTACATTTTTTTGTGACTTTTATTATTTCACTTCTTCATTGGGCACTGGCAGGAAGTGAAATATGTAGAGGAAAACTTCGAGGCGGCACGGTAGCACAGGGGTTAGTGCTCTCGCTTCACAGCTAGAAGGCCTAGAAAATCCTTTCTGTGTGGAGTTTGCATGTTCTCCCCGTGTCTGTGTAGGTTTCCTCCGGGTACTTTGGTTTCCCCTACCACTAAAAACATGTACAATAGGCCAGGATGAATGATGTGTATGTGAATGCATGGAGGTGGTCAGAGTTGGCACAGATGTGTGCAGTTGCGACAGAGCTTCTGTCAGTCTTCCCCAGGGGAAGCTGAAGCTACTATCGTAGCTTACCACCACCGAGTATGGGTGCTCTGATGTAAAGCGCTTTGTGACCATGTCTGTGAAAGGCGCTATATAAATAAAGATCTTCTTCTTCTAGCTGTTGCCGTGCTGACCGTGTTAGCACGTGACGGCATTTACTCTTTCCACCACTACTTGAACAAATGCTGAATTATGGATTTATTTTCCACAAAATAAAGATATAGAGACACAAAAATGCCCAGCCCAGTAGGGCAATATGGCCATAAAATCTCAATTTTTCTACTCATGTTGGACAATTACGATTTTAATCGATTTTATTGGAAATAAACTTAAAAAGGTCTCCTGATCTTTTTTATGTAGAACACTGCACAGAGTCCTGCTCATTAATATTTAGATTCATAATATAGCCTACAATTAGGCCCATTCAAAATTGTTATTTCTGTTTTAAATAATCTTTGTCTGCTCTCAAAAGTAAAACTTGTTAATAAGCCTTTAGTTTTATCATCCTCTGTGATTGACAACCGTCTCCATGGAGACTCAAGGTGAAAGGGGCGGAGTTAAATACTTGCAGCAGCTCAGAGCGGCTCAGCCTGAGAGAAGGGCAGAGAAGCAGACCGGGGGAAACTTTGTTTTAGCGAAGAAAACACAATGCTTTATCATCACCGAGTATGGAGTGAATGAATAATGCACCAAAATTGTAAAGCGACTTTGAGCGTCTGAAAAAGCGCTATATAAGACTAATGCATTATTATTATTATTATTATTTTATTATAAAGCAGCAGAGATCGCTAAAAAGTCGCTGACTGGTTCCGCTGGTGTCATTTTCAAAAAGAGTCGCTACGGAGCGTCTGAAACGCCGCTAAATGGCAGCACGGCGCTCGTCAGGCGGACACGATTTAACGATTTAGCCATTTTCCACATCGTCTGTTTTTAAAAGCATTAATTAATTGAATTATCGCCCAGCCCTAGAACAAAGTGGTTCAACAGCCCATAAAAACATAAATAACGGAGAATTCTAACCATATTTCTAACGTTAGCTTCATGCTACAAGCTAACAGCTAACTTCGAGGGACAATCTGCTCTGTAAAACAATCCTCGATGACTTGACTTATTTGTGTGTGCTAAATTAACTATGCTTATAGTCAGCCAGAAAAGAAAACAAAGTGAAAATAATAAAGATTTCCATAACCTTGCTTGGCCATGCCCCCTTGCATAATGTGTTGCCGTCTGTATCTATGTCAATGATAAGTCAATTTATAATGCTACTTCACTGAAATTCAATTCAAGATTAAAACTTTCTACAGATTTTATCCATCATAATTAGTAGGAGGCCCGGTTCAATCTTAACGTGTGCAGACAGTTAGCAAATCGGCTAGTCCAGGAGACTTTTCAGAGTCTGTTGGCCTACTCAATGTATTTTACCTATAGGCGTTAGCATTAGCCATCAAACATCACAATTTATGAACGACCCAGATGTTTTCAGCTGCTGGCCATGCATAGACCATATTTAGGTGAAGTCATGGCCTCGTTAGAAATGTACAGACCTTTGTAAGATTTTACTTTAGATATGAATTGGTGTTTGAAAGTGTTCTAAACATCATCTTATGAAATGCTAATGCTAAAGAAACCACAGAAATCATATAAATGCCATGAAACAGACAAAACGCCTCCTCTATTCATTTGTATGGGGATGGTATGCTAAATTTTAAAAGACGGTTAACGAAATGTACACATTTGTCAAGGACGTGGGAACCCAGGGTGCTGAGGGCGCTACTGCACCCCCTGGTGGATCGTTTACACATTATAAGCAATATTAAATAAATAGGAAATAAGCAATCTTTGGGGCAATCTTGTCTCTCAGCACCCCCTAACGAAAATATCTTCCCACGGCTCTGCATTTGTAGGAACAGGCTCAGATTAGCTAAAGGCATTTCTATAATATCTACGCCTTAAAAGACCTATACCTGACTTCCTTTGAACCGTCATAACTGAAGCCATTTATATTGAATTGGTTTAGTCATAGCTTTTACTGCTCGTCTTATGCTTGTGAATAGAGCCCTATACTGTATTGCTTTGTCAATATTTTCTCCGACCTGATTTGAAATATAATATATTCGCCACAGTCTGTCGATAGTGGTCGTAGTAAACAAGAACAGTTTATTTGATACGTCGATGTCAATGTACATAAAGCATGGATCAAATAGCCGGGAGCCTATTCTTCTGCCTCTCCGATCCACCTCTCATCTATTAATTGTAATGCATCACCACAGCCTCGTTTGGTAAATAAAGCTGATTTTCAATGGGCCGCCTGACATCCCATGTGGGTACTGGATGTGCAGAGCTGCAAAGAGAGGGCCTTATGTAACCACTTTTATTTTCCATTACTAGCTGCGCTGCCGTCTGACCTAGATTGCATCAGCCGAGGGAGGCAGAGGTAGAACAAGGGGATGTTGGTGATGTGTGCATGCGCGATTGCCCCTGGATGGAACTGACGAGAGGAGGGGGCGGGGGGGGGCGAGGACGGCAGTGGTAGAAGACGTTTTAATAAAGGGACAGCTGATCCTAGGTGCAATTGATTATGCTCCTGATCAATGCAGGCTCATTTACGAAATCCTATAAGCTGACAGCGCAATGCTGCTGTACCGGCAGCAAACATCCTCAGATTCAGCAAGGACGGCCAGCTCCCAGGACACCCCCCAAACTTCAGTGACTCTCCTCTAATCAACTAATACAAACTGCAGTGAAGAATGTGGAGCAGGAACATATTGCAGGACACCATCCATAAGAGTTTCTCCCTGTGGTTCACTTAGGCCGTGTTTCTCTCCACAAGTACCTCCGAATAAAGCACAAATAAAAAAGTGCCATCGTTTAGACCAAAACCCAACCAGGGCAAAGAGAAGACTGGATGTGTTAGGAGTTAATGGTGCGTTCAGACGAGGGATGCACCGATGCTGAAAAAATGACGGGATGGGCCAATCGATTACAAATATCCGATTCTGAACCGATACCCGGCTCTCACCATTTTAAAAACACAACTTTCACCAACTTAATCCAAGTGAATATGGACATGCTATACTCATTTCAAAGCTCTGAACCGGGAGAATTCAATCGCAGAGTGAGTGAAAACCGCAGCTAGCACCAGCATGCTAATGCTAGCGTCAACTGATCAATGGGTCAGAAACTCTGAGGGTCACCTAAAGTGATGAAATAATACTGGGCACTGTTGAAGGTCTCGCAACAGCTCTACCTCATTCTGTCCCTTTGGAGTTGTTTGGATATTCTGATTTACTGTTAACGGTAAAGATTATAAGGCTTCTAAATAACCAAAACATTGATGCAGTTCTTGATGTGACAAGTTTGATAACCACAGATATTTATGCATATCTTTATGAAAATCTATCAATCTCCAATCCATGTGGCCAACGCTGACACTTGTTTATCACTCCACCTGCACTCATCTCTTACTCTGCTGCACCATCTGCTCGTGCACAGGCTGAACATTGTCAACTATGATGGAGCCGCCGTGACTAAAGTAATGACACATTGCCTCACGTCATCAGAACATAAAGCCAGTTGGCAGGACAGTTGGTAGTAAAAAGCGGGGAGGTGGACTGTGCTTGATCTGCTGACAGTAATGGATGCCTCACCTAATCCCTAATGCATTTGTAATGCAGGCCAACAAAGCACTAGCCTGATGCGCCAGCCACTCCTACGGCCTTTTCAAATGCCAGGGAAACATGTCAACCATCGGATATTACGATGTCCCAATCACAACTGTTTATTAGTAGCATTTCTTTTAAATGCCAAAGACATATCTGCTCAAATAGCTCGGTCATTCAGAACAAATGTAACTACGCTCACCTCTGATAAAGTGTTTATTTCTTTCCCTGTTGATTCTGTGCTGTTTCTCAGGTCTGTGTGGAATTTTTATGACCTGTGTGGGATTTTTATAACCTTTTCTTTCTCCTCACGTAAACCGCCATGTTTGTTTTGGGTCAAAATGAAACATGCACTTCCCAGACTGGTTAAGCCCATGTCATGTCAATCATACACACAGGATTTTTTTTTTAATCTACAAATAGAATAGAAAACAACACACTACATGAGTGTGAGTCTTTGCAAAATAGTCCAATCTCAGAATGCTTGTGGTTACATGTGAAGTGCTGTGTCATCTGTTTGACACCCCTTTTTTTTTGTTAATGGAAAGGACTTTTACAACGGAAAAATGAGAGCATCATCGTATTAACCTGAATGTAAAAGGAAAAATCCAAGTCAGTTTTCCAAATAGTTTTGCTGTTAAACAGAGTTAACAACAGGTAAATTGCAGGCTCCAGCAACAGTTGTGTTTGTTCTGGTATATTTCGCCAGTCAGTGAATGCATATCCCACTGCCATACCCGACTCCATTCAACATATTGCGTATTTCTGTGATATTGTGCAGAACTTTCCACATTTCGCAGCTACAGATAACTTTGCTACTGACCGTCCGCGTCCACCTCGTTGATCATGTCCTGCAGCTCGGCTTCTGTGGGGTTTTGTCCCAGCGACCTCATGACGGTGCCCAGCTCTTTGGTGGTGATGGTGCCGTCTCCATCTTTGTCAAATAAGGAGAAAGCCTCCTTGAACTCTGCAGACAAAAAACGACAGCAACGGTGAGCACACGTAGCTGCCTTGGGGGTAAATGCAGTGATCCCCCGCTGGTCTACAGGTGTGATGTTTTATAATATTACACTGGAACTGCTGGCCAACATTATTATTGGTACAACCACTAGTAAGAGCAAAGATCAAATCTATTTAGAGAACTAAGACGTGAACTTTGTTTCATTTATTGCAGCTCATTTGTTATATAAGATGCTTATCAATGCATTTAGAAAAATGTTTACGGTAATTATCACATTTAGATTTATAGGTTCGACGGCATGATTATCAAACTACTTTTCACAATGTTGTCTGCCTCAATATTAGGAGTGACAATACTGTATATAGATTTTTTAATATATCGCAATATTTTGTGGGACGATACTTTTTGTTCTGATATCAATACTTTTGATGATGTCATGCATATTAATGAGCGATGTCATGCATATTAATGCAGTGGCAGGGCTCTACTGATTTCACAGTCAATAGTGGGCAACAATAATCAAGAATTCAGTCAGAACAGTAGAGGGCAGCGCTACAAATTTTAAGCACTTGGACTGAACTCTTAACGTTTAATGATGTTTATATAATTATAAATAAGATTAATTTGGAGTTTATTTATTCCTTTTGCAATAGGACTGTGGCTTCTTCTTTATTTAAAAATGAAAATTAAGTGATGTCACTGACAGATCAATAGACCCAGTGAGTAAGTCAGGGTCAGGGATCAGTTATTCATTTATTTATACAAGTAAAATGGGTACAAAGCTCATGGAAACAAATGTATAATACGGATAATCTGTAGTATGTTAAAATAAAGGTTAAAAATGGCATGTTTAAAAACATTGGGATGCATTGTAGTTGCAATATATTGATTGTCGCAGTATCGGCATATCTTGACTATCGTTATCGTGAGCCATGTATCGCGTATCGTATCGAATTATGAGGTACCCAGAGGTCCCCACCCTACTCAATATATCGTTTAGCTTCAGAGTTAGGTGCATTGGATTGGATACTGGCCAATGCTCATATCAGAAAACTAATCAGCAGTATTTGTATCTTTTAAGTCCCTTTCAATGATTTTATGATTTTACTCAAGTACAGTTCTTGCCCCATACACTCACTGCAGCCTTGGAGCCAAAGCACACACTTATTAATCGCATAGGGTGTTTAGCAAAGCCCTTTGTTAGTAGCACATCAATTATTTAGCCAAAAATTAAAAAAAAATCAAGGTATTCGTCTGACTGTAGCAATGCGTAATCACTTTGAACAGGATGGCTTGGATGCTTTCAATTCGTCATGACTCAGGATGTGCTGCGAATCGCCGTCCCCCCCGTTTCCTGTTCATTTTCAATCGCTAATGATCTATCAAGGGAGGACGAATGCCAAATCAATCATGCACTCATTGCCTCCCTGCTCTCCATCAAGCAACATGGAGGTAAACGCATAATGGACGAATGAGGAGGAGGCTTATTGAATCACATAGTAACCGAGTTTGGGATTGATCTGGCAGCAGCTGGTAAACAAGTGAGAGAGAGAGAAAGGAGAGTGAGAGGAATTTAATTTGGTTTTAGTCAAATAGTCTTTCTAATTGTTGTCTAGTTTTAGTTGACAACAATGTAAATTTAGTGGACTAAAACAAACATTAATTTAGTCAACCTTCCATTTACATAATTGTATTCAAACTATTTACCTTCTGTTTAGTTTCTTTAATCAATTAATTGTAGAGGTCGATCGATATATGGGTATTTTAGGAGATCGGCCGATATCATGCCGCTAAAAGGCCGATATCCCCGGAACCAAGACTTCCCGTTTCTTGCATTTGAAAGAGCTCAGTCAGAGTTTTAAAATGAGCCCTCCCAAAATAGCTGGCCCAAGGGGAACTGAGAATCGTGACAAAAATTGGTTACAACTTTGTACACCTCAGATCATAGTTTATACATTTCATGTTGTAGACGTTTGCTTATAATTTCAGAGCCATAAGAGACAGATAATAACCATTTTTTGTTTTGGGATCTGCTGATCTCTGTCTTTAAAGCAGTACAAAGTAACTTGTTTACTTTTCGTAGTCCCTCCGGGGGTAATATAAGTGTCTCTGGCCAGTTTGCAACTTGCAACTTCGCTGCCTACGGGTTGGAGGCGCAGTACACACGAATAGAATTACGGAGAACAGGCCAACGGGCAAAGATAACTGCGGGCTAGCGCCACTTAAACAGTATTTACAGTTAAGTTTGAGTGAAATTTTTTTTATCTCCATTGCGTAATTGGATGTACAATATCCCTCGCTCCCTTTGTCTTTTCTGTCAGCGTAGTATTTACTCAATCAATCAAACTTTATTTATAAAGCGCTTTTCATACCGAACTGTATCACAAAGCGCTTTACAGATTACAACATTTAAAACAATACACCCCACATCATTCATATATATATATAGCGAATGCAGTGAGGGAGTGAGTGGTTGGTGGTGGCGGAGGGGCCGATGGCGCAGATTGGCAGTCTTGCTTCCGTCAGTCTACCCCAGGGCAGCTGTGGCTACAATAGTAGCTTACCACCACCAAGTATGGAGTGAATGAATAGTGCAACTGTAAAGCGTCTTTGAGTGTCCAGAAAAGCGCTATATAAAACTAATGCATTAATATTATTTTATATATGTATATATACACATACATACACACAATATACAATATATAATTAGGACTAAATAAATAAATATGAGTTAAAAGCTAAGCTAAAACGGTGGGTCTTGAGCCTGCTCTTAAAAACATGAACGTTCTCTGCGGTCCTGAGCTCCTCCTCAGGTCGTTCCAGAGGCGAGGGCCATAGTATTGGAAAGACGCCTCGCCGTGAGTCTTTCTGTTGACTTTAGGAATAACTAGGAGACCCCTGCCGGAGGAGCGAAGGGGCCGTGAAGGTTCATAAGGTAAAATCAATTCTGAAAGATAAGAAGGACCAAGACGATTAAGACATTTAAAAACCATTAAAAGAACTTTAAAATCGATCCTGAAACACACGGGGAGCCAATGCAGCGACTCTAAAACCGGTGTAATGTGGTCCCGCCTCCTGGTCTTCGTCAGGACACGAGCTGCTGAATTTTGTAAGAGTTGTAAACCTGAGATACTCTTTTTGGGAAGACCAGAAATCAGGGCATTACAGTAGTCGATACGACTGGTGATAAAAGCATGCATGAGCGTCTCCGTGTTGGCCCGAGAGAGAATGGGGCGGGGCTATGTTCTTTAGATGGTAAAAACCTATCTTTGTGATATTCTTAATGTGTGGAACTAAAGTCAGCTCAGAGTCAAAAATCACACCCAGGTTCTTCACCTGTGAGGAAAGGTTAAAAGACAATGACTGTAGTTTGGGTAAAAGTTTCTCTCTCTGGGCCTCAGGACCAATGACTAAAACTTCAGTTTTATCCTGGTTAAGCTGGAGAAAGTTTTCTGCCATCCAGGATTTGATCTAAAATGCAGTCACAGACAATTAATGAGTAAAAAACTGCAACATGCAGTGGCGCTTATGGCCTCTAGAGGCATGAGTTACTGAGTACTGCTTTAAAACAAGCTCCCTCTGAAGTACCTACTAAACATGAATGTCCTGAATAAATCAGCCCTATGCATCGAAAAAAAGCACCCCTAATAAAGCACCCCCTGCTCTCACAGTTCAACACTGACACATTTTAGTTTAGAAGCATCACACACAGGATTATACACAAGATATTTGACAAAACCGGCCAAATAAAAATCCCCAAAATCTGCATCGGCCTTAGAAACACCCATATCAGTCGACCTCTAATTAAATGGTCGCTCTATCAAATTATTTATTTTACATTGCATTTTATAAACTGTACATTGTTCCCTGTAAAATGATGAATCAATGTCAAAGACACGTTAAAGACCTGTTTATCTTAAAAATCTATTGTACCGATTCATTACACGTTCATATGGCACAATTAATTTTTGTGTTTCGTTTTGTCAATAAAGCACATGATGGTCATTAATTGATCAACTAATTACCCATGAACATCCATCATTTGAACATTATTGAATTTAAATGACACAGGGCTTTTTCAAAGAAGCTTAATCTGTTTAGTCATCATATTAATTAATTTAGTTTTAGTCTCACTTTAGTCAGCAAATACTGTATATTGCTTTGACTCAAATCAGAACAAAACATTTGAAAACACAGAGAGAGAAAGAAGAGAGAATGACTGAGAGGGAGAAACAGAGGGAGTTGTTTGTCAAGCGGAGGAATTTGTTTTGTTCCTACCTGCAATCTGCTCCTCTGTTAGTTGGTCAGCCTGTGGTCGGAAAAACAAAAGAGGGAGGGAGGGTTACAAATGACTTACACAACATTTCTACAAAGTTTTCATCGTCATGGCATTCCTCGCCCTCTCCACCCGCCAACGGCCCAAAACACTGGTTACGTTGTTCAGCACTTTCTTGGCCTACACACTGTTGTACAATCCACCGCGCTCTGCCAACATGGAGCCAAGACAAAGCCCAAAGTCAAGACGGCACCTGGTTTTGGAAGGTGTGAATCGGCCGATTGTTGCTTGGTAACAGATATGCACCCGGACTATGAAGATATTTCCATCTTGGCCTTCGACTCGTGAAGGGAAATATAAACTTAACTTTCACGCCGGTCATAAGGTCCGATCCTATACTGAATTTTCTATAGCATAATTCTTTATTGTCCCTGTAGGGATATTTGTTCTCTGCATTTATCAGGACAACATGGAGAACAAGCCCAGCGTGGAGTAGAACTATCATATACTTGGGAGGATTAGTATTTTTATTTGGTCAGGCCACACAGTGAACTAATGAAAACACACAAATGCATGTAAACCCACTATGGTCCCACACTCACAAACACACTCCTGGCCACACATGGCACCCTATTGCATTCAAACTACACCACACAGAAAGGCCTCTCCTGACCCGGGTATCCAACCTGGGGCGTGGTTGCCGTTGCGCCACCGGAGTGTACCGAAACTGGGTTTATCCCGTCTAATACCATAGACATATTATTAATAGACCGTCATTACTCACTCCTCCCCGTTTACCACAATGGCCACGTTCGAGGGGGAAGTCATGGCGGATTTATAGACTCCTCCTCCCCAGCTCTGACGAAGCATGTTCCTAATAAGGGCATAAGGGCGGGATCTTCACTGTAGACTCGGCCCTTGTGTGACGTGTAGCTCGCGCAGCCCCAATGCTAACAGTCCGACCCTCAGTAAGTACGAGATTTCTAACATTTATCCTACGATAACCAGCCCGGTGCCTCTGATTGTGCCTAACCCAGCGTAATCACAGGAGGAATATCTGGCTGTAGACAGTTTTAAAAAATTAGACAGCGGGCATTAAAGTTGTTTTTAACGTGTCTAAAGTGCAATGGATTCCAATGGGGGACTAGCGGCTATATGGCGGTACTACAGCAATGGCGGCCTCCAGTGTCGTCGTCGCAAAGCAGAGCAGCCAGCGGCCATTGTCTAATACCTAAATATACTGGGTAGGGCTGCACAATATATCGTATGAAATATCGTATCGCGATATTAAGTGATGCAATTTCAGTATCGCATATGAAGCTCTAGTCGATATGCACAATACATCCTACGGATGCGCATCATCAGTGATGTATGTCAAAGTTTTATTTAAACATTTAAACATCTAATTTAGTTAAATGTTAGTCTTTGTGGTGCTGATGTAGTGTTTTTTAAGTCTTGTTTAGATGCAATTTGCTGAATAACTAGTTACTTACAATTTGTGTTTAATTAGAATGGAACATGTCTTGTTGAAATAGTTTAGTGAAAAAAATCGTTATCGCGCTATTGCACAGTCGTATCGCATATCGTGCAGCCCTAATACTGGGACTTAGTCAACCCCGACCACTTGCGGAGAGAGGTTGTTGAATGAGTGGATGATCTTGTACAGAGTTGTAATAAAATGTTGAAATAGCAAGCACTAGTTTACAGAGCAGCTTATGAAACTGTATTCAATCAATATTAAGTATATTTTCCACACAGGGAATGATTAAGTATTTAAATATTCACTCCTTTTACCAAAATTGCATTGCATACAATGTTTCCTTTGTTACGTTTATTTGCATTTTCATCTGCCATCATAAAAAGTAACAGCTACTTTGAGTAATATTATGTTCTGTAGATAACAAAGTCAACAAAAGTAGAAAGTGTTGAGCTACCGGCATCGACTGCTGAGTGATAAACTGCTTTAATAAAATGTCCGACTCGCTGTCCTCAGAAACAGTTATATTTGTCACAGACGGGGTTGTTCGAGGACATAATGAAAGGTGGAGTGATTTCCATGGGTCTACTGCTGCCTACCAACAGGAGCGTAGCCTGCTGTGTTGGCGTAGAAGCATCTCCTTCTAGCTCCATAATGGAATACACCGACAGTGACTCATTCCCACTTTATATACACGGCACTAGCCTTTTTATGTGAAAAAGCCACACTCTGAGTGAATAACTGAAGCTGTTATTGAGCAGAGCTGTACTAAACCCAAAACTTTCACATGCACAATGGGCTAAGGTAGGACTCCCTGGTGGGTCCCTGCCCTGCCGTCACCCACTGCTCCAAGGCTTACCCAATACAACTTAAGGATGGGTCAAATCAGAGAGAAAGTTTCACTGTGGGGACAATGAAGTACAAATACTTAAGGATCAGACAATTTTGGTAACGAAAGGCACATGGATATTTTATCTTCACAAACTTTTTACCACATAACGCTTAAGTGATGTCGTTTAAAGACTTCTTGATACAGTATACGTAAAGGTAATGCTTTTATTCATTGTATGTAAGATACGTCAAGTTACTATTACTTGACTGCACATTTTCCTGTCTTTTTTACACCCCCCTGAGTGTTTCTTGAGAGCTGATGTAATATTGAATTTCTCCATTGTGACTTTGTGAGTCCAATCTTATCTTATAGGATGCTCTTGAAAAAAGGCACTACAGCTGAACTGCCCAAAGCTGCAGATGCAGACACAAGCACACGTTTCACATCATGTGATATGGCAATATGAAGATGCCATTCCTCATTTGGTGGATAATCATCTTGCTGTTGTTTTTCAGCATTAAAACACAGTGAATTTAAATGAAATAAAACCAAAATGTATACACAACTAGGTTCAGATTATCAACACCTAACAAAGACAAAACTAGTAGAAACACGAGGCTGAATTTCAACATTAAGAACAAGCCTAAAAACCATAACCATTCCGTACAGTAGAAGTTCAAATTAACAGTTTGACGTGGACATAATCAGGATATAAAGATTTATATTTTTGTAATCGATAGATTGATCTTGGTGCAGTAAACTTGGAGTAAATGTGTGTTGAGCTAATTCTGCTTTATGATTGGATGAGACACAGACAGATATTCATGAAATTTACAATGTACAAAACACTACATACACTAACTATAAAAACAAAGTAAGTTTTCATCAAAAATACTACATTTTCATGTCATTTTTGCTCTAATTGTTGTCGACTATTTCAATAATCAATTAGTTGTCGATTAATGGATTAGTGGTTTCAGCCCTATAGAGATTGGTTTGGATAACGCAGCATTTGACATTTTATAACTAAACTAATATCTACACTAGTCGAGTAAGAACTACTCTCCCATCTCGTTTCTTCCTTGCAGTGGAAAACTACTCCAGCTTAGTTTCTGATAAGTGAACAGCTCAAACAGATCGATCTCGCATATATAGTCTAGTAAACCTTGCTGTCTTGATAAAACATTAGTTAATACTGTGGCAATGACGTTACAATAGTGTGCAGCCCTTCCTACTATTGAGGTACATCCATGATTAGTATTGGGAGGCTTACTGGGATATTTTGAGCACTTACGGAAACACAAGTGAATACACTAGTTTGTCCATAATGGCACTCTTCCTCCACAGCAGCACTTTCCATTCCCTTGTTTCCTGTGGATCCGTTTCTCGTGCCTCAGAGGGAACTCCTTCAGTCCACTGCCATGTTTATGCCATTGTGTAAGCACTCTACTAGTGGTTTTATGATGACATGTATTCACTTTATTTGAAATTCAAGCCTTATAAACTCGCATATGTGTTCTAAGTGGATTCATATGGGGCACAGAAGGACAAATATCATACGAGTTGGACCATTTTGCTGAGAGTTAGGTTAGACCATTGTAAACATATCAGTTGAAAACCTTGCAAAGAGGTTAGGCATTTGGGTTTATATGCCTAAGCCCTTATTGTTTACTTCAAATTTCCAGCTACATATTCAAGGAGGGCTGTTAAAGATTTGGAAATAGGTTTGTAACGGATAAGTTACTGCACACAAGCCCATTTTCAGTGCAAAGCCATAAAAAACTAAACAATGTGTGTGTCAGAATTGACTGAACAAGCTTCCAGTCCAAATTCCAATCATAAGACACATCAAATACTTCACACAATAAATCTGAGTAAAGCCCATGTTTCTGAGGTACGCTGTTCTATCATTAAACTATAACTTGTTGCATATGAGTACATCTCGAAGGACTGGAGATTTAGCAGCTGAGAGTGTGACACACCAAGGAGCTGACCGTTCACATTTTTTTCAAAGACAAAACGCCTCTGCTCTGAGCTTGGACAAATCGATGGAGCCAGTGAGCCTCATGGATAATTTCAGCAGCTCATGAGATTAGTTGACATGATTCAATAACCTGTTCTGCTTCCCCCGCCCAGCGCTCTCTTCCTGTCTCAGTTCCCATCTGTGAGACTAGGAAATGTCAGGAGACAAAGCAGCTCTGCCTGCACTGACATCCCACCCAGCATGAATATGCTCCCCAGCGGTGGCTGCTGTTTATGTCCCCTGTCCTCCCTGAGTCACTCTGGTAACTGGCATGTTACTCCCGCTGCGCTCTGCACTCTCTGGGTCTCGCCGCTGTCTGTCTGAGGGCCCTGGGTGTGGGCTGTGGTGAGTCAGGGCTATGGATCCTCCTCTGGCTTAAGCCCAAAAGTATAGGCCCTGGAGTTACAGCTCCACCATGGGGCCATCTTCCATCCAATGCCAGATCTCTGTCCACGACAGACCTTTCTCTCTGTGTGTCCTGTCTTTTCCAGTCTGTGTGACACAGAGGAAACTCCCGTGAGTCAGCGCTCACTGTGGCGTATGGCAGAGCTCCACCACCAGGCTCAGCCACGGCCTGACATGGAACAGAGAGTGAGCTGCTCCATGCCCAGCACCGGCCTCAGGAGGAGCACAGTGTTTGGGGTGAGGAAGTGGCTCACTGCTGTTCAAGAAGCAGGTCCAGCATAGGGCTTTCCACAGAGGTGGAAGCTGAATGACGAGCCTGCATCACCTGCTCTCTCTCTGACACAAAACTGTGTCAAAGGTTACGCAAGAACTAGTAGCTCAATTCAACACCAGTATTGACACACATTACTTCTTTTCAAGCAAGGAAAGAACTTCTTTTTCAAAAAATAAGGATGATTATGGTGAGAGGTTACAGAAAACGGAACAAACCACAAACAACAGCTATTTTTGAACTTCTTCATCTATTGCCTCAGCTGCACTAACCGTCCTTACACCACCACATGATTGAGAGTCATGCACTGATTTGAGTTTGTGAGTTTATCACATAATTGGAGCGTGTCGTTACATTCACCAAGTAAACGGTGCAAAGCAGCTGTCAGAGTGACAGATGGATTGCCATTGAGCAACACAAGCTCCAACACAGAGAGAGATGGTTTTCTCTATGTAGCCTTGACAGTGCACTCTGCTCTTTGAGGATGGACAAAGACTGTAGGCCCTGGGGTCCAGTGTCTGGAGGAGGGACAGTCCACCAGATGGCTCACAGTAGGAGCCAGGCACTCCACTCCAGAGCACACTTTACTCTGGGAAACGGAGGGAGAGATATTTGACTTTTTGCCACTGTCCCATTAGGAGTTTGCTTGTTCGATTGTGGTGGCAGAAGTTCAAATACCTCTTAATCTGTCACTTAGATAATGTCAGATAAAGTGATTAACTGCTAATGCTTGTCACCAGTCTACACAAGCTACACCTAAGAGCACCCAGAGGAATAACCACTTATTTTTAGAAAAGTGAAATCATTATAATCAATTAAAAAGAGCTACAACAGACTGTAACCCCGGATACCGTCAAACATTTTTACATGTTTGAATTTGACGAATTTACCAACAAATTTAAACTGTAGCACCAGAATAACATTAATTTGAGAACAGAGAGACTTTGTAACCAAGCGATAGCATGGTTCGACATATCTCACGTAGTATGACTTGAGTGTGGCGTGAGGCTAGGTGTTGCCCCTAAAGTTATCAATAATTCACCCGGCAGATCGGATGTCCTTCAAGTTACTAAACACGCATCTGCAAACAAGAGCGTAAGAGGAACGGGATAGGGCCCCGCGCACGGTCCCACTACTTACTTGATACTTCCATCTCAATGGGGGAGGCTCTCTCCACCCGAGTGGCCTTATTGATGCGGTACCAGGGGCTTAGACGTGCACGGATTAAACTTTTTCGGGGGGATGTTGATACGCAAGCTGACCCCATAACAATACCGCTTTACACTCAGATTACTGCTGTTGCAACGCGACACGGCGAGGCGGCCCGATACCATATATGGGTTCTGTGATCAGAGGAGTGCAGGGGGGGAGGAGGAGGAGGGGTGTGGGGGCAGAGAAGGTCCGTGGCTTCTTGACTCCCCCGGGGCATTAAAGATCTATCAAGCTCGATAGTGGTACGGATTAGCTGGAAGGCCCGTTTTCCACAAGTGGATCGTTTCCACTTGGTAACTTCGGTGGCGAGTGACGTCACGCGAGGAGGGCTCCGTTTCAAGAGAGCAGGGTGCAGGTGTCAGGAGTGGACCCGGGCGCCTTGTATTGAATACACATTTAGAATATAGAAGAACACGCATAAATGACAGGTTGGGCAGATGTGTGTGAGTTAAAATAGCCACGGTTCCGCAAATATCTAGCCCTTGTTGCGCGATTTACCTGAAGGTCTGAGGCAGAAAGGGGCCTCTCAGCGCACACGTTTACCAGCATTTGCATCACACCCACAGAATTTGCACACAGGCAACCAAATCAGCCTGCAGAACACTGGCAGCCCCATTGCCTGCGATCTGAAGGCGGAACTGCGTGTTCTCCTGCGGCTCACACCACGCTACAACGTTGCAACACACCATGTAATAACACAATGTAGCCTTTCTGTATCGAGGCGCCGGAAAAGAGTAGGGGAGATACTGAATTATACGACATGCAAGTGGTATATTATCCCCCCCATCACGGCTCAGCTCTTGCTCCGACGCCATGAGATGGTGCGTGTGAGAGAAAAAAAGGAAAGAACGCGATCAGACCGCTCCTTGGTGCACTTCCTTCTCGGCATTTGGCACATGCTCCCTATACTTCTGCTTAATCAGAGAGTGAAACGAAACGCAAATGTCCCTTTATTGCAGTGTCATAAAGGAGTCGGGGATTGTAAAAGGCGCTCAGTGTGTTGTCCAGGGGAGGAAGGCTTCTCCCTTAGCACGCCTTCCTCTTGGATGACAGAAAAACGCGCCCAGAGAATTATGCCGTAATTACTCAAAATAGCACCGCAGATACGCCGATACCGCCCAATGTGGTCCAAGATTTCATCCGATAGTGGCAGCCCGAGAAACCCAGGGGCTACCCGACCCTACGCGGCTGATATATTGCCGTGTGACATGAGGATATGGACTGCGCAATTGTCGGCAAAACACGGCTGTTTCGGAGCCGTCGGCGAGACAAACCTGCGCCCAAGGAAACGCGAGGGGGAAGGCGGGCGTATTCTCTGGTAGGCACGGCGTGCGTTATTACAGCGCAGATCATGCGTAATTTGCGCTGGTTGCGGGGCCGAAATCCCGCGGAAACGACCGATCAACGACACCAAAGGCCACTTCGGCGCAGAGAAAAGCAGAATGAATGGCATACGTACCATGTCGGACGGTTGTGTGTGCTTGTGGTATATGGGCAGGCAGACTCGGGGATGTGCTCGGTCCTTAGATGGAGCTGCACTGGCGGGATAGCGGTGTGTATATTGGCCCCGCTCAGAAAGGGGAAGGAGGGGAGGGGAGGGGGGGGGGGGGGGGAGTGCCTGCGCGTATCCCTCCGCCAGCACTAGCACCACGTCTGCTCACTCACTTCCTTATTTCAATTCAGCAGCAGCAGCGACAGCATAGGCCTGGCCTGGAGCAGCAGCACATGCCGGTCACCTGTGTCCAGAGCGCGTGCAGTGCGCCGAGCATCCATGCGCTCCTGTAGACGCGCTGGTGGTAATAATGATATATCTGTAATAGCCTTTATTAAATCATAACCCTGTGTACCATGCATTGGCGAAAGATGTGCCAAACGAATTCAAAAGTACTGCATATGAAAGCTATGATACACGTTAGTGATGGGTCTGTCAATATTAACACGTGAGTAATGGAATACGTGTATTCATCTAAACTTATTCTGTAACATTTATTTACACTTTCTGGGTTGGATTTTGAATATAATTTGCCAAAAAAAAAACAAAACAAACAACAACACCTGCAATTATAATGATTTATATTTTTTATGAGTGGATGCAAAAGAGGGGATACCTTTTGCCACACCTTATGATACCGTCGTATATGCGTTATTGTTTCTGTTATGTTAGATGACAACTGACAACTTTTCATTTTAACAACCAGGCAATAACATAAGTATAGAGTAGCTATAACTAGACACATGTTTACAGACAACATCCCCAATGTACGCGCTCATTGGCCTATCACACTTACTTTAACATTATTATTTGTTTGTATGGGTCGCCAGAACTGCAATTGCGTGGCACTACTTGACGGCCGCGGAAGGATCCCGGCGCTGTGGACAGTCCACGGGTGACACTGGAGAGTTTGCCGTGGTGCTTTGAGACGGAGCTCCTCATTGGCTGCAGCGGACCTGCAATATTATACTCCATGTGCCCGCTTTTCCCATTGGCTACACCGGACCTGCATTGCACCAGGCAGTGGCACTTGATTGAAACATTATAAATATAAATACAGGCTAAGTTATGGACCCACTGGCGTCAAAGTGTAGCGTTTTGACTGCGTTATTTGCGGGAGGTTTTTTTGGGTGAAATTTGGATCCCCGTGGCGCCCCTGGACGCGGGGGAAATGTTTGATATGTCTCGATACAGGAAGTGCGCATCTCCGAGCCTCTGCTGCGCATTAGACATTCAAGAAGAAACGTTATGCAGCCGCTTTAAGTGTGTATATTGTGCACACGTTTATAAAACATCCACTTGTACCCCCTAAGTAGTTTATAACAATAACGCGACGATAGTTGGAGTGTTGTTGTCCTGTGCACATCAGCCGAGCTTGGCTGAAGGTGCGTGTGCGCAGTGTCATTTACAACAGCGCCATCTACTGGATATACAAACACAATTGAAATGGTGGTATTTATTGGCTGTTTTTTTGTGTGTGCTTTTTTCTAGTTGTGGGACGGAATTTGTTTTGTAAACTCAGACATTTGTGGAAGAAAAAAAAACCTCTAATCAGCCATGTCAAGTTGTATTGTTGTTTATTGCTGGGTTGCAGGTTCCAGAATGTGATGATGTCACAGGACCCGGTCGAGGCAGGAGACAGGTTTTCCTATTACGCTTTCACAAGTCGTATCTAAAACGACGATGTATGAATTACTAAAATGATCATTAGTATCAGTCGCTGGGTCCATGATCTCTCTGTACAAGACCAAACATTTCCCCCAAAACAAAATAGTTTTACCTCTATAACAGAGCCGTGGGAAGATATTTTTGTTAGGGGGTGCAAAATGTATCCCAAAAACGCCTTTTTCTGTGCATATTTCCTATTTATTAATATTGCCTGCAGTTCACAAACTATCCACCAGGGGGTGCTGCAAGCGCCCTCAGCACCCTGGGTTCCCACGGCCTTGCTCTATAATATTATAGGCCTTGAGAACGCTGTGACGTCACCTGCAACCCAGCTATACTGTTTAAAATGTGTTTCATGCAGCTCCCTCCTGCAAATGACTCTCAAGGGACAAACCTGTATAAATACAAAAATACAAAAATATACATACATATATACGGCAGGGAAAAGTGTGAGAACGCTTTGTAATTTCTCACATTTCTGCCATAATCGGTCACTAAATGCGGTCTGATCTTTATCAAAGAGTAAACTGTGTCGGCTTAAATCATTTTTTCCATGGATGATAGCACGTTGTCCAGCCCCACGCCATGACTCTCACGTTGGCGCGCTGTTCCATTTGTCCTCCACACAGCGGCGTCGGAAGCGTTTGGAAGGTGGGGGGGTCAGCTCAGCAGCGCACCTCCTCCTCACAGCTGGATGGACATATAGGGCGGATAACACAACACCTGTGGAGCCGCTGTTCTCCAGCCCTGGCTTCATGACGCTTTGTGAAAAAGCTCAGTGAATGAAGCTCTTCTGAGACGGCGCTCGTGTTTGTCCACATTCAGCTTCAGCCACACCCGTTAACTCCTGCCATCGCAAAAAAACATCTCAACGCTCGTATGTTCACATTTCCCACAGACACTGATACAATTGAGTCAAGGGCTAAAGGAACATTTATCCGTCAATTGAATAATTCAGATATTATTTCGTGAAGTTAGACTCCAGACAGCGAGGTTTAACGGGCGTATTGACCGGTTGAACACTCGTAGCCCGGGGCAGTTTCCCCAAACTCACGCTACATCAGTTTCATCACTCGCTTTACAAACACCTCCAAAACTGATGTTCCTCACCTTAAAGTTACTGGTCAGGCCCTTTGTACCGATGAAGACACGCTGTCCACCTGCCGAGGACCGCGACAAGTCCTGCTCCTCCACGTAAAAAACTCAGAAAACACGATGCATGTGCTTTGGTTTGGTCAAATCTGTCCAACGATAATCCTCCAGTATTCTCACTTTAGCCGTTTTTCAGCGGTTTACAGAGACATGTTTACATTTCAGCCGCTCTGAGGTGAGGAGCCGCATGAACACAGCTACGCAAAGCGGAGCGACGCGATACTGGCGCGGATAATGCCCCAAAAATATTCTTTTTTTATGGAAAATAAGGCGCGGGTCATATTTAATTGTTTGGCCTCGGGGAGCCTATTGAAAAGGTTCCGTCTAAACTAGTAAATATAAAGTCAATGAAAATTCACGTTGTGAAAGTGGGGGGGACCAAACAACCACTTTTCAAAAGTGGGGGGGACACGTCCCCCTCACAATGAATGGTTCCGACGCCCATGCCTCCACACATGACGTTGTGTGTTCCTCCCAAACTATTGGACTTTGGGTTAATCCGCCCACAGAATATTCAACGCCACGTGCGGAGGAAAACCTAAGCCAGAAATAACTGATGATATTCATGATGACACGTGCCACGAGGGAATTCGTGTCCGGTCCAATTTGCGGCCAATGATTGAAAATGTCGATGTTTTGTAGCAAAAATCTCTCTCTGCAGGTGAACCACAGGCACAGGTGTTGAGAAATATGAGGCTACTTTTGTTGTAAAACGTGTGTCCAACATCCAGATAAATTAGTACAGGTGCCCGAGATGCTCCTAAAACGCCGAGCAATATTCCATAATGTCTTAGCCTGATCTATGAACGCCTTACCATTCTCTGTCCTATTATCCCGAATGGACAAATGCCTTATTACAACCCCCTCCCTCCACCCCTCGCCTTGTAACTCTCGAGGCCAACATGATACGCTTGACTTCTGTTTTTTTCCCCCTCCTCTCTCCCTTTTCATTTGCCCATAACACGCTGCTCTGTACACTGGGAAATGCGTGACTGATTTAATAAGTGTTTTTTCTTTTTTTTACTGCTCTGCTCTTGAGGTGGTGGAGGGTGTCACAGTGGATGCACGCGCACACACGGGGGTAAACACACACACACAAAATGCACTGGACGTCCGAGGCCACTTTGTGCTGATTCTCCAGGTCCACGTGGATTTCACATCAGAACGAATGAAATCACCACCGCTCTCTCCACATGTCAGAGGGGGGGGGGGGGGGGGGGGGGGGGGAGAGCTTATACCCACATGTATTTAAACCGGCCCAGGCTGTAATAACTTTAAGCCTGATTTGAATAGAGGACAGGCAAATCAAATCATACGGCGGCAGAGTGCGCTCATCCAGCAGCATAATGGCGAAACCCATGCACTTGAGCAGGAATTAGAGCGTCGCATTTCAAATTACTCGGGGGGGGGGGGGGGGGGGGGGGGGGGGCTTGCTTGCTTTTACTCAAATGAATAGATGCACAGTTGTAAATGTAAAAAAAAAAATAGCCGGGCGAACATTGCTCAAATTCAGCTTGATGGGATAATGGTGATTTTGCCTGTGGTGAGTTAATGCTAAGGAGAAACACAATAAGATTCAGGATTAGGAAGAGGCGCATCATGGAAATATAGGGAGAATTTTAGACAACTCTTAATTAGAAATGTGTTATCTTCATGTAGTAGACGACATGTTAAATGTTGGGAAGTTTCGACTCTTATCTAAGAGGCTTCATCAGTACAATACTCCTCCCACTGGAATTGTATAATAGTTCACCTGCTGCCAAGAGGTGCATTGCTGACGAAGCTCCTTGGATGAGATGCAAAACGTCCAACACTTGATGTGACTTGGGAACCATTGATGAAAATGGAAAAGCCCTGTAGGCCTACGACTCGACTGAGCGATAAGACAAACTTATTTCACGTTAAAATGATGTTTAATGTGACATATGCATTTTTAAAAAGCTCAGTAATAGTGTAGTATTGAATACAGCATGGCGACTGGGGGGGGGGGGGGGGGGGGGGGGGACACAATGCATTTGTTCGATGACTCACCAAGAAAATCTGGCCATGATTCCTGGTAATTCACTGACATTAGCTACATTTCTGTGTTGTAAAGTGTTACATTAAACCATTATAAGGGGACACAAGTGACCAGGCACCAGTTTTCTTCAACTGCTAATTTACTTAAGAACAAGGGCATTCCCCGCACAACAAGAAACTAAATGCTTTACGTCTTTTATCTTCTTTGAAAGGCTTTTGAAGTGATACGAGTAAACCAAAACCAAATTAGGGGAAGATTTTCTACATACACGATATTCAGGGCAAAGAAAAAAAGACGAAATAAAGTGATTGACAGGAATTTATTAACTATGTTAAACATTTAAGGTCACAACAGCGGGAGAAGCGGCCAACATGCACAAAATATATCAAAACTTTCACGACAGCCGGGTAAGTCGCTGTCTGCTCCTTTCACACAAGAGGTAACGGGTCCGTAGAAACCTAAAGGTAGAGCCCCTCCGGTGTCCCCTCCTGTTTTTTGTACAAAACGTTTTCTTTTGATTTCTTGAAGTCTTCGTTGGTGACTTTCATCCGGCGTTCGCGTAAAGCCATGAGGCCGGCTTCTGTGCATATGGCCTGGGGAGAAAATATTTTTATAGAAACGTAGCCATAAAATTATAAAACACCTTTATCCGACTTTTTTGATAACGCCTCCATTATATTGAACGTTTAAGTTTGTTTGTAAACACATAATTGGGATTCAGCAACTATGCTGCTACCAATCGACCACACGAGGGCAGCAAAGGTCAGTCACATGCCAAGTACTTCCTTGAATGTTTATAGTGCAGTATTTGCATGCACAGCTTAGACTAGTTTAAATTTAGGAATGTTAGGAAAAAGGCTGGAGAATGATTTAAGCCTCACTTTAATGTCTGCCCCCGACAGGTCGTCCTTAGCCAAGATGAGGTCGTCCAGCGTCACGTCGGTGGCCACGGTCATGCGGCTCGTGTGGATCTGGAAAATTCTTCTTTTGGTTTTTTCGTCTGGCAGCGGGAACTCGATTTTTCGGTCGATTCTCCCTGGAGAGACACAGAATTAAAGCCACTATTAAAACAACAAGTCTAAAAATAAAATGAAGGCATTTCTCTAAAACTGAGTATTGAGTTTAAACAGGGCCGTAGGGTGAAGTAGGCGTATTTGTTGCAGTAAAGTTTGTCGGGGGGTTACACGACACGATAACCAAATGGCAAAAATACTGGGTACAAAACTTCACGGTAGAAAATAGCAAGTTTTATGGATTTTTGGAAATGAACAAACTTAAAACTTGTTAAATCCTCAGACTACATTATTTTCTATAATGAAACCAATCACTACAAAGGTATTGCGTCTTAAGTGACCACCCAAGATCTAAAACATTAAAGTTCAAAGTTCGCATGTGGGTCAATAGCAACATCCCAGACTGACACCCACCAGGTCTGATGAGGGCGGGGTCCAGCGTCTCTATCCGGTTTGTGGCCATGATGACCTTCACGTCTCCCCGAGAGTCGAACCCATCGAGCTGATTCAGCAGCTCCAGCATGGTCCTCTGGATCTCCCTCTCTCCGCCCGAGTTTGAGTCATACCTGCACCACAGGCAGATACTTCGGTTAAGAACTGATGAAATCACGCTTTCATTAACACTGTGCAATTCTAGCTCTAAGGAGGAGAACAAACTGCTGTGTAAACAAATCTTTTGACATGTTACTGTATGTTAAACCCTTCAAGCAAAAACAACATGATAATGCTCCAGTGTTTCTGTTTTGAGACGCTTTGTCATTGCTGCCAGCAGAGGGCGCATGAGCTACAGTATGTACAGCATTTTTGTTGCATTAACATGATCACAGTTTCTCTGCAAGACAAGGTTTTGTGACTAAAAGCTATGATGGGAATGAAACAAAAGAATGAGGCAAATGTGCGCTTTTTCACTGGGAAAAACTTAACATGATAAACTTCAATGAAGGTTCTTGAGTCATCCTCTGTACTGTGTAGTTGAAGTGTAGGACGTTTCACCTCTCATCCAAAAGGTTTCTAAAGTTTAAGCTCAGCCCACCGACTAGATATAAACCACTGGAAGGAGTTTAGCTTGGCTGTACAGAAGATGACTCAAGAACCTCCACTGAAGATGTGCTACTCCTTTCCGACTGAGAGCCTACACAGACAAAACATTTTAAACATTATGTATTAACATCCAAAGTACATTCTGTGCATCTTTAAATGCAGTCTATGCAGAATACATTAGATTCTGTGCTAGATTTAACCCTGAAGATTCAAACACCTTCTATCTCACGCCGTCCAGTCTGCTCTGCTCAGGAGGTGACACATCGCGCTCTCGGGTTGTGACCCTGAATAAACCTGGGACCAACCTCTTGGTGCCGATGGCGTCAATCTCGTCTATGAACACAATGGAGGGCGCGTGCTCCTCTGCCACCCGGAACAGCTCGCGCACCAGTTTGGGCCCGTCCCCGAGGTACTTCTGAATCAGCTCGGAGCCAACCACACGCAGGAAGGTGGCCGACGTCTGATTAGCTACGGCCTTGGCTAGAAGAGTTTTACCTGAAAATATAGAAGACACATGGGTGAAGTCTCTGCACAATCTCTCAGCTAAGAATATGTTTTGGAGAATTAAAAAGACAAATCTGATAAAAGGTGTTCAAATATAACCCATAGGTCGTCACATGTTGTCCCAAAAGGCTAGCATTTTAACAGTACTCCTGTCTAAATAAAGTTTAATCACCATTTTACAACAAACCATCCTTAGACTAGGTTTACAAACGCATAAATAGCCGCATACGTACAACATTCCATTTTTATATCGACTTCTAAAGCCTTTCTGAGATTCTCACCGGTGCCAGGCGCTCCGTACAGAATGACACCCTTTGGAGGTTTGATGCCCATTTCTTCGTAATACTCGGGATGTGTGAGAGGCAGCTCCACCGACTCCTGTTGAACACAGTGACACAGTAGCAGTGAGAAACGTTAACAGTTTTTTTTTACATAGCGATCAAGACGAGGGAGAAGTAAATACCTTGATCTCCTGTATCTGGTTGTCGAGTCCACCGATGTCCGCGTACGTCTCCTGTGGGGCCTTTTCTACCTTCATCACAGTCACTAAAGGATCTGTGTCATCCATCAGGACTCCGATGACCGCATGAACCTAGGAGTGCAGAGTAAATATGAATGATACATATGATACAGTGACACATTTAAAACAATTACTTATCTATTTATACTGACTTTTTGGGAAACATTTTGAATTTGATTTTAAAGTTGATTAGCGAAAATTATGGGAACAAGACACGTTTTCTTTGTCCGTTACCTTGTGGTTGAGCAGCACGGAGCAGCCCGGCTCTAGCAGGTCCTTGTCCACAAATGACAGAATGCTGACATAGTGCTCCGAGCCGACGGAGGTGGAGACGATGGCGTGGTTGTCGTCGATGATCTCCTCCAGAGTCCCCACAGACATCGGGGTGCCCCTGAGGTCGTCCACCTTCGACCTCTCCTCCTACAGGCGCAATGAGAAAAAGAAAAAATTAGATCTGCTTTTAAAGTTATGACAGCTACCACTTTATTGATCTTGAGAGAATAAACTGAATAAAGCAACTTCTAAAAATCTCTATTGACTTTTTTGTGTGTGTGTGTGTGTGTGTATGATGTCATATTGTCAACATCAATCACATTTAAAGTTGGACACTTGGACATACTAGTGTAGCACATAACTCTATTGATGTAATGAAGAAAAATTAAAGCCTTACCTCCTGCTTCTCCTCCAAAGGCTTCATCTGCTCCTGGTTCCTGATGAACTCCTCCTCCATCAGAAGATAGTCTTTAATTCGCTCCTGTTTCAAGAGCTTCAGGCGGCACTGAGTGTGAGGTGTGACTGGAGAGAGACATAGACATAAAACACTCCTGTGTTAGACAGCCAAGAAGGAGCGCTATCGAATGGCAACCTGCAGAAAAGCGATTGCTTAAAATGGCAGGTCTGTGTTGTTCCTCTTACCCAGTGGCAGTTTGCTGGCAGCATCTGGCCCCTTGGTCTTCTTCTTTTTCTTCCCTACTCTGGTGGGAATGGGAGGTTCGTACTTCTTTTTCTTATCCTACGTGTGCAAAAAATGAAAAGTGTTAAAATGGTTTACAAATGCTTAATAGAGCACAATGTTGTTATCAACCTATGTTTAGAATATATCATTGTATGTAGTTGAAGCCGCAAAAAAATATCTCTAAATGTATTACCATTAGGTAACGCAAAATCAATGTCTCAAGACGCTCAAGAGCATTCATTAGTATCGAGAGATTGCAGTTTCTAGACAGAATTCATTTAAATGTGGTCATATTATGTTTACATTTGGTCAAAAGGCACCGCTTTAGCTGCATGTTGCCGCTGTGTCATTCTCACCTTGTCATCCTTCTTGCCTCCTCCTGGTCCGTGTCCTCCGCTCTGACTTTGTCCCTGTACGAAAACAACATTTGCTATTGCATTCAATCAATTTCCAACAACTAGCAGAACTGATATTAAAGGCTAATCTTATTTCTAGTTGACTTAAACTGCGGAACCACTGTTTACGTGGAAGGTGAGCAGCCGCGAGTTAGCACTAGACAGCTTTGAGATGGGAATTTTCACAAATAATTCCAGATTGTATGCATTTAGAAAAGTCAAATAACTTTGAATATTGATTTTAAAAAGACAAATGGTAAAGTTGGTCATAGAAAAAATGTAATTTAACGGCATTGTAGCATAACAGTTAGCCACTAAGCACGTCAGATCTATAGCATCTGTTGTGAATCTATCGTAAAGAGAAAATAAAACGGTCTCTCTGTTCGTCGTTTTGGTTGTATATTTAAGTACCATTTCAAGGGGTGAGTTTGTCAATAATAAGCAATAATAGTTTGATTTCAAAGATATAAGTCAGATCGCCGCACAGAAAACTGCTTGCTCACTTACCATTGTTGGTTGTCGCTTGGATATGACGTCAGGACGAACGCAAACTCCGGGCGACAGACAACCGGAGCATCGAGCGCCCTCTACTGGGGGCGTGGATGTACTACTACTACCAGACTAATATCACTGAGGGAGAGAATGAGCTTCATTTGACTGTAAAGTAGAAAGAAGTAAAAGTCCACTTGTCAAGTCAAACAGTTCTAAAATATCTATCTAGGGCTATATACAAATTATGCTGTGCTCTTTCTTGTTCAATCGAAATGTTGAATTAATCATGCCTTTCATATTCATTTAAATTTTTTCGTTTATTTATTTATTTATTCATTTATTTAATATGGACATAGTAATTACATTGGATGAACCGGATGCATTGTTTAAAGTGTTATAGCACATGTGCTAATTTTCAACACCTGTCCATAGGGGGCTTTTAGGTTACAAAGATAAAACACATTATGAAACAAGGTTACAATAAAACACATTATGAAACAAGATAAGGCACATTTTACACATGGGAACAAGTTTGGCCAGATTTGAGCCACTGTTTGAGCTCTCCTTCGGGGGAAACCGACAGAGCACACCCAGTCCATGGGGACGGCACCTCAGCTAACAAAAAAACAAGAGGCAGGTAATTAGCAGTGATCATCTATGAATAGGACATATAATGGGCAGTGATCATCTATGAATAGGACAGGACTGACCAATACTGAGGTGAGCAGGTCATTAGAGACGCTCTACTTCAAAGGTGTTTACCCACAGTTGAGAGTAGCTGTGATTAGATGGGAGGGGCCAGGCCAACCCCAACTCCTCCCCGTTGGTCTATATCTTAGACTGAGCGGGACTTTTGTCGCTGACGAAGCCTTTTGGATGAGAGGCGAAACGTTCAAAGACCTCAACTACTGAGGTGTTTATCGAAGATAATGCCCAAGTATTTTGTTTCATGAACCCACTGAATGGGTTCATGTTCTAATTGAACCTCAAAGGTGCTGTCAAGGGACCTCCGGCTGATAGAGAAACACATTGAGAATGTTTTTTTTACATGTAAAGTCAAATGGGACAGTTGAAGCCATCTTGAGATGTTATGTAAAGCCTGTGTTAACTGCTGCCCAGCCAGTGCAGATGTTTTTGCTCACACATGAATAACTGTGTCATCAGCATAAAGCTGCCAGTTTACACCCTGACAGTAATCTGGGAGATCATTTATATACATTGAAAACAGCAACGGTCCTAGGACTGACCCTTGAGGCACCCCTAAGTCATTTGGACTCAGGGTGAATTTAACGCTTCCTATTGTCACACATTGTTCTCTACCCTCCGGGTAGGACTTAAACCATGACAGAGCTGTAGCTGAAAATTGAAATTGCTGTAATTTCTGCAATAAGATGCAATGGTCCACTGTGTCGAAGGCCTTCTTCAGATCTAAAAACACAGTCTACGACATTCCCTTTATTCAGTGAACCTATATCTATTCTAACAAGCAGCAGTTGGCTGTTTCTGTGCTGTATTTTCTTCTGAACCCAAACTGCTGGAGATGCAACAGTTGGTTATTTTCAAGATGTTCTATTAATTGCCCGGCCGCAATTTTTTCGGAGTCTTTGGAGTGCATCCAATTTAGTAAAAAAAATTGGATGCACTCAAATTTAAATCAGACTCAGCAGTAACACTGTTCCAATTAATTTGGTTTAACTCATTTTCAAAATCATTTATTTTTGCTTTAGGAATTTCTGTTGTTTTTTTCTTTGTTATGATTAATGAGACGCTTTTTAGTTAACTTTCTGACAACTAAAGTCATATTATGATCGGTAAGCCCTGTTAGCAGGTGATACGTCTTAGTTATTCTTTCTAGTCTATTTACAAAAATCAAGTCAATCAATGTTTCGCTATGTCTGGTGATTCTAGTAGGTTTGTTTATCATTTGCTTATATTTGAATTTATATTTGAAGATTTCAGCTTTGTTCTGCTGTTTTTCTCCCGCCAGTTTATATTGAAATCTTTTTTGTATTTATAAAAAGATATTCCCGCTCATATTTGCTCACTAATATCAATTCAGGACATGTCCCCGGTGGGTAAATTATTTTCACGGTGATGTTGATTCTTCATTGAGACAAGTTTCGAAATCAATTCCCTTAACGGAAATGGTCGATGGAGCTCATCTGTAGACAGCAGAGGACTAGGACTAGTTTTAATGAAAGGAAAACACAAATTAGGCTACTTCAAAATGTGGTAAAAGTAATTTGGGAACTTTTTGGTTTATAAAGTTTACGATAATGACACATGAAAGGCAAAGGTGGACTGTTGAGGTCCAT
The DNA here is from genome assembly GCA_021464625.1 of Proterorhinus semilunaris. Taxonomy (NCBI): domain Eukaryota; kingdom Metazoa; phylum Chordata; class Actinopteri; order Gobiiformes; family Gobiidae; genus Proterorhinus; species Proterorhinus semilunaris. Next base: position 23,060,014 of record CM038359.1, read on the forward strand.
TTTGTAGAATTGCTACAGTAGCCCATTAGTCCAAACATCCGATTCCTTTATGCCAATGGGCTGTTACCTTAATAGGGCTATACACAGACTTTTATTTTTTTATCTGAATGAGTGAAGCAGGTGTTACAGGTGACAAATCTTCATCACATCACCATTATTCTGATGTACCTGTGTGTACCAGCAGTAATGGTCTTCCTTTATTCTCCGTCAGGAAGTGTCAACGCTTAATTAATCAGTCTCACACTCGCTCATGTGACAGATCAATAATTATGCACACGGCACGTACGCAAGCCCGTTCTGCCCATTCTAATCATGACATTAAGCTCAGGCCATTGATCAGCCTGATGTACATTTGACAACATGCAGGCCACAATTTCAAGAATGAAGTGGAAGGAGATAGTGGACATTTTTCATTTTCCTATAATTTCCTGTTTATTGTTTTCTTGTGTTTTGTCACACGCTTGTACTAATTATTATGTCGGGACTACAGATGAATATCATCCATCGTGGCTAACTGCATATTTCCATGTGGACTCTGAAGAACTGATGTCAATTAATATGCTCAGTCACTTCTTAAATAAATAAAATAAATGATAAAATTCCGTCTATTCATTTGATGTCTGGCTCTGCAAATGTCAAGCTCAGACTCTTTTAAGTTAAGTCGCGAAACTCCTGGATGTAATTTTATTTGCTCAAATGGGTTTAAAGGCCACATACCTCCTTTAGTATATTGTTAGCAAGGCCGTGGGAACCCAGGGTGCTGAGGGTGCTGCACCACCCCCTGGTGGATAGTTCACGAACTGCAGGCAATATCAATAAATAGGTCATATGCACAGAAAAAAACGTGTTTGGGTGGAATTTTGTCCATCAGCACCCCTAAACTAAAATATTTTCCCACGGCTCTGAGTATTATTATCAATTTCATGAACTCTCAGCCGTTTTCTTGCATTTCGGTGACAATGACCCTGAAAAGTGGCCTTGCAAATTGTGAAATAAGTCTATAAACTCGTCCCTGTGAAGAATCAGGGTATTAGAAAAGTTAGGAATAAGTTTGAAGGTATAGGGCCTTCAAGTACAAAATATGCTTTGGACAAACCTTTAGTTTCACTGATTTTTCCTGCAGAGTTGAGTATGTAATGAATGAACTCTTGGACCTATTATGAGTCAGTGTTCAACAAAGCTCATGCATGGTCAGAATAGCGTGTCCATTTGTGCATGCTTTCGGTTTATGACTGGGGAAACTGGATCACCCCAAACCCACCGATACGCCAGCAGAACGTGCAAACTCGCTCTGCCAATACAGTATGTTCCTGAGGCTGTTCTCCTTCTATTTTCATTTGTCCATTTTCGTTTATTGCTCTGAAAATTGTTTGTACCCTAAAAGTAATGTCATCCATTACAGAGGCATTAGCCAGGTTTAACAGGCTGCTCTTTGGAGCACAGCATATTTGATGCTTTTCCTCCAACTATATTCAGCATTAGCAAAATAGCCCCAGTTCTCATTTAAAATTGCTCTGAATCGCTACCATTTTGGTCATCATAACCGAGCATAATGTTTTGACAAAGACACACTGTACCTTTTTCATGTTTTCATGACTTTTCTAAAATCTTATTTTGATCATTGAGTGTTAATGTGCACCAGCAAACTCTGCTCTTCCATTGTCTCCATAGCAAAGTGTGGAGGCAGCGGCTTGAAATTACGTGCTATTTTTAGAGTGAGCATCAGTCGGAGACGATGAGAAGGTTGTGTTTGTGTAATATTTTGATTGCAGTGACTGATGTTGGCAGAGACCGAGGGGGCTGTGCAGGGTCTAATGAGGAATGCTGTGAAGACGTGTTTCCTGACAGGGGCTCCGTGACCTCAAGACACAATAGACTAAATATAGTTTGCTGTATAGAGTTTGCTCCCAGTCGTACAGGAGTTTTCCATCATAGACAAAAGTATTTAAGCAGTCACATGTTGTTTTAGTGTTGAGGACCTTTCGGCACTCATCTAAAGGGGCTTCGTCAGCAACTAATGATCCGGTGTGTATGTGTTATTGGTGACATCGAGCTTTTGTTTGTTGCTCTGGTTTTGATATGATTTCAGTCATCCAGGAGTTTTCCATCATAGCCGAGGTTTTCAAAAGTCACCTGAACGGGGTTGAGTTGAAACTTTTTCATCCAGGTTCATTTCCCGAGGCTTCTCAGTCATGTTCGACCGATTTCGGATATATTAAAAGGGCTGTGGCAGATCTAACACTTCTCTTCAGTGTGCAGACCACAGAGCTGAAGAACTTTATGCATTGATTTGAGCTTTACTTAAACAGAACCCATTCTCATTTACAACAGTGATCTGGCCAAGAGGCACAAAAGATTTCAAAACAGACACTTGGATGAATCCTAGTTAGATGGCTCTTATAAATGGAGTTTGTTTAGTGGCGAAAATCACTACTGGGTTAGAATTTCTTCAGTTGCATTGAAAGTTGGATCAGTGAAGACAAATAAAGCAGATGTAGGATAATGTATTCATTTTTATCGTTGCACATTAGGATGAGACCATCCTGCTTACCAAACTGCAGTAGATTGACCTTTTATCTGAAGGCTTTTATGGGTTTTAACAGCAGAAGGATTTATGAGTCATAACAGTCATTTGTCACAGCCTTCACCGACGACATTCCAACTTTTTTTCTCCGTTGCTGGCTTAGAAATATGCACTTTCCTGTCCGTCTTCTTTCAGATGCATTTAAGTCTTTAAGGCTTTAAGTCTGCAAATGTGATGTTCATTTCATTAATTTGCTGATAAGTTATAGATCTTTAGTTATAGAGTGCATTTACGGGTGAAAATAGTGATGACCGTCTTTGGGCATCATCATGATTTGGACCAAGACTCCTTCAGCCTCAATATTGATACCAGTCATTCAGTTTCTGCCGTTATCCGATAATAACCTTTACCATACAGACTTTAAATCTAGTGTATGCTCAGAATTATTCATCTTTATGTGGGTTATAAATGAAAGTGTGAAAACGATCTAATGCATTAATAATTAAGCCTAAGTCAGTGGTTCTTAAACTTTTCAGCCAAAACAAAAGGAAAAAACATGTCTTTCTGAGTTCCACCAGATCCACCAGAGAAACGAAGACTAACCCCCAAAAAAGACAAAACTATGGCAGAAATTGTCATTGAATTGTACAAAAGTGTTTGAGAAGCACTGGCCTAAGGATGAACAGACACTGACTTGATATCGCAAGCATCTGTCTATGTTTTTTAACTCTTATTTAGCCTATGATCTATTGGCAAGATGGCGCACAGGGATCGGCAAGCGAAAAGGAAAAATGGGTTAAAAGTGCAGAAGGCAAATTTCTTAGTTGGGCGATTTACCTTCAAATCCAACCATCCATTTTCTTCCGCTTGCGCAGGCCGGGTCTTCCAGACTTCCTTCAACCGCAGCCACTTCTTCCTCCAGCTCCTGCAAAGGGGCCACCCCAAGGCGTTCAGTGTAGTGTGAGGAGCTTGGTTCATTCGCTGGGACGGCGAGGGGCCTTAGCAGACCTAGGATACACTGGAGATGTAGCAGTACCTTATGAGAAGTTTTTCCCTTTGGCTAACACTTCTATTTAAGTTGTTTAATTCATTCATTTATGCAGACAATGTTCACTCTTTCCACGTGAATTGGAGCCTCATTTCAAAGTAGCCCTGTGCTATTCAGAAGGGAAAAGAAGAGGACATAACGGTGTTTTATACATTCGGGCTTTGTGCTTTGGCGTTTTTGTCTTGCTTTGGCTGTGACGGTACACGCAGTCAAAAGAGAAGGGCTCGTTGAAGAGGATGCCGTGATTATGGAATTGCAACGGCTCCACAGATACCTAGCACACGAAGCGAATTTGAAATTCAAACGAAGCACTTGATCCTGCCGGTTTTTATGTGCCTTTTTTTTTTCTCTCCAGGGTCCATACATCTCTTGATTAAATGTCAAAGGTTTAAAGCGTTTGTTCACAGATTCAGTAGCACATACTGGAGCATGATTGGATTGGGTGTAATGAGGTTTGCATTGGCCAGAGCCTCCCATTGGATCAGTCTGATAATGTTATGTTGTTATGGCCACAGAATGGGGTCAGCTGACTACCTATACTAATTAGCCTGTTACCTGCCGTCAGAGGTTAGGTTAGGGATTAGGGTGAGGGACGGCCCATGTGATGTAAGCTGTGTTCCACTCACGCAGATCGTACACATGTCTTTAGAAACGAGAAGGTCTTGGCTTTCAAATGAGGTATCACATAGGCCGTGAGCTCCCCCGTCAATATGCTTTGAGATTTGGTTATGCATAAGAGCAAACCCTAACCCTAAGCTGGCAGGTAGTAGCCAGTTTATTCCTTTCATTGACATATTCCATGATAAACCAGGATTCATCCGGCCCTACTCACAAGAGTTGTTCAGCAGCGAGAGAAGTTACATGCACAGTTCTTAAAGGAACCGGCCACCGTTTTTGCATACTGAGATAATATGTTCTTACCCGAGCTTAGACGAGTTGATGCGTCGCAGTAATATCTTCACTTTATTGCTCAGACGGTGAAGTGCTCCTCAGGTGTTGTTACGCCTTACAATATAGTACCCCTTTTTATCCGCTTAGAAAATCCACATGTTTCATTTCGTGTGACTATACTTGGATCGTGTAACCACTCACGCAACTGTGTTTAAATAGGAGAGACGTGGAAGAGTTTGGTCGCTTCTAACTTCATCCCCGTTTGGACCCACAGAGGAAAGGGGGAGAGGCTAAATGCCAACAACATCTTTGGTCTTCTTGCGTGACTAAGGGCACGCGTAAAGACCAGACAGGTACTCGTCTAAGCTCAGGTAAGAACATAATCTCAGTATATGGGAAAAACGGTGGCCTGTTCCTTTAATCTCATAGAGCAGCCCATAATGTGTGCTGTTTGTAACATGCTGCATTACATGTTTTTTGCCCATTTCTTCTGATTGTGGTGGCTCTGTCCTTGGGTGACCAGATGCCCCGGTTAACCCAGGACAGTCCTGGTTTTGAGGACTTGTCCCATGTCCCTGTGAATTCATCCAAGACCTTAGATTCGACCCAGTTTTACACAAGCTCTGTCCCAGTGTTTTTTTTGTTTGTTTTTTACCTGAAGCATAATGACTTCTGACTACGTGCGTGTCAAACTCAAAACGACAGCCGATTAAAAAGGTCCATGATTGGTCCATTATACTTTTACAAACAAACTACCCTTCAGCGTTCAATTTGTCTCCCCCCCCCACACAAATTCCCATTATTGTCCCTGTTTTTAATGTGGGAAGTCTGGTCACCCTACTCTATCTACATGGAAGTCCATCCATCCATCCATTTTCTTCCACTTTTCCATTGCACCAGCCCCTATGGCTCCTCCTGCAGGTGGTGGGTCCACAGAAGGACGGCCTCATGGTTCTAACCGGGCCTGTTGGTCTCTCATAAGGGGCTTCTGAATTCATGAAAGTCAATCTACAAAAATCTTCTGGAAAGAAAGAAATCTGTCACTTGTTCGACTCTTTACAAGCACACACCCATTCTTTTGTTTTCACAGAGTTTCATTTATTGGAACATCTTGAACACAGCTTTTTGAAGGGTCATTTGTAAAGAGTACAGCCTACACCGGTGGTTCTAAATTGGTGAGGCCTCGGGATTCTCGCACAAACTATCACGTGAATATTAGTTTCAGCTTAGAATGGAAACAGTTTGCTATTTGGCCCGGTTTCAGGACAAGGAAAAGTACAGTACGTTTTTGTGTCTTAACATTTCGGGACCGTTTTGCTTAAACTAAGGCCACAGGCGTTAAGGTTTTGCTCTTTGCTGCATCGCTGTCTCAACATCTTTCCCCCGATACTTCATCTTGAGGAAAAGTGTGAGGGAACAAAAAAAAAAAAACATTTAAAAAGTAGCGTCATCACACAGAGACACACAGAAAAAAAAAAAATGAAAAAAAAAAAGCATGAGCGCTACTTGTCCATGTGTTTCCGTGATAGGCTTTGACCCAGGAGCATATGAGATCCATTCTGTCGGCGAAATGTGCCGCGGTTGGCAGGGGGTGAGAAGCGCATTCGCAGTCATGTGTGAAGAGACGAAAACACGGGCTTCGCTGATCACCATGGAAACTGAGGCCCTCGTCGAAGAACATTCCGGGACGTCTAGCGCCGGTCCAGATGTGTTCGGATCATTCACTTTAATACATCTGCTCTAATTAATCTTACATCTCTTAAACATCCCCGTGTCTCAAGTGATGGGGATCGTTTCATGATTTCCAAACAAAATGATCTTTGTCGTAAACTGTCAAAAGTCCTGCAAGTGCATATTACAGGAAAAGGTCATGTTTGTGAAACCCAGGTGTAGGTTGGATTCACGTCCTGGAAACAAGTTCAAGAACAATGTGACAGTCTCAGATCGAGGGCAGGAGCCATCCATCCATCCATCCATCCATTTTCTTCCACTTGTCCATTGCCGGGTCGTGGGGGCAGCTGTTGGAGCTGCCCAAATCACATTGCACCAGCCCCTATGGCGCCCCCTGCAGGTGGTGGGTCCACAAAAGGACGGCCTCACGGTTCTAACCGGGCCTGTTGGTCTCTCATAAGAGGCAGGAGCCATTACTGGAAAAGAGCTACACCGCATTATGTAATAACAGTTCAAAATGTAATATCATTTAACTTATTTTATAATGCAATACAATTATGGTAGCACTTGATGAGTGTGCACTATTAAAGCATTTGGAAAGACTCTTTATCATTTTAAAAACGTTTACAAAGCTCATCATTTGTTACTCTCATGATCCGCTAATTAGCGATTTACCTTTATTGTCCAGTCAATCAACACGTTTAGACTCAATTATACAACAGTAATCATTTCTGACTTGTCCCTAACCTTACTCAGATTCACGGACAGGGCACATTGTTACTATACCATCTCTTTTGATGCTTGTTAGTGTTAATAATGGTTAGTAAACCGTGTAAATGTCTTATAAATCAATAAGGCCTTACACTTGTACTTTACAAGCCTGTATTACCAAGTTTCTCAAAGCACCATATTGTCATTATTCATTCACTCCATAGTTGGTGGTGGTAAGCCACTGTTGTAGCCACAGCTGCCCTGACGGAAGAGAGGCAACCAGTCTGTGCCATCGGCCCTTCTGACCCCCACTCATGCACTCACAACATTCACTAGGCTTCCTGGTGTTACCAAACGGTCTCCCATCCAAGTACCGACCAGGCCCTTCCCTGCTTAGCTTCCAAGGTCTGATGGGATTGGGCATTTCCTTATCATTCATCTGTACTGGGTTGTTTTAGCCTTGAGGATAATTGACCCTGGAAAAAGCAGAAGAAGACACGTGGATGGGTGGATCCTTCACCTCTCACAAGGGGCTTTGTCAGCAACAATCTTATAGCAGCAGGTTGGACGTAAGCACAGCTCTTTCTTTTGTTAGACGAAAAGAAGAAGAAGAAAGAAGACGAGCCTCAACTCAAACCACCCAGCCACAGTTGACGACTTCGGAAACCTCGATCAAGTAGGCAGCTCGTCCACTCAGCGTCCCATTGTCCCGTGAGGCGTTGGCGCGGTCCGTTTGTCGGTCTCATCTGTCCACGCTGGTCTCCGCGAGCCGATTGTTCATGATGCCGAGGGCGCCCACTCCTCCCGAGAAGCCGTTCTGCCGCGGGTGACCGTTGGCCATCTCCGACAGCTGCTTCTGCATTATGGCCAGATTCACCTGCATTCAGACACAAAGCAGCACAGTTCTGAGTTATTCACTCTTTTGACATAGCTTTTGTTTATATGTCATTGTATACGCACTTTACTACAAATTATGCTGCATGGGAGAAATATGCAAAAGTGAGGATGAAATGACTTATAATTTCATAAAATAAAATAAAATAAAAAAAGCTCAATTCTTGTCAGTCAAAGTGCTCCATAATTTAATGCAAACTGAATGTGCAAGAACAAGTCTGGTCCGTTTGTGATAAAATGTCTGTGAAGAAGTACCTTATCCAAATAAAATAGAAAAATAGGTTGACTACATTTATTTTAGCTAGTTAAATAATTGTTTTAGTTAATAATATTTGTCTTATAATAAAAAAGATAATACAATAATACAATACAATAATAATACAAAGTTACGCTGGAATAGGCTAAATGGCACGAGCCCTCCACCTTTTCACTGGAACCACTCGTCTCCCGAGCTGCGCATTTATAATGCCAGTCTCCAAATGCGCGCGGGTAATTAGTATAATTAATTCTGCGAGCGACCTGTGGCTTTTGTCACTGTATTGGCCTGGTGGCAGTCAATTACAATAAATATAAGAAAAGAGAAACTTTAAAGGTTGAAGAGGCTCTTTCTCTGACTCTGCACCATCATTTATGACAAGAACGTTGCATCTCAGGTCCGCTAGAATAGGTTAGTGTTAAATAAAAGCACACAAGAGCGAGGCAAGACTAATATTTCTCTTTCCTAGCTCTGTGTCAAAGCCCACCTCATCACACCGGTGTGTGGGCTGAACCATTTGGCACATTTTTAAAGGGGTGTCAGGGCCCTGAGATTCATCCATCATTATTGTTCTGTCTGGCAACCATTGTATTTCAGCCCGATTGCGTTCAATTCTTATGTCAATTATGAGGAAATTTAGAAAGTACAATACACAACGCTTTTTGCAGCACTTTTGAGGGCCCCTACCCTGCTCTGGGCCCTGGGTACCTGGTACCCTTTACCCCCCCAGTCCGACGCCCATGACAGGATGATCTGCAAATACTGTCAACCTAAGCCTCTTAATTTCAAACAAATCATTCTGGCTTCTGCAAATAAACACATCCTTCCCAACGCTTATTTGAATAAAGGGGTCAAGATGGGCAAAGATCGGGGAGAGACATTCAGCAAACGATCAGAGCTTTAGACAGATATTTGTTGAAAAGCATGAAGCACTTTTCGATTGAGCGCCAAAAGCTCGTTGTCACATTGAGCTCAGTGTCTAATAAAAGATTTGTTAGTGTGACAATTGAGCACATGATCAGAAAGCTGTTTTTAGTGAGTGCGCTCCAGTTAATTAGACTCACATAGCGTTTCTTATTTTAACCGTGAATTAATGACGCAATTAAAATGTATATTATGCATTACTTTGGAAAGGACCCCACCTTCATTTTTTATTGTGTAGCTTAATGTAGAATTAGGACGTGAAAGCAATATGTTAGAAATCGAAGCAATGGCCTTGGAAGGAGCTGCTACTTCCACTCAAAAAAAATGACTATTTTGAAGGCCATGCGGTGAAGTATTCGCGAACCACTGACACGGAACTCTGAGAGGACGTTTTGAAACATGTTTGGCAGCTTGGAATATAGAGAGGCTCAAGATGTTGATCCTTACAATCGAGAAAATGCGATAAAGTAACAATTGTATGTGGAATACTGCTAATTATCAAAAACGGAAAATTTGAATATTGTTAAAAAGTGCATTCATTTCTGTTATTCAACTTAAACTGTGAAACTAATATACGATAGACGCATGACATGCAAAGTGAGGTATGTATAGCCTTTATTTATTATAATTTAGAATATTATGGCTCAGCTTGTAAAAACCCCAAATACAAATTTTTAATATTTTGGAAATGGACTGTAAGCCATAATCATCAAAATTATAACAAATAAAGGCTCTACATATGTCACTTTGCATTTAATGAGTCTATATCATATATTAGTTTCATATATTAAGTTGAATTACAGAAATAAATGAACTTTTGCACGATATTCTAATTTTTTCACCTGTAAATCTAGATACTGACAAGTTTTTGATTGCAAAACTTTGTCGGTGTCGTCAGATTTCAGGAGTAAATAAATGGTGTGTGTAAGTAGTAAATTGTCCCATTGTGTGTCTAAACCTTTACCAGTTTAGAAAAAGTTACGCCAAATATCTCAGTTTACAAAAATATCCCACTTTATTCTCTTAAGAAACTGTTTTCCATTCTAAATTGCTGTCGCTTTGCACGAGTCATAATTCAAAATGATGTTTTTTTTTTGTTCTGAAAATGTTGAAACACAATCTGCAAACATCCAGTAAAGTGTAAAGACACAACTCAATTCATTTTCTTTCATTTTGGTGAAATATCATCTTGGCAACAACTCTCCAGGGTGAACACTAATACAATCTCTCTCTCTCTGCTTTAATATTGAGATTTTTTTATTTTTTTTTCACTCGCTGTCTAACACTGTGTAACCAAACCACTAACCGTTGCTTTCATAAAGAGACGATAACTGTATACATCTGTATTTGTGTCATAATGCTTTGTTGATTATGACCATGGGAACATTGTAATATTGTAGCGTTTTAAATCCTGTTGAGTTTGAGAGGACAACTCAGGGAGTTAATAATGACCACTCCAAGGGACGGTTTATTGGATGATGTTCATCAGCAGCTCCAATCAACGGAGAAATTATTACATAAGCAGCTTGCAATCATGCATTTGATGACGCTTTTACTCGCAAATCCTCAATTATTGTATTTTTAGAGCCGCAGCAAAATGTTATTAACATTCTTCATCATGAGAATAACAACCTGTTTAAATTAGGTTACATACATTGCCTAGGCATGATTAAAGTATTTTTTCAACCATCTTACTGCAGCGCCTCATTTGCAGAGGTCTTTCTGAGGCCAACTCGAATGCCTCCCGTTTAATTTATGCCTAAGAAGCTCTTTATGGCGCTATATGTGACTAATGAAACCCCTGTGATGTGGGCCATACGTCAGTAACTGGGCCCCGGGGGAGTGTTTAAGTCAACATTTAGGTCAACTGATACTTTTATGGTTTATAAGAAAGTTTACAATCTGTATTTATGTTCTCCGTGCAGTTGAAGGTGCACTATCCACAGTTTTGCATTTGCCTTTCTGGTGCAATCTGCCCACAAAGAGTAAATAGGACACCCTGATCTTGCTCTGAGATTTGAACTTGTGATACGTCTTCGCTGCATCCATCTGTTAGAGTCATGTTGAGACTAGCTGTGCAGTAGATCACACACTGTGTTCGCCAAAGTCACCAGCAGAGGCCCAGATGCAAGTCTCGAGCATAAATATTGTCACTGCATTTATGCTTCCACCAGAGGCCTGTTGGAAGTGCAGCGTGATCTGGCAAATTGGAGAAGCAAACCAAAACAATATGACGCCCAGAGTGTTTGTTACCCCACAACATCAGAAAAGGCAGCGATGGTTTGTTTGCCAGCTGAACTTTCGCAAAACCCGCCCCAAAACGTCATTGTCCAATCATGGCAACTAGGGATGCACAATAATATCGGCCGCCGATAATTGTCGTCAATTATTGTCATCAATATTTATGCCCGATAATTATAAGCTCGAATTGCTTTGAATCGGCGGCTCCAGCTCGCTGCCTTTCCCTCGGCTGCCGCCCCGCTCCTACTGCAGCCCGGAGCTGCTGCAGATTCAGGACCGCAATGTTACTTCTGCACTGTTTTAGCTGAAAAACATGAGTGTTCCAGCCAAACAACGAAATGAAACTGCACTCAAGTTTAAGTTCAACACTCGAACAGAACCTCAACCGATGTATTATCTTTGTATTTCTGACAAAATAAAGCCGATAGCCCCGCGGTCAAAGCGCGAGAGAGATTTTCCGCTCACGTTATCTGCCACACATCTGCACAAATGAGCCCATGCAGGAAAGAGTGTTTTGCGTTGGTGCTCTCTTATCTGCTTCATGCGCAATGCAAACTTGAATCTGTCACAGATCTGGCATCATTTCTCTCTCATGTCAGCGGCAGGTTACAGTCAGCGCTGCACAAAACAAACAAAAAAGACACGTCTCTAGACTCAATGAAATGTTCTGTCTATATTCCACCCGTTTTGTATCCAAGAATTCATTAGTATGATGTCAACGAAAAGAAAAACACAAAGGAGGAAGTCATATTATTATTGTCATTTTTTCTTCTTCTATTATTAGATATGAGACACAGAGGAGCTGAGTGACTGAAACAAACCTGCTGAGAAGATGGAACGGTAAAAACCCAAAGTAAAATCTAATTATTTGATCTATTAATATTACAGGAAATACATTTTGGTCACAAAATAAGACGCACACATATATATCGGGTTGTCTGTGTAAGTTCTCCGTCATACAGGAGTTGTCCATCTTCAATGAAGGTACTTGAGTCATCTTCGAAGACCTCAACTACTGAGTACAGAAGATGACTCAAGTACCTTAATTGAAGATAAATATCGGGTGTCGTATCGGTTTTCTGGAAATGATTGGTTATCGGTTCAAATGTCCATTGTCGTGCATCCCTAGCAACCATAGAAAGTAGTGAAGCACGGCCTATACCTTGACCTGTAGATAAAACACCTGAATACAAAATACATGTGCTCCTTCACCTTATTGGCTGCCAGGAAGTCCCTCATCGAGATCATTTCCCCGGACATCCTGCGCCCGGCGTCGGTCTCGCTCTCGTTCACCGCGTCCGTCTCGATGGAGGGGTCCCGCCGCGTCCTCAGGTTTCCCGGCGCCACCGCGTTTCGCCGCGGGTGCCTGTGCGGGCGCCCCCTCCTGGGCAAACAACAGCGGCACGGGGCTTCCAACCTCCCTAGCATCCAGTTCAGCACCTGCTTGATGACGATGGAGATCACGTTGAAAAGTGAGTAGATGCAGCACACGCCGGTGAGGATGAAGAGGAAGTTGCCCACTCTGTACGCCGCGGTGGGCAGGCCTTCGTAAACCGCCCGCTGGCTGCTGACCATGTCCCCAAATCCGATGGTGCTAAAGGCTACGAAGCAGAAATACAGCGAGTCTAGGTACCCCCAGCCTTCCGCGGCGGAGTACATGAGAGAGGCACAGCACGAGACCAATATGGCGGCCGCCCCGAGGATGAGCATGACGCAGTAAACGGACGGCTTCCATCCAGACAGGTCCTCCACTTTGGCCCGGGCCCTGCCTGCCGCCGTGGCCCGCCGGCCATTTTGGGGCGCGACGATGTTGCCGTGGCGCCGCTCGTGGCAGGACTTGAGCACCACGGCGATGACGGTGATGACGCGCTCCAGGAAGAGGTTGAAGAACAAGATGGTGGAGGAGCAGCCCAGGAGGCCGTAGAACATCAGGAACACTTTGCCCCCGATCGTGGCGGGCGTGGTCATCCCAAAGCCTGCGGTGAAAAGGAGAGAGTACAAAGTCACGCAAAGGTGCAAAACAATGATGGATTGAATCATTATTTTTCATCTTTGCCACTCACTTGACAAAAACAAAATCCACAATCTCCATATAGAACCTCAACGCTACTTTAGAGAGGATCCAAAGATTACTCAAAGATGTGCCTGCGGCTCAAAACACAACTCCAGGTGTGCTTATGATGAGAGAACATGGTAATAAGCTCTAAAAAGTCAATTTTGCACAATACCCCCCTTTAAGAAATATTGTCAAGCAAAAGTCTATAACATAGAACTAATTTACAAACAAATATTCAGCCAAACTACATCGTGACAAAACGTCTCCAGTAGACGTCAGCAGCCTGCTTTTATGCTACTGACATGGATTGTTTTTTCTGCCTTTTGAACTACAGTATGTCCCTTTGTTCTAAGAAGCAGGGCAAGGCAATTCTATTTGTAGAGCACAATTCATACACAGGGCAATTCAAAGGGCTTCACAGTTGCATAAAATTCAAGAAAACAGATACAATTAATCAATAAAACATCAACATGAAGTTAATCAATAACAGTGTGGAAATGTACGTCTTCTTGTTTATGTATTTTGAAAATAATATAGGGTCGGGTGCAGAGAGGACTGGGTGGCAGTCGAAGGCAGGTGCCTCGACGACCTGGTCCGCGTGCGCAGCTTCTGGCGTTCGGGACATGGAACGTCACCTCGCTGGGGGGGAAGGAGCCTGAGCTCGTGCGGGAGGTAGAGAGATACCGGCTAGATATAGTCGGGCTCACCTCCACGCACAGCCTGGGTTCCGGATCCCAACTCCTGGAGAGGGGCTGGACGCTCCATTTTTCTGGAGTTGCCCGCGGGGAGAGGCGGCGGGCTGGGGTGGGTTTGCTCATAGCCCCCCAGCTCAGCCGTCACGTGTTGGAGTTCACCCCGGTGAACGAGAGGGTCGCGTCCCTACGCCTTCGGGTCGGGGACAGGTCTCTCACCGTTGTCTCGGCCTACGGGCCCAACATCGGTGCAGAGTACCCGGCCTTCTTGGAGTCCCTGGGGGGGGTACTAGATAGTGCTCCGGCTGGGGACTCCATTGTTCTACTGGGGGACTTCAACGCCCACGTGGGTAACGACAGTAAGACCTGGGTGGGGGTGATGGGGAAGAACGGCCTCCCCGATCGGAACCCGAGTGGTGTTCTGTTATTGGACTTCTGTGCTAGTTACGGTTTGTCCATAACGAACACCATGTTCGAGCACAAGGATGTCCATAAGTGCACGTGGCACCAGGACACCCTAGGCAGGAGGTCGATGATCGACTTTGTAGTTGTGTCATCTGATCTCCGGCCGCGTGTCTCGGACACTCGGGTGAAGAGAGGGGCTGAGCTGTCAACCGATCACCACCTGGTGGTGAGCTGGATCCGCTGGCAGGGGAAGAAGCCGGTCAGACCTGGCAGGCCCAAACGTGTTGTGAGGGTCTGTTGGGAACGTCTGGTGGATCCCTCTGTCAGTAGGGTCTTTAACTCCCACCTCCGGAAGAGCTTCACCCAGATTCCGAGGGAGGTAGGGGACATGGAGTCCGAGTGGACCATGTTCTCCTCATCCATTGTCGATGCGGCTGCTCGTAGTTGTGGCCGTAAGGTCTCTGGTGCCTGTCGCGGCGGCAACCCCCGAACCCGGTGGTGGCGCCCGGAAGTAAGGGATGCCGTCAAGCTGAAGAAGGAGTCCTATCTGGCCTTGTTGGCTTGTGGGACTCCGGAGGCAGCTGAGAGGTACCGGCAGGCCAAGCGTGCTGCAGCTCGTGCAGTCGCAGAGGCAAAAACTCGGGTCTGGGAGGAGTTTGGAGAAGCCATGGAGGAGGACTATCGGTCGGCCTCGAAGAGATTCTGGCAAACCATCCGGCGCCTCAGGAGGGGGAAGCAGTGCTTCACCAACACTGTTTACAGTGCGGGTGGGGGGCTGCTGACCTCGACTGGGGAGGTGGTCGGGCGGTGGAAGGAGTACTTCGAGGATCTCCTCAATCCCACCGTCACGTCTCCCGATGAGGAGGCAGAGGCTGGGGACCCGGAGGGGGGCTCGTCCATCACCCAGGCTGAAGTCACCGAGGTGGTTAGAAAGCTCCTCGGTGGCAAGGCCCCGGGGGTGGATGAGATTCGTCCCGGGTACCTTAAGTCTCTGGATGTTGTAGGGCTGTCTTGGCTGACACGTCTCTGCAACATCGCGTGGCGGTTGGGGACAGTGCCTCTGGATTGGCAGACCGGGGTGGTGTAGAGCCCTGCATTTGAGCCCGAGGGGCCCGACAGCCCGAAGGCCCGCGGGCCGGGCTTCGGGCCCATTACCGCATCATTGCGTCGGACACGGGCCGGGCTCGGGCTTGGTTTTTTCCCCCCTGCCAATGCGTTGTGCTGCCAATTTTTAACCAACTTAAATGGCGACATTAAATGCAGCACCCGCTCTCCTCTCTCCCTGCCCACCTGCTCTCTTGACCCGCCAACTCAACACAAACATGTACCTGCCTTCCCCGTGGACCGTGGCGTGGGAGTTTTCCTCGCCGTGCGTACAGCTCTGCAAAGCGGTCGTATTGAGAGAGAGGACCGGGCGGTTCGCGTGCGGATGTGCTTCTATCGATGTCCTCTCGCCCCGTCGTTAATTATAATACATCCATGGTCTTGACCCGCCACCTCTTGCCACAAACATGTACCTGCCGTCCATGTGGGCTGTGGCGTGGGGGGTTTCCCCGCGTGGGCAAACCTCTGCAAAGCGGTATGGAGAGAGAGGACGGAGCGGTTTGCGTGCGGAGTGCTTCTATCGACGGTATGTGTCTGCAGTGTTTCCAGGAAACAAATGCACGCGTGTTCCTCCCAACAATAAAAAATAAACACTGTGCTTTATGTTACGTTTAGATAGAAGTGTTTATTTATTCATACAATACAGGTCAACTGTTGCAGCGCTGTTTAATCACGCATTTGGAAAATATTGGAAAGGGAGCAAGAGAGAGAGAGAGAGTGAGAGGGAAGAGCCGGGCCGCGGGCCGGGCTCGGGCCTGATAATTCTGAAAGTCTGTCGGGCCGGGCCGGGCTCGGGCCCGTGAGGTTCGGGCTCGGGCCCAGAAATCAGGCCCGTGCAGGGCTCTAGGGTGGTGGTCCCCCTCTTCAAGAAGGGGGATCGGAGAGTGTGCTCCAATTACAGAGGGATCACACTTCTCAGCCTCCCTGGTAAGGTCTATTCCAGGGTGCTGGAGAGGAGGATCCGGCCGATAGTCGAACCTCGGATTCAGGAGGAACAATGCGGTTTTCGTCCTGGTCGTGGAACACTGGACCAGCTCTATACCCTTCATCGGGTGCTCGAGGGTTTGTGGGAGTTCGCCCAACCAGTCCACATGTGCTTTGTGGACCTGGAGAAAGCGTTCGACCGTGTCCCTCGTGGTGCCCTGTGGGGGGTGCTCCGGGAGTATGGGGTCCGGGGCCCTCTACTAAGGGCTGTCCGTTCCCTGTATGACCGTAGCAGGAGCTTGGTTCGCATTGCCGGCAGTAAGTCAGACCTGTTCCCGGTGCGTGTTGGGCTCCGCCAGGGCTGCCCTTTGTCACCGGTTCTGTTCATTACTTTTATGGACAGAATTTCTAGGCGCAGCCAGGGGCCGGAGGGTGTCCGGTTTGGGAACCTCAGAATCTCATCTCTGCTGTTTGCAGATGATGTTGTTCTGTTGGCTTCCTCAAATCAAGACCTCCAGCGCGCACTGGGGCGGTTTGCAGCCGAGTGTGAAGCGGCCGGGATGAGGATCAGCACCTCCAAATCTGAGGCCATGGTTCTCCACCGGAAAAAGGTGGCTTCCCCGCTTCAGGTCGGTGGGGTGTCCTTGCCTCAAGTGGAGGAGTTCAAGTATCTCGGGGTCGTGTTCACGAGTGAGGGACGGATGGAGCGTGAGATCGATAGACGGATCGGTGCGGCGTCAGCAGTGATGCGGTCGCTGTATCGGACCGTTGTGGTGAAGAGGGAGCTGAGCCAAGCGGCAAAACTCTCGATTTACCGATCGATCTACGTTCCCACCCTCACCTATGGTCATGAGATTTGGGTAATGACCGAAAGGACAAGATCGCGAATACAAGCGGCCGAAATGAGTTTCCTTCGCAGGGTGGCTGGGCGCACCCTTCGAGATCGGGTGAGGAGCTCAGTTACCCGGGAGGAGCTCGGACTCGAGCCGCTACTCCTCCACGTCGAAAGGAGCCAGCTGAGGTGGCTAGGGCATCTGTATCGGATGCCTCCTGGTCGCCTCCCTCGGGAGGTGTTCCAGGCATGTCCTATTGGGAGGAGGCCTCGTGGAAGGCCCAGGACACGCTGGTGGGACTATGTCTCCGTGCTGGCCTGGTGTCGCCTCGGGGTCCCCCCAGAACAGCTGGAAGAGGTGTGCGTGGATCGGGAAGTCTGGGCATCTCTGCTGAGACTGCTGCCCCCGCGACCCGGCCCCGGATAAAGCGGAAGAAAATGGATGGATGGATGGAAAATAATATAATATGTTCTTTAGCTTAACGTGAAATAATAGTCTGTTTACAATGTCATGTGACCAAACCAAACCAAACTTTATGAAGCGCTTTTCATACCGAAAGGTATGCGAAGGGGCCGTGAAGGTTCATAAGGTAAAAGCAGTTCTGAAAGATAAGAAGGACCAAGACCATTAAGACATTTAAAAACCATTAAAAGAACTTTAAAATCGATCCTGAAACACACGGGGAGCCAATGCAGCGACTCTAAAACCGGTGTAATGTGGTCCCGCCTCCTGGTCTTCGTCAGGACACGAGCTGCTGAATTTTGTAAAAGTTGTAAACCTGAGATACTCTTTTTGGGAAGACCAGAAAGCAGGGCATTACAGTAGTCGATACGACTGGTGATAAAAGCATGCATGAGCGTCTCCGTGTTGGCCCGAGAGAGAATGGGGCGGACTCTGGCTATGTTCTTTAGATGGTAAAAACCTATCTTTGTGATATTCTTAATGTGTGGAATTAAAGTCAGCTCAGAGTCAAAAATCACACCCAGGTTCTTCACCTGTGAGGAAGGATTAAAAGACAATGACTGTAGTTTGGGTAAAAGTTTCTCTCTCTGGGCCTCAGGACCGATGACTAAAACTTCAGTTTTGTCCTGGTTAAGCTGGAGAAAGTTTTTTGCCATCCAGGATTTGATCTAAAATGCAGTTAAAAAGTGCATCCATTGGCCTGGTGTCATCAGGAGACATGGAGATGTACAACTGTGTATCATCAGCGTAACTGACCTGCTGCTGACCCGAGTGACCATGCAACTACGCCAGATAATTGCAGTTGTATACTTGTTGGTACAGTTGTATGCATGGCGTCTGTTTAAAGCATCTATTTGGTGTCCTGGTAAAATGCTTTGTTGTAGCACAGCCTCTGGGGTATATAAGCTGCGACTGTCATCACGCTGTCCTCTTGTGTTAATAAAGGCTCTAAGAACTACTTTACTCTTTACTATTTTTGTTATAGCTATAACATCCACAACAGTAAAAGGCAAAAGTGCAGATAAAATACTTTCAGTTTTCATATGGTAAAAAGAGCTGTTTTCAGCCTGGATTTTGACTTTAGCTGCATGAAACTGAAACGTGTTTATTATTGACTCTGGGAACCACCAGGAGACCCCTCCCTGAAGTCCTCAGGGCCCGAGATGGTTCATACGGTTCTAACATGTCAGAGATGTACTTTGTTGCTAAACCATGAAAAGACTTGTACACAAGCAGAGCTGTTTTACATTCTATTCAAAGCCAGGGATTGTTTCCACTGAGATGCACAAATTATGTGTAAATGGCATGGAAACTGCACGTAGCTCGGCTTTTGCCGAGCCACAGCTGTTCTTAATGCACTCGCTCTCATAAAAGTTACCTCTTATCTGCTCATGGTTACCATATCAAATCTGAGTGCTCTGTTTCCTATACAGCGGCTCACTTTATTCAACTCAGGATGTGTCAGCTGGCTCTTTATTCCCTCATGCGAAATTGCTGAGAACTGTGCCCATTTAGGCTGTTTATTGTTCCCTTCTTCTCGCCGTTTGCCAGGCTTGAAGGCTTGTAGCCATCGACTTGAAAAGTGTGTGGCGGTTTCAACAAAATACCCGTCTTTTATTCAATTAAGGAGCTCTTTGGTTTCAAGGCAGCGTGCTTTGGATGATCGGAAGAAATGGACCATAATACAGAATGATAAAAAAGAACATTAGGACAAAAAGGATAGATAGACAGATACGAATAAATGGGTTGGTCTGAATTGTGAAAAGTCCTCAAACTGGCGCCCATAAAAGGTCATGTGATTACACCCCATCCATTGCTGGGTATAAGTAACTTTATTATCCCCGTGGGTTCAGTTCAGTTCACCCTTTAAGTGTGTATGTGAATAAAATCTAGAGCCACAAATAATGAAGGGAGTCCACTATTGTCAGGTCATGTTTTGTGCCAAATGCTTTCAGTTGTGTTTCGTGCTGATCCTGGAGTTCATTCGGGGTAGATCTGTGTAAAAAAAAAAGCTTTCTCACTTTTCACAATGGAGATCTAATACAAATCTTGAAGAGCCATTCAGAAGAGCCCTCACTAAAGCCCCGGATTCTCTGAAATAAGAGGTTCTAGGAAGAGTGTTGGGGTAACCGATGTATTGACTGGTATTGGGGTCCCACAGAGAACTACATTTACATTTAGGGCGACGGTGGCGCAGATGGTAGGGTGGGTTGTCTCATGATCGGAAGGTCGGGGGTTCGAATCCTGCCTCCTGAAGGTGCACACTGTCCTTGGGCAAGACACTTCACCCACCTTGCCTCCAGTGTCTGCGTACATTGGTGTATGAATGGGTGAGAGGTTCCTTGCTGTAAAGTGCTTTGAGTGCCTAATGTAGGTGGAAAAGTGCTATATAAGTTGAGACCATTTATATAAGAGGTTTTTATTTTTTACATTTTAGCTAAACTCTTTATTATTTGTAGAGACAACTCATTTTGCTTCGGCCTCTCAAATGGGTTGCCATTGGCGATGATCCTTATCCTGTTCTTAACACCCACTTGAACTTAAGCAGCATTGTATAACAACACTGTTGTTGTCTGAGAAATACAAAAGAATCCCTGCTGTTTAGTTTGATTTTGTTGGGAAAAAACTGCCCGTGATGGGACTCTGGTCTCTGCCGTTGCCATGTTAGGCCAATATGTTGATTATGGTGGCAGCCAATGGGGGGAAATACATGTTTTTAATTGTCTACTGTATTCTGGGCAGCACATATTACAGAAACTTTTCATACTTTCATTACTTCTTAATAAGATTGAAATGAATGACCGGATTACATATTTCAAAGCCGTCTTCTCCAGTGCGAATGGCAGATGGACATAAAACAGAAGTGAGAAGTCGAATCCAAACCCATCAGCACTGTTCTTTTCACACCAAAGTCTCAATGAAGCGATATTCTCATCTGCAGCCGCCAATAATAGCCTTTTCAGCACATGTGAAAACAGAGTGTGAGTGAGAACGGTGGCTCCAGAAACACCGTGATGAGCGAGTCCAATGCATAATGTATCGGACCGTATTCAGTCTGGAAACTCGAGTCACGGTAACATAGGAGTAGAACGGCAGATGAAGGAATCAATAAACCTCACAGCGCCTCATTTATTTGGTCTGCGTCTCTCAGCTTGTGGGGAAACTATTACGCGTCCACCATTAACACGCTCCCATTGAGACGCAACATGTTTTTTTTAGAAGCGGAAACCTACACGCGCGTGACGAGAACATTTTCTCTGTGAGGGGAGAGCAAAAGACCTCTGATTCACTGTGTTGATTGAAGTTGTATTGAGATAGAAGAAGAGTGTCTAATGTTGTGTCACTTGCATTTTTTTTTTTTTTTCCAATAATAGACCGTTCTTTGCTATTCATTTATTCATGAAAAAAATACTTGAAAAAATAATGATCAATTAACAAAGACCAGACAATAACACATTCTAGCTGCAGTTCAAATGGGATTACCATAATGCTAAATTGCTTTTGTAATGAGTATGTTTATTTTTGGGTGTTGTTGAATTTGTGCTCCCTATAATGCACTTACGCTGACACACGTTTATCTTGAGTGGATTAAAGAGTTTGGTGGCATAGGTTTCTAAATATAATCTTTGCAAATAAATAGCCATCATTGCTGACATGGCTCCAATCATAGCGTCATGATGTTAATCCTGACTCAGCCGTTTCTTAGCTGTTTGTCAGTGTAATTATTGACATGCTAAATAGACTTGTGTTATATCACTGCACAATACTTGTTTCCTAGTCCTATTAGACTTATTTAGGTTTACACAAAACCATTATTTCAATTCCTTGCTTTTTGACCTTTTCTTTCTTCATCTTCTAATGGACTATTAAACGGCTAGCGGATGATCTAAAGCTCTTTGGGAGGCATTTGAGACAAACAAATTCACAGATTTCAGAGTGGAGGCGTCACAAGAGGAGCAACTGTATATAAACAAAAAAAAAGGGACAAACAAGGAGGTATCCGGGCAAGACTCGCAGCTGAGCCTTCCATCGCTACTATTGTTGAGACTGATGTACGTTGACTGGAGAATGAGCTGGATTATGTTCGTCCGCTATGCTCTTCCCAGAAGGTGGTGAAAGACTGCTGTGTTTTTATATCCACTGAGTCCTGGCTCAACTGTAAGGCGGAGTTTCACAGGTGACCCTCCGGTGAGGAATGGAGCCGGGCGAGAAGGAGGAGGACAAAGATGAAGATATGAAAAGGAGAGGGGGCAGCGCAGTGTGAGCGGAGGGAGGAAGAGAAAGGAGGAGGTGGAGGAGCTGAACAGTCCAGCGAACCTGCACTATTTCAGAGGAGCACTGAAGGCAGCCAGTCAGGTTTCCTCCGGGTTCTCCAGTTTCCCCAAAAACACGCTGGTCACTCAGGTTGGCCCACAGTGGCAGCGCACTCAGGACTAACCCAAACATCTCACCTACGCAATTTTGTTGTATAAAGTACTTTCTTACTTACTTACACACAGATACATTGGTTTCACTTCAAACACCTAGTAGGGATGAGCGATACCAGTCATCTTGGATTCGATCCGATACCAAGTCATACCTGGGGCAAAAAAGTCTATATCGATCCGATACCGATACCGGAAGTAGTTTTATTTCATTTTATCTATTTATTTTCATGTCGCATCAACAGCTGAACAAAGCAGTCTTCTATATTGTGGATTACATGAACAACAAAAAGAGCCGTTTAACAAGGCAGGTGCTTTATAGCAAGTGCAAAAAGAAAAATGCGTGACTTATTTTGCACTTGAGCAAACACTTCGTAAATGACGCCCATAATCATGATTGTACACTCGCCATGGCTGCCTTCACCAGATGAATGCTCTATTTCCACTTGTTGCATACCATGTTCCCTACCTGACTGCTATAACAATAGATGTCTGATTATATGAAAACTTCTGCAAAAAAAAAAAACTAGACTAGCAGACGCCCTACTCATCTGTTAATAAATCTAGCTATCTATTTTTTCTCTTATTTGTCGCGCCGCCCCGGACCACGCTTGTTCTGTTTACTGTGGACGCGGGGAGAGCATGGGGGGAGAGCATGGGGGGAGAGCATGGGGGGAGAGCATGGGGGGAGAGCAGATACAGCACGTGCAGGGGAAAAGGGGGCGGGGCATACGCCGGTGCTGCTGAAGGGCACAAGGCAGAAACAGGAAAAGCTGTTTTTGCGCACAAACATTCATTTAAATTAAAGTATCGATATTTGAGCTTGAGGATCGATACTTTAAAAAGAGCCGCCTGGATCGAAATATGGATATTTTGGTATCGATCCGCCCATCCCTAACACTTTGAGCTGTAGGTTCAAATGCATGCCTCCCCTAATTAAAGCATTTTCCTCTCACTCCTGAGTCAGGTAAGTTCTCTTGATTGCCCCCACACGAGCTCTGCAGTCAAGGTGCAATAATTAAGACCGAGAACGGCATGTTTTCCTATTTTCCAGGTTCCTGACGTGAACAACAATACGTCTATTTTTTCTTATGTTCCTTGTCAGCCTTGGGCGACGGTGGCGCAGATGGTAGAGCGGGTCGTCTCATGATCGGAAGGTCGGGGGTTCGAATCCCGCCTCCTGAAGGTGCACATTGTCGTTGTGTCCTTGGGCAAGACACTTCACCCTCCTTGCCTCCAGTGTCTGCGTACCCTGGTGTATGAGTGAGTGGCAGGTGGTGGGCCGATGGCGCAGACTGGCTGCCCCAGGGCAGCTGTGGCTGCAACAGCAGCTCACCACCAAGTATGGAGTGAATGAATAATGACGACAGTGTAGCGCTTTGAGAAACTTGGTAATACAGGCTTGTAAAGCGCAATATAAGTGTAAGGCATTATTATTATTATTATTCTTTCACTGCAGTAATGACTGACATTTTCATAAAAACAGCAATTACAGTATAGAGACATATTTAGATGATTACAGACGACTGAGCAGAGACAAAACAATTGTATAGATTCTTATTACTTATTCCACGCACTATGTGAATGTTTCAGGAGAATTAGATCTGGAAAATACTGAACATGAAAGCAGATAAACTGACTTCATCGAAAAACACTGGAGAGGCACATTTGACGGGTGACTCAAGCTCTGACGACTAGTGACCTTCTTGTGAATAAAAATAAATGGTGGTCTTTACGTGGTCCAAAATAGCAGGTTAAATGCTGGCAAAATGTGCACAGAGGATTTTAAATAGCGCTTTATTTGCAAGACCTACAACCGACAACATTTAACTACGGTCGGATGAAAATGGATGTGAACGCTTTGCAATTTCTGGTCATAAAATGTGGTCCGATCTTCATCAAAATCATAAGAATGAATAAACAGTGTCTAAATAAAAAAAAATCTTCATAAACTTGTGAATTAATTTTTCTATTGATGATATCATGTTGTCCACGCCCTGTTGGCTGTTTTGTTGCCTGGACAACGTGCTATCGTCAATAGAACAATTAATTCACAAGTTTATCACGATATTTTGCGGAAAGACCTGAGACATTCGCAACATGCACGGAATAAGTAAGTGAACCCTTGTATTAAATAGCTGATGGCTGATTCTTCTTTTGTAGCAATCACTGCTTTCCTGTAGCTGCAGATCAGACGCTCAAACGATCAGGATGAATCTTGGACCGTTCCCCTTCACAAAACTGCTGCAGTTCAGCGAGATTCCTGGGTTCACTTACTTTTTCCTCCCTGTCCTGTGAATGTTTACATGTTACGGCCAATCAAAATATTATCACATGAAAATGTCTGGGTGGTATTAGCTTAAGCAGACACTGTTTATTCATTCTTATGATTTTGATGAAGATCGGACCACATTTTATGACCAATTTAGGCAGAAATGCGAGAAATTCCAAAGCGTTCACTAGGGCTGGGCGATATGGCCTAAAATCTATATCATGATATGAAAAAATAAATATCACGATAACGATATATTTGACGATATAATCGACAATGGACGAATTACTTCAAAATCCCAGCCTTACGCCTATTGGGAAGATTCATTCAGTGATATTTTATTCTTTTTTTTTTTTACGGCATAATTGTCTCGCAAATATAATCTACTCAAGCAGTTTACGTCCTTCATTTCATTTTACTTTTTCAGCACGTGTCCCCGTGTTCTACAGTCACCGTTTATGCTGCTCTGACGGAGCGTAGCATAAATTATATTGTGTCCACAACGATATAAAAAATTACAACGATATCAACACATTATATCACGATAACGATAATGCGATACGATATGGCCCAACCCTATCGTTCACATACATTTTCATCCGACCGTAGTTAAATGTTATCGGTTGTAGGTCTTGCAAATAAAGCGCTATTTAAAATCCTCTGTGCACATTTTGCCAGCATTGCTCTTCTACTTATCTTTTAGGTCTTCTTTCACATGCCACAATGCCCATTTAACCTCCTGGACCTATTTTGGACCACATGAAGACCACCATTTATTTTTATTCACAAGAAGGTCACTAGTCGTCAGAGCTTGAGTCACCCGTCAAATGTGCCTCTCCAGTGTTTTTCGATAAAGTCAGTTTCTAGTCAGATCTAATTCTCCTGAAACATTCACATAGTGCATGGAATAAGTAAGTGAACCCTTGTATTAAATAGCTGATGGCTGATTCTTCTTTTGCAGCAATCACTGCTTTCCTGTAGCTGCAGATTAGACGCTCACAACGATCAGCATGATATTCAGTGAGATTCCTGCGATGCACTTTCTTATTCCACGCTCTCCTGTGAATGTTTACATATGATGGCCAATAAAAATATGATAAAATGTGAATGTTTGGGTGGTATTAGTTCAAGCGGACACTGTTTATTCATTCCTGTGATTTCAGACCACATTTAGTGACCGATTTAGGCAGAAATGTGAGGAATTCCACAATTCGCCACTCCATGGTACCGCATTCATTCACGATGCCCAAGGTTACAGGGTACGTAATTGTCCCTGCTTTTCATGGCGAACATACACGTAAGCGACAGCGGGCTACAACATACACAACTCCTATCCATCGGTATGGCTTGACCTGACTAAATGTAAATGCAAAAAGGACAAAAAAATATGCCTTAAGTTATGTACTGTAAATTGAGCGATGTAAACAGATGATGATATTTGCTAAAACATTTGCATTTAAACGTTAAGCATCTGTAGCATGTCTTTCCTTATTTATTAATGTTGCTTTCCGCTCAACCACAGAGAAAAAAAAAAAAGAAAAGAGAATGAGCCTACTGGGATTTTTTTCTTTTCTTTGATGACTGTCTTTTGTACTTTTTTTCTGAACCCTTGCGTTCCATAACAGATCGGTCAACAAACACCTTGATGTCCTGTTGCCCAGGGATGCATTGGTACATGAGGTATTGGTTTATGTCCCTCTCCAATCAATACAACTACGAGAATATATCTTTTTTTTTTACACGCGCGAGCAGGCAAGAAAAGTGACAGACCGTTTAGGACGGGAAAGGATCCGCTTTCATTGCGTATTCGACACATATTTGTGAGGGAGAAACAAAACGTTTTCAACTTGGATCAATTTGATGAATAGTTCCCAGATGATATGCCTCTGTAAAATGGACGGCACCTGTCAAAAGATCCTTGTATATATCGCGTCATTATCACTCATGACTTTTCTTGCAATTACAGCACGCCTTACTAAAACAAAAAGGCAAAGTTATTACAATGACAAACCACAAATCACAAGTTTGCAAATGACACGGCGGGATCAATAGGTATATTATCGGTGCGGTATGTGAGAAGAGCCATCTCAACTCCATCAAAACACTCCTCCTTTTCTCTCCCCGGCAGAAATCAGGACACACTAATAGCTTGACAGTGACATATGTAGGAAAATGCCAGCGCTGTCATTCATGTTTTTTATCCTGTATCGTCCCGGCAGATTGATATCCGCAAGCCACCGTTAGAGAACGGCAAATACCACTATTTACAGCCATCGTCTGGCCTTGGAAAAACAATATTTTATTCAATGCGTGGTATAAGTAAGAGCCTTGAAGCAAGTAGGTCCAGAGCTTCATTGGCAGACCATGCAGGGCTACACTATACAATTTCTTTATCAATCTAAAACACTTGTAAGCTCCACCTTCAGCTGTAACATACTCATAACCACTATTAATGGCTCGATTTCAGACGGTAGAAAGGCTCAAACTGTCCAAAAACAAAATATAGTTGAGACATACACAAAAGATATATTCAAGGATAGCATAGGATAGATGTTACAGGGAATTGGATCATGGGGCTTTTGTTGTCAGACTTCAGCAGAATAAATACAATCCAAACGTTGGCTGGCCTCCAGTGTAGTTTTCTCTCGATAGCGTGAGGAGGTGGTGAGTTTGTGGACTTGCAAACGTTTCACATCGCATGTGTTAGAACAATACAATCATGAGCAGCTGGCTCTAGATCGAGAATGCGATCTTCCAATTCCAATAACGTGCCTATGTGCTCATTTTGATTGTTCATTTTTCATACTGGATATAGCTTGCCTTATTGTCAACCACGCTCACTGCTGTGTCACTGCATCGAACAGATCAGTTTGTGGAAGCAAAACAACTTTCTCCAACTAAACTCAGACAAAACTGAGATCGTTGTTTTTGGCCCACAGACACAAAGACAAAGTGTTATCCGTCATCTTGAGTCTCTCTCTCTAAAACCAAAAAATCAGGTTAGAAATCTAGGAGCAATCATGGACTCAGACCTGACCTTAAACAGCCACATTAAAGCAATAACATCATCAGCTTTTTACCATCTGAAAACATTAAGATCAGAGGAATAGTGTCAAAACCAGACTTAGGCTATATCCACACGGAGACAAAACGCTTATATTTTGAGAAACTTTCTTTGTAAGCACGAAGCCAGCTTAGTAAACGTGTGCGTCCACATGGGTCGACTCAGGTCTGTGAAAAAGGCGTGATTCATCTGCCAGGCCTGTGTGTGGCGCTGTGACGCTAACACAGAAAATAGAACAAGATGCATGCGCAGTAAACTTGTGTGGAATGTAAACAGTGAAAATGAAACGGATTCAAGAATTATGATTTACAGAAGAGACGAGGAGGCGAGTTTATTCTTCAGACGTAACGGGACTAAAGCAGAAAAACCCGTCAGATCCATGAGTAAAACTCATTTTAAGGTCAGTAGATTATCAATAACAGACTCCACTCTGGTTCTGTGATGTCATCGTTGTAGTTAAAGTTGCGGAGACGTTGTAACAACGGTGCCACGTAAACGGCGTTTTGAGATCTTCACACTCTGGGACCTAGTTTGGAAAATGTTCGTTTACAGACCCCCAAAACGCCGGACTCGTATGGACGATTCACTGGATTGATAAAATATCTTTGCGTTTGGTCCTCAGCTTGACTTCGTATGGACAGGGCCTTAGAGACACTCATCCATGCATTTGTCTCCAGCAGGTTAGACGACTGTAACGGCTGCTCACTGGCCTTTCTAAATGAGCTGTTAGAGCTGCAGAACATCCAGAACGCTGCTGCTCGAGTCCTGACAAGAACCAGGAAATACGACCATATTAGTCCAGTGCTCCGGTCCCTGCACTGGCTTCCTGTCACTCAGAGAATAGAATTTAAAACAGCTCTGCTTGTGTATAAGTCTTTTCATGGTTTAGCACCAAAGTCCATCTCTGACATGTTAGAGCCGTATGAACCATCTCGGGCCCTGAGAACTTCAGGGAGGGGTCTCCTGGTGGTTCCCAGAGTCAGGACTAAACACGGTGAAGCTGCGTTTCAGTTTCATGCAGCTAAAATCTGGAACAGTCTTCATGAGGATGTGAGACAGGCCTCAACTGCAAACTGAAAGTATTTTATCTGCACTCTTGCCTTTTACTGTAATTGATTAACTTTATGTTGATGTTTTAATGGTTGATTTGATCTGTTTTCTTGTAATTTTATGCAACTGTGAAGCACTTTGAATTGCCTTGTGTATGAATTGTGCTCTACAAATAAACTTGCCTTGCCTGTGCAATAACTCTTCAGGTCTCTTTACTTCACCCAAACATGTGCCCGGTAGATGGACAGTTGTTCAGGAAAATGAAAGACCAATTAGCTCTGGTGCGCGCCCTCGATCCATTCACGTTTCAATTAGCGTTTGCCTCGGAGATGGACATAATGTGGAAATGACAAGTCCTACCAAAGGAGCCAACCCTGAAAGGTGACAAATCAGTATAGGCTTCAAGAAACATGATCAAATCCAGAGCCGTGGGAAGACATTTTAGTTAGGGGGTGCTGAGGAAAAAAATGTACCCCCAAAAACGCTTTTTTCTGTGCATATTTCCTATTTATTAATATTGCCTGCAGGTCGCAAACTATCCACCAGGGGGTGCTGCAGCACCTTCAGCACCCTGGGTTCCCATGGGCTCAAATCTTCTTCTATTTTGCAAGATGTTCAGCGACACAATATTGCCCCAAGTGTCTTCTTCGATGTGCTTTATCCACTGCGCTTGAGTGTATTTCCTTTTGGTTTCCACCCGAACCTTTTGAACACTTTCATCTGACAAAGGAAGAGTTCCTTTGGAAAAGCAGATATCTCCGCTTTTTTATTTTATTTTTCAACAGAATCGTTTTTTGATATTTGTTACTGTACTCCACAGATGACACTTGGGAAGCTCAAGTTGTGCACATTTGATTGAGCACTTGTGTTGAGTGTTTATACTATGTCCGTGGCACTGAAACAGACACATGAGACATTTGCAAGCATAGGTTTTTTTCAATGGCACTTATCCATTTTTGCAAATTGACTTCACTATGTTTGAAGTCAGTGACCACATCTCAACAAGGGTGTATCAGTGCTTAATTGAGAGCGTACTGATATTTCACAGAGTCTCTTTGGTTTAGTCATTTAACTGTCAAAAAACTCAAGCTAAACGTGGCAGAGTTGTTAAACGGCTCACAAACCAATTTGTCTCAGCATTACAGTAAAGCAGTGCATCGTGTCTGTCACGAGATCACAGGCGACAGATCACTGTCCCGTCACTTTGAGCTCCTTCCATCATGGCAGAGATACAGACCTCCTTGTGCCAAGAAAAATGTGAACAGGAATTATTTTGTGCCCGTTGCCATCAAGGAGCTGAATGAGTTGTAACCGCTAATGTTGTCTGCAATTAACTGATTTCATAACGGACTTTAATGTATGATGTGTTTTTATTACATTGCTGGGCAAATGTGTTGAACGTGAATTTCTGCCATCATTGTGCATGGTAGACAGTAAAGTGTTTCTATTCTATTCTATTCCTGTTTCTCCAATGCAACATCTGCCCAGGGTGTTGTACATCAAGGATTACAAAGTGCAATTAGGTCCAATGAATCAAACAATATGAATAATGTTTTTCAACAAAATTACATTTAAACGTGTTGTTAGGTTTGCAGAGACGAGCCAGAAAGGTGCGTCTGAATATACTGTAGGCAAACTCTCTTACCGATGGTCGACACCACCGTCCCCACGAAGTAGAAAGCCCCCGTGAAGTCCCATCTGGGCCGGACCGTGTCCACGCGTATCCCCGCGATGTTCGCCTCCTCGTAGCTCCTCAGAAAGTTGTTGAGCTCCTTCCGGCTCAGGTTGTACTTTTGGCTGAAATGCTCGAACCTCTGCGCCCACCGCTCCTTCGCCTCGCGCTCCTTGGGCTGCTCCAGCGCGGAGAACACGGCGGCCCCGCACAGAAGGTACACCACGATGAACAGCGCGAGGAGCAGGAACCTCGCGTTGTCCTCGTTGACGGAGCCGCAGCAGCAGCCGCTCCTACATGCCATTATGCCGCCGTGTGCACCTGTGGCATCGCTGCTCTCGAGGCGCGTAGAGCCACTCCAGAAATAAAAAAAACTAAAGTATCGCTCGAGTCCGAACCCCACGCGGAGATTTGGTCACGCGTAAGGAAAAACGCATTTTTGTTTTTTTACTTCCACCGTCCTTTTTTGGTCGGTTTAGAAAAGCCTTTGAAACAGTGCCGTCCGCGCTGCGACCTGTGGCTGCGCCGAGTCGTGTGTACGTGCCCAAGGTCCATCCTCTCCAAACAAGTCTCCACCCCGGCGCGCGCGCTTTACGCATCAGTGACCGGCGAGTCCACTTCCCGGCCCATTATTCGAAACCCGTAAACATCCGGAGCCGTTCACCCCGCAACTAAACTCAATAAGAGCGCGCGTCGTTCGGAACCCTGGTTCGCAAATCGATATCACGTGACCTTTGTAAGTTCTGATAAGGGAAGGGCTCGTGGCTCCGGGACGAGCGCGCAGCAAATGTCACACACAACACAAAGAGGTCTTTCAGATCCATTATTCACGATCACGCGGGTGGGTGAGTATAGGCTAAAAGAGTCGGGGCATATCCAGGGTGTTTGACTTGATCTCGAGCGGGTTCAGGACCAAGGACAGAGGCACATAAGAGGTATTTTGTACAACAGCCTGTCCAGCTGATGCTATGGCAACCGGAGATACTTTTTTGCTGTAGTGACAAACACCATTGTTGTGTCTAATTGCTAAGCCTATGACTTCTGAACGGAGCGCATTTTCTCCAGTTCGGCTTTCCCCAAATCTAAAAGCTTATTGAAAAAAACAAGAAGCAACAAATGAGATGAAAACGAGGGGGGAAAAACGTGACAAAAAGGCGATTAAAATGTGGTAAAAATGTGATAAAAATGTGTGCCGACAATGCGATAAAAAAGCAATAAAAAAAAATACATCTGTTTTAAAATGATTTGTGTACCTTTCAAATGGGGCGTTAGGCTGTAACCTTTGGGATTCGGGTAAAGCTGAACCGGTCAAAATGCACATGGTTATTGCAAGCGGTAAGAGGTTAATGCCACATGTTTATGGTGAGATTTATGCTGAAAGAAATTCTCGCCAAACAGTTAGGCCTATAGCTATAGTCAGGTAGAAACGTTGTCTTTGTGTTTCTGATTTTGACTTCAGTCCCTTGCTACATTCCTAAAGCGCTTTTATAAAAATGATGATAATAATGCATTAGTCTTATATAGCGCTTTTTCAGATGCTCAAAGTCGCTCCCCATACTCAGTGGTGGTAACATTAGTGGCCGTGGAGTAGACGGACGGAAGCGAGGCTGCCGATCTGTGCCACCGGCCCCCCCCGTCCACTCGCTCACACACACAGGCAAACGCCGTCTCATTCACAGCCTATTGCACATCCTTCTGGAGCACCCGGAGGAAACCTGTGCAGACACGGGGAGAAGATAACGCACCTCACAAAGAGGGAAAACAATCAAAAACCACCGACAGAACAACCTCAACCCACATTATTACAGTGGAGGCAGGAATGATAGCAATGAGACACACGATCAATTTGAAGATGATACTTTTGAGAATGCTATTATTGTCATTGTCATTATGGTGATGATAATATATGTATAATAAATATGTGCGCTAGTAATGTATGTGTATGTATATATATGTATATCTAAAACACTATGACTACTTAAACAATAAGTAAATCAATAGAATGGTGACCAGAATGGTAATATAAGCGATGAGAACAAATAAGAGAAAACTATAAAACTAAGTAAATCACAAACATTTCTATTTTCACTCTATGTTTTTAAGTTGTCCTGTAAGTCTCATCAGATTAATTATTTTTTACATGTAAAAGCTTCCTTCTGTGGACCCACCACCTGCAGGAGGAGCCATAAGGGCTGGTGCTATGTGACCCACGACCTGGCAACGGACAAGTGGAAGAAAATGGATGGATGGATGTAAAAGCTTCGAATTATCAATGCTGCTAATCAATAATTAGGGTTAGGAACTTATAAGCTTTCTTGCGGCCTACTCCTTTTGAGTTATTTTTATTTTTATTGTTGTTTTTTTTTGTGATAATGTAAATGTAATGATGTAAATATTGTAAATAATAACTCATTGTAAATAATAGCTCAAATAAATCAAATCAGAAAGGCCCCATCCGGCCGGGAAATTAAACCTATAGGACCTTCTAGCACTAGCGCTAATCACTGCGTCATCATTTTTATCCTATTCAGTAATAATAATAGTAGTCGTAATTGAACTGCTCTACAATTACATTTCAGTGTAGTTCCTTTTATTTTCATTGCACTTTGTTTACTGAGAAAACCATGGACTGACGGCATATTGCGTCACAAACTGTATCATTTGGCTGTGAACTCAACTAATGATTAAAACCTTGTCCCGGCCTCAGAAAGTGCCCCATCCGTGTCACAGCTCAAAGCGTCAGCGATTTCAGTGGCAATTACATGCAGGTCAGTGTTGATTGGAGTGGTGTTCTCCCCACTCGATGCGACTGCGACGAGTCTGGGAGAGGCTGTTAACGGCTATCAACCTGTATTAAAGTCTACGCCGGTCTAGCTGATTGTTGACCGGGGCGATCCTCTGCAGTTGTATTCACGAGGGACCGTGAATGAGCGAGATGGTGTTACCGTTCACTGCACAAGTCTATTGGCGGAAGGAGCATGGGTGTATTTGCTTAAGCTGTGCTAATGAGGGCCAGGAAGGAGTACAGTCCGGTGTGATGTTTTGTTAGACTCTGATGCAGGGAACCATACGCCAAAGGAGTGGCCACAGCAACATTAACACTAACATTGACATTATGGAGGCTAGAGCTTAACTTGCACATCGCCCACAAACACAAACGCTTTGGTTTGGTTATAATGCAGGAAACGATATAAACACAACAAAGTCAATATGTTGTGTTTTTTTCAAAGTTTCCAAGTCTTGAAATGAGACAACACAGCATCTCTTGATGAAGACAAAGCTATAGGTCTGTTTAAGACATTTGTCTCCTGTATCCCAGAGCTTGATTGTCCAATATCTTGTACATATACAGTATGAGGTGCCCCTGGATTTACGCCTTTGTTTTTTATAAATATATCTTCTATATCTTCTAAGAGTCTAGGAAAATTGCACATTAAAATTCCGAATAGGACGTTTTCCCCAAAGTCTGTATATCCAATACCTTTAATCCCAAAATGAGACATTTTGGCCAAACAATGACAGGTCACTTGATTTCAAACAAAGATGACTCTGCACAGCTGGAGAGCTCTGTTAGAATCTATTTGTCGGCGCTACGGAGTGACGTGTAGCCCCACTGTGGTGCCAACAAAGAGCTCTACGGCTGTGCAGAGTCAATCATCTTTGTTTGAATGCAACTCATAGCTCTGGCGTCTTACTTTTTCATGAATGTGTCTGTTCACTTAATGAAAAAATAAATAAAAAGAGAAATTTCACATTGGACGGTGCAATATTATTTTTTCTATAAAAAACAAAGCTGTTGATCAAGTGGCAGACACACCTTTAGTTATATAAACATATAAAACATATACGCATTTGCATTATCTGTGCAAATTGGTGTAAGTGAATGATTGCACACGGTTTCTTGTTATGAAGCACTTTTAAAATTATTAATCAACCTTACAAAGTATGTATGTAAACACATTTTCTGGCTTCTTGGATTGGACCGTGGGCAATTTTAAACCACCCAGACATGTACGGAACGCATAAATAAGGACGAAATCCTGCGGCTGTGAGAGAACTGTATAGTTATGTGTAGAAATCTACCAGGATTTGGCTTGTATTAATATGCAGCCCTTAAGGATAATGTGTACTCTGCATGGAAGGAAAACAGGATTCAGCCTCTTGCTCCGGTGCATGTAAAGACTCAGTGTAGTGTGTGATATCTACAGGACATTGCTCCCCTTCCATCCATGCTTTACAAGTAGATTCCTTTAATATTTATTTGCAACATTTTAACTCAAATCGCCAATGAGTTTAGTGTCTGACGAATGCTTATAGAGGGGGCACATCTTGGTTAGTTTTATAACAGATTGTTATCCCTTTGTTTTTTTGATATTTCACTCGCGGATTGCCGCCTCACTGTGTTCCGCTTGTGCCAATTTGCCGAGCCTGTGCCCACTCCCTGTGGCTGCCGCAGGACTTTTGCTCATGATAAATTACCACTGGACTCCTTGAACTCAAATGCTCAATACTTTTTCATTGTTCTTTTTCCATTTTTGGCACTTTTCTCGCGCCTGCATATTCTATCCAAACTTAACTGTACATCACGTGACACTGAATGCAGCCAAAACAGACAAAGGCATCCCACACAAATTCTATTGGGTTGTTTCAGAAGAGCAAATGAACCTGTTATTGGACCATAGAAATAACAGAAATGCCAACGGACCTATTTATACACATAAATAGTGAAGCCAGGCCTTATATTATAGTATGGCAATACATGTGTCTGTTTCATGACATTTACACACATCCCGTGGCTTCTCGATTATTATCATATTATGTGATGTCTGTTCTACTCCACAAAAAGCAGAAACTTAACAGAATTTGCTTGACATTTTTCAGATTCAGTTTATTAGCCAGTTGCAGTTTAACCTCTTAACCCCCAGCTGAACCAAGCACATTTTCTCCAGTTTGGCTTCTCAAAAACATGACGTAAATGCAACAAAAAACGTGACAAAAAAGCGGTGAAAACACAATAAAAAGCCCCAATGGAAGAAAAAAAAAGGAAAAGTATAAAATCGTGATTAAAAAAAGAGACGAAACACGACAAAAGCGCTTCAAAAATGTGACAACAAAGTTCCGATCACTTTTGTAGGAAGTCTTAGCTTTCAAATGAGACATTACACTGTTGCTCTCCAGTCAAGAAGTTTTTAGATTTGGGTAAAGCTGAACCTGAGAAAATGCAAATGAAAAACGGCACTTGGACTCTGACCAGCCAGGCCCAAATTAGCCTAAATGCGCACTTTTACAAAAAACATTATGTTAACCTCTGACAACCTGGTTTAACCAATTGCATTTTCTCCCGTACGGCTTTAGCCAAACCTAAAAGCTTACTTTTAGTCACGTAGCCGCTTTTTGTCTCATTTTTGTTGTTTTTTGTTGCTTTTTCATTACTTTCTTGGGGGAGCTTTTTGGTGTGTTATTTACCATTGCTTTTTGTTATATTTTCGCCACGTTTTTTTGTCACCTTTTTGTTGCATTTTTGCAGCTTTCCCGGCTCATTAATGTTCCGTTTTTATCCTCGTTTTCGTCGCTGTTTTGGTGCTTTTCTTTGAAGCCTTTAGATTTGGGTAATGCTCGGTTAAGGCGGGGGTGAGAGGAGAAAATCGAGAGGCCAGACCGGTGGCCCTGGAGCCAGTGGGCCTTCTGTGCTCTCCCAGAATGGACATCTGGCGAGTCCGCCCCTGCTTTTCCCTGATGGAAGCGATTAAAAAAAATGGCCCGGGAGGGTGGCCTGGGGCATCATTAGCAAGTTGTAAAGCTTGATTTCAGAGTCGAGCTTTATGCAGCATGTGGCCTCCAGGAGCGGCAAAGTGCAGCCAATCTTCCTGCTGGTGGAGGGAAACTCTTCAGAGCCTTCTTCTCTTTCAGAGGGAGATTAGCAAACCACACAGTCATGCAACAAGTTAGGACACTCTCAAGTAGCCAATAGTATATGCACAACACTTCGTTTACCTCCTAACAACTTCATGAGGGAATAAAACAGTATAGCTTCTACTTCAACAGTATAGAAGTATAAAGGGAAAACATTAAAAACTTCATATCAGTAGCGTGTTTGGGTTTCTATTAAAACATATCAAAGTGAACAGGTTTAGCTCTTAAAGCTGCATTATGGAACATTTTATGCAAAAAAATTTGCGTAATTGACCCAATGACTGCATGGGCGGTCACCATGGCGCCTTTACTTTCGATCACGGTGGCCTCCACAACGCTCCAGGATCAATAGTTTTTCTGGTTTTTCTGGTGAGAGGATCTGACAGCAGTGAAAACCTGTCAGATCCTCTCAAAACAATTGAACCTGGAGCATCATAGTGGCCACCGTGATGGAAAGTAAAGGCACTATGCTAATACATACTAATAATATATTTTTTTAAATCACATAAAAAGTTCCATAATGCACCTTTAAGAGAAATGTACCGTTTATTGAAACACACTTGAAAAATCTATTGCAATGCTGCAGCTATTCCTTATTGCACGGCTGCTGCTATAGTTATGTCTTTAAATGGACTTGTGTCTCTGAGTACTTTCCGTCTCACAAAGTTTCATTACGTTTTATCTGGTGGAGAAGGGAACAATGAAAAATGACTTAGTGATTATGTCTGAAGATGGCACTTCACCGCATGGAGCAGAGAACAGGCTGACTCGGCCCCCCTCCAGAGAGAAGTCAGAGCCATTACCAATCAAACTGCAGCGCCAACTATCCACAGCAGCAGCCCCGGTCAAAAAGAAATAGATAAATTATATCCAGAAGGCTCATAAATGCACTTCCAATATCTTCAGAAGAATAAAATGCTTGATGATGGTCTTTATAGAGAAGCATCTGGCTTCTCGGTTTTCAGCAAAAGCACGACTTTAGTTTAGGAATGTTCCAGTCTTCTTCAGATGTAGGGCGTTCATCTGAGTTTGCAGAGGTGGGTAATGCCATGTCTGAAAGGTGGAGTCTCACCAATCAAACGCCCTCTCGCTGTTTCGGGAGGGCAGGGAGTATATTCGTCTGCTCTGGTTTCCTCTCGTCTATCTCACCTGCTTAGAGCAACATCTACATTGACGCGACCCAAACCCCCGACCCGAGCCCGACAGCCGCACAGTGCATGTGATGTCATGGCTCTCTGCGAAATGTTTATAGCTCACATCTAGCTGTGAGTTGTCAACAAAAGGCCTCGGTTCCGGATCAAACGGAGCGCGGTGGCAGTCTCTTGAAGCGTATGAATTGTGTTCTCAGGCCTAGTCCACTAGCAGGGCATTTATAAACCCGACCTCCGCCTAGAAAAAAACTCGAGTCCACACAGCCTCAGGTAAAAAATAAAAAAAATGCATCCACACTTAACCGCGTATATGCGTTGTCCATCCATCCATTTTCTTCCACTTGTCCGTTGCATAGCACCAGCCCCTACGGCTCCTCCTGCAGGTGGTGGGTCCACAGAAGGACGGCCTCATGGTTCTAACCGGGCCTGTTGGTCTCTCATAAGGGGCTTCTGAACCGCTCTTTGTCTGACCCGTCACCTAGGACCTGTTTACCATGGGAGGTCCTACCAGGGGCACGAAGCCCCCGACCACAGAGCTCCCAGGATCATTCGGGCGCTCAAACCCCTCCACCACGTTAAGGTGGCGGTTCCAGGAGTACATTAATTGTTCAAATCTTTCCACAAGTTTCTGCAGCACATTCATTATTATTTATGTATCAACTGTGGTGCTTTACAGACCTGCCTACTGCGAGACAACATAGGCTATATCTTGACAAAAATGCGCAGTTTTTTGTAATCTTCCGTCAGATAAATAGTACAGTGTGTGAGCAACTTTCTTGACCAGACTGACCGCTGATCGCATGACAGTAGACATCCATCCATCCATTTTCTTCCGCTTTATCCGGGGCCGGGTCGCGGGGGCAGCAGTCTCAGCAGTAGACTGTCCTTGCACGTAATAACTCCAACAAGAGCAGCAGCGAGGACTGTTCGGACATTCGTCCCACTGTTTCCTCCAGGAGGACAACTTCATCTCAAAGCTCTCCAGCCGGTCTGAACCGCCTTCAGCGAACATGTCGGATGTGGGACGGTTAATGGTGTAAAATAACTGACTGTAAAGTGCTGCTTCACCAAGTTCTGCTTCAACGTAAAGCAGAACTTGAGCAGAAGGCGCCTGAACTGTCATTACGACAAACACGGTTTTGATCGGACACAGTCGATGGCGTCCATGCTGTTTCTGATGTGAATGTTTTAGAAGCCTTTGTTTTCATTGACAGAAATCTCCGGTTTTGTGTGCATGACAGGCCAGATGGTGGGAAAATATCTGCGGTTTGTGAGATTGTTGACGAAACAATGCGCATCAAGCATGACACAACATTATCGCGAGGTCGGCCGGTTTAGTGAGTCCAACCGAGAGACTCGACAAATGCGAGCGCTCAAAAACTCGCTTCTCATGTTTCGTCCCCTTCCACCTCAACCAGCAAATGCCACCCCAGCTTCCCCCAGTCAATCTCTATGTGAGGGAGACAAAACGACCTTTTCCTTCCAAACCTAAATAAGTCAAACGTTTTGGCCAGAAAAAGTGACTAAAAATCAAGGATTCGGGAAAACATTGCTGTAAAAATTGGAGAAACCAAAAGAGGATGGTTACTGATTGGGCAGGACAAAAGTGTAATGATATGTACCAACAAAAGTTACTCAAAACAAAAAATTAATTAGAGTACACTGTGCCTCTGTGTGTCTAGAAGTGTGAACGACACATCTCTCCAGGGTTTGGCTTCTTTCCTCCGGGCGCAATTAGTCCTCCCTGGCTCCAATTCGTCAGCACTGGTTGTTTTGGAAATAATAAGCCTTGACAATGACTGCCCTAATCTCAGTGCAAGGAGGGCGATATATCAAAAATGTGATATCATGATAAATAAATAATCATTTCGATTTTAGTGAGACATGCACATTTTGTAACTTTATGTTTCTCTTAAGACACTCTTCACTTAACTGTGTTTTAGTTTTCTCGGCTTGTCGCTCACTCAGAGGATGGCGGACGCTGAAGATTATTGGTATGGGAAATAGTAAGTCTGCGAATCAGCTGTTAGCTTTATACAGTATGGCCTATGGACATGGCATCGGACACTGCAACAATGCTTTTTGGTCTGTCCCTATCAAAAAATAAAGAGCTGGTCTCTTAGTTTGGTGTCGCAGAGGAGGAAAATCAGGACTATTCTGGACTTACCCTCCCACCAGCTCCACAACGTGACGGTCAGCAGCGAAAGCTTGTTCAACAACAGACTGTTACTCCTCCTTTGAGAGGCACGGGAATCTCTCCTGCCTGCTGCCGTCAAACTCCTGGACTCTGTGCTTTGAAAGGATTATACACATTTTACACCTCCTACTATACCATTTCTTGTACTATATCAAATAGTGACATTGCCTATAGATTTTGTTCCTCCTCTGATTTGAATTCATGTGCCCATTTTCTTATGAGGCGTGCTTTGATTAACCATGAGTGAAGTATTTCTTTAAACCTCGATACGTTTCGCCGGTGTCACATGAAAAGCTGGACGTGACATGTGATTGTCAGCTGTTGCTGCGAGGTGTGGTCCGCCCGACAGGTCTATTATAGCATTTTATAATTATTGTTTCTTGCAGGATGATGCATTTATCGCACCGGTCCATGTTGGGGTTATTGCGTCTGACGTGGTCGGAAGACGCTGCTTTTTCTTGTTGCACCTTTGCCACCCCCTTTTAGTCTATAGCGCAAGGGTGTTCAACCTGAGAGCTACTTATACATAGCAGAAACATTTCGTTACAGTTAACTCTTTATACTTTACTGTATGATGTTGGCTGATTGTGTTCAGATGTTCAGTGTGTTCAGAGTGTAGTCCGTGCAGAGCTGCTGGCTGGAGATCTCTGGTTTATCGGTTCTCCCAGCTTTCATCATATACTGTACGTGTTACATTGTATTGTCCTTTTGATGCAGGAGGAGCTGCCTCGGCTATCTGTAAGGAATTATGGCTATATTTATTTATTACATTGAGCTCATTGTTATGGCTCTGTGGGCAGATGCGACTCACCAACTCATCTGGCCTGCCCCTCGCCTGATCTCCTCATATGTGTTAAAGTGATTATTGTTATCATTTTCTCACCTAAAGCCTACAGTAGATGCAGGATCCGTTTTTGTGATTCACTCTTTTATTTCTGCGGTAGATCTTAGTGGATATTTTGTGTGACTGAACGCTCAGGGCATAGCCTTTCGAAAAATCTGGCTCCCCAATTATAGTTACATACATTCTGTGCTTCATTAAAGTATAATATGTTGGGGAAAAAAAAACTCCTTGTCCATCTGTTTGGATTTCCGTGTAAATGAACGCCATAACTCATTAGCGGCGGAGTACGATAAGCAAAACAATGGCTTTGCAAG
Organism: Proterorhinus semilunaris; assembly: GCA_021464625.1. Classification (NCBI taxonomy): domain Eukaryota; kingdom Metazoa; phylum Chordata; class Actinopteri; order Gobiiformes; family Gobiidae; genus Proterorhinus; species Proterorhinus semilunaris. The sequence continues at coordinate 23,100,551 of CM038359.1, forward strand.
ATCCCGGAGTGAAAATAATCAGGGCACTGTGGGTCAACTACAAGGCAGAAGTTGCCACTGGCAGACTCTACTTCAACAGTGCAACATATAATTATGCAAATACAATTTCGTCCTATGTTTTTCCATGGAAACCTGTCTTCTCAAAATATCCAAATCGCGAGCTGACAAATTATCTCTTCGTGCCAACCTTCACACCTGCTTACATTACAGTATATCCCTGATAATTAGCGTTCATTTTCCTTTATTTGCCACTGGTTTAAGCCTGGGTCAAGGTTACAGGCAGTGAGAGACCTATTCACCCCGTGTTTAGAGGCACAGTCATCACGCTTCGGCTAATGGTGCTCAGCATGCACAAAACTATTGCCCCGAGCCCGAGTTTTTACTGCGGTGTCCAAAAACCTTCAATTACGGCAGCCTTGAAAGCAAAACGACCAGTGTGAAGGGATTGAAAGCAAAAATATAATTCGTTTTAAGGCCCTGCATACCCGATTTTTTGGTTTTGTTTACAAATAATAGGAGAATTAAACTCATTCCTTCCTTCACAAATGTCTTCTCACAACCTTCGGGGTGCAAAGAGGAGCGTTACTGTCGCAGCAAAAACAACAACTTTGTACTAGGTTCACACTGGTCGCATCAAAACCCCTCAAGTGTTTCATACACGATGTCGATGTTAATTGGTACAAGGGATTCTTGTCCAGCCTGAGTGACCTTTACAGCAGATTAATTGATTTCATATTCCCAGGTTAAAGCCGGGTGGCGTTGTTAGGTTAATGTTTACCATCACCCCTTTATCCAGTTGACCCTGGACATGGCACACTTGTCTGCAAACATGAACTAACTGCTCGTTTCTGGAGATTTTTTCACTAAAAACAATAGTGCTATCTGCATCTAGCTGATCGGCCAATGTGCAACACTTTGGCCTCAGACGTAGCAAACCGACGAGTGGGATTCATCTGGCGTTCTCACTGTAGAACCGGCAGCTTGAGCAGAGAAATGTCTTAAGGGAGAAGACCTTGAGCAGGCTGAGGTGGACTCTCTGAACCTGTGTAGAAAGCGGAGAGGTCAAATGAGCAGCCTACGTACTAATGGAAGATATACGGTATATAAGATACAACAGTGCCAGGGCTGAGCTGTATAACGTGCCTGAGGTGTAATAGTGGCTATAAAACCTCTAAGTGGTAGAACGTAGACACTGGACGCTCAAAGCTTTCAATATTATATCTTTGACGCAGAAGGAAGAAGCGGATGTATCACGGCCCATCATTCAAATTTTTTTACGGCCAGATTCATGATTTACAACCAGATTATTAATGATTTACTACCAAACCCTATGTCCATGGAGTGTAACCATAGCAACGGAAAAAAGTAGGTTGCAAAGAAGTGGTGTAAACATTCCGGGTGTGAAGCGGCTGGGGGCTGAGGCTCAGGGGGGGAAGCTGGGGACGGTGAAGGGGATGATTCGAGATGTTGTTGAGAGAATTTCCAATGTGAACCTCAAAGTGACAGGTTCGTTGATGACTGAGATGTTTATGCGAATGTTTATGAAAGCATATACTATATAAGCATATATTTTGTACACACGGGTTTCACATGATTACAATGGTTAAAATGAAATGGATAACAGGGGCCTAAAGCTTCACGTGACCAGTGAGTTGCAGAGTCAATTTTGCCAAATTACAACCTGCCACTCTTATATTTATCAAGATACCACTATAATTGTAGGAGCATACTCGCCACGTTTCTATGTGAATACCAATTTCTTCATCTTTAGCTCAGTACGGGATGTTAAATTGCTTTTTTAAGGATGTTACATGTGGATGCCTCTTATTGTATTGACTGTCGCTGTATAGCATGGGTCTCCAAGTCAGTTTCCCAGGGGGCCAAAATATATCGGGGGTGTATTGCCAGGGTCCACAAAAGATCCAGTAAAATATGTTTTAGTTGGGGAAAATACTAATAAGGAGACGTTTTTCAATAAATCAATAGTAATGAGCCAGGACTGTAGCCTTATAAAAACGGCTTACACTTTACAAAGCTTTGTCACAAGTTTCTGCCACACATAGCTTCTGCTCACTCCTTCCCGTTTACCATTATGACCACGTTCGAAAGGGAATCTATGGCGGATTTACAGACTCCTCCTACCCAGCTCTGACCAAGCATGCTCCTAAAAAGGGCATAAGGGCGGGATCGTCGTTGTAGACTCGGCCTTCGTTAGCTCTAATGCTAACGGCCTGTCAATCAAAGTCCGCGGAACTCGTATTCAAGATTTCTAAAATGTCTCTTACGGAAACCAGCCTGGTTTCTTTAATTGTAACTAACCCAGCGTTATCACAGGAGCGATATCTAGCTGTAGAAAGTTTAAAATAAATATAACCTGGCTTTACAGTTGCTTAGAACGTGCCTAAAGTGCAATGCTATCTACTGGAAAACTAGCTTGTTTTGCTGCCCACATATGGAGGTACCACAGCTGTGGCAAGAGACTTTCTTTATTTGTATTTATGTTCTGCAAGTCGTGGATCAGATTATAGTTTGCCAGTATAAAGCTTAGAGAAGGATATTTATTATGTTATGTATGCATTTAGTTATAACAAGCTGTTGTTTGCGATGTTTAGCTTCTATGGAACTTTTGGCAACTTTAATTTAGTTTATTTGAGCAGCAAACAAAGGTAACAGACAACAGATGTTATCACAGGGAAAAGAGAGAATTTGCACACTCAAAAGGAGTTGGTTGAAGTTCACAGAACCTATGTAAAATCTACCCCTGACTTATCATACATGAAGCTGCAGTTTGTGACATACATTTTCACTTTACAAAAGTTGTTTACCGTTAACTCTTCATAGGCACCAGTAAACTCTTGATAGACACCAGGTATGAACGTACACATTTTACATTAAAAAGGTTGAAAGGAATACAAAAACATTTACCAAGCATTTTCCTAGTCCTAACTTAAAACGTGACTGGGGAATAAAGGAGAAAGGAGGTAACTTCACTTGTATTGCCTCCCAATACTGGTTACGATTTACATACATTTTGATAACTAAAGTTAACTGTGTTATGCATCTGTACAAACCTTCTTCCTTTTGTTCTCTTTTACACAAAACCTGGTGGCTTCTAAGCTGAATTCATTTTGAGAACCGCCAAAAGGTTAATTGTGTGATATTTATTTAACTTTTGGCTGTCAAACTTCACTTAGTACCAGCATTGTGGCTTAAATGTCAAGGAGAATTAGGTGCCATCATTGGCTCATTGTTTTGGAGAAAGGCAGGCCACAGTTGCACAGATGAGAATAGGTGAGAGGCTATAATATAATTTGCATATGTATCTCTCATCAGGGAAAACGACACGACTTTTGCTGTAGTTTCATTATGTATTCTTAAAAAAAAAAAAAGCCTTTGATTACTACCGATGCTTTTTTCATTGCCGCGCAGAGAGAAGAATGCCTTTACTTTACTTCCATTCAGACAAGGGCCTCTCAAAGTCCGCAGTAATTGAACTGCTTTCATTTGGTGCTGTGCTGAAGCTAGAGCCGAGAAATGAAATTGCAAATAAAACTAAATGGGAAACTTGTCAAGAGCGCAAGGGGGGATGGCGATTGATTTGGTCGAGCTGAGTGGACATGTCCTCATTGTGACCAATTGTGTTTAAACCCTTTATTTCCAATAATAGAAAAAAATATTATCAGTGTTTTGCCTTCAAGCTATTCTAAATTAAGTGAAGATTGTTAATTTGTCTGTAGCACATAGTACAGATATAGTTTTAGGTTAAACTTAAAATTAGCGACAACAGGCATAAATACAGAAGCTTACTGCTGCTTTCATCACCTGATGTAGAAAAAAAAAACACTTTAGAAAGGTGCAGACAATTTATCTACTTAACATAGACATGTCACAATTTGTATTACTAATGATCATATTTTACTCCCTTTTCTGAGGTTTTATTATTCATTTTTCATAAGATACCCCCATTTACCATTACTTATTTGCAAATTATATTATAAATGCACATTAGTTTTCAGATGGTGGAACTCTTGTTTGTGGTCCAATAGGGCCACCTTGTGGTCACTTTGCATACAACATGAACGGTTTCATTTTGTTCTGTGTAAAATAAGGGATACATTTTCTTATATATCAGAATAGCATGTTCTAAAAAACGTTTTAGCACTGTGATAGATCTAAATACTACAAAAATGTGGTCACTGTGGCCGTATATGCATGCCACCAAACGGCTATTGCAGTTTTCCATTATGGCCTGACGTAGCTAATTCGCGACGTACCTAAATCGTCAAATAACAAAAAAATATTCATCACACGAAGTTCATTCCAATACATAATCTAAAGATGGAAAGGATGAGCAGCTGCATCATTTTATTTTAGCACAACTGAAGATTTCATCGAAGTTAAAGCCTCGATTTGCATGAAATGCTATTTCCGCTAAGTAGCTTCCATGACCCGGATGTGGTTCATTCTCTAACCGGTCCTACGATAAACTAGTGCTTGCCAGAGGTTCCTAGGTACGGCATGGATTTGGGCAAACAGGCATCAAGGGAAAACATGCATTATTTTAGCCACAGTCTCGCAAGAAGAGGTATGGCACTAGCTACACATGGCGTTAAGGGGTTAAGCTCTTAAGGGTGGTTACACAAATGGTTGCTAAAACTACGACTGCTATTCTCCTGAATCTTGACACCAGGAACCACACACAAAAGGCTAAAATGTGCTGTCCATGTGTTATTGGTAATAAGTAGCCGAGTCGCAGCACTCTCACTCTTGCATGTTCTGTCCTTCATTCATTGCACATTTTCCTCACTATTTCACCCCCCTGAGTGCTTCTTGAGAGCTGATGTAAGTACATTTCTCCACTGTGAGATCAATAGAGGCTTATCTTATATACTCCAGTTTCTGCATCAACCTAACTATGTTCTCCTAATTAAAGCAAGTTCAAGATTGGTTCGTCAAGTGCTGCACAAACATATTTTCTCTTTTTTTTTTTTTCTGGCCTGCAAAAAGTATCAAGCACATGCCCAGGGCTTAACCATCATCTGCCATGATCGTTACTGAGGCTTCCAGTGCAGTAAATGAGCCTTAACCCAAGAAATGTGGCAGAAGAAAAACTTTGTTTTTGTGTGTGTTAACTTTTAATCCACAGCAAGATGCATGACTGGACAGCGTAGTAAATGGTCTCCACTTATAAAGCGCTTTTCTACCTTCATTAGGCACTCAAAGCGCTTTACAGCAAGGATCCACTCTCTCATTCATACACCAACGTACGCAGACACTGGAGGCAAGGAGGGTGAAGTGTCTTGCCCAAGGACACAGCGACAATGTGCACCTTGAAGAGACGGGATTCGAACCCACGACCTTCCGATCATGAGACGACTCGCTCTACCATCTGCGCTACTGTCTCCCCGTATATAGTATATCTTCATCCACTTTATTGATCTTTCTTTAACTTGAATATTTAAACAATCGGATGTCAAAACGTTTACAATCTGGCGAGCTCTCCCGGCGTCTTTCAGAGGGAGCGCAAGGGCACGGGTCACTTGAGAACAGCCGATTTGGTTTGGATTTCAGACGTCTTTAGAATAAAATTAACATTTGATTGTGGGAAAGTGCACTTTTCCCTGCACTGATCACCCATCTGTGGCCATATAGCATACAATAAAAAAAACTAAAACAAGTTGAACTCCCTGGATAAAACCAAGATGCTCTGAAAGATGGCTATGTTTTACATTTAAAGATCAAAAGATTTTTTTATGGTCACTTCATTGAAAATTGAAGTTCTCTCAAACCCTTTGTATAAGGCGGGGAGTGAGGGGTGGAAGCGCGCGAAGGACAGGAAGTTCAACTTTCTGATAGCCATGATGGATAAGCCTGTTCTTCAGAACTGAAGACCTGGCCCGTGGATTACGCAGCCTCCTCCCTTTTTTCCTCTGTGAGCGCCTCCAAAACTGCGCGGCTCTTGTGGAGTATTTGTGAGCTGCAGTGGTGTAAACACTGGATTGTATCGGCCAGTTTCCCTCCTTTCATCCTCAGACATTAGGAGCAATATGATGCACAAACCTACGGCGTATGAAAGGTTTTGTTTCCCTATTGCTCGCTGGAGACGTGTGTGTGTGTGTGTATTTTTCATATCTTTGTGAACACATGGGCAAAGACATGTTCAAAGACCCTTGCCCCCTTCCGGAGTGCGGCGGGTGCGTTGCCATGGAGCTTTTAAGTGACCAGGGCTTTCATGTGGCTGGGATGGTGTACTCGTCGGGCTGCACTGTAGTACTTCCACTTTGGACAGGCGTCGGTGGGCAGTCGAATGGCTTTGGAAAAAGTGGCAGCACTTTGTTTGCAGCGCAGTAATAATGAGCTTTATTTGTGTAGCACTTTTCTAAACAAAAGTTACAAATGCGTCGGACCCCAAAGTGTAATAACATGGAAACTTTGGTTATTACTCATGGAAACCGGATATGCTTTATGAGGCTAAATAAATGAAGGATGGCTGGTATTTTCATAGTAATGAAATGAAAATTGAGCTGCAAAATTCAATAACCCTCATTATCACTAGCTGCGGTACTATTTCCATCCAATTCCATGGTTTCAATGTGTAAAGTCATACCGTCAGCCCTTGGAAGCCAAGCAGGGAGGGGCCTGGTCGGTACTTGGATGGGAGACCGTTTAGTGACACCAGGAAGCGAATGGAGTGAGTGAGTGGTTGGTGGTGGTTGGAGGGGCCGATGGCGCAGACTGGTTGCCTCGCTTCCGCCAGTCTACCCCAGGGCAGCTGTGGCTACAATAGTAGCTTACCACCACCAAGTATGCCGTGAATGAATAGTGCAATGTAAAGCGTCTTTAAGTGTCCAAAAAAGCACTATATAAAAACGATGCATTATTATTATTATTATTATTGAAGTATAGCACCATAGAACGTGTGGTAACGAATGGGTCTTTTCTGGTGGTAGCAAGTCAGATTCATTAATTCATTTTGGTTTGTCTAAAACACAGTGCAGTCAGCCACAAATTCACTGCTGAAAGTCTGTCCTCGTCTCAAACCATTTCAACCCGAGTCGTTTCAGGTTGACTCTGTACTGCAACATCAAAGTGTCTCTTGTCTCGTTCAAAAAGGAAAAAGGATTTTGCTCTACAGCGAGAACACAAAGGCACACATTGGTTGTATCTCTCACATCTCAAAAAGGATTCAGACTTAGCTGTTGGGTTTTCGTGAGGTATTTTTCTTTTACACAATACACACATAATATGTCTTTCTTTTTAATATTACCAATCCTGTGTTAACATGGACCACCATCACCATCGAAGGCCTACTGCATGGTCACATGAAACACTCTAATGCACCAGTGTAGTGCGCTTCAAGAGGATTGCCTGATTGCCGGTGGCCATCACGCGTCTGCATATACAGCAAATCAATAAACAGCGGTGCATGATTGCAGTGGCCTTTGAGAGACATTGGATCTCGATCTTTATTCATATTTACCCGTTTTTTACTTGTTCCCCTCGACCATGGATGCGTCCAAAGTGTGACTCAAGCAGCACTCTGCCCAAGGTCACTAAAAAGGCTGGGAGTGTCCGCAGGAAGACTGGAGTGGAGAGACGTCACCCACCATAACGGATATTCCTGTTTTTATCAGCGGGGGGCGCACCAAAGGTAAGGCTATACTCGCACTGTTAATACTAATAACCTCAGACCTCTCACCAAAGCTCAGTCATCACATAGTTCCTTAAATACTCAGTCCCCTACCACAGTGAGTAGAGCGGGTCGTCTCGTGATCGGAAGGTCGGGGGTTCGAATCCCGCCTCCTGAAGGTGCACATTGTCGTTGTGTCCTTGGGCAAGACACTTCACCCTCCTTGCCTCCAGTGTCTGCGTACCCTGGTGTATGAGTGAGTGGCAGGTGGTGGGCCGATGGCGCAGACTGGCTGCCCCAGGGCAGCTGTGGCTGCAACAGCAGCTCACCACCAAGTATGGAGTGAATGAATAATGACGACAGTGTAGCGCTTTGAGAAACTTGGTAATACAGGCTTGTAAAGCGCAATATAAGTGTAAGGCATTATTATTATTATTATTACAGTGAACATGGCTCTTTTAAATGTCCGCTCTCTGCCGAATAAGTCTTTTATTGTAAATGATTTGATTTTAGACAATAATCTTGATTGTCTGTTTCTAACTGAAACCTGGCTGGGTGCGGATGCGAATGCCGTTCTTGCGGAGGCCTCTCCACCTAATTTTAGCAGTGCCTTTTCAACCAGAAATGGAAAAAGGGAGGTGGCACTGCCTTTATAGGCATAAATACTCTTGCCACCAAACCTATTGTATTTGATCAATACACGAGTTTCGAGCACCACGCAATTATCTTTAGTAACCCCCCGATTTTATGTGTCACTATCTATAGACCGCCCAAAAGATGTCTCCTTTTTATTAATGAATTCTCAGACTTCTATCAATTTTACACAGCTCCTTTAATATGATGATTTTAACCGGTGATTTTAATCTACACATAGACAAAGTTTTAGACCCCATTTCTGCCGAGTTTTTAAATGTTCCTAATTATATGGATTTCACCCGACACGTCACGAGAAAGGGCACAGTCTGGACCTGGTCATCACGTATGGCCTGTCCACTACTGTGTCCTCTGTTATCGACCTGGCCGTCTCTGACCATTACTGTGTGTTTTTTAATGTCACCGGTTTTATCCAGCGAGAAATCCTCGGCAAAAACTGTGAGGAAACGTAATTTCACCCCTGAAGTGCCTGCGAAATGTATTGATGCTCTACAACAAATTCCTGATGATTTTACCTGCTAACTGCGATTTTATTGTCGACAATTTTTACAGTAAACTACTCATCACCGTCGATGCAGTTGCACCATTGAAACTTAAAAAGATTAATCCCAAACCCCCTCCCCCCTGGAGAAACGAGGAGCTAAAGCAACTCAAGAGAAATTGCAGGAAGGCCGAGAGGAGATGGAGGAAATTCAAAATAACAATACATTTTCAAATATTCCGTGCTCAACAAAAGACCTACAATACAGCAACAAGAAATATTTTCCACAATAATCACCAACCACAAAAATTACCCAAAAGTCCTATTCTCAACAATAGAAAATGTTTTAAATCCTGATTTTAACAAACCTCCTTTAAACCCCACAGACGCTCTCTGTGAGGCGTTTGCAGACCAGGGGAAAGATAGACACTATCAGATGTAATATTTTATCTACTCAAAATAACACGGTTCTAAATGCATCTGGTTGTTTATTTGTTCCAGAGGAAACACTGCACAGTTTTGTCCAGGTTAATGCTGAGATGCTGGATAAAGTTTTCTCCTCAGTGAGGCCCACCACATGTCCTTTAGACCCGGTCCCAACCCCGTTTTTTAAAACTTTCTATGGATCTTTTAGAGACGAACTTTTAAACATGATGAATTGCTCCCTTCAGACGGGGGTCTTCCCTGCTGCCTTTAAAGGGGCGGTGGTGAAGCCTCTGTTGAAGAAGAGCAATTTGGACTGTAATAATTTAACTTTACACCGGTAGCCAACTTACCATTTCTAAGCAGAATCTTAGAAAAACGTGTGTAATTTTATTACTGCACATAACGTCCTTGAGAAATTTCAGTCTGGCTTTAGGGTAAACCACAGCACCGAGACGGCCCTTTTAAAGATCTTAAATGATTTTAGATTAAATTATGATTCCAAAAGGTTGACAGTGTTGGTTCTACTGGATCTGAGCGCTGCCTTTGATACAGTCGACCACACTATTCTTTGAACTAGTTTTAAACCATTTGTGGACCACAAATGGTTTACATCCTGCCTCACAGACAGGACATCCATGGTGAGTGTGGATACCTGCTCCTCTAAGGTCCATAACATTACATGTGGTGTGCGGCACCACCGACTGGCACACATTCATTCATCCATGCAGAAAGGTTCTTACAGTTTTAAAGTCAAATTATAGGCGATGGTTTATGAGCATTAACATAACTATATCTATAACTTAGAAGAATATGTTGCAGATTGATGCCGGGTCAACTAAATATAAGATAAAAAAAAAAGAAAACAATCAATCAGTCAATAAAATACAGGCCTGTACTTACATATTTTGTTAAATAAGAACAACATCTTCCTACTCAGACCATTTGCACTGAATACACTTCTGGAACATCGTGATCCAACTAAACCTCCTCCAGTTTATCGGATGAAGCACTTTTCTCCATTACAGCAATAGTCTATTAGTGTATAGTGTTACTTCTGTGTTCCAAATCTTAGCACTGGCTTTCCCCCCCTCTCTCCTTGAATCAAGACGAGGCATTTATCGCCGTCTGCAGTCTGAACAACAGACCTGTTTCGCTGCATCTCACCGCGGCAGAATGAAAGGGCACTCGTTCCTCGCCTCAGCACAGGGCCAGCCTTTTGCGCCAAGCAGCGATAGCTTCACTCAGGGAGCGAGGACAGTACGCTGTATATGACTTGTGGAGAGGGGGGGAGGCGGCAGAGTGGTGTGCAGCACTAAAAACAACTATTCACAGTCTTGTTTTATAGCCAAAATGTTACCAAAACAGGGCGTATAGACTGGTGTGAAGTTGTTTAAATCAGGCTAAAAACAATTACTGCTTGACCCTTTATGAGGCAAACAATGAAGCCTTGATTCATTCATGCTTTAGTTATGCATTTAAGTCATTCTGGTTTCTGGTTTTGACATGGTTCAATCCAATTCACGCATTAACCAAGTCCCAGTGGTACTTCAAAAGGTCAATTATTGTATTGTTTGAGAACCACTACATACTGCATGGTCAAATGTGTAATTTATGGACATATTTGCCTTGCCTGGTTACTCCACCCCGAGAAGAGCGATGTTTGCATGGGTCTCAATGGAGGGTATTCTCAACAAGCCCTTCCACCACATTATCCCTGATTATGTGGAAACGCAGCTTAATGAGCACCACAATGAGAGGTGGAGTAGCCTGCTGGGTCAAACGCAGTAAATGTGTGTTAAATAACAGGATATAATGTATCTAAAGGGGCTGGAGATGGCAAGTGGGTTATAATCTCGCATATATACGTGTATATTAATATGTATTGTCCCTCTAATACAGCCATTCCCAAAGTCCAGGACATCGCGATCTGAAAATCTCTCTGGGCCCCCCAAATCATAAAAATGTACTCTATTCAAAGGAATTATTTTACAGCAAAAATTACATAAAAAGCAACATCTAGCACTGGCGCTAAAGCTAAATACTGGTTCAAACTATTACGTTTCTCCAAATAAATGAAAATTAAATGCATTTTTTTCAATGTAGACAAGCTTTGGGAGCCCCCCGTTGTGTCTCTGAGGCCCACCAGGGGGCCCCGGACCCCACTTTGGGAATCACTGCTCTAATACAAATAAACGTACAAAACGACCGCTGCCCCTCAGGTTAGTCGGTCACACGTGTTCAATATTCCAAAGGACAAACCTGTGTTGATGAGTGTATAATAATATTATACACTCATCAACACAGGTTTATGTACAACCATTTGGCAAATGGCAAACTGGAAAAGTCAAATCGCATAAAAGATTGGTCTTCTAATTCCACTTGTAATAGAGCAGGTTATGTTAAGGTTTAGCATAATCTTTCATCATCAAACTCTCATCATTACACCCCATGTGCACACACATTGATGTTGCTCATTAGACTCCTGTTAATTAACACAGTTGTTCGGTAGCATTTTATATTAGCACTTAGTCACAGGAGCTTTTCAACACCATGTGCCGCATATTAAAATTAGAACACAACTGCAGATGGAGAAATACATTTTTTAACTCCTGAAAACTTCATGGAGGAGGATCTTCGACATCCCAGAAATTAGACAAATTCAACACAGCAGTCCTAAAGAAGACTTATGTTCATGCAAATCCAACCCTTTGTGTCGTTCCTGTTGCTGTACTCGATTAAGACTGCTTGGAACGAGATGTTTCAATGTATTAATGTTGACTAAAAATACTCCGCTAGACTAGACCGGGTCGGCCTTGTCAGCAAAGACCCAGCTGTTGAAATGTCCAGATAGATGGTGAAAATGTACAGCGATGGTAATCAGAATCAGAATTGGTTTTATTGCCATGGTTATGAACAGGTTATATGTGCAACATGAAACATATAACGTATAACTTAAGAAATACCACATAGTGCAATAGAGCAGATTACTTTTTTTCAATGAAGGTTCTTGAGTCATCTTCTGTCATCGGTATTCGAAGTGCCGAACGTTTCGCCTCTCATCCAAAAGGCTTCGTCAGCGCACTAAGGTTTAGCTCAGCCCGCGGGCCCAGATAGAGACCACAGGGAGGAGTTAGCTTGGTAAACATGAACGATGAAATCGAAGTCCTCCATTCCTGTTCATAGAGGGGTTCTCCTCCTTTACAAAAACTGCTGACAAAGCCTTTTGGATGAGAGGCGATTTATAGCCTGGTCAATAATAAACTGTCTCAAACTCTTCACTGTAGTACAAGAAAACATGACAAGAAAATGAGAATATGTACTTGAATCAGACGACTTTGGAATCTCATCACTTTAAATATCAACTACTATTGTAAAACACAGGTTTCTGTTGTACTTCGGGATCCATCATCATTACTGTTACAAAAACAAACAAATAACTTTTTATATATTTGCAGCTCAGTAGCCATTAACTTCCATTTAGTCAACACATTCTCTCTAAATGTCAATGTAAATTTTAAGTCAAGTTACTCTGGACTGAACTTTCGATCTAAGTATTGTTATAGCCTACTCTAATTGTACAAACCTGAATCCACCCTAAACTTTAAAGGTTATTTTTGTTGCAAGTTTAAGAGTGTGAACAATAAACATGTCCTACTTCAAGCTCAGAACCTCCGTGTTTCAGTCACTGCTGACCTTTAATTACTGAGCACTTAACGCGACTTGATTGTGGACTGGTGCTGGAATTTCAAAAGTTGTTTTATGTTTATTTCAAACTAGTTTTAGCCATATAATCCAGTAACACAAAATACAGTATGATGACCAGTAACTAATTTCTTAGTAACGGTAATCTGATAACTTTTTTCAGTAACTAGTGACGCGTTACTATTTCCAAACAAGTAATCAGATTTAAGTTACTTTTCCAAATCACTGTGAGTTACTGTTTTGTCATTTTCCTTTAAAAAAAAATATTGGCGAGTGACGTTACATAATGTGACAAGTCACATTGTTCAGCCTAAAAACACAAACGCTGGGGAGAGATGGAAATACGTCACGTTTCTGAGTCTCCGTCGGCTTTGTTGATGTTCAAATGCACTTCCAATAAATCGAGTGTTGGTAAAAGGCTTTGTCATTATTGTGTTGTGACGGTGGAGATGTTGTCGGCCGCAATTGAATGTAACTAATAAAGTAACTTGTATTCTAACTTAGTTACTTCCAAATCAAGTAATCAGTAAAGAACTAAGTTACTTTTCAAAGGAGTAATCAGTAATATATTACTTTTTCAAGTAATCTGTGGTGACAGAATAAGTTAAGGTTTAAAATCGTCACTTCCTGGTCATATTCGGCCGACCAATCGCTGTGCAGGTGACACATAGGAAGTTAAGTAGAAAAACTATTCAGCTTCTCCATTTCTCTTTAAAAAAAAGTGATGAAGTGTCTTGCCCAGGGACACGACAGCAATATGAGCTCAGGCGACAAAGTTGTGTTCGATTTGTTGACCCACTTTTCCTGAATAAATAACCCGTTGCAGCAACACTGCGAAGCGAACCAGTGAGCCTCCAATTAGCCGAACCACCTGTCGATCCCGTGCGCCTCCTCAAACAGTGGGATCGTTGATTTTTGGCGAGCACCCAAAGTCTCTGTTACCTAGCAATCATGCACTTACGGGGGGTGTAGCGCCAAACCAGCCGGGGGTCAACGGAAAACTGTTTACGTGTCATGAACTAGTGTGTGGCACTAGTCACAACAGAGAGGGCGCGTGTTTTACAATAAGATCCAATCGCTTTTTTTTGTGGATGGAGATGGAACACGATGAGGTATTACTGCCGAAACCGAAAAGACATAAAACGGTGACGCTAGAAAAAAAAGTACAAGTGATCATTACGAGCTTGCAGCGAGGCATGAACGGCTTTCATATCCCTCCAAAATTGCCGCGCGGCTGATGGAAGTGTGCGTTCCTGCTTGTGAACAATGACACTAAAGTCATTTCGAGGGCCGTTTTCCTCTTCCTAATCTGGCCCGTGCTCTTTGCAATAAGCGTTACAACGAACGGGCTATTGTTTTATTTAGCGACCGGGAAAATTAGCATGTTCTGGTGACATTGCGAGGGGCACAACAAAGCACGTGTTTGGTGTGGAGAGGAGCGCAAAGGGCTTCGGAGGGTCTGACAGTGGATGATTGCGTCTTGATTCGAAAGTTTTTTTTTTTTTTTTTCGATAGATGTCAAAGAAACAGGAGCAGGTCTTCTTGAGAATGAAAGGGAAAAAAATTTCAGTATAGAAGGCCATTCGACTGGAATAAAGTCAAGACATTGCGGTTCCTTGGGTTTTATAAATGAAATGTAATTCCGTGTCATAATGGGGGGAAAAATGATAGGTCCAAGAATATGATTAAATCTGAATGCATTCAAAATAAAAGATAAAATGCCTTTACAATCCCTTATATAACTTGCATTTCTCAAGTATTTCACAAGATCAGCGTTTATGGACAAATATTTTTTTTTAGAATAATTAAAGATGGACGTCATCAAAACGGCAGAAGGAAGAGTGCGGCTGATTCAGTCGCACATGCTGGCGCTAACACCTGCTACAGCAATGTGCTACTGCAGTGGCAACGTATAATTTTTAAAGCACTATATTGAGGGAATGTGTAATTAAATTCATGTGTTGAAACTCAAAACCAGTCCAGTCTTAAACGCTTTCTGTCCAAAAACTCACAACGTGCATTTAACTGTGATGATCTGGGGTTGCTGCAGTTGGTCAGGTCTAGGATTAGCAACACTATGTTCCCAAAGAATGAGAGCAGTCGACGACCTGAACATCCTGAATGACCCGGTTACTACATCAATGGATTTCTTCTTCTTCACTGATGACACAGGCATATTCCAAGATGACAGGATTCATCAGGCTCATATTGTGAATGAGTGTCGATCTTAACCCCATTGAGAATCTTTGGGATGTGCTGGAATCAGAATCAGAATCAGAATCAGAATTTGTTTATTGCCAAGGTTTGTGAACAAGGTTTACAAACTAGGAATTTTACTTGGTGCAAACGTGCGACATAAAACATATAACACAGAATTAAGATAAAAAATAAGCAAAGAACGTTAAGGCTATAAGGGCATGCATAAAATAAAATAAAAAAAATAAAATAAATAAGATAAAATAAAGTGACATATGGTAAGACAACAACAATATGACAATGAACAACAGCGGGATTGTATATACAGATGTGTAGGCATATAAAGTGGTATTAAGTGTTATAAAGTGACAGCAGCGGGTCTAAGTGTGGACACACCGCACACTGCAAGTGCAGATACATCCATGAGTCTGTGAGTCTGGAGAAGGCTTTGCGCCGTGGTCACACTTTCCCATCATCAGTAACAGATCTTGGAGAAAAATAATAAGTAAGTAAGTGGTTTATTTGTCATTGTACAACAAAATTGCGTGGTTGGGTTAGTCCCGAGCCGCTGCGACTTAGCGAAGGGGAAGCCGCAGTACTGTCTTCAGTGCTCCTCTGAAACATTGCACCGCCTCCTAGGTTTGTCCCTGTTTCAGAGCGTGGTGTCCTGCACTGGTCAGCCCCTCCACCTCCTCCCTCCTCTTCCTAATGCGCAGCTCCCTCCGCCCCACAATGGTCTTTTACCATCTGCAGGTGTGGGGGGCTCTTAATAGGTTGCGTAACGTTCATGTTATACAATTGTCCTTCAGGTGGAGGGCAGGTGCCAATACAACTCTATGGGAGAGAAACAGTTTTTAAAAGTAACTTCTATAGTTCATATGCACTGGAAGACATGACTTTGCACTTTGTGACCGTTTTTGTTTCATGTGAATTAGCCATAGATATAATAATTAGAGATTAATACCTAGTCAGCCCCATTCATAGAAAAGGTCCCGAGTCCTGTGTGAAACTTACATGGCCGCTCAAACTCCTCCTACGCAGCTTGTTCCTTAAAAGGGCAAAAAGGCGAGAAGCCCTGTGCTCGCAGGGTGGGCGGGGCCTCCACAGAGCTCCAGAGCTTGATTGACAGGCTCTGGAGCCAGTCAATGCACTGAAAAGGCTTCCTCTTTTTCAGGCTGATAAACAAAAACCATCATGGTTAAAAATATTTCACCTACCCCACTGTTGTCACATGGGCCACAGCATTTTTTAGAAAAAGAAAAACTCTTCGGAGCCAGGCTTTTAAGCCTTTCTTGAGCGGTCGGAAGTCTCATTAGAATCGCTCCCAAGTGTCTCTTGGAGTAGCCCGGCTACGAGGGGGTGGTATTACAGCAGTATCAGCTCCCCGCCATAAGGACCAAAGAGAAGCACGTTCCTCACCCATTGGAATTGGCCCAGAAATGACAGATAAATTAGCAATAAACTAAGACTAGAAATCTGCCTTTTGACAGTTACCATGGTTATCGCCACGGAATTCTTACCTGCCCTTTTTGTGGTGATGTTGTGCTGTGCCCTCATTTATACCATACTTATCCACTCTTTCGCATGATCTGTTATCGGCAAATAAAAGATCATCCAAAGACAGTACATGAAATATAGGCTGGACTGGGTTGATTGAATTGCCTCGAGTCACCAGGCAAACGTTGCTCAAATTCTGATTCAATGAAACAGGAGAGCTCAAACATCGAGAGAGACAAATCATCAGAGTTTGATGAAGCTGCACCACTGGACATTTTAACACCTGTGCACTTCCCACTTTGAGACGGGATTCCCATCAGAATGCAAACAATGGCTCTGGAGAAGGGACTAGATTTAGTATTTTCATTTTACTGCACCCCTGGCTGCGAGAAATTGCATAAACTCTAGCAAAACTAAAGCTGTGTCCATTTTACCAAAGGAGGGGGGCTGTTCCACTAAAATAGCTGGTTGTTAAAAACGCAGCAGAAAGAGACAATTACGAGCGCACATTGATCTTTTCCGATGGCACCTACCTGTTTCTGTCGGAGACCTCCCCACTTAAAACCCTTTGTAGCCATAGCCATGGATGTCCAACTCTGCATTTGAGTCCGGCGCCGCTTAGTCACGTTTCCAAATATCACAGTGGACATCTTTTTTATCGACTGACGAACACAGCTGACGCGCTTCGGCTCCTCTGGAGTGCAGCGGTAATTGCTCGGGCTTCGAGGGCCCCGCTTAAAAAGACATATTTGCAGGAAGGACCTAAATTATGGCCACACGAGCATACAGGCTAATCCAATTACAGGAGGAGATGGAACATTCTTACGACCATGATTACTATGTCCAGTCATGATGATCGTCCAGTGTGGCGAGTCCAAACTCTATTAAAATGCTGCGTTTGAGATGGGGTTTCATTGACTGGGGAATTTGTTGATGTCATGAGAGGGCAGGGTCTTATATATCTCTATACACAAAACGCTTCTGTGTGTTATTGAATCCCACGCTGTCACTTTTTGACACTTTATTATGTATATAAGCTTCCGGATTTATTGTATCGCAAAGGTTGAGGAAAAAGTGGTAGCCATCTGTGCGGGTTTGCTGTCTACGAGCCCAGGTAACGTTTGCAACAATGGAGCAATCCTGGATGAGTTTACACAAATATTTACAGAGTTAATTTGTGGGCCTTCTGGATGAGGGATGTTGTGCCACTTGCACAACATCCCTCATCCAGAAGGCCCAGCAGAGGATGCTCTTCCTGCGGCAGCTGTGGAAAATTAAGCTGCCGAGCAAGAAGCTGGTGCAGTTCTACACGGCCATCATCGAGTCCATCCTCACCTCCTTCATCACCGTGTGGTTCCCCGGCGCTTCAGACCGGGACAAACACTGCAGCGCATTGTGCATGCTGCAGAGAAGGTGATTGGCTGTGAGCTCCCATCTCTCCAGGACCCGGAGGCGTGTGGCTCGGATCACAGCTGACCCTTCTCACCCTGGACACGGACCCCTCTCCCCTCAGGCAGGAGGCTACGGTCTTTTCAGACCCATACCTCCCACCACATGAACAGTTTTTACGCGTTCCGCCATCAGACTCATGAACATTAACATGACCCAATAACTTACAGACTCATGGATGTAATCTGCTCTGTGTCCACACTTTGATCTCTTAATACACCAGCACATCTGTGAACACGTCTGTCATGGCTAAGAGTAGAAGATAGAAATATGTGCTACAGTGAAAAACTTACCTTTTACATTATGTGAGAGCATAATTATAGATCTGCACAACTATCCAACCAGGCAAGTAGCTCAGGGTCATTTGACCCGCCCCAAACCCAGAACAGAAGCAGTGCGTAGGTCGGTCATATTCAGAGCTGTGACTTTATGGAACAAACTGCCACCAACTGTTAAACAGGCTGAAACAAAGCTCTCTTTTAATAGACTATTGAAAAGACATTTTCTGATGGAAGCCTGAGTCTGGAGTCTGTTTGTGTGTGTGTATATCTATATCTATATATACCGTATATATTTAGATTTCTTTATATGTATGTGTGCATATGTGTATAACTGAGAGGAGGTTTGTATGTGAAGTGTTTTTTCAATTTAACTGCATGATGTGAATACTGTCATTGCTTGAACCGGACCCCAAGAGTAGCTGTCCACTTGGAGACCGCTAATGGGGATCCAAATAAATAAATAAACACAATCCCGCTGTTGTTCTATGTCAAATTGTTGTCGTCTTATCCGCTACGGCACCTACCCGCCCGTAAACCCGTGATTATATCAAGAGTTGAATCCGCACCCGCCCGGACCCGTTAATATTCTACCGTTACCCACCCGTGCCCGTGATAAATCACACAAATTAAAAGCATTATATTGAAGCACTTTTTTTCCCAGATGCGCAACGTGAAACAACGTGAAACAACGTGACGCTAATGAGGGTTGAGCTTAAACTGGTCACACATGCAGTTGATTCCTGTGTATTGTCAGTGTAAGTGCGCGCACATGTGATGAGTGTACGTGGCGGCACGTGCCTTAGAGCTGTGGGAATCAGCGGCTGTCCAGAGCAGCGCGAGGAGGCCGGAGGAGTAAAAACACAGATTTGCGAACAATTTATTGATCATCTGAATTTGAAACAACATAACCACCCCCACTACATCATATAGACAAGTGAAACGGAGACACTGTCTGGAAAGAGGGAATCTTCATGTCAAGCAGCAGCGGCGGTTTGAAATGCCTTTCCCGAGCCCAGGCATTCGGATCAGAGGAATCATATGGAAACACGTGCGCGATCAAAATAAAGGACGCACTGGATTACAAACATGTTTTTAAAGGGATTTTATCATGAATGATCGCTGGACAGACAGGTAGGTACTACAAACTCCAAACCCACACATATTTAAATAATATCCAGGCGAGGGAAAGAGGAAGAGAGGAAAAAGGCGAGATTTACCTCAAGTGTCAGAAGAGAAATGTAGGCTCGTAAAACTATACTGTCACCAAAGTACACAGAATCAGGAAACCGTTTTCATTCATATCTTAGAAGCAACAGCACGAGCGGTGTGGTTAGGTCTGTACACACCATAATGATATCAATTAAATATTGTGCGGGTAGCAGCTACTCGCCGACCCGTCCGTGTGTTATCACTACCCACCCGCAAACCCGCGGGTAAAATTCCAGGACTTAAAACCCGCCCGTTTCAGCAACTTTTGCGGGTACCCATTGGATACCCGCGGGTACCCGACCCGGTGCAGGACTCTGCTGTGAAGTACCGTGATAAGTACCATAGATGTACTACTGTAACTAACTGTGAAGTACCGTGATAAGTACCATAGATGTACCACTGTAACTAACTGTGAAGTACCATGATAAGTACCATAGATGTACCACTGTAACTAACTGTGAAGTACCATGATAAGTACCATAGATGTACCACTGTAACTAACTGTGAAGTACCGTGATAAGTACCATAGATGTACCACTGTAACTAACTGTGAAGTACCGTGATAAGTACCATAGATGTACCACTATAACTAACTGTGAAGTACCATGATAAGTACCATAGATGTACCACTATAACTAACTGTGAAGTACCATGATAAGTACCATAGATGTACCTCTGTAACTAACTGTGAAGTACCATGATAAGTACCATAGATGTACCACTGTAACTAACTGTGAAGTACCATGATAAGTACCATAGATGTACCACTATAACTAACTGTGAAGTACCATGATAAGTACCATAGATGTACCACTGTAACTAACTGTGAAGTACCGTGATAAGTACCATAGATGTACTACTGTAACTAACTGTGAAGTACCGTGATAAGTACCATAGATGTACCACTGTAACTAACTGTGAAGTACCATGATAAGTACCATAGATGTACCACTGTAACTAACTGTGAAGTACCATGATAAGTACCATAGATGTACCACTGTAACTAACTGTGAAGTACCATGATAAGTACCATAGATGTACCACTGTAACTAACTGTGAAGTACCGTGATAAGTACCATAGATGTACCACTATAACTAACTGTGAAGTACCATGATAAGTACCATAGATGTACCTCTGTAACTAACTGTGAAGTACCATGATAAGTACCATAGATGTACCACTGTAACTAACTGTGAAGTACCATGATAAGTACCATAGATGTACCACTATAACTAACTGTGAAGTACCATGATAAGTACCATAGATGTACCACTGTAACTAACTGTGAAGTACCGTGATAAGTACCATAGATGTACTACTGTAACTAACTGTGAAGTACCGTGATAAGTACCATAGATGTACCACTGTAACTAACTGTGAAGTACCATGATAAGTACCATAGATGTACCACTGTAACTAACTGTGAAGTACCATGATAAGTACCATAGATGTACCACTGTAACTAACTGTGAAGTACCATGATAAGTACCATAGATGTACCACTGTAACTAACTGTGAAGTACCATGATAAGTACCATAGATGTACCACTGTAACTAACTGTGAAGTACCGTGATAAGTACCATAGATGTACCACTATAACTAACTGTGAAGTACCATGATAAGTACCATAGATGTACCACTATAACTAACTGTGAAGTACCATGATAAGTACCATAGATGTACCTCTGTAACTAACTGTGAAGTACCATGATAAGTACCATAGATGTACCACTGTAACTAACTGTGAAGTACCATGATAAGTACCATAGATGTACCACTATAACTAACTGTGAAGTACCATGATAAGTACCATAGATGTACCACTGTAACTAACTGTGAAGTACCGTGATAAGTACCATAGATGTACTACTGTAACTAACTGTGAAGTACCGTGATAAGTACCATAGATGTACCACTGTAACTAACTGTGAAGTACCATGATAAGTACCATAGATGTACCACTGTAACTAACTGTGAAGTACCATGATAAGTACCATAGATGTACCACTGTAACTAACTGTGAAGTACCATGATAAGTACCATAGATGTACCACTGTAACTAACTGTGAAGTACCGTGATAAGTACCATAGATGTACCACTGTAACTAACTGTGAAGTACCATGATAAGTACCATAGATGTACCACTGTAACTAACTGTGAAGTACCATGATAAGTACCATAGATGTACCACTGTAACTAACTGTGAAGTACCATGATAAGTACCATAGATGTACCACTGTAACTAACTGTGAAGTACCATGATAAGTACCATAGATGTACCACTGTAACTAACTGTGAAGTACCGTGATAAGTACCATAGATGTACTACTGTAACTAACTGTGAAGTACCATGATAAGTACCATAGATGTACCACTGTAACTAACTGTGAAGTACCATGATAAGTACCATAGATGTACCTCTGTAACTAACTGTGAAGTACCGTGATAAGTACCATAGATGTACCACTGTAACTAACTGTGAAGTACCATGATAAGTACCATAGATGTACCACTGTAACTAACTGTGAAGTACCATGATAAGTACCATAGATGTACCTCTGTAACTAACTGTGAAGTACCATGATAAGTACCATAGATGTACCACTATAACTAACTGTGAAGTACCGTGATAAGTACCATAGATGTACCACTGTAACTAACTGTGAAGTACCGTGATAAGTACCATAGATGTACCACTATAACTAACTGTGAAGTACCATGATAAGTACCATAGATGTACCACTATAACTAACTGTGAAGTACCATGATAAGTACCATAGATGTACCACTGTAACTAACTGTGAAGTACCGTGATAAGTACCATTGATGTACCACTGTCGATGTCTAGGATGTACTGCAGTAGCTTCATAGATTAACAGGGCCGTATAATAAAGTGTTACCGAAATGGGTATTTTCTTTATGTTGTTTGTTTCCATTAGTCATCAAAAATGTGATTACTATAAATTACTTTTTATTTGTCAGAACTAATATTTTGAGAGACATTGAGAGAATTTGATACATGCAAATACAGAGTGCCTTTTTTACTCCAGGTAAAATATGATGATGATGATGATGATGATGATGATAATGATGATGATGAAAACCCACAAGGTCACTAAAGTAGGCTGTGTGTATAGTCAATCTCTGTTGCCATCTAGTGGTTAGAAAAGATAACAGCATTATGAAAAAAAAAAAATCCATAAAAGATCTTTTTTTTTTTTAGAGTTCATTTATTTATTTGGCTCAGGGGTTTCACAAAATTGTCACATTGGCCTCAAGTGTCGTCCTCATGGGTGTTTCAAATCAACAGCCTGCAGATGCAAACAATGTTATAATTATGACAACATTAGACACAAACAGTGTGGTGATGGATTGCAAACTATCAAAGCCCCTATTCTTTTGCTGTTTACAGACAAGGAAACAGGAAGTGCACTGATTTAAATTTGACGGCTGCGGTCAAAAACTCAATAATAACCTTTCGAATGCAATTCAACTCTTCAGAGGGACGACTTCATAAGCACCAATTCACAACTTTCAGCGTCACGGTAATGTAAGTAAGAAGCTATTTCGTCTTCAACAAAAAAGGCTTTCAAATTAGCTGCACGACTTTATGTAATTTTCCACAAACTGAAAGACAAAAAAAAGTTCCCATCTGCTACTGGGGAGAAAAGCTCCGCCAGAAAACCTTTCATTACTGTAATATTAATTTGAAGTATTAGTTTTCCTCTTACACATTCGTTCTTACAATTATACTTGTTATTATATAAAGTGACGTTATACTTTCGTCACTTTAAAAGTATTTCCCTCAAGTAAAAGTAAAAAGTAGTGGCCCAAACAATTACTCGAGTAAGACTAAAAAAGTACTTTGAGAACATTTTGCAGCTGTTTGAGAGTAAACGTCTGATTAATGTTTCAGTAGTGACGTAAATTATGAGAAAGGAAACATAACGTGACATTTGTAATATTTTTTCAAAGAAAATACCATAAAAGTGTAAAAAAAAGAAGTCATTGTTAAGAATGAAGTAAACAAAACAAGAAATATGTTTTTTTTAATGCAAAATTATGATTTTTTTTGTCACTTTTTTCTTGCTCTTTTGTTGCATTTTTGTCACTTTTTTGTCCATATTTTATCACTTTTTGTTGCACTTTCATTGCGCTTTTTGTTGCTTTTTTGTCACCTTTTTGTTGCATTTTAGTAAAATTTTTGTCACTTTTTGTTGCATTTTCATTGTGCTTCTTGTAATTTTTGTGTAACTTTTTGATCACTTTTTGTTGCTTTTTTGTTGCATTTTTGTCACTTTTTTGTTGCATTTTTGTCACTTTTAAGTCACTTTTTGTTGCATTTTCAATGTGCTTTTTGTTACTATTTTGACCCTTTTTTGTCACTTTTTGTTGCTTTATTGTCGTTGTCTTCTTCTCATTTTGTCGCTAGAAGCCTTTTTGTCGACGTTTTTTTGTCGAGAAGCCTTTAGATTTGAGTAAAGCCAAACTGGAGAAAATGTGCTCGGTTCAGGTTAAGAGTACACTTGTATCTTTGTCATCAGCGTACACTGTTGAACACCATGTGCTCTTCCCCTCTTCTGCCATTAGAGGGAGCCATTGTTCTTCGATATCATGCTCAACATCATCTGCTCTTCTCAGCATGTGTCTCTCTCCAGTCTGTTCACTTTTCTCATGTGTCCAACTTTTTTTTTCTTCCCTGATTGCCTCCCCACCTCTCCCTCCCCTTTCTCTGCGTGAGGTGTGCACGTGACCCCACCCCTCTATACAATGTGCACGTGCCCCTATTCGCTCTCTCTGTTGCGGAACAAATTACGCGGCGGCTGGGGAGCCAAATGACTAATCAGTGGTACACAGATTAAAATCCAATTGCGGCAATTTGAAGCCACGCAGGAGTAGTACAGGAAATTAACTACTACAGTATCTGCAGCGCTGATGTACCTGTTAGCTCCACTCTCTATCTTTTAATTAGGTCTCTTCCACTGACAATAAGGATCAAGCTGTCGGACGGGGCTTTGCGTGAAGAGACGAGGAAGGGGTTTGTTTGAGGAGTTGTGACAAATAAAGTATCAGAGGAATCATACAAACATGTGGGTAAGTGGCCTTCGTGTTTCACTATAGCACTGTAAGACAAATCCACTGCCTGGCCCCTAAAAGAAGTTGCCACACAAGTTGATTCTCCCTTACGTCCCCAGAATTGTGATTCAGAAAAAAATATATATATATATATATCTGTTTAGTCCCCAAAAGCCTCTTAACCTCTTAACCCCCACCTTAACCGAGCGCATTTTCTCCAGTCCGGCATTACCCAAATCTAAAAAGCTTCTTGACTGGAGCTTGCAGCCTATGGGCCACTGTAACGCCTGATTTGAACGCTAAGACCTACAAAATTGATCTAAGATTCACTTTTTTGTCATATTTTTGACTTTTTTTTTTTATTGCTTTTTTGTCACTTATTTGTTCCATTTTTGTCGGGTGGCTTTTCACCCCCGATGTTTTTGACTTTATCACGTTTTTTCCCAATCACATTATTGTAACATTTCACATTTTAGTGATTTTTTTTATTTTTTTTATTTTATTTTGTATATTTTTTTGTGATATTTTTTTGTCACGTTTTTGTTACATTTCTTTTGGCTTTAAAAAAAAAAAACATTGTTGCATTTTTGTGACCTTTTTATCACTTTTTTATCACGTTATTGTAACATTTGCGTTGCTTTTTCAAATTTTTTCCACATTTTTGTGTCTCTTTTTTTTTGGCTTTTTTGTCGTTTTATTTTTTCTATTTTTTTTCTCGCATTTTTTTGACTTTTTCCCCTCACTTTATGCAACTTTTTTTTTGCGTTTTCATCCCAATTTACATCTCGTTTTTTGTCGCTATTTAGACGCGTTTTCAAGAAGCTTTTAGATTTGTGTTCAGTTCAGGTGGGGGTTAAGAGGTTCATTTGGTGTCATTACATAAAAAAAAAGACACATTGGAAATAAGCATACTGTCTGGGCCCTCCAGTCGCAAATTGGGTTTTGAAGCAATCATCTGTACTGGGTTGTTCCCATAAATAAACTTCGTGCTACATTATTCATTTGCTACAGTATTATGTAAATGAACTAAACGCTCAGACATTTCTGCATTGTCTTTGTTTGGAGCGGTTTCCTGCTTTATCTGCCTCTTTCTTCACCCCGGCCAAGGACAATAAGTTTTATTTATGTTATTTTTTTTCCTCTCGTACGGTCTGTTTGCTTATTTGTTTGTCTACCTCCATATTTCCCTTTGAGGCTTGTGTTTTTGTGATTTCAGGCTGTGTTCATAAAACTGCAAAGACCGGAACTTGTCAAGGTCAGACGCACTAAAAGAGCAATCAAAACGGGCCATTCAACGCGAGTGGAGGGCAGGGGCCAATATAACTCTTCGGAGGATTCCCTGTTTTAGAAAGAAATGGCGTCAAAATGGATAAACAAACCTGTCATGTTGTTGTTATAGCTAAAAGTCCTTTTGAATTACAAAAAAAAAGACTCTTTCTGTCTGAATTATTGCAGCCGTGGTCAAATATTTCCCCATTCATTGGTGCTGACGGAGCTGACATTGAACAAAATGTAACCAAGAAATTACCTTAAACCAGGTCAAAACATCTCAATGTGGATTTCTTCTCCTCCTCACCTTGTGTAAGTAAGTTGAGCATGGATGGGGTTAGGGGTTGGTGGTGGTCTAAGGGTCCAGAAGCCGCACTTCTGTCGGTCTACCCCAAGGGCAGCTGTGTGCTACATACGAAGCTTACCACCGCCGAGTAGGAGAGAACGGAGAAAAAAAAATCCCCCCTTCCTTCCTCTCCTTCCAAGGGAATTTAGAATATTCTGACGTGAATTAACGTGACCTATTCTGCAGGAAACAGATTTTATTGACCCCACTTTGTTTCTCCTTACGCTAAACGCTGCTGGGATGACCATCTGTGTGGGCGAAACGCTCGTAATGCAAGGCTGTTGGGTTTTTCCTGGATGTGGCACAAGCCAGAGAGACACGGCATTGTCTCCCGGCTAGACCAATAAAATAATCACATTTCAAGGTGCAGTGTGAAAATCTATTTTATATGGCTTTGACGTGTGACAAATCCTAGACCGAGGCACAATGAGATGTGCAAATATTTCTAAACACGGAAACCTGTATGTTCAGTGAACCAAGTGTTTTATAATATGTTTTAACATGATGACAATATTCATGATTGACAAAATGACAGATGTTGAAGGTTGAAGGGGGGGGGGTCCCAAAGCTTGAAACCCTGATCTAACGTATAATTTCTTGTGAGTGGTAATGGTTGTCTGTGTCCTGTGGTCGCTTGGTCGGCCATACACAAACAGGCCTCATTCACTGGCTGAAAACAAATGTGAAAGGTTCTGAACTAACGCAGTAGTATTTCTTACTGATGTGGGTTAGAGCTGGACGATTCGTCTCCTTTTGATCGAACGCCCATCTTGATAAAGGTTGATCTCCATTGCCTGGTGCTTTTTAATCAACAGGTCTATTTGCCAATCCCGTTGCAGAGAAAGCATGTGGCGCCGCGCATCCGAAATCGCCCTCTTGTTGACGAAGCCAGAGCTTGGCCCCGACGTCGACGGACTGAACTGGAGCTTAACTGGGCTGTTTTGTCATTAGCGGCTCTGTTTACATGGTACTAGCACATGGCGTTGTTTTAGTCCAGAGTCATAACTCTATGAATAAATAAAGGCTCCAAATTGCTGTCAGGTGAAAATGATAAACACAGTCGGAGCGGTCCACCTTTTTATTCCTTGATTTTGTGTCTAAAGTTTCCTAAAGTGGAAAAAAATATTGATTTCTCCCACATATTCTTTAATATGTTTACATTTTATAATGGTCATATTTGTTTGTGTTTTTTATTTAAAAAAAAAAAGAAATCAAATTGAAACACTGAATTGATTTGGAGAAAATCCTTTTCAGCCAAAAAATGTATTGACATGGCCACATTGTTTCATTACAAAACTTTCCCTCACTTCCTTCATCAGTGGTCTGCGCGTGTATCATAATTGATTTGCAAATGCCTTGATGATCCTCTTCTATTTAGTCCAAGAGCCATAAGGCGCACCACTCATCAATAAATCTTTAAATGTGCACTGCTGGGGCCTGGTCATAGCACCATTCAAAAGCCATTACTCCAGCAGCTGCATTAGGATAAATGTGATTATCATCCCCATCACTGGCTCTTCCTTTCTCCTGCTGTACTCCTCACATCGTGGGTTTTGGGCATGGAAGCTCTTTTGACCGTCCGCCTTTCCATTTCTGAAACAAGTTCCTCATTCTCTCTTTTCTATTTTTTTTATTTTATTTTACTTATTCATTAGCCAGCTCCAGCTAAGGTGGTGCGCTCTCATGGCCCACCTCCAACAAGAGAATATACTTATTATCAAGCGAGCCAACATACACATGAAGAGATGGCCCATGGAAAACGGCATTATTGAATTTCAAGTCAACTCGTCAGCTGGGGATCGCTAAAGAGTATCCGTTATTTTATTTTGTATTTTGCAGTAGACTATTTTGCAGTTTTATATCATAAACGTATAGAAAACATAGCGAAGTTGTGAAAAAAGTTGGCAACAAAAGCTTTTTGCAGGTATTTGTTAATAATCTCAAACGTATCTTTATCACTATTATATTCTCTCTATTCTATCACTATTTATTCACTTTTTTATGCGTTCCCTGCCACTTCTTCTCCTCTTGCTCCCCTTTGCTGTGCAGCTGTTTCAATGAAAAGGGAGAGATATTTTGTCATGAAAGTAATGAACGAAGCAATCGTTTGAGAGATGAGCGAGGCAATTCCCGAATGCCTATAAGACCTCAAGGGGGGATTAAAGGGTTACTCAAAGATGCGCAAGAGGGTCGAAACTCCAAGTATGATTTTCATGAGAGAACGACCTTGTAACATGGTGAAAAGCTCTATAAAAGTCAACTTTGCACAACAATAAAGGTCCAAGTACTGACCCCTGAGGAATGCCCTGGCTGATTGTGACATTCAAAAAGCTCCGCACGTCATATTTAATCTGTGCTTTTTGAAAATGCGGAACCTGCATAAAAGCTCTGGTAAAAATGTGTGCAATGTGCGTGTCTAGTTATCAAGCTCCCATTATTGATGAGCTCGAGTGAAATCTCCTGGACAGCCATAGGAACGCCGCATGCTCATTTTGATGGATGCCCGTGTCAGTCTCCCTGTACCACCACCCCCAGCTACCCCACCAACCCGCCGGCTACCCCTCTCCCACACGCAAAGGGAGCAGTCTGGTGGCACGCCGTCTCCCGCTGAGCACGAGCATAAGGACAAAGGAGGGGACAAGTGTCCGGCTACGAGCTACGCCGCAAACCGTGACAATGACTTTCCGCATAAACCGCTGAACATCACACTTTATCGGTAATAAACTTTTAAAATGCTGCTTGTTAACCTCCGTGTCTGTTTGCAGTGTAGGAGAAAGATGGAAGCTGTTAATGGGGGATGGGGGGGGGGGGGGGGGGGGCTGAAGACGGATGGCCGGAAGTAGAAAATAGGCTGCGGGCGATGACGCGTACAGGAAGGTACAAGGTGTGTTTTGTTAACTCCGCCGCGTCTCCCCGGTGACGCCGAGACTTTAGGAGGCTGCTTAGCATTCTCCCCGTTCCCCTCAACTTTGGGAGCTGGCTCAGCAGAGAGGAACACATAGATGTTAAAGCGCTGTGATTAATTTAGAAGGCGGTTGGGCTTTTTGGGATGGCATACGCACTTTCAGACAGCTTCATGTGGAGAGAACAATGGATTATACACCAAGCCCGAGAATGGAGTTCTGCTCCGTGTATAGCGTAAGGAGTGGATGTGTTATGGAAAGGCCAAAGTTCGAATAAGGAGAAAGGATCTTCAGATACGGCCTTGGCGACACAAAGGTTTGCATCTCTACATATGCTTTACATTATCCTGAGGTGAAGGCGGTTCATGTGGGAAAAGCATCTTCACCCGTCGATGAATGGTTGATGGCCCCCCGGCTGACACACTGACATAGCGTTCGCCCTTCACGATACACAAAGCAGTTTGCGTTGCATCAGGACCAGGTTTGTACCAGTAAAAGTAAAAACAGCAGTTCTAAAGGATGGGGATATGAACGCTTATTGACGCCCCATTGTTATCGCCGCATGTGGCTCTTCATATCCCTGTTATTATCTGCTTCCACTTAGTGTTTGTAAAAAGCCGGCTGGGACTTCGCGGTTTAAGTAAACCAGCAGAGACCAATGAATTAAGCTGCACAAAAGACTCACTCGTGGTATTTGATCACAGGGCTGTGTCTCTGAATGTTTAGATTCAGAGAGAAATTAGTCAGTGGACACCTGTTAGAAGGCCTGCTATTTAGATCAGCCAGTGCAGTACTATGCAGCTCAAAATTACTTTTAAAGACGAAAGTTCTTAGATGGAATTTGTAAACAGCAACAGCTCAGTTGGTTGAGACACCACCGTTCAATCCTGTCATTTTGTCCTTGGGAAAGACACTTTATGCACTTGGTGGTCAGAGGGACAACAGCCATTGAATGGTTGCCTCTGAATTGTGGAAAACAGGTTAAATTAGCCCTGTCCAAATCACACTCACAAGAATATAGACCCCAGTAGAAGTCCTTACTTTGGTAAGGACTACTAATTGGGATCCTTAACCCCTTAACCCCCACCAGAACCAGGAATTTACAGCCTATAGGCCAGTACCAGATTATTTGAAAGCTACGGCCTATAAAACTTACCTATTCTTCCTTGTTTTTGACGTGACGTTTTGGTCGATTTTTGCCATTTTTTGTTGGTGTTTGGCTTTTTCCACATTTTTCTCACATTTTCTTGTTACTGTTTTTTTTTTTTTTAAATGTGACGAAAACGACAAACGCGTGACAACAACAACGAGGAAAGAGCTTAGGCCTTAGCTTTCAAATGAGGCGTTTCACTCGCCCACATCCTGCAAGCTCTCCGCTCGAGAAGCTTTTAGAGTTGGGTAATGCCAAACTGGAGAAAATGTGCTCGGTTAAGGTGGGGATTATGAGGTTTAAATAAAGGCGTAAATAAATAGTGTTACAAATTGAACCGCGATCGCACGGCTTATGAAAACTCACCCTTAGATACATTTCCCCAGCATTGTTCAGCTCTATTACCAGTCCACACAGTGTTACAATCGCAGTCTGTTGTATACAGTAATCCATATTGCTTCATGTGGCGGACACTGTGTCGGTGGGCCCCGCGGCGAACATTGGCCCTCTCTCCTGGCGTTGGTTCGCGTTAGTGTTGTCGTTGCCATGGTCGCCCGCGGTGCAGAGCTGGCAGGCCGAGGAACATGCACCCATCTGCTGTTGGAGATTATATGAAACCTGTAAGAGCCCGGGACGTCACCTGTTCGGTAGCGGCCCAGGGGAGGCGGGATTAGCGCGTGACAATGAGGCGGGGGCTTTGATTCTATACGTTTGACTGTAGCGCAGCCAAGTCCACGCAGCGTATATCCAGACAGCCGCCGCTTTGATGAATCCGGGTCCACTTTGTTTACTCCCATGACTAAAGACTATATTTTACTTTGATGTGCAGATATGGAAAAATTAAAAACAAGAAACGTACAAAGTCTACAGCTTCTCCAAAGAAAGTAGTTTTAGGGCAAAGTTTGCATCCCTATCTGTCTGGAAGTATTCATGCCCCTGGTTGTGTCTCCAATGGCGGACAAGTGCTACGTGATGCGTCAGGGAGAACGAGGAGCATCATGAGGCTGTCCCCCCACGGACCCACCATAAGGGGCCTGGTACAGTATGATCTGGAAGAGTTTGGACTGCTGCCCCTGTGGAAACCGATAAACAGAAGACGGATCATGGACAGAGGGATAGAAAGTTGTGGTCCAAACTTATTTACAGCTTTTGGATTACGAACGTCAATCCTCTACGGGGATGAGTTCATAAGCACGGTTTGCGGCTTTCAGAGAGCCGAGTTAGCCGGCGAAGTTTACAATATTAGTCTCCATCGCTCATAATATGCTGCATACGCCGTGCAGGGATCTCTTTTTATTGAACAATACATGTGAAAATGGGTGCAGCCCCTTTAAAGTCAGGATGGTGGTCAGTCCTAAGCTCGAAGGACATCTTTCATGACGTTTAGTATTAAATATACAAATCACTACACGCTAGGAGGAAGATACATTCTTTTGATCCCGTCACACTTTCATTTAAAGTCGTAACTATAATATATCCGTACTCTGCAGTCACACAGCCTATAAAAACGTTAACAGCCCGGTGTTTCAACCCCGGTGGTTTAAGCGTTTACCATGAAGCACGTGAGGTGTGAAAACGGCAGGAAGGGGCCGCCGTCATACGACACCGTGAAGAAATCAAAACCTTCAGCAGAGGTTAGCGCGCGGTCCCCCGCTGCATCCAAATGGCCGTAAAGCAGACTGCCGCCGCCGCTGGTGATGAATGAGTGTCGGGTGAGAGGGAGCGGCGAAGGCGGAGGCGAGGGAGAGGAGTTTTGATGAGGAGGAGCGGGTTTGGCCTGGGAGAGTTTCAGTCCTCGGGACGTCGGCACCTTTCACACCGCCATCTGCAGCTCGCTCCATGTGTGGGAACGTGTCGCTGCATTACAATGTGCCTGCAAAAGGAAACCCAATAAATGTTGATACTGCCTTTAGTTCAGGGGTGTCCATCCACTGTTTCCAAATCACGCATGTGCACACTGCCATTGTATCCTTTGGCAAGACACTCCACCCTCCTTGCCTCCTGTCTGTGTACACTGATGTATGAATGAGAGTCTGAAAGGGTGAGCGGTTCCTTGAAGTAAAGTGCTTCGAGTGCCTAATGTAGGAAGAAAAGCGCTATATTAATGTGACCATTCACCATTTTAGGTGGAGTGCACTTTTGTCTTGAGTTTTCTGTTTCATACATTACTATACACCTCGGCATTTGCAGACGGTGTTCAACGTTTTCACAACAAAAGGAGACGCTTGTGCGAGTCCAACAGCAAACACATCGCCCTCCGACATAGACAAAGTGAGTGAGGTGTCTTGCCAAAGGATATAAAAGTGAGCGATGTCAATAAGAACTGAACTGACAACTTTCCATTTCTTTTCCCAGTTACTTGTTCCAGTCCTTCGGTCAAATATGTGTTTCCCCTTCACCATATGTGCGCAGAGGCTTATGTTGTTTACAAAACCATCCCTGCACATAACAACACCTGGTCTATATATTTGTATGTTTGAGAATTTTCTTCACCCCCCATGGCCCCAAGTACACGCTTCCCTAACCACTTACCTCCCCCCTCCGGAGAACGGCAGATGGGAGAACAGCAGACAAGAGTTTCCCACGTCCGCTCCTCTGCATTGTCCGAAATCCAGCCATCACGGGCCCGTCCTGCCAGAACCGAGGGTGACTCAGCCAAATGAACGCGCTCATCGCTGCAGGACACCGCACCGCCAAGACAAACAAAAAACCCACACTTTTGAAAGCATGGGGAAACATCAATTCGCAAGCACCGGACCGGGCCAAATGATGATGAGGTTATCTCGGCTGTGTCCAAGTTTTGATGGACTGAATGTTCGAGAGGAGGTGATCAAGGACTCAACATGTGTCCAGAACAATTGGAGCAGCTGTAAATGAGAAAGAACTGGAAGTGGGGTACTATATATGGCTATGTATCTGCCTAACTGTCCTTCTGTCTGTCTCCAGTACCCGGGGGCATCCAGGTTGGATCAGAGTTGACCCTTCCCTCCTTGGAGCGAACTCTTTGACCCTCTCCCCTCAGGCAGGAGGCTACGGTCCATCCAGAAAGAAACCACCTGCCACATGAGCAGCGTTTTCCCCATCCGAATCACAAACACTAAATAACCTGTGACCTCCATTTGCACCTTTTATAGTAGGCACCACATTCTCACATGCTGTCTACCTTACACCCTTTGGAATTTCTTACATTTCTGCCTAAATTGGTCATAAAATGAGGTCTGATCGTCATTAAAATCACAAGAACGAGAAAACGGGGTCTGCTTAAACTAATACCACCCAAACAATTACACGTTATCATATTTTTATCGGCCATAACATGTAAACATTCACCGGACAGCGAGGAATAAGTGAGTACACCCTTAGAGTCAATAGCTGATTGACCCTCCTTTGGCAGCAATGACTTCATCCAGACGTTTCCTGTAGTTGCAGATTAAAATATGACTGCTAATATTTGACAGCAGCTTTTGATGACTTATCAGAAAGTCCGTGTTATAGAATTTACTAACATGAATTTACTAACTAAAATTCAATTTATTGAATTTACACGCATTGTACATTTGGAACAACTTTGGTCTTTAGTAACATAATGACATTCAGCATTCTAGTTTATACATTATACACCCTTAGTAGTCAATAGGACAGCAATGTGTTTTTTTTTTTATTTCTTATTTCTATTTTCTTTTTGGTGTTTGCCCATGTTTTCCGGTAGCCCCTGCACCATTTCAAATCTTCACTTTGAGAGGCAAATGAAAAAAAAAAGACCTCCTTAACCGACCCCCACGGTTAGATATGTTTTTGGTATATAATTTGACTATCTACTGTGGGGAATAAAATAGCTCCTGAAGTGTCTCGCAGGACCAAGTTTACAAAATACCGCGGTGGCTTTTCCTGCTCCACTGGTGTCCTATTGTGCTTTGTGCGCTGGCATATAAAACCGCCAGCACGACACAAAGATCTATTGAATAAAACAACACTATGGGATGCATATTGTGTTTGGAGTCAGATATTTCTGGTGGAGCGTTGTTTGTCTAATAAATGTGTGCAGCCAAATGCCATTTAACTCCTATTGTATAACGTGAGCAAATGGAACTAGGGCCTCCACGATCACCATCAAGGCTCAACACAAGCATACTGTAGGATTCATGAGATTTTTTATTTGAAGAACCCTGTCGTTTTGTCAGACACCTTATTTCTATGCATCGATGCACTATAATATGACCATAGGGCCCCTGCCTTGTCACTAAATGTGGGGTATTGCATGTTATCGAGCTCCTTGTCAGACAATCAGAGTGTCATCGTGTTAGGCTATGGATGAATGTGGATATAGCCCCAAACACTGCGCTGAACGCTGATAATCAGAGGTGAGAAACGTTTGCACTGCATGATGGACAGACATTTCCAGATATTTGAAAGGCACGTAGATAAATGACGGTGACTTGTTTGACATTACGCTCGTTGGATGAAAATCCCTTCGACCACCACCATTTACTCACTCAAGCAAGATGGGTAAAGGGACACGGCAACAACAGGCTGCTGCAGCGGGAGTCGGAATTCACACTGGTGACGATACGGTTACAAGACTTTCACTCATGAGGAACACTTTATGAGAACTGCCTTTGTCAGTCTTGTTTGGAGCTGATACGCGTGGAAGAAACCAGCAATATGTTTCTTAGATTTTAAGATTCATCAGCCCAGCACAATAAAGGCTTTCTAAATGTAAATAAAGAATTATGTGGGAGAAGTGTCTTGTTTTGTTTTGTTTGTTTTGTTTTACTAAGTTTTTCTGAGTTATCAAGTCCAACATAAGTTCCATATACTGCACTAGTGAATATAAATGCATTACAAGTGAATCCCTGGATTTAATGAAGTTTGACTCGTCCAGAGAAGATATATGTTTTTGTAGAGCAGTGGCTCTCAACTGGTGGGACAGGACCCAAAAGTGGGTCACAGAACCCTTCTCAGTGGGTTGCGAGCCTTTCCCAGGCACAAATACTTTCAATATGTATCTACGGAAAATGTAAGGATCTATTTAGAGTAAATTTCTGCTATTGGGATGTTTCATTATATCATTGTTTCAGCTTTTTTCCACACTCATTTGTGAGGAAAATACAGCATTTTCCATTATAATAAACAATTGTAATTTGCATCATGGCTTGTCAGTAAAGGGTCGTGGTGGGTCCCGACGCCATTCCAGTTGAGAACCACTGAATTCGGAGGACAATCTTTGACCCAAATTAATGTTACTTGTATATTTGGGGGTAGAAAAAGTATGTATGCATACTTTCTGTTGTACTTTACTTCTTTCGAGTCCATACACTTCTGGATTGTGTCAGTAATGGAACCTTTCTGCAGTACGCAAAGACATGACCAAAGTAAACAGGATTACTTTAACCTGTGAGAATACCACTGCTCCTGGTATGTGTATGAAGGTGGAACAGCATAATAAAAATGGTTAAAAGCCCAAAAAGTCGATTTACCCATTCTGAATTTCACACCCGACTTATCGCCCCTTAACCCTCCCTGTCTGGCCGTTTTACATACTCACTGGTGTTCCCTCACCCAGACAGCCCCCTCACGCCACTCCCCCGCCGCCGACCAGACAACTTCAGCGTGCCACAAAATCAATGCTGCTTTTCACAAGGAAATCATCTCCGCTTTCTTCTCCTCTGGCGCCTCCTTCTCTCCCGCCAAGACGCAAACACACAGAGCCATGTCGCTTGGATGGTCACCGATAGCAACAGTGCAGGGCTTTACCGATCAATGCGAACTTGCCAAAAGACTGGGGAGGGATGCGGGGAGGGAGGGGGGGGGGTGCCGGACCATTGATGTGTGATTAAGGCCCAAGAATCCCCCTGCCGTTCAGAACCGCGAGCGAGATCGGTGACGCGGGGGTAATTGGTCTGAGGAAAAATCAATGGGATTTGGTGAGTGAGCCGGCGGACGGTGTGGAGCGGCAGCGACATTTTCAAACCCCGGGCGCGAGTTGACATTTGTGTTCGAATGGGCCCCCGAGCCTCAGATGACCCGCGCGGGGAGGGAAGAAATACGGAGGGAAGTGTGCCACCAGCGCAGGAGCGGTGACGTCACCTCCCCCAGAGCGCCCAATTTAAGGTTAATGCCGCTTACGATCAACGCCGGCAGAGGGGCTCGGAAGAAGAGCTGGAAAATGTGATAACACAGTGGATGCAAAATGGATACAAATGTGTGTTATAAAACAATTTAATAATTTTTTGTTGTTGTACAAAACAATCCAGCTGTTGATAACCACACAGACACCGTAGATTTAAGAATTAAACATTAAAATAAGTCACGTATTACTCACGATCATTTTTAGATACAGTATTTAAGACTGATCAATGCATTTTAACCTCTTAACCCCCGCCGTAACCGAGGGCATTTTCTCCACTTCAGCCTTGACCCAAATCTAAAAGGTTCTGTGTCAAAACAGCGACAGAAATGAGAATGGAAATGCGACCAAAAAACGTGCCACAAAACACAACAATGACACAATAAAAGTTTCAAAAAGCAACAAACACTACAATAAACTGAAATTTTGTAGGTCTTTAGGCTTTCAAATGAGGCGTTACTCTGGCCTGTAGGCTGTAAACTCTCCGGTCATGAAGCTTTTAGATTTGGGTATTTGGGGGTTAAAAGATTGAAGAAACTCACAAAACCAAAACAGGTTAAGGTGCTTTACACAACAACTGTACACCAACATGTGTCCTCTGAATTTAACCCATCCCACTGCTCTCCCTCGTGGCCCACCGTCCCGAGATCGCGGCAGTGTGTGTTCATTTTGGGACATTTACCCATGATTCCTTAGCATGGCGTAGACGAAACCCTCTATTTCCGCCTCGTTTAAGATTCATTCCGTTCCATGCTGAATTTCGTTTGACACCCTAGCATCCCTAATAGGATTTCATCAAAACGACATTTCAACTACATACTGGTCGAAAGCATCGAAGTGGTCGTAAAATCACCAGATATGGGGCTCC
This sequence comes from Proterorhinus semilunaris, assembly GCA_021464625.1. Lineage (NCBI taxonomy): Eukaryota > Metazoa > Chordata > Actinopteri > Gobiiformes > Gobiidae > Proterorhinus > Proterorhinus semilunaris. The sequence continues at coordinate 23,137,818 of CM038359.1, forward strand.
AAATCCGCCTAAAACCATCCTACCGTCACCATATTAAAAAATAGTATAATGATAAAAATAAAAAATAAATAAAAATGTGGGTCACCAGTCAGATTTCATTTTCCTATGTTTTCCCATTCAAGTGAATTGCCACTATTGGGCCCAATTAGACGATACAATACGTGCTGTAACTCCCTTTCTATTTATCACAAAGGGATTTTCTTGGTATCACCAGAAAGGTCTTTTCAAGCCCTTTCAGACGATGTTTTATATCCATTGACTTTGAAATATTTTGCAACATACCTACACCATACTTCCACCCCAAGCCCATAACGCCCACTACTACTACTCCACCTCAATAAAATCACCTTTTAAACCTGAATCTGCTGGCTGTCTCATCCAGTGCGTTGGCACCTTCACGGGAAATCGGCAGACATCACAAGACTACCGTTATCTTTTTCAGGGAGAACACGCAAACTCTATACAGAAAGGCCTCGTCCAGGTGGGAATCGAACTCTACAAAGCTCTGCTGCTCTTGACCACCACAGCTGACGGATGCTCCTACCAGAAGGGAAAGAGCTCATCCGTATCCCCTTTGGATGTAAAGTGTTATAAAAGTTCAGAATGACTCCTCTTTCATTGTGTGTGAATTAAATGAGGGTATTATTCAAAATGGATCTTTTAGAGCTTTCTACCATGTCACAATGTGGTTCTCCTATATCAAAAGCGCACCTGGAGCCGTGTTTCGACCCACTCGCGCATCTTTGAGTCCTGCACAGTGGCTCTCCCTAGCACCGCGGCGACAGCTCCCAAAAAAAAGCTCCTTTTTAAATAATCTCGCTATGGTCGGTAAATTCCCCAGAGCTGATTAGCCTTCATTATGCCAACCACAGCTTAAGTGTAAGACACTATACGCACTTGAAGATCCTCGCATTTAACAGTCTTTAAAGAGTCGACGCGGCGCCGCAGAACTTGTTCCCGATCCGTCTCATCACTGTCAACTTGCTATGGATTTGTAATCGGCGCCGTTTAGCCGACTTTTAAATAAAAACATGGCGCGCAAATGAATCATTATAGCGAGGAGATCCAGGTCAGTGGCTTCGTTCTCTTTAAACAAATCCCGCTCCCTTGATCCGCCGAACATGACAGCGCTCCGTATTGCGGCCTTCATTTTGAAAAAGGTCATTGACGATGCGGGGGACATGTGACAGGACTGACAGCTGTGCCTGGCAGCCATCTTTCTCGCGGCGCACACCAATTAGAGCGGGGTCTTGTATCAATCAGAAATCAAATAACATCTCATCAAACCCCCTGTCTGTTATTCAGTCCCCCCCCCCCCCCTCCCGCTCGGCGCTCCCCGTTCCCCCTGCGACCGCCGCGGATCCCATCCCCTCCATCAGCCTCCGCCTATATGGGAGCTTTTAAATATGTGCGTTCATATAATACAGGCGTATGGAGATGAACGGGGCCGAGGGCAGACGGGGACGGAGCAGGTAACCCAGCCAATTAACACTTTAATGAGGTGGTCCCCCCTGCTACAGGCCGTCCCGCGCCTCACACGGAATACTGAATAACGGAGCAATTCCAGCATAGCCGGCCGGGTGCAGGGAGATGTTTTGAAGGTCGTGTGGGTGAAAAATGGAGTAGTGTGTTAAGCGCTTCCCCTCTTCTGTGGTTGTTGGTTCAGACTGACGAGGCTCTTCAATGCAGAGGCTTCACAACATGATAGTTTCTGACGGGTATACGGTACTTTACTCTACTGTACTACTGCATTTGTATTGTATTCCTTAACTCCTTTTAATCTACAGTATTGCTCCAGATTTGTAACATTCGAACATGAAATGCACCGCCATGTTTAAGATCAATAAAGATAAGACTTTATTAATCTGACGATGTGTGCTTCAAGCTCACAGGGGGTGCATATCGTATAGTCGGGGGGGTTCTGCAGGTTCTATACCAGGGTTTCTACAGGTGGCAGATTAAGATTTGCAAACCTTCAATCAGGGAATGAGCTGGATATTAAAAAACTAAATTGGACACAATGGGCGACTTTTGAGCAAAAGATTAGTTGAAACTGCAGCTGAATTTGTTTGAGACCGCAGTTTTTGTGTTTTTGATAAATGCGTTCAGTAAAAAAATTGAGCAATGTCAATGTTGTGGGTTCTGTCTCTAAGGGAAAAAGTATATTTTCAAAGAAATGTTGATTTAATGCTGACTTTTCAACCTCTTAACCCCCACCTTAACCGAGTCCATTTCCTCCAGTTCAGCTTTACCCAAATATAAACACTTCTCAACTAAGGCCTACGAAACGCTGCAATTTTGTCAAATTTTTGAAGCATTTTTTGTCGTGTTTAATGTTTTTTCATTGCTCTTGATGCTTTCTAATGCCCCGTGGAAACCCTGCAAACACGTAATGAATAAGAAACTTTTCAAAAAATATATATAAATAATAAAATATAATAAATGTATCAGTGCAGTCTGACATTATATTACCAAACCAACTAGTTCTCATTAATATATGAATGAAGCTAACTAGCCTCTTAGCAATTGCCTCGAGCCTTTTGCGCTTGTGTGAGAAAACCATACTCACGAGACTCCTCTTTTTATTCCAATCCTTTTCTTCTGTGGTTATTTATTCGCTCCAGCAGCCTGAGGAGATGCACAAATACTATCACTCAAGGAGAAAATTGGTCATCTGGCTCCATCACCGAACTGCGTGCCATCTTTCGGCGGCTATAGCGCGTGTTCGTATAGTATTTGCGATGGCCTCATGTAGCCAGGCGTCGGGAATTAGCATTTTGATGTAGTGCAAACACCTGTGTGGAGCCAATAAAAGCAAGTGTCACGCTATGGATCAGAGGTGATTCATTCAGATTCCTAACAGGGGGCTCCAGCAGTGTGCCCTTCTGTTCCACTATTGTTTTTGTTTTTGCAAGCTATAAAATGTGCACGCAAACAATGCAGCTCATGGAAGTCCACAGGAATGGACCACCTGCCCCATTTTCTGTGCTCTGTATTAATAACACCCAACCGACCAGTCGAGCCGCATTGTGAGCCAGGACATACTCAATCTAAAGTTTCTAAAGAAAATCAAAACATCACTGTGCTTCTTTCACTGGTCAAAGGTTCTCAAAATGACGTCCATAACAGGAAAACGTCATGTTATCGAAGCCCCTGAATGGAGACTCAACAGTTGCGGAGGGTTTTTTAACCTCTTAACCCCCACCTGAACCGAGCACATTTTCTACAGCTTCACCCGAATCTAAAAACTTCTCGATAGTGAGCTCACAGCCTATAGGCCAGGGTACCGCCTCATTTGAAAGCTAAGACCTACAGAACTCTTCTACGCTTCTTACTTGTTTTTGTTTTCACGTTTTAGTCATTTTTGTTGCGTTTTTAATCATGTTTTCATTGCTTTTTTGTCTTTTTTTTTTGGCTGTTTATTGAAAGGACAGTGTGCAGTTACATTAAAAAGATGGCTACACCAGATTTAGCACTATGCTAATTTCCATCTGTAGTCCTACACACTTAAAATGACATGACAAAATTAAGAATTGCATATCAAAAGGCAATTTACTTTGCAACTGTAACGGTACAGTGTAATTGTAACTGTGATCAGGCCACAACAATGTGACCAAAACATGTCAAATAAGTAACAAAAACATGATATAAACACAACCAAAAATGACAATCATAACAAGGAAGAAGCTTTCAAATGAGGCTGTAAGCTCCAGTTGAGAAGCTTTAAGATTTAGGTAAAGCCGAACTCAGTTAAGGTGGGGGGTAAAAGGTTAAATATCGAAGTCCCAGCCTGATTTATTGAAAACGTTTTTAAGTTTTCTTTTTTTCTTTTTTAACTAGCTTATTCAAAAACGACTAAAATATCCAATATCCCTCTGAAAAAAACAACAACAACTTTGTAGCTGATATATCATCAAAATAAAACCATACATTTAAATCTGGGTCCATCCATTATTTTAGATTTTGTTGCTGACAATATCGGCAGTTTGGGCAATTTGTATGAATAAAATGTCCTATTTTGTTATATGTTATTTCCTTTACATTGTACGTCAGTAACGTTCAGCAAAAGTTTCAATCGATATCTCTATGATTATTTTTGTTTCCTTATTCACCTCCAGTGTCTTGCCTTTATTGTCTTCGTCCAGCCTCCTGTTGTATGTTTGAAATGCATAAAGCCTGTGATCGATGGCACTGCCTTATCCTGTACACTGTATTCCCGAGAGACGCCTGCCTGGTCTATTCTAGTGCCGCGTGTGAAAAAAAAAAAAAAAAGCGCTCGAAAAGTTACGGCGCCGCTTTGCACATCAGAAGACTGTGGACAAACATGGCGTCTGAAGTGCATGAATAATTCGCCGGAGCAAATCTCACCAGTGTGTAATGGACTGAGCCGTTATGAGCCCGGAGAATTTCCTCCAAATATCAAACGCAGATTAAGTAAAGCAGCGCTGCGCCAAGTCACAAACACCGCATGAAGAGCTGATTCAATTTGATTTAACTGCCTTTGTTCCACGTTAATGGACCCTCTAATGCCGTAATGCCGTTATTAGTTTTAGTTGTAATGAAATTAGTCAAAGCGTTTGCATCAGACAGGAGACCACGGCCGATGGAGTTATGCTGATCGAGATAAGCCATTGTACCACTCGATACGACCGAAGAGTGGAGTGGTTGATTGCATTTTGATCGTTTCGCTGTGTATGGGGGGATATGGCGCTTTCCTTGTCATTGCGTCGGCTGTCTACTCATAATGACGGTCAAACATCGGGAAAGGCGGCGTTTTGTTTGGATTACAAATGGCTAATACAGTTGTGCTCAAAAGTATCACACACAGCACAGAAGACCCAAAATCAGAATCAGAATCAGAATTCGTTTATTGCCAAGGTTTGTGAACAAGGTTTACAAACTAGGAATTTGCTCGGTCTTTTATTAACGGGGTCCCAAATAAGCAATGATTACAAATGGCCTGATTAACTGCACAGGAACAAAGACAATCTGACAAAGACAAAAGGGGGAAGACTGAGTTTTCTCTTTTTAAATCATCATGAAAAAAGAAAGTACCAAAAATAGCCCTGATCAAAAGTTTATGATCCAGAGGAATGCGCCGCTTTACCATTAGATTATCTACAGAACCTTCTCCACAACTACCACAAAAGACTCTGATGTTAAAGGGGGCAATACACAGAAGTGGGGTATGTAAACTTATGAGCACAGCTGTACGTCTGCCACCAATCCACAGGTGGATCAAGGATCCAGAGTGTTCGGGTTTTACTTTAGCCAACCATAACAAGAACCTTCAGCGCTATTGTCAACAGCATAGTGTCAAAAAAATAAAATCATGACTCAAGGCAGCTACGCGTTTAAATCACTTTAAAAAAAGAAAAAACACTAAATGGAGTCCCTTCCTAAGGTAATGAAAGGGCAATGAAAATATGAAATGGAATTAACAGAAATCTAGTTATATTTACATGAGGCTCCATTGATACACAGTGCCTTGCGAAAGTACTAATACACCTTGAACCTTTGCACATGTTTACAACCATAAACATATTTTATTTTGAATTGTTTACTGAAAGTTTACAAACAAGTAACAGACAACTGTGAAGTGAAAGCAACATGATACAAGTATTCATACAGCATTTTTCTGAGTGCATTAAATTGCCCTAACCATTAAATAGAGGCCACCTGTGTGTAATCTACTTTCAGTATAATTCCAGCTGTTCTGTGAGGGCCTCAGAGCTATGGTCAGAGTGTATTGGTCACTAAACAACATCATGAAGGCCAAGGAGCTCACCAGAGAGGTCAGGGATAAAGCTGTGGAGAAGTTTAAAGCAGCGTTAAGTTATACAAAGATTTCCCAAGATTTAAACCTCTCACGGAGCACTGTTCAATCCATCATTCGGAAATGGAAAGAGTATAGCACCACTGAGAACTTACCAAGACACAGGCGTCCACCTAAACTAACAGACCGAACAAGGAGAGCACTGGTCAGAAATGCAACCAAGTGCCCCAAGATAACTCTGGAGGCGCTGCGACGTCCTGCCGCTGAGCTGGGGGAATCTGTACATGGGACAACTATAAGTTGTACTCTACACAAATCTGGCCTTCATGGACGAGTGGCAAGAAGAAAGCCATTATTGAAAGGAGGCCATAAGAAATCCCATTTGAAGTTTGCTCGAAGTCATATGGAGGACACAGCTACCATGTGGAAGAAGGTGCTTTGGTCAGATGAGACAAAAATTGAATTTTTTGGCCCAAAATAAAACATTATGTATGGAGCAAACCTAACACTGCTCATCGTCCTGAATGCACCATCCCCAGTGTCAAATATAGTGGGGGAGCATCATGCTATGGGGCTGCTTTTCCTCAGCGGGGACTGGGAAGATTGTAAGAAGAGTTGGGAAGATGGATGGAGCCAAATACAGGGACATTTTGGAGGAAAACCTGCTGATTTGACAGAGCTTGAGTTGTTTTGTAAAGAGGAATGGGCTAAAATGTCAGTCTCTACATGTGCAAACCTTGTAGAGTCAAACCCCAGAAGACTTGCTGCTCTTATTGCAGCAAAAGGGGGTTCCACAAAGTATTAAGTCATGCTGTATGAATACTTGTGCACGCCACACTTTTCACTTTTCTATTTTTTGAAAAATAACAGAATCATGTAACATTTTGCTTTCACTTCACAGTTGTCTGTTACTTGTGTGTGAACTTTCAGTAAAAAAGTCAAATTAAAATCTTTATGTTTAGGGTTGTAAACATGACAAAATGTTCAAAAGTTCAAGGTGTATTCGTACTTTCGCAAGGCACAGTACTTTAAATTGAACAATGACATTGAAACTTTGCCTATAAGTCAACCTGGAGGGGGATACCGTTGCACCACCCCGACCACGGTATCCCCCTCCAGCAAAACAAAGCTATAGGAGAGACCGTTTTGATCTCGAGTAAACTTTCTCTTGAGCGCAGTGATCAAAGCGGAGCCTTCACTCCCCCGCTCTCCTGTTTAGCCAGTTCTTTTTCTCCTTAAACTCCCCTCCCCGAATCGTCCCGGAATAACTGCGGCACCTTTCCCGAGCCTGCACCTCGCGCGCTTCACGCGGGGCGGCCACGCTGATGCATGGCTCTGACAAAATCTCTCTTGTTTATGATCACACAACATCTGTCGGCTCGCAATCTCTCCTCGTAATGAGGACCCTCTCCCGCCACTCCGTCGTTTTATCAACTGAGAGACTCCCGGCAATCTAGCTGCAGTGGTCCTCTGTGTGTTGTTGGTCTGGCTCGCAATCTTACATTTTGTCGGTGAGATTGATCTAAAACCCACTCGCCATCAAGACAGGCCTCTGCTCCCCCTCGCCCTGTGGATGTAGGCACTGTCGGACATCAGTGAAAGTTTCAGAATGGGCAGGTGTGGACACTTCGGCCTCTTGTTGCTCTGTGGAGGAGAGGTAAGCCGTGCTACAAACGACCTAATGGGTGGCTGTGTGCGAATACAATGTGGCAGGCTTTGAGTAGTTGCCATGAGGTTGTCAAACATTAGTCCAACATGTGACTGACTCAATCATTACTCTAGAAAATGACTCTTGAGGTGAGCTACTATTATTAGAGATTGACTCCAAATCATTCTTGTGGGTTAATGTCAAACCTGTATGATGCATAGTAATCCTTTTGATGCTCCACTGGGAAAAAATAAATAAAAAAATCACCTTATGCACTGACAGAGACATTTAACTTAAAGCTGGGGTACCTGATTTTTACTGTTCAAACAGTGACATTTTTTGTTTTGGCCCAAACTTGTTTCTAGCACTCAATGCCCTCCTGTGTATTCACATTGTTCAAAGAAGAATACATTCCACTAATTTAGATTAGACTTCTATCATCCATTGCTCAATAAAACTTTAGGTGAAGGCAGTACAACAAGGTCTGTGTTTACAACATACTCTGAGGTGGTAAAAATTGTTTTTTTTCTACAACACCAAAAAATCTGGTACCCCAGCTTTAACTGTGTCATTTTTGTTCATCATAGATGCATTCATTACAGAATTATAAAGCAGATAAAGACCTCTGTGCCTTTAAGTGGCTAGAACGGCATCACAGTCACAGTGCCAATCCTGCTCTTTCAAAACTTTTATTGATATTTCTGTTAGGGTTGTGCAATTCATCGAAATTCGATTTTTACACTTAACGATTACACAAATAGCATAATCGAATTATTAATTTCAAAAATAGATTTTGTTGTTGTTGCATTATTTCATGCCGCTGGGATTATTTTCCTTTCGCATTTCATGTGCCATGGCTCATGCTTTTGTCTGACATAAAAACAAACAGCGCTGTGTGATGATGTCATCAGGCCGCGCTGCTCAGTTTACTTGCGCAGGTGTGAGGGCTGGCCAGCAGGGGGCAGGTATGAAACAGAGACCTCCAAAACAGAAATCATTCAGCATAGTTTTTTTGATTAATAAATGAATAAAATAACGATAAACTTTGTTTTAAAGGCAACAAATGATCGTTTGAATAATCGTAATTTTAATTATGACTAAAGTGATTATTATTTTTCCAATAATCGAGCAGCCCTAATTTCTGTAGACAAGGTAATAGTCGCCTAGTTGACTGATCCGTACATACAACCCGTAGTTTCTCCCATGTTCGAGGGGAGTTTTGCATGCATGTGTCTGGGCAGATTTCGTCTGGGTGCCCTGGTTTCCCCAATTATATATATTCATACAGTAGTCCTGAGGCGGGGCAATGGGCGGGACAGTAGCCCAGCGGTTAGTGTTCGTGCCTCACAGCTCAAAGGTCCCGGGTTTGATTCCCCCCTGGACGGGGCATTCTGTGTGGAGTTTGCATGTTCTCCCCGTGTCTGCGTAGGTTTCCTCCGGTTGCTCCGGTTGCTCCGGTTTCCCCTACCACTAAAACATGTACAACAGGCCAGGATGAATGAGAGTGTGTCTGAGAGTGCGCATGGGGGACGACGGATGGAAAGTAGCCCACGGCAACAATCCGGTGTTGCGTGTTTATATGCATGAGACCCATGTATGTTCATGAATATGCACTGTCCCGACCAAATAAACAAATAAATAAAATAAAAATGTATCAAATTGAACCTAAATCGCAATCTCTACTTTGGTCAATCTCAATAATCGTCATGGGAGTTCATAATCGACAGGTTTGCAGCCATTTCTTTGGTAGGAACGGCTGCTATTTTGAAGTTTGGAAGAGACTGTGTGTGAGATTTGTGTGTTAAAAGAAACTGGAGGGAAGTGTTGTCTAAGTTCATGAATCAGCTTTATTTATTTTTAGTATGAAAACATATTTAATCGAGCAATATGGGGTGAAAAAATGTGATACATTTTTTTGTGATATGGTCCAGCCTAAAGAAAAACAGCCGTTTTCCTGTGTTGTCGCTGTACACAATAAAATAGTACCGCTACGACGGCGGTTACTTTTTCCCTATTTAACATTACCTTTAATTGACAACACCGCGTATTCAAACTGGAGGAGGAGTTGAGAGTCGTCAAAAACTACTCTACATAAACTAATAATTAAATACCAGGAATTGATGACACATCAAGGAGTTAAACAAGTTAAACGTTTATTTCTCTAACATGTCATCTCAATACAGAATTCTGTTTTTCCTATCCATCGTGAGTCTGCCTTCAGCCGTTCCCATGGTCAGACTGACTCTTCCTGGGGAAGCACAGCACTCCACATTCCATTGTCCACAAGATTTCCCATTGGCTCCCCAAAGCTGTCCATTCAGTTCCGTCGTAATTTGACCCCTTCTGTCCAAATGGCCAGTGGACCGGGTGGGGGTTGCTGTGTCTTGAAACAAAAGATTCTGAGGAACCCACACCTTTCTGCACTGAATGACAACTTTTGGTTAGTTTGCTAAATAGCCAAAGGAACAAAACATCGTATAAAAATATTATATCTCTTCAGACCCCCTTTTTGACCTCCCAAAGGAGGACAACAAAACCATAATATTTTCAAGTTCACAAAAGTACAGCCTGTATCAAAAATCACAGTACAATTTCACATATTATAACACCAAAAAAACATGTTCACTGTATGTAGGGCATACTCAACCAGCCGCTGAGTGGTTTCAAAATCATCTCTCTCTTCCCATGTGTAACTTCCGCTTACTAATCTTTCCAGGCGGAACTCAGCTGGTTTTTATTCCGTGTCAATGGTACATGTCAACTTTTATGTCCCCCTGGGACCGTCTCTGATTGACACAAAAATAAACATTCCTGCACACAAAACACAGCAAGCGCAACAACACCGAACAGTGTTGTTTAGATATTATCTCCACCACAATATTCTCCATCACAGCCTTGTCGGGGGTCGTTCCATTCATATCTCAAAGCCTGCCGTACTCTTTCCAAGTACAGGCTGGGACCACCCCCTTCTGGCGTTTCCCTTGTCCCGAGCTCCGTGTCCCCCTGGGACGCATCACCCATCGTATAGATGCCCCCAGTGGAACCCAGAGCCCTGGAGACCATGCTGCGAATGAGAGGCACAACACAACAAAACAAAATACAACAAAACAAGAGTATTACACCTATAAGAATACCCACCTTTTGAAGGATATGGATCCAGGAACCGGAATTCAACCAATTTAGCCAGGTCCACTGAGGACCCTGGTCTTCTTGAGACGCGAGGAAGTCTTTGAGTTCCTTTACTTTATTTTTAATGGCTGTCCAATTGCCAGTTTCGTCGGGGAATATATGTACAGCAGTGGTCAAGGCCAACTGCTGCGCACATACCACCCTGTTCAGCGTACATGGCGTCTAACGCCACTCTACTTTGCATAACCACAACAGCCACTGCCTTAAGTTCTGGACTCCGTTCCATTTGGTCCAAGATGTCGCCTATTACCTCAGTTAGGTCCTCCAGGATCCACCATACCTCATTTAGACGCTGCATGGAGGACGCCACACCGATCATAGGGATCAGCGTGGCGATAAATCCTTTCCCATCTCCGAACAGGGGCTTACGGCCGCCGTCATCAGAGAAAGGTACGTATGATTGACCGAGGGTACGGTTTCCCACCTGCAGGGTTGAGTTGGTAATCATGGCCGTGTGCTTAGCTAATTTTACCCATTTATTCTCTCCTGGTGTATGACCCCCCATATTGAAAGACCGTCGCTTCCTAGATCCATCTCCCTCTGTGGAAACAGACATGTTAGATACATCATAAATCACAGGTTTCAAAACAGCATATTTTGTTCCTTCTTTGTTTTCCCATGTTTTTATCATTTTTTCTGTACAATGGGTAATCCAGTCTAGGGTGTGTTGGTCCGACACTGCTTCTCTCATTTTCACCAACATTGTACCTGCATTGTTGCAGTAGATGACCAGATTTACTCCAGGTGTTTTACCTACTTCTTTGCATACCTTGTAAAGGGCCAATTTCAATTCTTTGATAGGGTGTCCTCTGACCCGTCCCTCACAACTATGTGGATCGTCTATTTTTATTACTGTTGGTATGATGAGCAAGCAAAGAGCAAGTGTCAGGCCCCACACCCCGTATGGACACCTTAAAAAAGGTCCTGGTTTTAAAACCCAGGCCTTAAGTCCATATTTGTTAGTCTTTTTTATGTCTTTGTGACCGTGTGGGTCGGGGTTGGTGTCCCCCACCCCCTTCAGTGGGGCTGTTAGACCCACTACCATATTCGTCAGGATGTGTCAACCGTCCGGGATGCGTATGAGTCCAGTGTAAGCCGGTTTTCTCAGAACAGGGCTTCAAGTGTGACCAGTGGTACCAGTTGTCACGCCCCTCTACCTAAACTGCGGTGGCAGTCCTTTGAGTCACTTCAAAAGGTCCTAAGTATCTGGGAGCGTCCAACAGGTCCTGGTGTTTTTAATGTAGACCCTCGATGGTAAGTCCGCTCAGGCAAGGTCGCTGAGTTAGACTTAGGCGGGCACCCGGGCATGGCCATTTTTATGCTCTTCCGCTGATAACAAGTTCGCAGCCGCCACGTCCACCAGTCCATGAAGGGTTATTAACTGGGTGTAAAAAGTGGAGCCGGACGCCCCGCTCTGTACATATGGAGGAGGGGCCGATGGGGCCAAAGCGGGAGCTCCTCCGCTCGGGAGGGGCTCTCGAATTCCTCCCCGTATTGATTCTGTCAGGTCGTTGTCTCGGTTCATGCTCCCTCCGCGTCCGCTATATTTTCTACATCACTATGCTTTGGTCAACTTTGATTATTGTAAGGCGCTTTAGAAATAAAACTTGATTGATTAATTTGGGTCAAAAACTCACAATTACGACCACTCACAAGCACCCACCGAGACAAGGAACCAACAGAGATCTGTAACAGAAACACAAAAGAACAGACGAAAATTACAAAAACAAAAATTCTCATCAGGGCCGCTCACCGTTAGAACGACCATGCCAGCTAATCTTGCAAATTATGGCTGGACTCAAAAACCTATTTAACTTAATCTATCTGTTGGAATGCTAGGGTCAATTTTATCTGGAAAATTCAGAAATTCAGGTTTCATTAATCTACAGAGAAAAACTCTCTTTTAGCTTCTGTTTCCCACATTTACCACAGATTCTGTGTGCACTTCAGAATCACAGCAAACGTAAAAAACAGAGTATTATAAATTGATTTACCTATCTGAAACTGAAATCTTAGTTGGCCATAACATTTGTCAATTCGTCACTTTATGTTTTCGTTTGTCTTGTCATTTAGATATATGTGTATCAGTTCCTTCTCATGCCAAAATAAACCAAATTATAATAATTTCCCCACATAAGTAACACCCCCTCTTGGACTGAGGACACTCAGTCCAAAAAAGAGTCACGTAACATGCATAAACAAGTGAGACCTCAATCCTTGTACAGGAAACACAACAAACCAACTCAAATTGCACTGGAGGTAAATACCTCCGGCACCTACATAACACAAAGAAAACAATAGCAAAATAACAAATGTCAGGTGCAGGCCAGGGAGGTTGAAAGTGGGAAGAATTGGGTCGACAGGGCGAGTGAGAGGTGGACACCACTCGTCAGGTTCGCGACCCGGACAGCATGTGAGGTCCAGGGAGTGTCCCCAAAAGAGATCACACCAGCACTGGTGCAGTCCAATCGCGGCAGAGGACCGTCAGACAGGCTTGGGAAGGAGCTCTCAGCGGCTCCCAAAGTGAGAATAACAGTCACCTCCAACCTGAGTACACAAACTAATGAGTGTAGATGGTGTCAATAGGGATCATAACATACAATCTTAAGATCAGTGTCCACTGGATTCCCGTGGAATCAAAGAGGAGGCTGAACTCAGGCAACAGAATGGCCTATCAAGTTCATAAAAGTTTCCTCTCGATCTGCTCACGGATTGACGCCAGGAGCAGAGCAAGAGAAAGGATCGAAACCCAATTCACTTCAGCTTTTTTTTCTTTTTTTTTTTCTCACAGTTCTATCACATGTCAATGCCCTCTAAGGCTTCAAATTCAAATTTTGTATTAAAACATTCAGACAAATGCATTTAGTTGTAACTTAAAGATTATCGATTCAATTTAGTAAATAAACCAGCATCAGTAGGTCCTAAAGACCATCTTTATCTGGTGCATTAAGATATTTTCAGTCAGTTCATAAACACATAATTCTCTATCATGGTGTCGTGGAATGATGTCCCAAAACGGACATAAGTCTAGCATTAATGTCTATAGAGTAGGCATACATGGATGGAGAGTACAGGACATTTTAGAAACTTCAATTTCTTACCAATCTTTTGTTTCACTCACGCTTTGGTCATGGAACAAATTCTTTAGCCTATTGTCCAGGAGAGAGAGCAAATAAGTTATAAACACATTATATTATTGTTCAATAGGGTGTAAACAATTCACAGTCACACCTCGTTTGCCTAATTAATTTTGTTTTTTAAAAAGGACCATTCATGTCCACTAAGGTTAGCCTTAAAAGCTTTTCTATATCATTAAAGTACAGTGATCAATGGGTGGGTGGCCTTGGCAAAGTGAATGTTGGATCCAAGGTCAAACGTCAGTTGTACAGTCCTTCAGCTCTTCCCAGTAGATATATCTGCATGCAGCAACCACTGTCAGACAGCAAGGTGTTTGTCCAATCAGGGAAAAGTCACTGTTAGTCCATTCAGAGAGCACAAAAGTGTTGCTCTCACTGTCATCAGCATATCACATCCGAGAAGAGAAACAGGAGTCTGAGTTGGCGTGTCAGATTCAGTCCTGTGAGCTGACTAGGCAGTGGCTAGGTGAAAGGTTTTGGGTGGTCTTCCTGTATCCACCCAGTAGATGGTGTCCGTTAATGATCACAGTCTCATAGTTCACAGATGAGTGTCGTTCACCTTTATCCACCAGCACGTCAAGAGTCTGTCCGTTCACCTTCACAGGTAACAGAGTTCTGCCGTCCCATGCCACTGAACCCAGCAGCTGCCAATGATCAGAGTAGCATGGTTCCCATCAGCGTTGTTGTAAACGCCTCGATCTCCTCGAACGTTGTTGGTCATCTCGTCTGAAACAATCCTTGGCCACAATTACCAACACCACACCCACAGGTCACTGCACATTCAAGTAAACTCATTATTACTCTTTTTTCATTATTACTTTCATTACTCGCTCCTTTAAGCTGCACCTTTAAAAGTTGCACTCATTTCTTTCAGTTCAATTTTGCTCTCGCTTCTGGTCAAGGGCATTCTCAAAATGTATTCATTAATTTATTTGGTTGTCTTTAACAATAATTTGAATTTTGCATAATTGCCCCTTCATAACTTTTGGTAATGCGTCCAAAATGGCGCATAAAGATCAACTTAAACTCTAAATCAATAGTGGTTTGTACTTTCAATCAATGTATTAAAACTCACGACAGGTCTTCCCTGCTTCAGTTTTCATACCACGGCGCCACCGTGTGGAGAGAGGTTCTATTTTTTTTAGCAACATCTCTCAGAGCCCTAAATGCTCCGTCAATCACAGGCTTAAAAAAATAGCATTTTTCTCACACTGATTTTGGATACTCGTTCTTCAAATGTATGCTGTGGAGACATAACTCTACCACCAGCAGAAATGTTCCTCTTTAAAAACAAAACAAAATAATAACTTTTAAAACAATAACCTTTAAAACAAGAAATTAGGTCAAAAAATGTTCTTTTTTCTACTTTTTTGTTTTGCAATGAGGGGCGGAGCAATCTCTCCACTTACCCTCCTACACGGATGTCTGGGCACAAAGGAAAATGGCCACTTTCCCAATGCGCCCATCACTTCCCGTTTAATCAGTCCTTTGCTGCGTCTACACAAATGCAGACACAGCAAATGCACTTTTAGTTTCACTCCGGACACACTCAGTCACTCTACAATAAAGAGAACATTACACAAAGAGACAACAAGACACAATAATTTCCACAAACAAAACAACAGTTAACAAAAAACCAAACAGACTAACAAGAACAACCAAAACAATTTAGTATTCTCCCCCTCCGATCAACAAAATCAGATAAGTGTATAAAAATAAAAACACGCGTTAAATAGTATAATGTGCCTAAAGTCCGATGCCTTTCAATGAAAACCTAGAGGCCATACGGTTGCACTACAGCGATGGCGGCCAGAAACTCCGGTATTACAAAATAACAGCCAAATAACAGTACGACATGGAAAAAACTAAATGCTAAAGCTAATCCTTTGTTCTCAGAGCTAACTTAGCAACCTCGCACACCAACAGCAAACAGATCATATTGAAAACAAACCATGCACCACACTTCAATAAAATCCTACACTACTACACAGAACAGCCTTCAGTGTCCACACACCGAGCTGGGTTTAACACATGTGTGGGTTTAGTACACGTTTATCAACAATATGCTGTATGCTAACGCACTAAGCTAACCATGCTGTATGCTAGCGCACTAAGCTAACGAAGCTAACGAAAGCTAACAAAGGCTAATATAAAATATAGAATTTAAGAAACCCCGTTTCTCAGGCCTTCAACCTATTTATAGAATCACCGTTCTAAGGGCCTTCAACCCGTCTTTTAGACAGACCCCAAATCTGTCTACGATTATTTCAACGTTTTATTTCAGACCGTGCGTCCACGGCCTTGGGCGATTCTGCCTACGTGCATTTCAGCTTTTACAGGGGTAAAACCCAACGCGCAGCCCGTTAATTACTCGTAATTTCAGTTTATCCCACTTATTTTGTCTTCTGTGGTATCTAAGATATCAAATTATAACGTTTCTTTCCTTAATTCCACCATCAATTCACAGATTACACCACACAACAGACAACTCCGTTAAAAAGTAATCTAAAATTTGGAAAAATATGCCAACTAGACGTACTTTGAGACTCACACAATAGTAGAGGTCAAAAGCAGTCTTACCTTAAGCTAGAATGACGTCCATGAAATTGTTGTTGTATGATGTGGAAGAAAGAACCTGGTATTTCTAACGCAAAATGGGTTTTTTTTCTCGAAGACCGAACCTCGTCGCGTCTCCGTTTGACGGCTCTTCAGCACCCCCTGCAGTTCTCCCGGGGTCACCACATAAAGAAAAACAGCCGTTTTCCTGTGTTGTCGCTGTACACAATAAAATAGTACCGCTACGACGGCGGTTACTTTTTCCCTATTTAACATTACCTTTAATTGACAACACCGCGTATTCAAACTGGAGGAGGAGTTGAGAGTCGTCAAAAACTACTCTACATAAACTAATAATTAAATACCAGGAATTGATGACACATCAAGGAGTTAAACAAGTTAAACGTTTATTTCTCTAACATGTCATCTCAATACAGAATTCTGTTTTTCCTATCCATCGTGAGTCTGCCTTCAGCCGTTCCCATGGTCAGACTGACTCTTCCTGGGGAAGCACAGCACTCCACATTCCATTGTCCACAAGATTTCCCATTGGCTCCCCAAAGCTGTCCATTCAGTTCCGTCGTAATTTGACCCCTTCTGTCCAAATGGCCAGTGGACCGGGTGGGGGTTGCTGTGTCTTGAAACAAAAGATTCTGAGGAACCCACACCTTTCTGCACTGAATGACAACTTTTGGTTAGTTTGCTAAATAGCCAAAGGAACAAAACATCGTATAAAAATATTATATCTCTTCAAGCCCTAAGTGAGTTAGTAAGTAAAGTTGCCCAGAGGCACATTAATAACGTATGGGTCAAATGCACAGACTCATTTCCTTTCTACAAAAATGTACAAATCCAAAATGCAAGCGACACAAGCATTTTTTTGATTCTAACATAGAAAGCTCATGTGCCCTCCATTTCAAATTTGGAGCCCAGAGATTGTTAAGACGTCTCATGAACGCGACCTGTTGTGCCAAAAAACACGGCGAGCCGCGTGTTCGGCGCCGACAGCGTGTGGAAGCCCGTTGTGTCTCCAAAGGCCCAGGACAGTGGCAGCTTCCTCTCATCAAAGGAGATAAACATGAGTGCAGTGATCAAACACGCCGCACCATTTAATTAGGACGTACCAAACCGCCGAGATGCGGAGATGAGGAGCAGATAGCGACACGGTCGGACCCTGGAAACTGGAACCTCGCTGTCTGCCGTTTGTTGTTGAAGTGAAGAGGCTGCTTCTGATTCCAAATGCTAATTCAGAGTGGATCTGCGGAACACTTTTTCTAGGTCAGAGACTTGAAAAGACTTTTTTTGTCTGATCCAAATAACGTGTGACTTATTCTGTGGTATAGCCAAGTGACATAAAAGGTGTGTTTAGAGTTTTTTTGTGGGCGGGAAATGGTTGTTGTTTTTAATTTGTTTACCCAGAATGTGCAAAGCCTATGGAGTTTTTTTTTTTTTCTTCCACTGAAGGCGTGGCCAGTCTACTGTACAACCAGTTGTCCAGGGATCAGAAGTTTGGGAGCTCCTATTACCTCCCCAGCCCTATGTAAGTACCTTCTAAAACGCGTTCTACACTTAATTCTACACTTACAATTAATTCTTATTTTATGTCTTGGCAAAACATGTCGGAACGGCGCCAAGAATGTCCTGGGTTTGATGTGAAATAAAGTGACGCACACATCGTAGCCATATAAATGAATATGGCTAATCTATTTTAAACGTTACAGTAAATTTCCTCCTCTGATTTGTTTTCATTCAACCTCTCAATTTTATTCAAATGACATACAATTTTTACGACCAATCCCCAAACCCGGCAATTACAAGTACGATTGCCAAGTCCTTACAGTGTTGGCGTTTTCTGTTGCTGCTGTTCCTTCTCCTCCTGGCACTGTCATTGTGTCTGCCTACATTTATTCCAAACAAACCCGCTCTTCCCTTCGCTCTTCCCCATTCAGCGCCGCCTTCTGCACACCCAAGGGTTTTTTCCCCCCAAGAAGCTGTGACCCACTTATCACTAATTACAACAGCAAACACACAGGCAAAGTGCAACGAGCTTTGAAATCAAGTGGATGAAAAAATATATATATATATTTTACACTGTTAGCCAGATTCATACTGTATAGGTTTACATTATATATATAGGGGGGGAAAAAAAGCTCCAGCGAGGCCAGTGTTTGGAGCCCCCTGAGCGGACGTTTGTTCTGTTCACCCGGACGCGCGGTTGATGAAAGCGAGTCACAGTTGGCACGGCAACCCCACAGCGATGAAAGATCACTATTGAGCGAATGACACAACAGCAACAACATGTGCAGAACAAAGACATGACTCAGGCACATTTAGGACATTTGAAACATTCGGATTTCTTTGGGGTGATGGGATTTCTTTTGGCTCCCGAACAATATTGGTAGTTAGTGTAAGGCAATGAAGAAAGCTCCGATTTGGACCGTTTTAACCGCTGGAAAGTTGAGGATTTAAACCGTTTTTGTCGTAACCGTGGAGCTTGTAATATTAGCTTGAAGTCAATTTTTTACAACCAGGGCTTCAAAAGTGTCCAAAAGGTCTGAAACTGTGGCCTCATGTCGCCGATATTCAGAACACTTAAACTGGAATGGGAAATAAAAACATAGAATCCTTTTCTTTTTCTTTTTTTTTTGTCAATAAGGTTAATTGTGTTCAGAGTGATCCACATACACATAGGCCATCTAAATGTACTTTATTTGTATTTTTTTATGAGTGATCTGATGGTGTACAACATAGCTAATCGGTCGCTAATTTGACAGACGGAAATGTACCCCCTATATTTAACATCAACACAGTTTTGAAAAGTTTTCCTGTGATTCCAAGAAGAATTTAAATGATTTAAAAAGTGATCCCAGGTCCTGTCGTTCCCCCGTCTGCTATGGTCCATAATTTGTAATTGTACAATTGAGCAACAAAATTACGTTCAGGTGTTAGGCTAGTCCGGAGCACCTGGAGGAAACCTGTCTGGCTGCCTTCAGTGCTCCTCTGAAACGGTGGGCCGCCTCCTGTTTCAGAGCGTGGTGTCCTGCACTGGTCCGCACCTCCCTCAACTCCACAACAGACTTTCACCATATTATGGGAAGAGCAAAGCAGACACATATAATCCATCTCCAGTGAACGGACATGACCCAGAACAATAGGGATAGAAGATTTGTGTGGCTTAGCTGCGAGTCTTGCCCGGATACCTCCTTGTTTGTCCCTTTTTTGTTTCCTGTATAAAATCATTTAAAAGTACATATATCTAAGCAATATTTTGTTTACTTTTCCCACCTCTGACTATATGGGACACAGACATTTGGAGCTACAGTCGTGTACACAATGTAATCTCCAAATGAAAGGCTTGGATCCACTTTGTGTATCCATAGCGACGTCTGTTATGTCCCAAATGCTGAGGTTTCCAGAAAACGCTGTGGTCAACGTTGTGAATAAACAAAGGGAGGCATGAGGGAAATCGAAACGCCCACTGCACAAACTTTCAGTTCAGTGTTTTTTTTGTTATTGTAGCTTTCCACAACAAACACGTTACGTCCCACAGTGAGGATAAGCAAAACCGAAAACCACAAACCAAGATCCGCTGTATTTACTGTGCTCAGAGTTCAGTTACCACAGTCCCCATTCTGCTGGTTGCTGCACCAGAAAAGCATTGCCTGCTTAAACCTGCCGCTGCGACTTCTCTCACCCTAAGTAACTTCATCTGTCCTCTTTCACAACATCTGTAAATGTCCTCTTTTGTCTCCCAATAGCTTTCTTAGTCTGGAGATCCTGTAATTGACTCGAGTAATTCACCGCAACCACAAAAGTTTGACCTTATAAATGTCATACTGAGACTACAAACTTGCCATGTATTCTTGTGGCCTTGCCCTCGCATTTGCATGTTTGTGATTGAAGACTTTGTCCACTTTTTCAACGATATAGAGGGAAAAATTACCTTAAGATGACTGTGACAAAGTAGGTTTTAGGTTACTTTGTCCCATTAATTTCTTTTGTAACGTTGGTTATAGTTTATGTATTTATTGTTTTGTAGTTATAATTTTTGTAATCAAGTTAATACTTGCCACCTGGTGCGGAGAGGGGTGTGTCCGTGCAGACAGCCATGTTGGGGGCTTTGCTCTGCCCATGGACCAGCCCAGGTGGAAGAGGGGGGGAGTAGGTTCAAGTTTCTTGTATTTTGTATTTTTGTGTTTACATACGTCTCTAGGTTGAAACGTGTATATTTTGAAGGGTGAAGTAACTGGGGGAAAAACGTACTTGTCAACCGTTTACACAGTGAGTTTACCTGGTAGTTACCTCGAGATGGACTGATCTGGGGGAGGAGCTTCCTGCTGGGGGAGTTTAAAAGGTGCTTTGTGTTTTCCTGAGTTCAGTTAAGTTCTGTTTGTTTGTTTCTGTTCAGCATTTTCTATAGTGATTGTTTTGGTACAAATGTAAAGTTTAATTTTTACCATGGTGGAAATAAAAGCCAGCTACGATGGAAATGTCTGAGTCTGCCTCCTACTTATCCACATTGGCCAGCTTCTTCACAATGACAGATATATTGACAAATACAGGCACATTTCCTGTCCAAAAATAAATGTTTAGCAGCAGGGCTGTAGCTAAACCAAAGTCCAGCAGTCCAGCCTAAAAAAAAAAAAAAAAGGTCTTGATGTGGCATGTTTTGACCACTTCCCGGGTGCACCATGTTGGGGAGCTATTGAGTCTGTGTTGGGCCCCTGTTTCTCTGTCACCGTAATACCAACAGGAGGACACAGGGCAGAGTGGCACATTCATCATTCAGCCAACAGCAGCGGAGGCAAACAGCGGGGAAGAGCGGCTGCATGTGAGGCATAGTGTGGATGTTTCTGTGTCCACGTTTACCATGCAACCTCTTTCAGATAATGAGGACCAAGTCTTTACAGTGGACAATTGGACATACCCTTAACAAATGGTGTCTATAAAACGGAAACACAAAAAAATAGAAAGGACTGAGAGACTTTTGCATTGTCTCATCAAAAACATATCACCTCATTCATACAATTTGGAGTAATTTAGTTTAGTTTAGGTGTTTCCTTCTTCTGATGCCGATCAGCATCTCCAAGATTTTGCTTTGTCATCAATTTTCAACGACCATAAATGATCATTGCACCCGTTCTGAGCTAAAGGTGTGTTCATCATGGCGTCATCGATTTGCGCTGTTGGGGTAATTTTGCGTGTCCCTTTTAAGGCTTTAGGCAACATTTTAATTTGAGAAATGAAATGTTAAAGACAAGTGTTTGAAGTCCTTTCTCTGGACTAATATGGTCATGTTTCCTGGTTCTGATAAAGGGTATGATTAGAAATGTATAGTCTGATCCATGAAATGAATGTCAACGTAATCTAATGTGACAGGGTGCACTGTGTGCCCTGAAACGTCTTGCGTAAATGCGCTCATTCTATTCGTCTATACCGACTGCGTTGCCCCTTTAAAAAGCCTCTTTTCCTCCCACTCTCTCTGACTCCTTCACTCCGCCCCTCCCGATGTCCGTCCTCCTTCCTGATTTGGGTGCGCGCTGCATAATGGGTGCGCAGGTGAGCGTTAGCCTCTAAATCCCTGCCTTTTTATCCTTTTTAAATTGATATTAATTTAGCGATCTTGTGCAACTCAGCTGTGGCATGCCTGCGCTTCCCGGTGCGCTGAATGTTGTCCTCCGTGGTGCCTCCGGTGTGCGGATTGGAGGTAAGGGCTGCCGCGATCAGCTGTGCTAGTTGTCCAAACAACCACCAGTATAATTCTAAAACGTGTATACATATCTTGTTTTGTCAGTGTCTGTGTCCCTGGTGTCACGAGGTCTCTGTCCCCCCTGCTTCTTTAGCAGGTAAACCAACTCCCGTTATTCTAATGGCTCAGTTCTCCAATATACTGTAGTTTTAACATCTGTATCTAGGCTGCGAGCTTCCAGTGCTGGTAACTGGGACTTTTCAGCTCCTGCCCTGTCTTTTTGGGTTCCTTTTTACTGAATGAATATGGATTCTCCAGCTAAACTATAGACTGTGGCTCAACTAAGCTGGCCCAATGTGAAAGGTCGTTTTAACTGATGGAACTAAAATACAACTGAATGAGATTGTACAAATAAAACTTGCTACATTTATAAATGGAACACTGCCTGTCATTTCTCATCATGTACTTACCTGTGAGCCTTGAGCTCTAGTTTGATTTAAAGTACGTATCCTTATTCTTTAGGTTAAATTCCTATCGTGGCGTTGTCGACATATCAGCTAAAGTAATAAAAACATCCTAGAGTAACCCTCGTCATGCTACACTAAGACCATGCAAGACTCAATAACCGGATGTGTCTCTGTTTCTATGTTTGTTCCAGTCAGTTATAAGTAAAGAAAAAAAAGGTCATTATGGTTTTGTGGTCATTTTGTCTAAACCTTTGGTAAATTCGGTGCATTTTGACCTCCCCCAGAAGACTTGTACTTCCTGTTAAGACTATCTTACATTTGTGACGGCTTATAGCTCTCTTCAAACAAAGGCATGGGGAAGCTCAGTGGCAGCGTTTTTTTTCGCTCCGAATCCTTTCTGGAGCAAGAACTTCCCTGTACACAAAAAACGATTACATTTATTTCAGTAGAATGTATGTTATTTGTGAACATGCTTATACAAACAATATTTCGGGTTCCAAATCTTCTCTGATAGCTTTTCTATTTCTCTGATTAAAAGCCGGCGTGTCATCGGTCTCCTCTCTTTCTCCGACCACAAAACTCCGCATTTTAACTTCATTAGCGCTAAATCCCATTGCACATGTCACGGCTCGTGTCTTTGTGGCTTCAGCACTGTGTCATTCCTGACAGTGGCCCAGCAGGAGGCGAGCGCGCTTTCCATCTCGTGACCTTCGCCGTGCTGCTGATGCGGTTGCCATGGCAGCGGGGCTTGATGCTGTCTGACAGCCCTGATTTGCCCTTGACGGAAATACAACCAGGGGCCTATAGCACCACCGCGTGTCTCCACCTCTTTGTCCTTGTATAGACAGCACATTATATGACACATATACATATCGCAGTTGATTCTGAGAGTGTTTGTTCAGCACACATTAGTGCGACCCCCCCCCCGGCCGCGAGGCCCCCTGCTGGCATGTTTCAGGAAAAGCGAGGAGAAGCCGTCATAAGGCTTTTTTACACATTCACACTTCATTTGTCCTGCTTCCTTGTCTTGTCGAGATTGTCTCCTCCACCTCCTTCTCCCTGTGGAGCTGTGTCTGTGAATGGGGCCGGTCATGAGGCTAAAGGTTGAATACAGGGTTGGGAGGTATCACAGATGTGTAGCAGAGGGGAGGGGACCCTATACTGAGTTATGGGGAGGTGTGTTACGGTAGGGAGGAAAGATGAAGGATGTCTGATTTCATCACTGTTAAACTGTTAGAGTTGAGCCATATGTTTGAATGCACTTCAATAAGTAGTTAATATAAGTGTACTTAAGTAAACAAAAGGTCCAGATACATTGTCCAAAAAATAAAAAAAATATTATACATATTAAAAGTTAAGGGAGGCAATACAGTAAGGGAGGTGTGGGATTAAGGGAAGTCATCTGATTTCCTGCCGACGTAAACTATAGGATGCTCACCAGTTAAGTTTACAGTTGTTGATTATTTAGCAGAATTGTTTGATTCATTGGTTAGTTCAGTTATTTTATTATAAGTCTGTGGGGGTGGAAAATCATCGTATAAATGCTGTCCAGAATCGGGCTATTAGAAATTTCTTAGGCATGTACATTTATTTCGAATCTGGCTCTAAAGGGGCTCTCACCTGACAGTTGCATTTATTTTAAGAAAACAATTTGTATATTATGCATTAGATTTTGTTTTGTTTTTGTGGACATCACTGCACTGGTATTTCATATGTTACACTTGGATTTCAAACAGAAGAAGAGTTTCCTTTGGGAGCATACTTTCCCTTTGCCTGCCAATGCTTGGATTAGGCGCTATATCCTCCTCCGCTGGTGAGGATGGAAAACTTTGCTTGTCATTCAGGAGCACGGCTATTAGCAACATGGTGCGGCGCAGACCGAACACAAATGTATTCGCTGAAATGATCGGGATTGGTTTGGCGTTCTTAGTTTAGTTCGTGTTCCTCCAGGCGCTTCTCATACGTGGACCGACTGACAGCTTGCATAAAAATACCTCCACATAAGACATACAGCGCTCCCCGTGTCTCCTCTCCTCCTGCCCCCCTCTTTGACTTGTCTTTATCTGGGACCGCCGCCCCATACAGGCCAAAAGTTCAATCAGAGTGGGATGAGATCACAGGACGAGGGTTGAAAGGGGGGGGGGGGAGCGTGACTTCACATCTGGGCTGCTTCTCTTCTGAGTCATGGGGGGGAGCTCTGTCAGCATGTAATAGATGTTGCTGTAGTGAGATAACCTGCTCTATCAGATGATGGTGCACGCGCATACACCCCCCCCATCTTAATCTCTGTCGGGGCCGCGTGGGGACCCTGCGCGCCCCTGCCCGACATTGACAAAGCGCTCAGGGTGTTTTTTGGCGCTCCTTCTCCCCCCCCCACTCACCTGCCCCCACGGCTACCTGCTCTGCACTTCATCAAATCCACGTGCCAAATCCCCAAAACGGGACCCGGGGATCCATCAACTTCCCGCGCAGAGTGACGATGTCATCAGCGAGGGACGTCTCCCCGGGGGACAGTGGTGTGTGTCAGGGCATGGAGGTATAGGTAACCCGCAGCAAAGAAGCGAGGCAGAGCTAAAATAACGGGACGACAGCTTCTCACCGACCTGAGGAGAGAAGCTTCTAGTAGCGTCGGGTCGGTATAGGCTGCCCCCGAATCCCCTCGTAGTTCCAAACACGGTTTAGTTTGACAGAAAGAATTGTCCATGGCGTGGTAAAGGTTCCCATAAAATCTGCTCCTCGTTTCCTGATAAGTCCACGAGCGAGTTCAAAGGGTGACCTCAGAGGCTCGGTAACTAAACATGAAAACCGGAGGAGACAGAGATTTTGCCGGCCTGCCCCTCAGCGTCCGTTTGGCCCCAGCAGTTTTAAATCTGCCCATAAAACTTTTTTCCACGTTCCTCTTATAGAAGTTGAGCTGCCTCTGCATGTATCCTCTATTCTTCTTATTTCTTGACGTTACTTTTATCATGCCTTGTTTTCTCTGGATGTTGTGATGTATTCTGTGCATAGTGCCACCTCATGAGAGCCGTACAGCAGGGTACTGTGTTATCCATTGAAAGGGAGGTAAAACATCCTAAAACCATAGCCTGGAGAAACTGCCAAAACAGTTTATATACAGTAGGGCCCAGAATGCTGAGCTATCTGCCTTTATTCAGAGTTGTAAATGTTGTATAGCCTGCACTGAGTCAAAATATCATCATATCGGGTTTTGGGGATTCCGCTCTCCACGACACTTTGTCTGGTGCGTCGGTGTAAAATTGTTAAGATCTTTTACAAGTGGATTTCTGAATTGAGCCGTACCTTTTTGGAAGGCTGCCCTTGGATACTACAAAACAACTCTAGAGTCGCCGAGAGACATTGTTCGTCTCTCCTGGCAGAGCTCCAGCTGTTCTCTCCTCTGTGCGAGACCTTGCCATTCAAAACTTTGCGAGACGCCGAGGTGGCCAAAAAGAGGAACCCATTCACTATTTTTCAAGCCACTTAAGTGATACAAACTGCCTGTCAAGACGTAACAAAACTTTCCTCCGTAAGGGATGGCCGTTGTGACTTTGAGGAGTGTAAAACTCCTCAAAGTCACAACGGTCCTTCATCTTCTGTTAACGTTCACTCGACTTAATGATAATGCTCTGGATATATAAGTTAAACAGTTTACACACATTTTGTAAAAGTAGAAAGCGTTTGGGGGAATGACATGATTTTTTGTTTAACCATCCCAGGCCTTTGACTTGAGCTTGTGTACTTAATGCGCGGCGGCGTTAGCGTGTAGCCTCTCCTCCTCTCCTCTATGGATACAAACGGGAGTGAAGTTAGAAGCGACCAAGCTCTTCCACGCTTAGAAGTAATATTACTACGCCTTGCAATGTAGTTCCCCTTTTTATCCGCTTAGAAAATCGACATGTTTAATTTTGTGTGACTAAACTTGTAAAGGCTCATGTAACTCCATAGAGGAGAGGAGGAGAGGCTACATGCTAACGCCGTCTGTGCTCTGTTTATGTGACTGAGCGCACGCGTAAAGACCAGACAGCTACGCATCAACTCGTCTAAGCTCAGGTAAGAACATATCTCAGTATTTAAAACTGGTGGCCTATTCCTTGAAGTTTTTTTTTTTTTTTGTGGCAAAAAGGACACTGATTGCTAACATTAGTCTCCGCTGGCCAATGCTCTCGTCAAACCACTAACTTCCTTTGCGTCTTATTCGGCTTTTCTCTGATCGGTTTATATGCTTGTCAATCGCGCTCAGCAGAGGTGAGGTCGAAGATATCGCCCCTGATCCCAGACTACACGTATTTGTAAAGGAAAAGCATGTATTCCGGCTGGTCAGGCAACCAGTTTGTCTTTCACAGCAGTGTCCCGATCTCAGTTTGTTTGCAAATGTAGCAGTTTGCTGACTGACTAAGCAGCTCCAAATTAAATCATTGACCTTAAAGGAACAGGCCACCGTTTTTCCATACTGAGATACGTTCTTACCTGAGCTTAGACGAGATGATGCGTACCTGTCTGGTCTTTGTGCCCATGGAAGAGCGTGGTCGCTTCCAACTTCACCACGTTTGGAGCTATAGGAATATACTGGGAGAGGCCAAATGCTAACAACATCTTTGGTCTCTTTGCGTGACTGAGCGCACGCACAAAGACCCAGACAGGTACGCATCAACAGGTCTAAGCTCAGGTAAGAACATATCTCAGTATGGAAAAGCGGTGGCCTGTCCCTTTAATAAATATGTAATATATAATAAAGTAAACCTTAACCGTAATGTAGACGTGTCGCTTCTCTTAAGAAAAGAGACAAAATACACACATTCTCGCCTCGTTTTAGCCCGTTTCTGAGCACATGACAATTTAGTAGTTTTCATCCAGCCTCACTTTGTCCACTATAGACTGACATGTACATGATTAGTGCTGTGTGTTATTGCGTAATCTCTCGCTCAGCTCGTGTAAATCCTATTTGAGGAAATGTTCAACAGTGTAAGGCTCTCTAAGTCGTCCTGCTTGACACTGTTCCTGAGTTGGCGTTTCTCTGCTGTATTACGCCAGTGTCATATTTCTGTGGTGAACTCGTGTTGTTATTCCTTCTGGTGGTCCAACAACGTCTTCTGTACGACGTTAGCACAAAAAAAAAAAAATGCAGAGCCTGTTTTCAAACCCTATGAGGTAAGGATCTCGTAGAGGCCAGAAAGTCCGCGTTTTATCAAATGGACCAAAATGTGAAATATAAAAATGCCACTCACAAAAAAATAATTCACGGTGGAGATCTTGTATTGATGATGGGAGAGTGTGAACACAGTGCAGAGCCTTGTCCAGCACATCCCAAAGATACTCAATGTGGTTAAGTTCTGGACTGTGGAGGCCAATCCATTTATGAAAATGATGCCTCATGTTTCCTGCCCGACATTGTACAATGTGAGCCCGATGGATCCATGGCAATGTCATCTTGGAATATCCCCGCTCCATCAGGGAGGAAGAAATGGAATAACTTGGTCATTCAGCGGCACGGTGGCGCTCTTGCTTTATGGCAAGAAGGTCCCGGGTTCAATTCCCACCCGGACGGGGCCTTTCGTAGGGGACAGCTATGCAGTTCTCTTCGTGTCTCTGTAGGTTTCCTCAGGGTACTCCGGTTTCCCCTACCACTAAAAACATGTACAATAGGCCAGGATAAATGATGTGTGTGTGAGTGAATAATGGTGGTCACGCTGGCGCAGTCGTGGCAGCGCTTCTGTCAGTCTCCCCTCCCGTATAAATGTCTCATGTAAAGCGCTTTGTGACCATGTCTGTGAAATGCGCTATATAAATGAAGATCTTCTTCATAGACCTGACTAACTTCAGGAACCCCAGATCAGAACAGTTCATTAAATCTAGATGAAGACTTTTTTGGGCATCGGGCAGTGGGATGAGGTTTAAAAATACTAGTGTTATATCTTTTTTTAATAAATATTTTGGTTGGGCTCCCACATAATATAAGATGATCTGTTGGAGGGTTAGACAACGGAATAGGGATCTTCTACTTTTAGTGCACTGCAGATGTGGAGGTGAAAACAATGGCGGTATTAAACAGCGTTTTTGCCTGTGAATGACAGATTGTGTTCGATAAATTTAGTTTTTCTCAGTAAATCCGGCCTAAAAGCTGTTGTGCGGTCGGATGTTCCATTTTGTCGGAACTACAGCTTCAATCTTGTAAACTGAGTGAGTTTTCTGATTAGAATCGACGTCTGCAGATCTGAACACATTGTGTGGATTATGTTTTAAAGTTTAACGTAACTGTGCCGGACACGTCAGGCTCCAAATTCTACCATTTACTTTGCTTTAAACATAAAATAAATTGCTAATCAAATCTTTAATGTCATGACGTGTGTTAGCCAAGTCATGCTTTAGCTAAATCTAAAGCTGAATAAACTAGACAGAACGTCGCCTAAAAGCTTCTAAAACATGTTCTCGTCGGCATCACGTTTAACTTAGGTCATGATGATTTCCCGTTAGGCGAAACATAAACGCGTGAAATTCTACACAAAGTTACGATGGATTAGCGGCGCATGAATCCATTTAAGTCCAATTTCTGTTTATATCGGACTTTTGCCTCAATAAGTAGGTTATCATAGTAATCAAATCACATTTAATCACAATCCGACAATTAATAAATAAGTTAATAAATCCTCTCACACAACCACCCAATATCAGCGATCTCCCGTTGTTTTCAAGACCGTAGAGCCCTATATATAATAAGAAGATGCTATTGAAGACCACTTAATGTTATTGATCATCTAACACAAGAGCGCGGTATAAAAGAGGCCAATTTATCATTATTTTTTCCTTTCTATTTAATCTTAGGGTTTTACTACAGTAAATATGGCTGATCTGTGCATTTATCCGTCCACACAATGAAATCAGCATATGACACACCGCACCCGCCATAATCCCAGTTACATGCGATACAGACCTAAAATAATGCTGCGTTGTCACGTGAGACCCACTGAATGCCGCGTACCCGAATGTGCCATTTCCCCGTCTTCTCTTTACAAGCAGAATTCGCCGTCCCACCTCCACGCCTCAGCCTCCTAATTGACATAATTAGGGGATTACTGTAAAGCGTGCCACTCTGGGCTGTGTGACAGAGCAGAGGCGGGACGCGCGCGACACCCGACACCATGAGGCCCGCGCAGATAAGGAGCGTCGCAGGAAAAGCCCTCGTCCCGACAAGAGCAAATTAACCTGCCGGTACCCCCGCACACCGACCAGCTGCTATCTCCACAGAGCGCCCCGTTCGTGCCACTCTCTGCCCCCTCGTTTTCAGCTCGTCCTCGGCTCGTGGCCTTGGAAAGTTTAGTCTGGCTCTTTGAGGTGGTTTGAACTTGAGTTGTAAACAAACTTGTGGCCTGGGTTTGTGTACCAGCTCTGGGAACTTAAAAAAATAAAATAAAAAAAAGGGTCCAGTTCATGGCATTGGCAGTAATGATTTGAGAGGGGCAGCTTTGGTTTGGCCGATTTGTTAAAGCACTTTTTCTAGACCAGTGCTTCTCAGTCCCAACTTGTGTGGTTTTCCAAATATAATAAAACCTTTTTGCAGTTTGACCTTGTCTTTGAATATTTAATACCATAATACAGCGGTTGTGTTGATAAAAGCACAGATCATGCGTAAGGCAGTTTGTCATAATTAAAAATCGAAATAACCAATCAACAGTGATCATAGTCCCCAGTAAAAATGGTCCAGTGACCCACTTTTGGGACCTGGCCCACAGTTTAGAACCATGGTTGTTCTTCATTTAAAGGTGCATGGGGTATTTATGCTAAATAAAAAGTTAATATTTGTGTGTATTTGACCTCGGGTCTCTAGGACACCCCAGGATCAATTGTTTGGAAGGTTTTTACTGCCGATGGACCCTCCCACCAGAAAACCTACCAATTACCAAAACCAACTGGCCCTGGAGCGTTGTAGAGACCACCGATATATCTAAAGTAAAGGGATCATTCTCACCCCTCATACGGCCACTGGGTCGCTATAAGGTCAAATACGACAAGTTTTTTTTTCCTCATAAAAAGTTCCATAATGCACCTTTTAAGTAAGCGATTTCAAAACATCTGTCCACGGAGCAAGATTTCTTTTAAACACTTTACTTATGGTAGATCAAGATGATATGTTATTCACTCAAATCAAGCAGAATTACTATGGCAACAACACGTCAACAGCAGGGTGAATTATGCTTCACAATGACAGGATGATACGGAAATAAAAAGGTATTTAAAAAAAAAAATCTTTGATACCAAGTCTTGATGGCCTGTTGGGTCCACGGACAGCACTTGAGCACTAAAGAAAGTTCCTTGGTTGTTTCCAAATAAATGATAATGTATGTTATTGCCTAAATTAACATGGGTCTATTTAATGGTTCTAGATGACAAATATTTATGTACGGGTATCGAAAAAAAAATCAATCCTTCAAATACCGGTACCCAATGATACCCGGCCCTATACGCGAGTCATAGAGTGCGTAGCTTCAGCTCAGATCTGGAAAGCCCGTGGCCTCTGTACATAGTCGCGGTGCTATTGTGCTCCTCATTCTATGCCTCTATATTTAGTAATTACCTCCAGCGCTCCTCAGCTAGAACTAACAGCCTGTATTTATGCCCCTTTGGTGAACAATCCCTTTTTATTCTCGTCGTTTTTTTCCCAACAAACCTCCACCTCCTCGTCTCGCTCTCTCTCATTACTGACGGAGCGGCGCCGGACCCTCGGGCGTCTCACCTGGCACGGGTCGGTACTAATCATATCCCGCGGCTAAATTGACTAAAACGGCGTCTTTATCAGGCCTTTTGTTGTCCATAATACCTCAGCGACACCCCGGGTGAAGATTAAGCCCCCGTACATATCTCGAGTCATCTGGTGTGTGTGTGAGGGAGTGAGTGTGCGGTTGGTTGGGTTCGTTTTGAGGAGAGAGAGGGGGAGGTTGGATCCTACGGGGCAACAGGGTGGCAGAGTCATTCACGGTTAAATGCTGCTACGTCACAAGACCAAATGGACTGTCCTGAAACTTTACGCAACGATGAGGCTGTTTTTGCGGTGGATTGTCG
Organism: Proterorhinus semilunaris; assembly: GCA_021464625.1. Taxonomy (NCBI): domain Eukaryota; kingdom Metazoa; phylum Chordata; class Actinopteri; order Gobiiformes; family Gobiidae; genus Proterorhinus; species Proterorhinus semilunaris. Next base: position 23,169,334 of record CM038359.1, read on the forward strand.
AGATGAAGCATTTGGAAGTGGACACCACAAAAAAAAAAAAAAAAGGTCACACACTCTAACATTTGTCCATAATTTGAGTAACTAATTTCAAGAAATCGGTCCATGCGGCAAGCGTTTCACATTGTGCTGTCAATTAATCGCACTTGTGAAATTCATGAGCATTAACAACTTAACCCCCACCTTAACCCATTGCATTTTCTCCAGTTCGGCTTTACCCAAATCTAAAAGCTTCTCGACTTAAGCTGACGGCCTATAGGTCAGTGTCAGTATTTGAAAGCTAACTGATTTAAACAGATATTTTTCCTCGCTGTGTTGCCGTGTTGTCGAAATAGTGCATTCTCTCGTCCTTGTTGTGGGGTGGGGAGTGAGGCGTGGAAGCACAGGGAGGGCAGGGAAGGGAGGGAGTTCAGCTTCCTGACAGCCTGGTGTATGAAACTGTTCTTCAGTCGACTGGAGCTGGCCCGTGGGTTCCGCAGTCTCCCCCCTGAAGGCGTTACTTTGAAGAGACTGTATGACCCGCACACTCGTAGGGTCCCTGGTGATTCTGACGGCTTTGCGGGTGAGGGTACATGTCCTTAACCACTTAACTTCCACTCTAGGGTTAGGATTAGGGTTAACAATTATTTACATCCAAGTCTCAAAGTGTATTGACTGGAGAGCTTACAGTCTATATGCCAGTGTGATGCCTAATTTGAAAGCCTAGACCTTCTAATTTCTAAAAATATGTATGAGATCTGTGTGAGTGAAACACCCTAATTATATTCTGATTAGGGTTAACTAACCCTAACCCTGACCCCCTGATCAGGGGAGACGGCAGTTAAGGGGTTAATGGTGGGGGGAGGAGCTCCACAGATCTTCTCCGCTGCTCCCACGATGCGCTGGGGGCTCTTTTGGCAGGATGCAGTGCTGGCCCCGTGCCACACAGTGATGGAGCTGGTCAGGATGCTCTCTCTGTAGAAGTTTGTCTTCTCCACATTTAGAGAGAGGTTGTTCTGTGTGCACCACATGGCCAGACTGCTCACCTCACTCCTGTAGTTTGACTCGTCTCTGTTGTTGATGAGACCCACCACTGTTGTGTCGTCTGCAAACTTGATGAAGAGGTTTGAGTCGTACTTTGTAGCACAGTCATGGGTCAGCAGAGTGAACAGGAGGGGGCTCAGCACACAGCCTTGGGGAGGTCCCGTGTTCAGTGGGATGGTCCTGGCTTACAATATGTTAATACAGGTCCTTTGCCTTTCAGGTATTGTGAGTGCTCAGATACAGGAGTGTTAACTTTGACAGCCCTATAGTTTTACACCTAAATTATGAAAAACATCAGCAATAATCATATTCCAGTACATTTTATATCTTGTTTTGAGTGTGATGAGAACCGTTTTCATTAATTTGAGGACGAATGTATTTATCTCTCGAAAATGTTGCTTATTTCTACATTACCTCTTGCTGTATCGAGATCTGTTCAGATAATTCAATGTATTGGCCATAGATGTGACATTTTGCTGAATACTCCAAAGTGGGGGTCGGGACCTGAGGCAAGATCTCAAGATGACTTCAAGATCCATAAACTGAGGTCAAATATGAAAACGAACGGTCTCACTTTTGGGAACCCCTCCTTTAACACCGGACCAGGCCAAAAAAAGTAATGTTCATACATTTCTTGAAAGACTATGTACAGGCAGATAAGTTGTTGCACAGGCATAAAAAAAAAAAAAAAAAAAAAATCCCCTTTGTGTCATTTTTATTGTTTTCCGTGCGGTGTGCGGTGGAGTTCGCTCGCAACAAAGAGGATCCACAGTCTCACGTCTAATTACTGTCAGGGATTTGGTTAATGGCGGGCTCTCGTCTGTTGACATGTCACCGGCGCCTCCTTTCTGTCCTGTCGCGGAATCCAAAAGGCGGCTGCGCGTTGTCCCCCGCGCTCAACGGGAAAATCTGTCAACGCGACCTCTGCTGTCACTGCCCGGTCCACCTGAGAGGCCTGTTTGCCTCCGTCTCCCCCCCCCCCCCTCTCTCCCTCCTCCACTCGCTTCCACATCCGCTCGGCTTTTGTTCGAGCAGCGGGCTTCACTCAGCTGCTGCTAATCACCCACTCATGCATCTGTTGCGTGTCTGTCTGCCGGGCAAACGTGGAGATGTAAGGCTTTGTGGATGCAGACAGTAATTTAGCGCTGATGAAATACGTCGGAGCTGGAAATGCATACGTTTTTGGACAATTTTATATTGCCTTTGACTCCCGAGTGCTGCCGGGGATATAAAGCGGTATAAGCTCTCGAATACCAAAACTGGAATGAACGCTCTCTTAGTCCTACTATTTCAGAAAAGCCCATTAGACACCCAAAATTCATTTAAAGGATCATGAACTTGTCATAAACTCCTCGTTAAAGTACGAGGTCATGATACGCCAAATACCCAAATCTAGAAGCTTCTTGGGAAAAAAACGTCAGAATAGCAACAACAATTAGACTAAAATGCAACAAAAAGAGTGATGAATAAAAAATACATAAATTTAAAAAAAGTGACAAATAAGCCACAAACACGCAACAATCCCCTCCTGGAACCGCCACCTTAACGTGCCCCTGGTAGGGTCTCCCAGGGCAAACAGGTCCTATAGGTGACGGGTCAGACAAAGAGCGGTTCAGAAGCCCCTTATGAGAGACCAACAGGCCCGGTTAGAACCATGAGGCCGTCCTTCTGTGGACCCACCACCTGCAGGAGGAGCCATAGGGGCTGGTGCAATGTATACTTGGGCAACTCCAACAGCTGCCCCCACGACCCGGCAACGGAAAAGTGGGAGAAAATGGATGGATGGATGGACACGTATTTTCCCATCATTGACAGAAGTTCTAAAGCTATTACCTTCTCGCATAATCGGTGCATTCTGGAACTTTTTATGCTGCAGGATCAATTGTTTTGTAGGTTTTTTTGGTGAGAGGGTCCATCAGCAGTGAAAACCTACCAGAAACTCCTAATAGGTCACTGTCATGGAAAGTAAACGTGCCATGCTATCCAATCATACAGCCGCTGGGTCACTAAAAGGTCAAACAAAGTATGCACACCTAAAATGTTATTGTCTCACAGAAAGTTCAATATAGCGCCTTCAAAGGAGGCGCAGGTGTGTCGCCTCTCGTCCACAAAGCTTTGTCAGCAACCAATGGCAATCATTGGCAGCAGGATGGATATATACAGATCCATAAGAAGAGGATTGACTTGTAATGCCACTCCAAAGCTATTCTCAACTATAACAAACAAACAAAAAACGCTATTGTTCAGTGGGTGTATCGACGACTATTACCATTACTATCTTAGCCGCTCTCCATCTCAATAGAAATCATTAGCCTCTTAAGAATGTTATGAGGTCACATAAACACAACCTATTAGCGGACCTGCCAGTTAGCCTGTCGGCTCTCATTTACTTTACTAGTATCTTTGTAGCGTCGGCAATAACGTGACGTAAGGCTGCACAGAGACAGAAATTAGGTCCCTACTCAATAATATTAGCATTGATCGGCCGCGTATCTGTTTGCAAGGCCACTGTAAAACCTCTGTAGGTCAGGGGTTATTGCGAGTGACACTTAAGTACGGAGACAATAGGGATGCCACGGGGACACGTGTCTGCAGCATGTCCCCGTGAAGTCCGTGATATTTATGATGAACCCTAATAAATAATAATGATCATGATAACGTGCCTGTTTCTTTTCTGGACACTCGATAGTTGGCGGTGGAAAGACGGGGTAGATTGATGGAAGTGTGGCCGCCAATCCACTCGCATATGGGCAAGGAGGGTGAAGTGTCTTGCCCAAGGACAATAAAGCACAAGTCATCTATAAGACGATGTTTATGAAAATTATGGGTCAAAACCTTCTTTTTTCCTTTAGCTTTGTTACAGCCTGCATTTGCGGCGGCATTGTTCCAATAACCTTCGCAATGTCAAAAGATCCAGTGTTAATTTGGAGAGTGTGATCACTGTGCAAAGCCCTCTCCAGCACATCCCAAAAATCCTCCGTGGGGTTAAGAACTGGACTCTTGATGCCATATGCTCCCTGACAATAGGTGAAAACAATAGAAACAATGTAAAGAAAACGGCAACATGGCTTTTATAATAATGCCGGTAATAATGTTGGTAATAATGCCGGAAATCTACAGGAAAAGTTTTGCATATCTATAAATAGCCTCTCTTTAATCTTCCCTCCTTTCACTTCCCTCCTCCATCAGGTGCATCGAGCTGTTGGAGGTGAAACTGTGCATCCCAATCTCTGGACTCCCGGGTTGTCGTGATGCGGTTGCTAGGCACCGGGCTCCATGGTTACAGCCTCAGAACGATGATGCTGCTGGTAACATATTGTTCCTAAAGAAATAATTACAGCTCCCGCTTCTCCCTTTAAGCCGCACATAGATCCTGATACCGCCATTTGTGACATTCAGACGGCGTCGATTTCACGTGGAGCGCTTTTAATGTTTACCATTAAGAGCTAGTGTTTTTTTTTTTGTGCCATCAGTTTGTCTCTTCTGGACACCACACGGTCACGGCAACAAAGGATTTAGGAATATGGCAGCCACGCGCGCAGCTCAGCTTCAGCAAGAGTCTGAAGCCACGTTTTCAAACAGTCATTTTAAAACAATGGCAGAATGTAATGACCCACAGCATAAACACACATGAGCAGGGGTGAAATAGGAACTACAAAATGGCGAATGTTCATATGCCTTGAAACACAGAAATCCACCAATTCTGGATTTGTTAACTCCACCTTTCTTGCACATACATTTTTATTCTGAACGGAGAGAGCGAAAACATTTTGACAAGCTCACAGTCCGACAAGCACGAAGTTGCAGAGGGGAGCCAGAGACTGAAGTACTCAACAGAGGCACTGAGAACAGACACACAGTTAATATGTACCAGGAGCTTCGTGCACGGATGTATTATAAATGCCCTCGGGTTCAGCGGACAGGGCACCGCCAGCTTTCTAATATAGGTCGGATTTAGGGGCAATTGTTGACCATTTGAAGAGATGGTATTATGCTTTAATAATGTCAACTACGTCTTTACCACTAGCTTACACTTTGTTGATTAGAAAAATGATACAAAATAACCAGTAGTTTCACTTCCTATTCCCCCGAGCCGGCTATAATAATCCCACTCCTCTCTCCTCTTGGTCCCCTTTGCTGCACAGCTGTTTCAGTAAAGAGACAATGTAGGCCAGTGTAACGCCTCATTTGAAAGCTAAGGCCTAGAAAAGTGATCTTAACTTTTTTGTTGCGATGTTTTTTTGTCACTTTTTTGTTGCTCTTCAGTCACTTTTTTGTTGTTTTATTGTTGCTTTTCTGGCTCTCTTGTGGCTTTTTCGTTGAATTTTAGTCATTTTTGTGTGGCTTTTTTTTTGCCTTTTCATCGTTTTCGTTGCTATTTTGACACTTTTTTCATGAAGCTCTTAGGTTTGGGTAATGCCAAACTGGAGAAAATGTGCTCGGTTCAGGTGGGGGTTAAGAGGTTTGCCCATAGACTTTTTAAATACGTAACCTAGCTTTCCGCCAGGCTGGTTGGACATATTGGATCACACGGCCCAATTACAGAAGGCATAGGACTTCTTTTTTTTTTTTTTTCAATTTACAAGAAATCGAAATGGCCTCATCTTATACAGCGCTTTTCCACCTACATCAGGCACTCGAAGCGCTTTACAGCAAGGACCCACTCACCCACTCACACACCAGTGTACGCAGACACTGGAGGCGAGGCGGGTCAGGGGTCTTACCCAAGGACACAACGACAGTGGGAAGCTTCAGGAGGCGGGATTCGAACCCCCGACCTTCCGATCATGACACGACCCGCTGGTTATACATGGCGTGTTGCCGGTACTTTGAATGTCCTTTTACACTCACGGCGCCGCCAGCTGGCAGGAAAACACAAGAAGCATCATGTTATGAGTTGCTTCATTTGATAATGTAGCAAAATGGGTTAACAAGTGTTGGATTCATGCTTGAAAGAATCAAGACACTTTTATCTGGAAAGGAATCCAGTAGAAAAACATCAAATGAACTACTGTCTATAGCTCCATATCAGACAAAGAAAAAGAAAGTGGAGGTTGTTGTGGCTGGAGAACATTATCTAATCAAGTTCCCCAACTTTACAAATGAAAGATGCCAAAGCTGGATGTTTGCCCAAAGATCTGTGGATTAATATGGATTCCTCTGTTATTTACTATCTACATATTGTCGTGTGATTTTCAGTCTGCCACATAATCACAAGAAAATATCTCAGTGCCTTTCAGCAATCACCGAACAAGAACATTCATCAGTATAATTACCCTTTTACTGCCGCCATTTGTACAATTTCATGCCAATGAAACATTTTTAAGGCGCAAGTTACGACGCAATTAAAATATGTTAGCCGTTAATTCTGTTCGAGAGTGCGCTTGGCGGAAACATACAAAATCATGTTGCTTTGAGTCCGCTGGAAAATTGGCCCAAGCGAGTATTCATCGTTTCCCTTTTTGCGCTAATCCCTCGCTGGTTGCAGTCCAGTTTTGGCAGCGTTTTCTGAGAACTCTTCAGGACAAAGCCGTATCTCTCAGGAACACACACACTCGGTAAGATGTCAAAGTGTGTGGTTCAACATTATGGGTTAATCTTCTCCACGCTGATACGAGGCTCATTTTCAGCAGGAAATGTACCTCTCCCTAAAATACTTAATCTGTGGGTTCAACAGGCTGTTATGGTTTTCGGGGTAAAAGTGAAGTATCTCTTGCGCCGTCCCAAAAGTCCACAAATACAGTGACACATCTAGCAGAATTCAGTGGGCTGCGTTTTACATTTCTACACTTACAACTTAGGTCAATACGGAGCAATTCAATCTAATTTACACTTTCAGGAGTACCGTATTTTTCTGACTATAAGTCGTACCAGCCTTGGCAACTACCTGGGCATGGAGGCGTAACTGCAGCGTTTACCAGCCTCTCCCGGCATCACGTTGTTCAAGCGCTCATTTGCGAACCCACAACCTCTAGATGTGGCCATTAGCATTTAGCCCGCAATTAGCTTTGTTTGTTTTCTTCATTGCGGAAACTTTTTTCCCTGCTGCTCAATTACCGTTTTTTAAATCCGCGCAGAGAATTCTACATGAGTGAAGATATTACTGCACGGACGTCGAAGTGCTCCTGAGGTGTTATTACGCCTTACAATATAGTGCCCCTTTTTACCCGCTCAGAAAATTTACATGTTTAATTTTGTGTAACTATACTTGTATCGTGTAACTTACTCATGTAACCGTATTTAAATTGGGAAAACGTGGAAGAGCTTGGTCGCTTCTAACTAGGGAGGTAACGGTATTGACAATATCGCGATATCGCGGTAGTAAAAGTGCCTCGATATCGTAGTTGTTACGATATTTAAACGGACAGTTATCCGTCAAAAACAACTAGAATAAGTCGGATCCCGTGGAAAAAACATTGTAAACTACATAGACCATGATCCTTTTAAGTCGGATGTATGGCAGCATTTTGGTTTCGCTGTGTCAAAAAACGATAAAGGAGAGAGGGTGGCGGACAAACAATGGACCATGTGCAAACACTGTCACGGGAAATTACGATACACCACGGGAAACACCAGCAACATGCGGAGCCATCGGACGACCCATCACCTCGTCAGGTCAAAAAACCTTACAGGAGGCATTTTTGACAACTATGCCACACAACAGCACAAAGCCTCAAGAAATCAAGACCAGACAGGTACGCATCAACTCGCCTAAGCTCAGGTAAGAACATATCTCAGTGTGGAAAAACGGTGGCCTGTTCCTTTAAAGGGAATGTACTTATTTTGTTTATATATGTAATACAGCGTCTGTCTGCAGCGTAAAATAAACCTGGAAGCACCGATGTAGGGTATATCGAAGCGGTCAAAGGGTCGAACTTATTGCCGTGAACAAATGGGATGTCATTTCGTACACAATTTTGTACAAACCCTTTAAAATTAACTTTCTATTTTCTCACGGAAAAAGTTATAGAGCCTTAAATAACTTTATGAACACATTTCTGTCTCGTTTACAGTTAACAAACCGTTCCTTTCACATCTGTTTTGAGACTTTTTGCCCCGTGTCTTCACTCACTCTCTCTGCAATTACCGTGCACTGGTTTAGCTGCGTAAACAGTTCATGATAATTAGTAGAAACATCGATTTGCCCTATAGTCCCAATTACAGCCGCCCCTCTCTGTTCTAACTCTAGCTGGTGGGCTGTCCCGTCTGCCCCGCTGACCTACCTGTGCGTCTGACTGGCAGCTGTGGAATCCGAGCCGCGTTCGTACACTGATATGTTTGTGTTTGTCATGAGCTTCCATCTATCCTCGCGTTGTCAGCCAGGAATAGCGCTGACCTCACGTGTGGAAGCTGCCGGGTCGACTTACCGCCGCGCTGCCTCATCCCCTGAATCTGAATGCTCTGTATAGCTGCGAGGTGCAACTCTGAAACTGGTTACACGTGGCGGGGCGTGTGGGGTGGGGGGATCCAATGCCCATTTCATTATCCCGGCTTGGGCTCGTCTCGTCGAAGGTGCGGTCTGTGGACATTTGGTATTGTGCTAAAGGCTCGAATGGTCCAAAAGGGAAACAATGCATTAGCTAAATTATGCAGTAAGGCTTTTAATATCTGTTGGATGTGATTTTTGTGGTTTGATAAGTGACCACAAACATACAGCTTATAGCTTCATGCGACGTCACAAGACCATTTCGGCCACTGAGCTTCAACACCTGGAGGCTGGACTATAGCACTAATTATGCCTGGTTTACATGGGAAGATTTGAACATTTCCTCCAGTTTGGCTTTACCCAAAACCTGAAAGCTTAAAGGAATAGGCCACCGTTTTTACATAATGAGGTATGTTCTTACCTTAGCTTAGACGAGTTCATTTGTACCTGTCTGGTCTCCACGTGTGCCTTCCGTAACGTAAACACAGCACAGACGGCGTTAGCATTTAGCCTCTCTCTTCTCCTCTATAGCTCCGAACGAGGTGAAGATAGAAGCTACCAAACTCTTCCACGTTTTCCCAATTTAAATACGGTTACATGAGTAAGTTACACGATCCAAGTATAGTTACACAAAATTAAACAATGTGTATTTTCTAAGCGGATAAAAAGGGGAACTATATTGTAAGGCGTAATAATACCAGGAATAGTTCGACATCCGCGCAGTAATATCTTCACTTTGCTATGCGGACGCCAAAGTATTCCTGGTATTATTACGCCTGGCAATATAGTTCCCCTTTTTATCCGCTTAGAAATCCACATTGTTTAATTTTGTGTAATTAGACTTTATAGTGTAACACTTCACGTAACCATATTTAAATAGGGAAAACGTGGAAGAGTTTGGAAGCTTCTATCTTCACCTCATTTGGAGCTATATTGGAGAGGAGGAGAGGCTAAATGCTAACGCCGTCTGTGCTGTGTTTACCTGAGAGGGGGCACGCGTCAAGACTGCATTAAATGAAAGCTTGAACTCTTGACTTGAAGTAGATCTTGCTATCTTTGTTCTATCATATTGTGATAAATCCAGACCTATCCAGACCCATAAATCCTGCCACTTGAACAGTTTTTTCCCCTCCGCCATCAGACTCATGAACAACAAGTCTCTGTAGCTTAGTTATGAACTCATGGATGTATCTGCTCTGTTGCAGTGTGCGGTGTGTCCACACTTAGACCCGCTGCTATCACTTTATAACACTTAATATCACTTTATATGCCAACACATCTGTAAATACAATCCCGCTGTTGTTCAATGTCAAATTGTTGTTGTCTTACCACATGTCACTTTTAATCTTATTTATTTAATATTTGTTATGCATGCCCCTGTAGCCTTATAGTTCTTTCGCTTATTTTTATCTTAATTCTGTGTTATATGTTTTATGTCGCACGTTTGCACCGAGAAAAATTCCTAGTTTGTGAACCTGGTCTCAAACCATGGCAATAAAACCTATTCTGATTCTGATTCTAAATAGTTATTAACCGTTAAAACACAACAAAATCAACAGTGCCAGTGTACCTCATCACAAGGCGTGGGGTTGATTGTCACTATGTTTTTAATGGAGAGTTATGTTTTATATTTGATTAATCTTTGTACCTGTTTGAGATAAAAAGACAGAATACGTTTTAAAACAATTGCAATGCAATGCCAGATGACACTCAGATGACAATTCAGTTTAGTTTAGGGTATTAGTTTATTTGAGCAGTAAACATTTTGCTCAAAAGGAGTGGGCTGAAGCAAGAGCTTATAAGCGCCCACCCCCAAAATCAATACAACAACAATTTCTCATTTCACAAGGAATATAGTGGAACAAACAAAAGAAAAAAAACAATGAAACAGCAAAAAAAAGATTATATACACTTGCAGTTTCTGATCATGGCTGAAATGACCATTTACAAGATGGCGTTTACTCATTTGGAGTAACTGTTGATTTAATTTGCTCTATGAGGTGTAAAATGTACAAATTCACTAAAATGACCCAAACATACGGCCTCTAGAAAAGCTAATGTTCAAATAAAGTGATCATCAAAACATATTAGACACACACACAAAAATGTCCCACCATGTTATACCCCATGTGACAAATAACCCCTCATTTTTTGTGACAAATAACCCCGAGTGTCCACTTTACCAACAATGTAAGCTAGCTAACAAACGGCTTTAGCATGTTAGCTCTAAAACGGCTCAAAGCTAACATCGCTGTCTTTCAGATCAGTGTCTTTTGTTTAAGGCACTAACTAAAGGAATGCTCTCATTACAGAAATAACCCAGACATTAAAGTTTGGGAAAAGGCATAAACACAATTCAAATGTGCCCTGTCCACAAGTCTTCAGTCCAAATGAGAAAAGTATTATTGGAAGCGAAGAGGAATACCAATACACACATTATACATCAGTATCCTTGTACAGCGCCCTCTAGTGTGGCTATAAAAAGCAATGTGACAAATTACCCCGCGTGACAAATAGCCCCGGTCACCCCATTAAATTAACACTTTAAAGCCAAACAGAACATAAACTTGCTGCTCCTGTCACCTGATATGGATGGGTCAGCTGCTGTGTTTGTCGACCTTTTGTGTCTATAATTGCTGCCACACCTTTTATTACACATAATGCTAATTTATATCAATACTCGATATTTGAAAAGTAGCCTTTTGGTATCGACGTATCAATCGATCAAAAAGAAAACGCGTCGCCATCGCGGAGGTCGCCGATATTAGCCTCTCAACACACGTGATTGATACCACGCCAATATCGCCGGCCAACGCAATGGCGACGTGGTTTCTTTTCGACCGATACTATGAACTTGATCTGACCATCCCTTCTGAAGAATCATCTTGAGGTCCAAAACAATGAACATTAGAAACTTGTATCATGTCAAATGTCTCTGCAGTAAGTAAAGCGACATCACAATTGTTACGAAATGGGAAGAGTGGCACATCACGTCGCTGCAGTCCAACTCTTCATGTTTATAGTAGGACCTAAACCACATTTCGTACTCTAGTCACAAAGGGCAGTGGTGACAGGAAGAGTAAATATTTGAATCTAATTGCTTAGAGTAAAAAAAAAATAGAAGAGAAAACTGGAAAAAAAGTAAAAGAAACTTTGCCTATAATACATTTCAAACTTACGCAGATAAAGGTTTATCGTGTGAAGTCGACTCATAACCAGATTAAATATTCCTATTCCACGGTATGTCATTTTCCGCTCACTCGGTCAAGCAAAAAGAGTCATGCAGCAGAAGGACAAAGACGAGTGGACCTGATGTGGCCGGCCGGAGGTCACAGCGAACAGTGTCAGCCGAGGCAAATTATTTTCACCGTCAAAGATGACAAAGGCAAATAGAAGCAGGAAAGTAGCACAAAAAAGGGCCAAGGGCTGAGGCGAAACAGGGCGAGAGAGCGCGGAGAGCGGAGTGAAGGGGAACCGAAGTCAAACGGAAAGACATTTACAGTGTGACACTAAAAAAAAAAAAGCTCACATAATGACGAGAGTGAACTTGGTCCAACAGGGGACTTTATAAGGTTAGCACCGACTATACTTATTTATATATTTCAAATAAAGGATGGCACAAAAGAGACATGCAAAACCTTTTTTTTTTTTTTTAGCTTTTTGTCATGTTTTAACTTTGTTCCCTCGTCCAAAGAGCATGTACAGTTGTATTTTACTTCATTTAGGCAGTTTTGAGTGATATTAATAAAACACTCAATGACGCTTTACATTGCATTATTCAATGTTCGGTGGTACAGTGGATGGCGCTCATGCTTCATCCCTCTCCCGGGTTCGATTCCCAACTGGACGGGGCTTTTCTGTGTTCATGTTCTCCCCGTGTCGGCATAGGTTTCCTCTGGGTATTTCGGTTTCCCCTACCACAAACAATATGCACAATAGGTTTCACTCTGGGGTCAGAACTCCCCTGTAAAGGAGACTGTTAATCTCGGTGGGACTTTCCTAGTTAAATAAAGGTCAAAAATCTCTCCATATTTGGTGGTGGTGAGCTACTATTGTAGCCACAGCTGCCCTGATATAAACTGACAGGAGCGAGACTGTCAATCTGCGCCATTGGCCCCTCCAACCACCACCAACTCACTCACACACATTCACCCAGGCTTCCAGGTGTTCCCAAACAGTCTCCCAGTACTATTCAGGCCCTATATCCTGTTTAGCGTTTGAGATCTGACGGGATTGGGCAGAGCAAAGGCGGTACATAAATCTGCTTAATTTGGCTGTTTCTTCTTCCACTGCTGAAGAGAGATCAGTATTTACTGGCTTTAGTTGTGTCATAGATGTCATGATCTGTGTTCTGTCCCCTGTTTTGTTTTTTTTGATGTCTTTGTCTAGTCTTTTGTTTTATTTTGACATGTCTGTTCTGTCCTTGTGGTTTGGCTTTGCTTCCCTTGTGTTGATTGCCCCGCCCTGATGTGTTTCACCTGCTCCCTGTTCCTTGTGTATTTGGAACCTTGTTTTTTTCCTTGGCCGTTTCTCAATCTGTGTACTTGTGCGGACGTATGTGCTCGTGGACTCGTGAAACGTCATCACGTGCAGCCTGAGTCCTGTTCCATTTCAAAGTTTGCTTCTCAGAGTCCGCTGTGAACCCCCGGATGAGAACTTGCACCGCCCGTTTTACCGAGGAGGCGTCAGAGGAGACTTGTGCGCTCTCCGCCAGCTATATTTCCCACAATCCGTTTGGCTTTGAGCGCATGGATCACCGTGAGCCTCGGCCTGCGGCAGCCCCTCCTCCTCACGCACTGAGCCGCGCTCCAGCCGAACAACGGCTGATCGTGCACATGTAAATAAATGCGGAGATGTGACTGGTTTAAAAGTCTTTAGAAGTGTCTCCTGCTCAAGATAGTTTTCTGAGCAGATGTGTTGAAACAACTTTGGTCATGGTTTAATTTTCCCATAATGATCAGCAATATTAAGTCGTATCGTCATGAACAGGTTATTGAGGACGAATGAAGCTTATGCGCAAATTCAACAAGGAAGACTCGCCAGCTGTTTCAACCACCGCTCATCACGGCAGCTGTTTCCACTCATCAATCTCAGTCCATCCATTCAGCTCTCCACATCAGCCAATCATCGCTTAAAGATTCCTTCTTAAGCACCATGGCCCATCACTCTGAGTTTCCCAGCCGTGCTGCAACCCTCCTCCACCCCGATTCTCCACCTGGGCTCTCTCGGCGCTGCTCGAACGTCTGGTCGCCCTGGGTCTTCTACCACCACCAGTGTCCAGGCTCCGGGGGAAGAGCCCGGCTATCCTTCTACGCCGTGCGGATTTATCGTTCATCCAATCTTCCGCCGGGGTCTGAGCCCCAAATTATGTTCTGCATTCATTCAATAAAACGTCTAAAACGCTTTTCTGTCTGTGTGAGTCTTATCAGGTTGAAATGCATTTTAGTTTTACATAGTTTTATTAAGGTGGGAACTGCAGACAAATCTTTATATGGGAACTTCCAAAACAGTTTCATATTTTAAAGTTTCAATTTTTGTTCCTTTTTTCCAGAATAATTTGCAGCCCCCAAACAAATTAATGAATAATAAACCTATTTTTTTTATTATGGTTTCAGTTTGTACATCAGATAGATATTTTTAATTACTTTACACATTATTTTTGTAGGCTATAATTGTATAAATGTGAAGTTGACTAAATATATTTATTTACTAATTTATGTTTTTAAAAACATCTTTCCACTTCGCCTGCAGAGTCTCACCCTTTTAATTTCATACGAGGTTGTTTAATGCTATAAAAGCTCACAGCCACATGTTCATGAGCTACTTCCTGTGATGTCATCGAGTTCACTCGTTCCAAACGCTGAAATAGCCGAGTCCACACTCGTGAACTCCGCAAGTCCGTTCTCCGAGTCGGCACCCGTCAGTCCGCACCCCGGAGTTCACAAGTGTGGAGTCTGCACTCTGAGAAATGAGAAACGGCCCTTGTCTTCGTCGGTGTTCATGACTGCGTCCGTATCTGTGCGTGGTCCTGTTTGTGAGTTTTGGATTTTTGCTTAAGTGTTTTGTTGGCACTTTTGCATGTGACAAACCCAAACCGTGACAATAGATTAAAAACTATCATTTGTATTTTTAAAGTGTAGCGTCGTTCCCACCGCTGCCTGCAGATGGAGCTCCGGGGCAATTTGAAATCAGTCCTTATTGTCTTTTCTTTTACATAGATTATTTCAAACCGTGTGTAATAAAAAAAAGTATAGGCTGGTTGCTTCATCACAACAATCTTAATTGCATCGTGGTTTCCAGGATCTTCTAAACGACCTGGGCACATTCCAATGATAGTAAGCGACAAACAGGAAAATTGAAACATATGTTCGGACAAAAGTGCCGCGCATACGGGGGACTTGTTCTGCGACGGGACGGTGGCCGGCGTCCCGTTTGCGGAATGGATTTCGAGGCCGCGGGCGCTCCGTTGACATTGCACAAAACGGCGCTCCGCCACCAGGGACTGCCCTCTCCGCCGCGCTGGCCCCCTTTCCGAGTTGTTTTCAATTGGGAAGGAAGACCATGTTATTGCGCATTCCAAGCGGCGAGGGACCCAACATATTTTTAGTGCTCAATACGCCAGGTGCTTAAGTCTATTTTCCCCAACTCTGCATCGCTTCAAAATAGCGACAATGCCAGCTGCCCAGACAATAGCCTGGCCATATATATCGCCTAAAGCTAGATGGATGCTTTTCCCCCCTTTTATTCTATTAAATGTATGGATGATGAAATGTTGCTAACCAGTCATGGATGTCTCTGTCTTTTTCCCCTCTTTGGCTGGATCTGCAAAAAGCAAAAATGATGCATGACACGTGCTGATGGATGGCGATAATAAAAGGTTTGCGTAGGGCATTGCGGCATTCAAATGATCCCAGGTAACCTACATAGCATGCGTTATAAATATATGTGTCAGCTGTGCTTGGTCGGCAGGCTTTAGTGGTATGGATGAACAGCGGGGATCTCATTAGGTAGATACAAGTGTATAGCGCGAGCGTACCACAGCTGGGGGATGTCTTTTTGTCTTTTCTGTTCACTGGGGCAGCGATTCTGCGGTATTCTCAACAATGGCTACGCAAGGTCTTAACCAGGGCTAAACAAAATCTACACGTGCTCGTAAATGGACAAAATCACGTCACCAGTTTTGGAACTAAAGGTTATTGCTGCATGGAAATGTGTCCGCTGCAATGATCCCTCCGTCAAAGAGTGGAGCGATCAGGACCCACCTCCAGATGAGCTGAGGTTTTAAAAGCCTTTTCTCCGTGTTTCAGGTTGACGGGGGACACTGGAGACCTCAATGCAAGCGCACTCTGACCTGCGGAGAAAATACAAACTACACATACATTAACAGATTCTCCAATGCTTAACCTCTTACCCCCCACTTTAAAGGCACACTGCGTAACATTTTGGACATTCCCGTTGCTATCAATACAAAACATGCTCCTAATGACCAGCTCAACACAGAACATGCTATTACTGCAGTGGGTAATCAAAGAAGGGTTTTGGCAGAGAATCAAACCTGTTTTAAATCTCAAATTCTGCAGACTTTTGTCAACATCTCCATGGAGACGAGCTGGACACGTACCCACTCTCGGTAGAGTTACAGTCATGTTTATTTGCACATATATGACGTATTTTTCAATTATAAAAATTTCGATCATAAAATAAATGCTTGTATTTAAATTGTATTTATTGGGTAAAATGTTACACGGTGTGGCTTTAACTGAGGGCATTTTCTCCAGTTTGGCTTTACCCAAATCTAAAAGATTCTCGATGCCTATAGGCCAGTGTGTAACGCCTTATTTGAAAGCTATGACCTGCATAACTGATCCTAACTTCTTTGTCACGTTGTCGCCAGGTTTTTATCACATTTCTGAAGAGTTTTTGTCATGGTTCCGTCTCTTTTTCATCGCTTTCTTTGGTTGCTTTATTAACGCTTTTTTGTCACCTTTTTAGTTGCTCTTTGGCAGCTATTGTTGCGTTTTTGTCGCTACGACCAACCAGTCATTCACACAGCCTTGATCTCTCACCCACTGTGCAGCTTTAATGTTCAGCAGAACTAAGTCAAAGGGAAACCTGGACTAAAAACGAGCATAGACCAGCTGTTTTTGCCGATGATCAATATGACTGTCCCTTTCAAATAAATTCAGGTAAGTCTCAATCCGAACTTTTTACTGCCTTTTAAAAGTTCTTAACCAGGTCTAAACGAGTACTAAGAACTTACATTAAATAGGCATCCAGACTCCATCTCCAAATGGAGGCAGATAATTCACCTCTGAAAAGGGTGAACATAAAAGAACGAGGATAGAGTCTATAGACAGTCCCACTTAATATTACGATACTGAAAACAAAGATGATCCACTTAGTCCAGCAGAGGTTATCGTCCCATGAGGTGAAGGTTAGTCCAAAGGTCACAGTGAGTATCTCCAGGACTTCCTTGGACCAGCCTCTGAGTGTCTTTAATCACTACTAGAAATCAATACGTCTCCCTGCATCACAGAAACAATGTGACCCGCTGTGGTTTCCAGGGACACAAGTCTGCAGACTCACTTTCTCGCAAATGGAGAAACAAGCAAATGTTTAGAAAATTTGTGATTTTCGCTTTATTGCAGAATCGTTCAGTTGAAGCCACGAAGAAGCCTCTACATGTTTAAGATAGCTATGGTATATTTAAAAACTTTTAGGTTCAAACCGGCTTGATTTAGGAGATTTCGGAGCGTGCTGTGGGGGCGTGACTTTGTCTGTGTGTATTTACATTCTGGGTAAACACCGCGGAGGAGGCACCGCTGCTTTGGTTTGCGTTGTTGACACATGCTTTAGCAAACAAATGCACGCAAAAAAAGGCAGTTTCATACATGCGCCTATTGTCGATCCGTTTATCAGGTTTGAAAAAGTCTTGTTTTGTCGGAGAAATAGCGCACGCCGTGGGGGTGTGTCATGTGCGTGTGCGGCTTCATGACTTTGCAACGCTTCCCCGCGTGTTGCTGTTGGAGGCGCTGCTAACGCTGGAAAACTACTGCAGAGAATAGCTTTTCTGCGTGAAACCAGTGAACCTTTTCAGGCTGACTTTTCCAGTGCGACTGATGATGCCCTGGCTGTAAGAGTGCACAGCGCCCCCTGCTGACCATTACATTTCCCGAGCCAAGTCCTTGCCTTCAGAGCGTGATTTTAGACAGAAGGATGTTGCGCGGATTTGCCAAACTCTACATTGAAAAGAACTGGGCGACAAAAATGGATTTACCAGGAGTTTGCTGAGCAGAAGGCACGCGAAGGTTACTTCAGACGGGTGAGTGAAAGTTTGTTTATTTTCGCAGGTGGCCGCTGCTGTGCTGTCGCGTTTGTTTTTTGATGAGGCCATTGTTGTGCTGTAAGCTAACGTGGTGTGTTCAGTTGATTGGATTTGTTTTACGTTTTTTGTTTTTGATCGTAAGCTGTGTGCGCAGGTTAAGGATAATATAACATAGTTATGCCCATGGCACTAATGATCGTGTGATCACTAATGAAAATTGGGAGAAATTGTGGCAAAAAACTGTAAGGAAAAGGAAAAAATAGGGACATTTTGAGAATAAATTGGGTAAAAAATGGGAGGAAATCAAGAAAACATAAGTAATAAAAATTAGGTAAATAAATTCTACAAACACTACAAATTATATTTTTTAAAATGAAAATATGGGGGGGGGGGAATGGGGGAAACATTGGGCAAAAAAGGTTGAAAACATTTTTATTTCAGCTGAAACAATCAAGCCATTTCCTTTAACACTGTTCCTGGACCAACAGCATCAAAACTTGGATCTAAAGAGATTTCTTTCCATTCCTGCTTTTTAATACTTTTATTTTTTTTTCGATACCAGTTGAACCTAAACTTTTTTTGGAATAATGCACTAAGGGGGTCATTTACTCAGCGTTTGCCCATCCACAAAACAAATAACACGTGCAAAACTGCAGCATTCTCTCATTTACATATTAGATGTGGAGCCCTAAAACTGTAACGCACGCAATTTCAAATGGTAAATTCAGTGCAACACGCCCACAAATACCTCTACGCTATTTTCCAGCTTGCACTCGCTATTTAGCACCCGTCTTGAATGACCCCCTGTAACTGGGCAAAACAAAAACAAAAAAAAAAAAAGGGAAAATGATGCTTCATGCTCCTTGAAACACTGTTGCATAATTTGAGCTAGATGATCCCCGGCATTGTCACCTTGGAGCATGCCCGTGCCATCAGGAAAGGAAAAATCCATTATAACCTGGTATATTATTCAGCTGACCTCATTCTTTGGCCACATGTCATTGAACCTAAACCTGAACAACTGCAGCGGATTGTATTTTCCACTACTACGATATGGGCTCTTTTATGGAGAAAACTAGCTGCGAGCACTTCTTTTGTAAGCTCCTATCGACATCCAGACTTTCCGGAGTTATTCTATCTATGGGTACCTTCACAGGGGTACAATGAGAAGAGGAAGCCAATAAAGACCTGCACTGACAGATGCTGGTGTCTCCTCTAATAATTACTGTTGAGAAAGACAATAGGCTCACCTATGGGTCACCAGGTAAGTACTTTACAACTGCCAATATGATTGTAAGTGAACAGAATGAGAAGAGGGACTGCTCATGCTAATCTAAATCTAAATATTACCTCCATGAAACCTAACCAAGGCAGTGTTCTTTTGTTGTCGCAGATCATGTTCATTTTGCTCGTTCAACACTCCACCCTTTGTCCTGGAAAGTGTCTGGTTTCCACGCTTTGTCCTCCAACTCGGAGCTAAAAGGCCTTTAAATAGTCCAGGCTAAAGACGGAAACCAGAGTGGCGGACGGTGTCAGGGCCGCGCAGTTTCAAAAAGGCAGAACAGGATCTTTTTTTAGCCTTTTTATTATTTTTTTTATTTTACCCTGATAGCAGCCCAACGCGCTCATCGTGATCATTACTCATCCATCTGCGTTAATCTGTCTTTTCCTCTATGACCAAGTGACCTGAGACTCTTATATCCAGGCAACCGGACACATTTCCACAGCCGTCTCGTAATTGGGTGCGTTTACTCATCCCGCATGCTATATGTTCCCCCTTTTGAAGTTGAAATTAACTCTAACATCTGTCCGACACGAGAATCTGTAACATCTATTAGCAAGGTCAAAACGCTTCCTTGATCAGTTGTAAAGCTATTTTTAACAGCGACCCATTTTTTTCCGCAGAATGCTAATGAAGGAATGGTAATTTGGTTCAGCTGGAG
The DNA here is from genome assembly GCA_021464625.1 of Proterorhinus semilunaris. Lineage (NCBI taxonomy): Eukaryota > Metazoa > Chordata > Actinopteri > Gobiiformes > Gobiidae > Proterorhinus > Proterorhinus semilunaris. The sequence continues at coordinate 23,189,048 of CM038359.1, forward strand.
TTGGTTTTTCAAGGGCTGTTCAAATTTTTTCATTTAGCTACATTTTACCGCTATGCAAGATGGAGATCGCTTTGCCTTGTTTCCAGTTTAGGATGTTGTTGTGAATGTGTGTCGTCTTTCGGTGTTGTCCTTCATGCAGTTTTAATTCTTATTTGCTGCGAGTGAATTCGTTTTGAAGGCGATAAGCGGTTCAGGAACGTAATACAGATCAACAGTATCTCAAAGTCAAAGACGTGACAACAACAGTTTGCGACAAAACAAATGATGAAACAGATAAAGTGCATATGAAAGAGTATGGTAATGCAACAAAGCGATGGAACATGGCGAATATGCAGCACAAACGGAGCTTTCATGTTTTGAGGTGCGTTTTTGTTTGTTTTGTATATTACTCTTGTCTCACATCATTCCTCATTGTTCTGGCTTTGGTGTTTATCTGCGGCACAACGACTAGCCACCTCAGCCTCTATTTCCCTCCTCCGTCTCACTCCCAGTTAGGGCTGCACGTTTTCAAGTTTATAATTCCCCGTTAACCGAGGCCCTTAGCAGTTAATACTCGGTTAACACCTTTATTAAATGGCTGGAACACATTTAAAACGAAATAAATGTATAGAAATGAAGAGATAATATTTTTATACGATGTTTTGTTTCTTTGGCTATTTAGCAAACTAACCAAAAGTTTTCATTCAGTGCAGTAAAAGGTGTGGTTTTCCCCAAAAAAGTTCTTTGTTTCAGGGAAGATTGAGACACAGCGACCCCCACCCAGTCCACTGGCCACATGGTCAATAAAGGGTTCAAATTACAAGGGAGACCAAGGTGGAGCTGAATGCACAGCTGTGGGAGCCAATGGGAACGATGAAAACATTACATGTGGTCTTAGACTCATAAATCTTGTAAACAATGGAATGTGTAAAAATACTGTGCTTCCCCAGGAAGAGTCAGTATGCCCATTGGGAACGGCTGCTGACAGACACATTTGATAGGGCACTGGGAAAGACAGAATTCTGTATTAAGATGACATGTTAGGGAATAAAACGTCTAAGTTGAACTCCTTGATTTGTCTTCAATTCCTGGTATGTATTTTTATTAGTTTTACGTAGCGTAGAAATTTGACGGTTCTGAACTCCTTTTTCAGTTTGAATGCGCAGTGTTGTCAATTAAAGGTAATGTTTAAAATAGGGGAAAAGTAAACTCGTCGTAGTGATACTATTTATTGTGTACAAGGACAACACAGGAAAACGGCTGTTTTTCTTCATTTTGGTGACCCCGACGGGCTGAAGGGGGTGCTGAAGAGCCGTCAAACGGAGACGCGACGAGGTTCGGTCTTCGAGAAAAAAAAAACCCACTTTTGCGGCAGGCATACCAGGTCCTTATCATTCCACATCATACAACAACAATTTCATGGACGTCCATCTAGAAAAGGTAAGACTGCTTTTGACCCCTACTATTGTGTGAGTCTCAAAGTACGTCTATTTGGCATATTTTTCCAAATTTTAGATTACTTTTTAACGGAGTTGTCTGTTGTGTGGTGTAATCTGTGAATTGATGGTGGAATTAAGGAAAGAAACGTTATAATTTGATATCTTAGATACCACAAAAAAAAAAGTGGGATAAATTGAAATTACGAGTAATTAACGGGCTGCGCGTTGGGGTTTTACCCCTGTAAAAGCTGAAATGCACGTAGGCAGAACCGCCCAAGGCCGTGGACGCACGGTCTGAAATAAAACGTTGAAATATAGTCGTTGACAGATTTGGGGTCTGTCTAAAATAAACGGTTGGAGGCCGTTAGGACGGGGATCCTATAAATTCTACATAGAAACAGGTTTGAGGCCTTTAGAACGGGGTTCTATAAATTCTAAAAAAAATACGGGATTAAGTGGTATAAAAAAATTAATTAATAAAAAAAAAAAAAAAAAAACGAAAAAAAAAACATAGTAAATTCGGTGAATTTATGTTTGGTTTTTGGAAATCATAAACGGTATTAAGGTGAGTTGGAGTGGTGGTAAGTATAAACTTGTGTGAAGGAAACAGCGACGAGGAAGGTAAGAAAATGCTGGAATTAATGGACTGTGAAGGTTGGGGGAAGGCAGTCACAGAGGCGTCGCCTCTCTTAACAAAGACCACGCGAAAAGACTTGAACAAGGCGATTTTGGCCTGTTTTCAAGGCTTTGAGCTGCTTCAGAGGGACCCCACGGTCCCACATTCACTGGAGTTTTTCTGCGGGGTTTTGACTGGTGCAGTGGAGTTCTGCACGAGGGAATTGCAGGACGAGGACAAATTAAAGGGGAGTAATGGACTCTCGAAGAGTGAGAAGAAACTGCTGAAACTCACGATCAGTAAGTATCAAAAACTGAGAAAACGCATCGACCCGGTCCTTGCACTTGCTTCAGCACAATGGTTGAAAGAGAGACAGGTTTTTTCCCCAACTCAAGGGGGAGGGGTTCAAAAGTCCCTCCCGAGAGGAGGGGCTCCCGCCGTGGAGCCGAAGGCCCCTGCTACAATCTCCCCCACTTCAGGGGGAGGGATTCAAGAGCCCCTCCCGAGCGGAGGAGCTCCCGCTTTGGCCCCACAGGCCCCTCCTCCGTATGACCAGAGCGGAGCGTGTGGGTCCTCTCTATACCCCCAGTTAACCCTTCATGGACTGGTGGATGTGGACGTGGCGGCTTCAAACTTGTTATCAGCGGACGAGCATAAACATGTTAGGTCCTTGATAACACGCGCTTACACTGACTCCAAGACAATACCAAGGGATCCAGGCGGACAGTTGTGGGGGACAAAGGTGGTGGAACAAACAGAAAAATGCGCCAAGGAAACAATGCAAGCCCTTGAAGAATTGAAGACACACTCGCTGTCTCAGACACAGAAGGTGACTGAAGATCATCTAAAAGCGCAACAACAATTAATGGAAAGATTTAATGAAGAGACGGAAGCAAGAAAGGCTGAGGTTCACGAGCTGACTGAAAGGCTACAGGAACTTGCGCTTAAGGCCAACGTGGCCCAGCCGGCCCCAGTGGTGAAACAAAAGAAGACAGTAACTGAAAAGATTAGTCTTTCCCAGTTCTCGGATGATAGCGAGGACGAAGGCCACTGTCGGGCCAATGTGGAGTCATACAAAATATCGGATGAATTAAGCGCACTTTACACCGAAAAAAGAGGCGCTTTGGATCGCGTATTTGAACTTAAGAATAGAGACTATGAGGAGGATGAGGAGGAGGACTGGAAAGTGGAGCTGAAACAGGCAAAAAAGGTGGTAGCGGACCTACAGGTGAAAATTGAAAAAAAGACTAAGGAATTGGCCAAGCTCCCACAAGGAGCTACATATCGAGGTACTTATCCTCTTATTCAGACGGGACCCCCAGTAAATGCAGGGGGCCCGGTCCCTGTGGCCTATAAACCACTGAGTAGTATTGAATTACGACACCTTAGGGACACCTTACCCCCCCTACAAGAAGGGGGCAAAAAATGGTTTAGCACATTACAGCTACAATGCGCCAACGCGCAGCTGGCGGTCGGCGATATCAAGGGCCTGGTGTCCGCGTGTGCAGCCCCTCACGCTGTAAGCCACCTACTGAGAACCGCGAACCTGCACAACGCGCAGGTCCATGAACCCTTTGATCCACTGGCAGAGAATTTCCTGACAGTAGTGGATCTTATGTATCCACCACCATCCCCCCAACCTCCCACATTCCCATCATTTGTACCGGGCACCTGCCCTACCCAATTTCTGGATAAATGTATCCAACTTTACATTGCATCCATGCATGTACACCCGTACAGACACCCACAGACATCCTGTCTGTTCCTTCAGAACGTGCTGGACGTTCTTCCAGAACCTATTAAGACCTGTCTGACCAATGTCCCAGGACTGACTTCAGACTCAACCACATTTCTGCCCCTAACACATAAACTTAACAAGGTTCTGGACTGGGAGCAGACTGGTATGGATGGGGTAATGTACAGTTCAAGTACACAGGCATACAAGGTCGAGTTAGGTTTAGCGATAGACGAAACAATGGCTGAAGAAGAGATTCTTTCTCGGTCTCATGGCCGCGAGTTGACCGACCATGAAGGTGCGGAGGACATGTTAAAGCGCTTCTCAGAGGACTTGTGGGCGAGGGGCCCATCGGACATCGGTTATTGCACGAAAGTGGACCCGGTAACTTTGGATGTTGCCCCGGGGTCTCGTGTTTATGTCCCGCAAAGACCTTTTCGTAAAGAAAAACAGCGGGAGGGCATTGAAACTGCCCTAACAGACTTATGGGAAGCTGGGGTATTAGAGCTTTCTGATTCTCCTTGGAATACTCCTTTAAACCCAGTGCCAAAGCCTGATGGCACTTTTAGACCTGCACATGACCTAAGAAAGGTAAACGAAGTCACAACCACACCTCTCTTGCCTGTTCCAGACCCTCACAAATGTCTCTCTATCCTGACTCCTGTGATGAAGTACTTTACAGTCATTGACCTGAAACATGCATTCTTCACCATTCCCTTGGCTAAGGAGTGTAGATATCAATTTGCATTTACATATGGTGGAGTGAAATTGCAGTACAAGGTCTTACCTCAAGGTCATCGGAACTCACCAGGAATCTTCAATAAAGTTTTGAAGGACTGTTTGTCCCCTATTGAAGTACTTCCCGGTGCTGTTGTGTCACAGTACGTTGATGATATTTTAATTGGCGCTGAAAGTGCCAAAGATTGTTTGGACGTGACGGCCGCTGTCCTGTCACGTCTCCTTGAATGTGGCTTTAAGGTCTCAAAGGAGAAGCTACAATGTTGCCGACCCCAAGTTCTCTTTTTGGGTAAGGTTATTTCGGGTGGTCATATTACCCCTAGTGCCACCCAGAGGCAGTCCATTCTTACGGCCGACCGTCCGGATACGGTACGGTCCCTTCTTTCCTTTTTAGGGTTGGCGAATTACTCCAGACACCATGTCTTGGACTACACAGGTAAGACTGCTCCCTTGCGAGAAATCATCCGCGCAGCTGGGGTTCGAGATCTCCGAGCCTCCCTGTCTTGGACGGAGGAGGCTGACAAAGCCTTTACTGACCTAAAGGCAGCTTTGGCTTCCTGTGCGGACCTTGCCATTCCTGATTACGGTAAGCCTTTTCATCTTGATACCACCATCACCAATTGCTCCGGACATGCGGTCTTGTGGCAGAAAGGAGCGAGTGGTCAGCGTAATATCATACTTTACGCATCCACCTTGTTGGACCCAATTGCCAAGAAGGCCACTGATTGTGCGCTGTTTGCTGATACATTGGCTTCCTTATTGAAGAAGGTGGCTCATGTAGTGATGGGTCATCCATTGGTGGTGTATACCTCTCACTCGGTGGTAGCTTATGTACAATCTAAAACCTTTGCCCTGACTCCTCAAAGACAATTGAGACTTGCAAGGGAACTGACTGCCCCAAATTTAACTTTTGCTGCCGATGACGCTCCTAACGTTTCGGCAGGGCTGACCCTTACTGGCTCCCCACATTGCTGTGAGTCTTTCTCTCAATCTCAGGTTCGGATTAGGCCTGACTTATCAGACCAACCTTTACCGGGCTCTCGTTTGCTTTTCACGGACGGACATTGTCACAGGCTCCCGGATGGGTCCCTGTCAGCTGGGGCTGCGGTTGTTGAACTTTCGCCACCGAACCACACTCGCACAGTTTCCAGCTGGGGCCCCTATGGTGGCTCCTCCGCCCAGTTTGCGGAGTTGATGGCGCTGAAATTGGCGTTGGAGGTTGCTTCGGGTCAGCGTGTCACGATTTACACCGACTCGGCTTATGTGTGTGGCCTAGTGTTGCGTGATTTGTCGTCTTGGAAAAGGAACGGCTTTTTGACCGCTAAGGGCACTCCTGTAGCCCATAAAGAACTTTGCGAAGAAGTAGCTGACAGTCTGTTGCTCCCTGCTGCTGTGGCGGTAGTGAAGGTTCCTGGTCATTCTAAGGCGGACACAATGACTGCCATTGGCAACAGGGCGGCGGATGTTGCGGCGAAAATGGCGGGTGATTATCATTTTGACTCTCCCGGTGAAGGGGAGTGTAATCCTTTGATGTTGGTAGGACTTGTTCAGGCTCCTTTGTTGGAGTCCTTGCAGCTGGTCTCGGATGTATGGGTCAGTATTTCTACAATTGACGGTCATGATGTTGCTCTGACTGACTCAGGTCATCTCTGGATGCCCATGGAAGTGTGGGATCGCTTGGGAACCTTGGTGGAGAACTTGCCGCCAGGCAGGGCGCACAGCCTTAAATTTCATTTAGACACCTTTTGGAAGCCCCACTTTACGCCTGTTGCTTTTCAGGGACTTCTGAGTGTCGACGAGTGCCGTTCTTATCATGATGAATACGGTGAGGACTTTTGGTCACGAAATCGCCTTGCTGACGCGTACGTTGATGGCGTCTATCGTGGCCCTAATGGCCTGCCATTCTTGACGCCATCGATGGAACAACGTGTTCTAGAGGAAATACATGGTTTGAATCACCTTGGTCCGAAGGGCATGGCCAGCATCTTGGAACAGTTCTACTACCATAAGGTGCCTCTCTTTTTGTGTAAAGACTTTGTACGTGCGTGTCAGACATGTGGTGCCTTTAATCCTCACCCACACCACAAACGAGGTGCGGGTGCGGTGAAAACTGGACGCTACCCTGGTGATGTGATCCAGATTGATTTCACGGACATGATCGTGCCTCACCAAGGTAAGCGATTTCTGTTGGGTATTGTAGACACGTTCTCGGGATGGCCGGCGTTCTTCCCATGCAAAAGGGAAAGCTCAGCTGAGGTCATGGCTGTACTTCTGAAAGACTGGATCCCTCTCTTTGGGGTTCCCTCGGAGTTACACAGTGATTCCGGGACCCACTTCACGGCCCATGATGTTAAAACTCTCTGTGGTCTCTTGGGTGTTCACAAATCGTTCTCCTGTGTATATTACCCTAAAGGTAACGCTAAAGTGGAGAGAATGAATCGGTCACTGAAGAGTGTTCTTGCCAAAATGCTGCGAGACAACCCTAAAGCCACTTGGTTGTCCTCGCTCCCCGCTGCGTTACTTCACCTTAGGTCCACTGTGAATAACACGACTCATTTCACCCCATTTGAACTTGTGTTTGGCAGGGCCATGCCCGGGTGCCTGCCTAAGTCTAACTCAGCGACCTTGCCTGAAGTTACTAACATCTTCCAGTTCAGACCGTATTTTGAGGCTCTCAATACACTTTTGAAGGAACTAACACCCATTGTGGCGACTGACACCACTGTTTCTGATTACACAGCGGACTTACCATCGAGGGTCTACATTAAAAACCACACCAGGACCTGTTGGAACGCTCCCAGATACTTAGGACCTTTTGAAGTGACTCAAAGGACTGCCACCGCGGTTAAGGTTGAGGGGCGTGACAACTGGTACCACTGGTCACACTTGAAGCCCTGTTCTGAGAAAACAGGCTTACATTGGACTCATACGCATCCCAGACGGTTGACACATCCTGCTGAATATGATAGTGGGTCTAACAGCCCCACTGAAGGGGGTGGGGGACACCAACCCCAACCCAGACGATCACAAAGACATAAAAAAGACTAACAAATATGGACTTAAGGCCTGGGTTTTAAAACCAGGACCTTTAAGGTGTCCATACGGGGTGTGGGGCCTGACACTTGCTCTTTGCTTGCTCATCATACCAACAGTAATAAAAATAGACGATCCACATAGTTGTGAGGGACGGGTCAGAGGACACCCTATCAAAGAATTGAAATTGGCCCTCTACAAGGTATGCAAAGAAGTAGGTAAAACACCTGGAGAAAATCTGGTCATCTACTGCAACAATGCAGGTACAATGTTGGTGAAAATGAGAGAAGCAGTGTCGGACCAACACACCCTAGACTGGATCACCCATTGTACAGAAAAAATGATAAAAACATGGGAAAACAAAGAAGGAACAAATGATGCTGTATTGAAACCTGTGATTTATGATGTATCTAACATGTCTGTTTCCACAGAGGGAGATGGATCTAGGAAGCGACGGTCTTTCGATACGGGGGGTCATAAGCCAGGAGAGAATAAATGGGTAAAATTAGCTAAGCACACGGCCATGATTACCAACTCAACCCCGCCCTGTTGGGTGTGCTCCCTCAGGCCCCATCATGCTGCAGAAGTGCCGTCCACTGTCCCCGTCCCGATTTCGGTAAGGGCCTCGGTTTGTCTATTGTGGCTCTACCATTGGTGGAGGTGGACTGATAGGGTCCTACCGGGGTGCGAGCCATACAAAAAGTATGCTAGTCCCTTACAATGGGTCTGGCCAGGGAATTGGACGACCGGAACCAATGACACCTTGAGGAAGGGGATACGGTTTGCTGGCGTGACACATTTTAGGAAGGAGCTAGTAGCGCCCCTCGGGTTTAAGCGGGAATGTGGGCAGGGGGACAGGTACTTGGGTAAAACATCGTGCTTAGACTACATAGGTGATGGGTTTTCTGTAAGAAACCAAACATGGGCCGAGAGAGTAGTGAAATTCCACAGTGACCTCGTAGAAAAAAGCGAGATAAAACATAGAAGGCATCCGTTTTTCGGACAAACATGGCCGTTGAACCGAACCACTTGGGCTAGGGTAGTGGAAATGACTCCCCTAACCTACTCCGCGGTAGTATCAGTCCCACTGAGAGGGGGATTTCCCACCCCGGTCGGACACATCTGGCTATGCGGCGATAATAGTTATTTGACCCTGCCGCGGGGGTGGTGTGGGACCTGCACTCTGGCTCGTTTGAAGCCCTCATCTATTGTGGTGTCAGATGCACTAATGCAAGACGCCGTACGAGAATATAGACACCATAACCTACATAAGCACGGCATGAGAAAAAGGGACACCCTGCAGGTGGGAGATCGTACCCTCGGTCAATCATACGTACCTTTCTCTGATAACGGCGGACGTAAGCCCCTGTTCGGAGATGGGAAAGGATTTATCGCCACGCTGATCCCTATGATCGGTGTGGCGGCCTCCATGCAGCGTCTAAATGAGGTATGGTGGATCCTGGAGGACCTAACTGAGGTAATAGGCGACATCTTGGACCAAATGGAACGGAGTCCAGAACTTAAGGCAGTGGCTGTTGTGGCTATGCAAAATAGAGTGGCGTTAGACGCGCTGTACGCTGAACAGGGTGGTATGTGCACAGCAGTTGGCCTTGACCACTGCTGTACTTATATTCCCGACGACACTGGCAATTGGACAGCCATTAAAAATAAAGTAAAGGAACTCAAAGACTTCCTCGCGTCTCAAGAAGACCAGGGTCCTCAGTGGACCTGGCTAAATTGGTTGAATTCCGGTTCCTGGATCCATATCCTTCAAAAGGTGGGTATTCTTATAGGTGTAATACTCTTGTTTTGTTGTGTTTTGTTTTGTTGTGTTGTGCCTCTCATTCGCAGCATGGTCTCCAGGGCTCTGGGTTCCACTGGGGGCATCTATACCATGGGTGATGCGTCCCAGGGGGACACGGAGCTCAGGACAAGGGAAACGCAAGAAGGGGGTGGTCCCAGCCTGTACTTGGAAAGAGTACGGCAGGCTTTGAAATATGAATGGAACGACCCCCGACAAGGCTGTGATGGAGAATATTGTGGTGGAGATAATATCTAAACAACACTGTTCGGTGTTGTTGTGCTTGTTGTGTTTTGTGTTGCAGGAATGTTTATTTTTGTGTCAAACAGAGACGGTCCCAGGGGGACGTAAAAGGTGAAATGTACCGTTGACACGGAATAAAAACCAGCCAAGTTCCGCTTGGAAGGATTAGTAAGCGGAAGTTACACATGGGAAGAGAGAGATGATTTTGAAACCACTCAGCGGCTGGTTGAGTATGCCCTACATAAAGTGAACATGTTTTTTTGGTGTTATAATATGTGAAATTGTACTGTGATTTTTGATACAGGCTGTACTTTTGTGAACTTGAAAATATTATGGTTTTGTTGACCTCCTTTTAGAGGTCAGAAAGGGGTCTGAAGAGATAATATTTTTATACGATGTTTTGTTTCTTTGGCTATTTAGCAAACTAACCAAAAGTTTTCATTCAGTGCAGTAAAAGGTGTGGTTTTCCCCAAAAAAGTTCTTTGTTTCAGGGAAGATTGAGACACAGCGACCCCCACCCAGTCCACTGGCCACATGGTCAATAAAGGGTTCAAATTACAAGGGAGACCAAGGTGGAGCTGAATGCACAGCTGTGGGAGCCAATGGGAACGATGAAAACATTACATGTGGTCTTAGACTCATAAATCTTGTAAACAATGGAATGTGTAAAAATACTGTGCTTCCCCAGGAAGAGTCAGTATGCCCATTGGGAACGGCTGCTGACAGACACATTTGATAGGGCACTGGGAAAGACAGAATTCTGTATTAAGATGACATGTTAGGGAATAAAACGTCTAAGTTGAACTCCTTGATTTGTCTTCAATTCCTGGTATGTATTTTTATTAGTTTTACGTAGCGTAGAAATTTGACGGTTCTGAACTCCTTTTTCAGTTTGAATGCGCAGTGTTGTCAATTAAAGGTAATGTTTAAAATAGGGGAAAAGTAAACTCGTCGTAGTGATACTATTTATTGTGTACAAGGACAACACAGGAAAACGGCTGTTTTTCTTCAGAAATAAAACGCAGTGGTAATGACAGAGCAGTCAAAGTAGGTCACTGACTTGCATTTATGTGGCCCTACAGTATTTTATTTATTTTTACCTGCAGTCATTTAGCCTGTTTTTTTTAAACATTGTGCAAAGAAACAGTCATTCATGCGTATAACAACAACAACAACACTTATCTCTCCACCACATTTTAACAATAACGAGAAAGGCGAGTTTTGTGGCTTTTTGCTTACCTAGCTACCTCCTTACGCCGAATTTACACCAGGAGCTATTACTGGACGTTACGTACGCGGCGCGTTATACGCGCGCATTTTCGAAAGCGCAAATTTACACATACGGCGTCAGAGCAGCTAAAGCTACGCTTGTGTTCGGGTGTCTCTTCCCCAAATCACTTGGAATAATTTTGCTTATAAAAATGGGTAAGTAATAACATTTCTCATGTTATATCATACGTTTTGCTAGTCGTACATCGAAATCTGCCAATTTATGAAATGATTAGCATTTTTTTTTTTAGCTTACCTTAGCTTAGCTTGTGCATTTATTTATAGAAACTGTGCCGTGTAGAAGGCGCACCTTGGCCTTTCTTCTTTTGGTAGAAGTAGTGAGGAGACGGGAGAGACAATAGACCAGGCGACTATGGGTGCATCCAATTAACCAGCAGCGTCATCAGCGAGGTGACTTCTACCACCATGTGGCCGAGCTGAGGCTTGACTGCCAAAGACACCACCAATATGCGTGTTGTGAACTTCGACAAATCAACAGAAAACTTATTTTGACAGGGTGTCGGAAGTTTACTTTGAAAGATTGTGCCATTATCCCGTCTAAAATTACGGAGTTTGCCGCGTATACGCGTCAAAATTAGAACTCCATTCTAATTTAGGCGCAGCCTCGCGTCAATACGCCCGTCCGACGCGCGTATAACTCTGCTAGTGTAAATATCATGATAGGTTAGAATGGACAAAAGTGACGCGCGTCTGCTGCGCTACAACGCTTACGCGCTGTAATTCCTCTGGTGTAAATTCGGCGTTAGTGATGCCCGGGTGTCGGCTGAGATGGTCCAACAACGAAGTTGAAGTATATCTAAGCACTGCAATGCAATACTTGCATTTTGATCCGTCATTCTCGGTTGTAAAGCGCTCCTACGCTGTGCTGTTTATGGCCCGGTTCATATTGAAAAGTTAAACTAGCTAGCCATGCTCGATGGCGGCTTCTCGTGAACAAATGTTTGCGCTCTGGCCATTAACCCCTTAACTGCCGTCTCCCCTGATCAGGGGGCTAGGGTTAGTTATCCCTAATCAGGATATAATTAGGGTTAAGAACGGCAAATGTAACGTAAGTTGTGTTTCACTCACACAGATCTCACACATATTTTTAGCAACTAGAAGGTCTTGGCTTTCAAATGAGGTATCACGCTGGCATATAGACTGTAAGCTCTCCAGTCAATACGCTTTGAGACTTGGATGTAAATAATTGTTAACCCTAACCCTAGGGTGGCAGTTAAGTGGTTAATCGGTTAACCATGGACACCCCTACTCCCAGTGTCTCCCATTAATTTCTCACAGATTCATCATGTTCTCCGTCATTGTGGTCAAAGCATCAAATCAATGTCAACTGTCAAACTGATCATTATTTCTAACTAATTTGCCTGCGTGATTTCCTGCATCTCTTCGCTGAAATGCAGTTGTGTTGCACTAAATTCTTCTGAAACAGTTCTTTTCAAGCCTGGCCAGCCTCTCCTACCCTCTGTTCACGAGCCAGATCCTTTTAACAGCCAGTCATTTCTCCAATATGTTTTTCATCGATGCAAATTTGTAATGCCTCATTAAAACACGGAAGATGGCGTTTGCATCTCCGTCGCCGTCCGTGACACAGGTGACAGGGGGACGGACCGTCATTCCGACACACCACCATTCCGACACCCCGCTATCCCGACACCCCGCCATCCCGACACACCGTCATTACGACACCCCGCCAATCCGACACTTTTTGGTACCGCTATTCCGACAATCATTTTGAGCGTGTCTGTTTGCCTTCTGTCAACGCCACCTTCCCTGTTCATCCCCGCTGTCGGCCCAGGGGTGCAGAGGCTCGTGAGATGGTTTTGGGCAAAGGCAGTGACAGGTGCAGCTAGTCTGTATTTTACAACAAAGCGCTGAAGTCCGCGGTTAATACGCCGCGCACTGTTGGACGTTTTCCACTCAGACACTGGAGCTGTCGCTCAAGGCTTTAAGACAAGCGCACGCGCCGCTCACAGCGCTGACCGAGCCACGCGCTCCCCTTCGTTCAAAACACTGTCCGAAAGCAAGTCCTTCTCCACAAAGCAGCGCGCACGGGTGTGCGTATTTGGGGGGGTGCAGGCGCACCAGTTCAACCCTAAACTAAGTCATATGCTCCTGTCACTGTGTGACACGGGCAAACACTGACTCTATCAAGACAAACAATAGCAATAAACACACGCGCTTTATGTCACATGAGTCTGTGCAACAGCGGCACATTCAGCCAGACTTTACTCCACAGAATAAGCATAAAAACACTCACTGTGCACTCCATCATCTGTCGTAGAACTCTTCACCTCTTTATCCACGACTCTCACTCGTCTGGTCCATCATTAGCTCCATTTGGCAAAACGTATTTTTCGTAATCCACAACAACAGGTCTGTCTCCACCTGCTGCACATGTCAACAGTTGTAAATAAGCCTTAAGCCAAGGCCGCGTGGGAGATGCGCACTTCTCACTCTCCCTTTTTTTGTCCACAAACGCGCGGAAATTCGGGACAAATAATTATATAACAGTGACTGAATGGAATTAAGAAGAGCGTTTTTAAATAAGTAAACCGTGTTTGTGCCACTGTTTCATCATTGCAGTTATGAGAACGATGCGAAAGACAAGTAGAAAAAAAAAAAAAAAAAACACGTACCAACGATCAGGGGAGACGCACAGGCATTGTCTCTTCATTCATCAGGCAAAACGTAAAACAATAATAATTGTTGATAATTATCTTGTGTGTCGGAATAGCGGCACGTTTCATAAAAGATAAAGGTGTCACCACTCCGACAAAGGGTGAAAAAAATTGTCGGAGTGGCGGGACGTTTGATAATAAATGGAAACACCGCAATTCCGACAATTAGAACTCAATGTCGGATTAGCGGGGTGTCGGAATGGCGGGGTGTAACCAGGTGACAGAAGGTCGAGTGGGTTGTCTAAAGACCAAGAGGTTGGCTGTTTGAGTGAGTGGTTGGTGGTTGGTGTCGAAGGTCTCACTGTAATGGCAAAATTAGGGTTGTATCCTGCCATTTTAGCTCCCTTTGCTTTAACTTAAGCTTGACATGTGCTTCAAGAGGTTGAGTAATGAAAAGAATGTACAAATATGGTTAATTTTGGTTTACTGAGGGTGTTGGAGATCATATCCTTTGCACATAATCCACAATTCCACTGGTTTCCACTGTAACAAGAGGCACAGGACAGGTCTTATAAGATTTTTAGAAATCACATGGCACGACGTGGGGATGATAAAATCGTGAGCTGCACTCGTCTCCACTTTGGGATTGTTCAAAGAGACAATCGTGATCAGAAGGCGTGTGTTTAGCTGAGGTGAGCACCACATGCTAGCTGTGTTTATTTCCTCGGAAAAGTGCAGGGAAATTCCTGTAAAATGTAGAGTCAGACCCGCTCATCCCCTCTGTTGCTCGTGACTCTGGTGTGTGCGTATGTATTGACGGGACACTGACAGTGATCCTCTCTGCAGCGTGAGGATCGCTCACTCTATGACTAGCCTTCCAAAATATCAGACACTGCCTGATGTCGGTCGTAGTTTGTCTTTGGTCGTACAACGGTTCTATTTTAAATCTGTGTCCCTGTTTCACTGTACGACCTAAGACCTGTGCAGTGTCCACCCGCCATTAATCCTAGGTAGCTTCCACTTCCACTAATCCACAGCAACCCCACCTGTGTATATTAAACACCTGGCTCCAAGCTCAGGACACCACAAACCAACACATCTAAAATTATACTTTCCACCAAAATACATTAAACTTAATGAATAATTTCATCATATATGTAAAACTGGTACAACTGTCGCCACAGCTGCCCTGAGGTAGTCAGAAGAAAACAAAGGCTTCTGATCTGTACCATCAACCCCTCTGATCCCAAGCATAATTGTTTACACACAGATAATGCAGGTTATATTTTTACTACAAAATGGAGTGGTATCCAGACTCTTTACTGTCTTGTTGTGGAACTTCATGCCATTTGTTTGTGATAATGCTTCTGTACCACTGTGTTGTCATTTATAACTAGCCTTTCATAACAACGGCTTGGTTCCCAGATCTTGGCAGAAGTCTGAGGAAACGCGTGCATGCGCCGAGTGCTAAAAACCTGGTGATGATGAAGGCCATTGGAAAAAGGATAAGTGATTCAGTGGGACGATCAATAAAGGAAGATCCATGCCTCCTAGCCGACTCAATCACACCCCCCCACGGGCTCTCGGCAACATTAGGAGGGAAGGATGGACGTGTGGAGGTGGGCACAGAGAGAGAGAGCTTAAAAAGTCTTGATTAGCTCAGCAGACGGGAAAAAGTGGATCTTTTGTGGAAGCTCTCTGGCATTTCATCCCCTAAGCGCTGTGCCAATAAAGCTCATTGTGCTCAAATGAATTATAATAAATTGAAGTGGGCTGAGAGGAATTGATACACACAGTGACTCCATTGGTCTGGGCCTTTTATGTTGATTTGATCATGGGGTTATTTTTAGAGCTCGCACACATGTCGACTTGAAAAGATTGTGGGCCAAATCCAGTCTCATCCAACTTTTCCGTTAACATACAAAATGGCTTTGTTATCACATGACTTCCTCAAAATGAAGTAGCAAAAATTGTCTTGGAGTTTGCAAAGGGAACCTACTCCAGACGAACTAGACGAACCGAGGTCAAAGATCCAAAGACAGGTCTCTGGACTGTGCTTGCCCATTGTTTATGTTTGTCTGAGCTGCCTTGAAGTAAGGGGAAAATGCAGTTAACAAATTATAGAGTCAAAGTATTAAAACAGCCACCAAAAACAAGTATAGTATACTCCAATGTAGCGACATTTCAAAGCATATTCTCCACCTTTTATGCAAAAACAATTGATGAAGATCAGTGCCCTATACCCTCCAGTCAGGACATTTACTCTACTCCTCTCACCCACAAAACCATGAACATTAATGCATTGCACAGATTTACTCTTCCACATAAGTGATCAATAAAGGTTAATATAATTGTGAGCTCATAGACATAAATCCGAAGACTTTGTTTCTCAATCCTGTTGGGGAAAGGAGATTCTGGATACTGTTAGAGGTTGTAAAAAATAAAACCTCTACAGATTATTTCAACATGGATATGAAGACCGTAAAAAGTGTAATTGAATGTATCTCTAAGCCGTTAACATACATCCAGTGTTGCCACAGATTACTTGAAAAAGTAATCCGATACGGATTACTGATTACTCCAATAAAAAGTAACTTAGTTACTTTACTGATTACTTGATTTTCAAAGTAACTAAGTTACATTATAAGTTACTTTACAAGTTACATTAACCATATTTTCGATTTCTGCACCAATGGCATCATATGTGTGTCTACCGCGAATTCTTTTACATGCTAACCCTGCCTTGTTGCGCTCTAATGTGGACCTACTGATCCAGTGGATTGTTACTCCCATGTAGTTTATGCTGTTAGCAGTCCAAATATCCGCGGTAGTTGACACAAAGTCGACATCACTCAGCGCGGCCTTCAGGTTTCTTTCCATCTCTGCGTACTCCTTCTCCAGGTAAGACGAAAAACACGTTCTGTGTGGAAGCTCGGCATCGATGGCAGCGGGGATTTTGTTTATTATGGCACGAAACGAGGGCGAGTCAACCGTGTTTAAGGGCAGCATTTCCTCTACAATAAACTGACTGACCAACTTCTTCAGCTCTCCCCCACTTACTGCACTGAAGTCCAGTTTTTGTTGTTTGCGTGGTGGGGGACCTCCTGCCATAGCCTTCAGCGCTGCCGTGTGGTTCTCCTTTAGTTTGACAGTACCGTGCTGCGAGTCCAAATGTTTCTTCAAATTTGAAGCGAGAAAACGCACACTTTTCTCCTTCCTCCATTGTTGTTTATGTTTGTGCCGTGATCCACACTTGTCGCGCACACGCTTCGTCACTCTTTGCGACGCAAGAAGATAGCGATATATGTTTTCACTAATGACAAAATAGTAACGCGCAGAGATTTGGAGAAGTAACTTTAATCTGACTACTGGTTTGGAAATAGTAACGCGTT
The DNA here is from genome assembly GCA_021464625.1 of Proterorhinus semilunaris. NCBI lineage: Eukaryota > Metazoa > Chordata > Actinopteri > Gobiiformes > Gobiidae > Proterorhinus > Proterorhinus semilunaris. Next base: position 23,205,929 of record CM038359.1, read on the forward strand.
AGATTAGTCGTTACTGAAAAAAGTAGTCAGATTAGAGTAACGCGCTACTAAGTAGCGCGTTACCGACATCACTGCATACATCTGTAACTTATCGTTGCAAAAGTGATCCCTCTCTTCAAGGCAGGAGATAAACATCTATTTACAAACTACAGGCCGGTTTCCCTTTTACCACAATTCTCAATAATATTAGAGAAGGTTTTCAATTCTAAACATGACAACTTTATTGAAAGATATAATTTGCTCTCTGAAAATCAGTTTGGTTTTAGGAATAATCACTCAACTTCGCACGCGCTCTTAGATAGTATTGAAGAAATAACTAATGCTGTAGATGACAAGAAATATGCAATAGGGTTATTTATTGACCTGAGCAAAGCTTTCAACACAATAAATTATGACATATTAATTAATAAATTAGAACATTATGGGATTAGGGGGGTAGCTCTACGGTGGGTTACCAGTTATTTAAAAAATAGAAAACAATGCGTAAAAATCGGTAATTACCAGTCTAGCTGGAAATTGTGTGTGGTTTACCTCAAGGTTCCATTTTGGGTCCAAAATTGTTTAATATGTATATAAATGACATTTGTAAAACATCTCAAATACTTAAATTTATCTTGTTTGCAGACGATACAAATATATTTGCATCAGGAGACGATTTACAACAACTGTGTCAAATTGTCAACTTGGAACTTTAAAGTGTCAATAAGTGGTTCAAACAAAATAAACTATCTTTCAATCTAAGTAAAAGCAAAACGATGATGTTTGGCAACTGTAATTCCAATGCTCAGGAAGCAATTCAGATAGAGGGCGTTGTCATAGAGTGGGTGCATGAAATCAAATTCCTTGGAGTTATTATAGATGATAGAATTTCTTGGAAATCTCACATTAAATATATACCTACTAAAATATCAAGAAGCATTTCAGTTATTACGAAAGTAAAGTATATTTTAAACATGGTTTGGGGTTGTACTTGTACTTTGGACCACACAAATTCATTATTTTTAAAATCATGAAGTTTTGTGACATTGTTGAGGTCAAAACAGTACGGATCTTATACAAAGCAAGATACAAATTGTTACCAAGCCAAATACAATAAGGTTCCAAGAACGTACTGGTCGTTATGAATTATGTGATTAATTAAACTTCAGAACATAGCACAACTTTAAAAAGTTTTAGTCCGACAGTTAATGGGGTACAATTGTGGAATAAATTGGAGATGGAGATGAAACGAGGTTCAAACATAAACCTGTTCAAATATAAATTCAAACAAAAGATTTTTGCTAAGTATAGAGAAGAAGAAATGAGTTGCCACTAGGGGGCGCAATAGGATCAAATAGCTTTTTATTAATTAAGGATGGAATTAATTGTTGCTCATTTGTTCCTTTGTTGTTCCACTATGTTCTTGTGAAATTATGATTTTATTTGTATTGATTTTGGGGGTGGGCACTTATAAGCTCTTGCTTCGGCCAACTCTATTTGAGCGGAGTGTTTGCTGCTCAAATAAACAAATAAACTAAACTAACTTGTTGATGTACTGCCAGAGTTTGCTGTCCGTTTTTTGTTTTGTTTTTTTCTGTAGTTTTTTCCACAAATTGCTGTGGCAAATATAAGTTGGAATGTACTCAGCTACAAGAAAACAAATCGTACTCCAGCTTTGACCTAGTGAAAATGACACATATGGAGCGGCGTGCTAATGCTCTTTGCTCACTCCCTGTGAGTACACATGAAGTCCATCAGATGCATCTCATGTGTAGTGTCTCCAAATGTTAATTCCTTTTAAATCCATGTTATCGTATTGCCATCTGTTTATTAGTCTGTTAACAAAATGCACATGCTTTGGGTTTGAGCCATTTTCACAAAAAGCCGGATCTTCAATAGACCCACATTTCCTGTTCTGACTGTAAAACCGATGGGTTGCGTTCATGTGTGCATATACTATACTCTAAATTGAAGTGGGGGCAGGTTATAATCCTGGCCTTTGGCTGAGATTCAGAGTTTTTCACGGTCTATGATAAATATCTGTGCTGGCATCACAACATTGACAGAAACATTTTTAAAATAATTGTTTTCACTGCAATATTTAAACATTTTGACGATACAAATAATCATAATATTGTACAGAAACGTTTTAACTGCACACATCATCTGTTAAACATTTACAAACCAGTCGCATAGTTAATTGTTTGTAATGGCTAAGATTGTGAGTTGTGTTGCTCAACATATTATGTTTAAACCTAAAAAGGGGAACTATGTTGCAAGGCCTAATAATATTACCACGCCTTGCAATATAGTTCCCCTTTTTATCCGCTTCGAAAATCGACATGTTTAATTTTGTGTGACTTGGATCATGTAAAGGCTCATGTTACCATATTTAAATAGAGAAAACATGGAAGAACTTGGTTGCTTCTAACTTCACCTCCGTTTGGCCCCATAGAGGAGAGGCTATATATTATGCTAACACCGCCTGTGCTCTGTTCACGTGACTGAGGACACGCGTACAGACCAGACGGGAACGCATCAACTCGTCTAGGCTAAGGTTAGAACATATCTCAGTATTTAAAAACGGTGGCCTGTTCCTTTTAAAGGGACTAGATGCAAGTTGGTCATTTCTATACTCACTACTGCCACCTCAGGTCTTAGGCGTAACTGCAGTGTCTTAACACCTTTTTGAGTGACAGTGCAGGATTTTAGAGGCAGTTGTGGTGGACAGGTCTGGGCTCATTCTACACATTAGGACATGGCTGGAGCAGGTAGGGAGGGAAATACTTAATTTTAACATTTTTAAACTCCGTATAGCCCCTTTAATTGGGGATGAAGATCCATTTGAAATGAAAACGAATGCCAGTTTGTTTAGTGGCGATCTCGCAATCCATTTTCTCATCAATATTTGCTCTTTATACTCTTAGAAATGTGTTATACAATGTTATCATTTTACGAAATTCACGTACCGGCTACAAAATGAGCTGCGCAAATTTGGATGACAGATTTTTCCCATCGAAATTCTAATTATGCAATCCCTTTTTTTAGATAATTGTTCCGTTTGCTCTCCCTTATTTTGCACAACTCAACGGTAATGCTGCAAAGTGGTTTCTCTGTCTGATCTATCGTGACAGCCGTGGACGCGACAGTAACTCACCACGTTGCTGTTTCAAAATTCGCGGTCCTGTTTGTTTCGATGAGTACATGTGCGAGTATCGCCATCATGTCCGACTTCAGGAAAGTGACGTCACGGGAAAACACACTATAGGTTCCATTTTTCCGGACTTTCCTGCAGAAAGAGATTGTGAGCCCTCGTTTGGACATTTCTGGTTGCATAACGATAAATAACAGACAGATACTGGCCCTGATCCTTTTCCTAACCTTAACCATTCTTGACTGACCTTTAGCTACACTCAAGGATGATGCATTAATCAACAACGCATGACATCATAAATGGTGAGGAACACTTTTACAGATGCTTGATAGCGTTCAGTTGTTATAGTGAAACCAATTTCTTCAGTGAGTCTCATGTATGCACTACAGGCACCTTCTTCCTGTTGGGATTTGTGCCATTATCTTTCCATGATCAAAAACCACAACCCAAAATAAGTGCGCACCTCTTGTCTCCCTGTTCTAACGGTTGGATGTGTGATTAATTCCCACAGAAGAAGGACTGCTAATCGACTTAACCGTCCCCTTTCTTTCTGCCAGTGTGGATTTCAGCAGTGACCTCTGCGCCAATGCATGCAAGTCAACCCCGCTGCACCCGTCGTCCTTGTATGACCATCACACTAATGGCCCCCTCGGATGGCAGTGCCTACACGCGCCCGCACACCGCGCTCCCTTCCGCCTCTCGCAGTTTTTTTTTGTTCTTGAATAATGTATCAATTTTTATACGGAAAAAGCCAATGTTTGCATTTCTTGGTTGACGCTTGCCTCCCCTTTCTCTCTCTCCCTCTCTCCCTCTCTCTTTGGATGCGACTCCTCTCTTCTGAAAATAGAGTGCAGAAGAAGGCTGTTGCTATGGTGATACATCCACTAGCGTTGCCCGGGACATTTTTAGCCACACGACGCGCGCTGAGGGGATTTAGCTCGCCCGTAACTTTCTGTAATTTCCATTCTAATTATATCAAGTCCTGGCTCCGTCCCGGTGCCACCGCGTGGGGTTAAGACGGCGGCGCGTGGCGGGCCGAGGGTGCCAGCCGCTGCCCTCAGCTCAGGTAGCCGGGTTAATATTTTTGGAATATAGGCCGCACACACGCACACGTCAAGGACAGGAAGGGGCTGCTTGGGTAGAAACAGTCACGCTGCGTCACCACTGAGCATTACTCACGCGTTTGAGTCACTTTGCTGAATTTCACTTTGCTCCATTTTTTTTTTTTGCTGAGTCCGTTTGAATAAAATGAAATAAAAATTGACTAGTTATGTACAGGGACCCAAAGAACTAGCTGCATTGGTCAAAATTACTTCCACGTCTATCAGGTGAGAAACTGCAAGTGAAAAGGGGGAAGAAAAAATCTATTTGAAACTTTTCCTGTAGATTATTGAAATAAGGGGAAACATTTATTGCAGGTTTTTTCCTCAAATAAGACATACTACTACTCTAATACTTAATGTGATACTACAATATAAATAAAAGTAAATACATTTTTGACAATGCTGAGCCTCCCTCGGGAGGTGTTCCAGGCATGTCCCACTGGGAGGAGGCCTTGTGGATGGACACGCTGGTGGGACTATGTCTCCGAGCTGGCCTGGTGTCGCCTCGGGGTCCCCCCAGAACAGCTGGAGGAGGTGTGCGTGGATCAGGAAGTCTGGGCATCTCTGCTGAGACTGCTGCCCCCGCGACCCGGCCCCGGATAAAGCGGAAGAAAATGGATGGATGGATGGACAATGCTGAGGCGATGACTGCAGAGCAAACCACGTTGGAATAACATTGAATTCATGTTCAAACATTGCATTTAGGGCCAATATTGTGTTCTTAAATATTTTGAATCAAATACAAACAAACATTTGCTGTAAGTGGCTCACCTCTCCTGAGAGGGAGATTTAAATCAGTTAGGTCCTCATCCAAAATCCATTCTTTGATTACCCACTACAAAATATATATATATATATTCTTTTGTTTTTATTGCTGGAAACGGTACAGTCCAAAATGAATTTAAAATCCAATTTACACAGAATGTCTGCGGTCACATTAAATGATCTTAAATGCACTGCACTCAATGTCTTATCGAGCTCTTCACAGTGGAATCCAACATAAACAATTAACATTAACATTTTATAATTGTTGTAAAATTGCACTTTGGGTCAATTTGTATTCAATTTACTCGGATACTGTCGGGAGTAATTGATTGACCATGAACTAATTCCTTCTATACAACCAGCAGTGACGACTTGCTTTTACTTAATTTGGCTGAGCTGATCAGCAAAATCACAAATAAGACTCTCGGGTCCCAAGGAGTGCTCCCAGTGCCTGCACCCCATTTTGAGAACCTCTGCTCTGACTTGATATTGCGTCTGTCCCGCCACATGGGGTAGAGCGGTGGAGAGCGCACTGGGTCTCGCTGCTCCGTGGTCCATGTTATTCAATGCTACTGCATAATATCAGCGTTCAAACCGAAAGGACGGGGACTAGCGGCAGCGCGCGTGAACTGAAGAGTGCTGGAGCGGAAAGAATCGCGTTACCGTGGCGATCTACATTACACACACACACACACACTTACGCGGTGGGTTCATGTGTCTTGAGGGGACATTTGATTTATTTACTACTGTACAGTGAGACATTCGCCAAACCTTAACCCGACTAGAGCTAATCGTAAACATGCTGTTCCCTCATGAACATCTACCTGGAGTTGTGTTTCGATTCACGGATCAAGTTGAAGAATTCTTTTCTTATGCCGTCTCCTTGTCAAAGAGTTGGAAATGCTCTCTTCCACTCGCTGACGTCATGAAGGAGTACCCTCATCATTTTTATTAACAGTGTCTACGAATTCAAGCCCATTCTAAAGCTCTGTAATGTAATATTTAATTGATGAATCGTAAAATACCATCAAAATTGGTTGGTGAAAATGTCAGGTTATGTTAAAATAAATACTTGCTTGGCCAAAAGAAAAGTTGCCACCTGGATTTTGCTAAGTTAGTCAGGGGTCAATTCAGAAACACTATTTGCCCAAATAATGAGATCAGCTGACTACATGGACATCCTGAAGGACCAGGTTATTCCATCAAGGGGTTGATCTTAACCCCATTGAGAATCTTTGGGGTGTGCTGGAGAAGGCTTTACGCAGAGGTCACTCTCACCCATCATCTACGTATATCATGATCTTTGTGAAAATGTAATGCAACACTGTAACTTTTGACATTGCAAAAGCTTACTGAAACAATGCCCCAGTGAATATATGAGCTGTAATCAAAGCGAAATGCAGTCCAGCCGATTATGACTTTGGTCAGGCAGTGTAAATAAATAAAGCGTAATAAGATGACTTTTTAGCCGGACCACATCCCTGCCCTGAAACATGTGGCTGACGCCGTAAACCTCACAGGGGCCGAGTGTGTGGACAGGTCTGAGTCCCCACACGACTCTGTAGACACGTGCGCACACACACTCTCGCGTAATAGAAGTCCTCTCTCTGGTCCGACGCATCACATGACACAGAGCGGCTCAGATTAGGGCGAGCTGCGGCTGGACTGCAGCGCCAGCAGGGGGCCGGTAAGCACTCATCACACACCATATACAAATACAAAGGACACAATGACTTCATGCTTTCCATTGCACTTCTAGGAGAATAGTCCTGATATCATGCATTACACACTGTACAGAATATTGCTAACTTAGTCATATAGTCATCCAGATTTACACACTTTTTGCTAACACAGCCTAAAACGAAAACGCATCGTAACTTAAAATGTGCAAGAGTTCAATTTTAGCCATGTTTTTTTTTTTTTTTCTAAATTAATTCAATTTTAGCCTTGTTTTAATTCTGGTTTTGGTATTTTTTTAAGTCTTGTTTTGACACAATTTGATGAAAAAACGTAATGCTAACAATATGTGTGTGAATTTAATAAAGCGCACAGTGTTTTTTTATATATATATATTTAAAAAAAAAATTACTATTTATTTTCAGTCATCATATATATTTTTTTTTACAGTAAACAGAATTTCAAAAAATAGTAAAAAAAACAAAAGAAGAAGTACATTACATACGGATTCAGTGACATGCAGGAAATGATGTCGCTTTCTTTGGTGAATAAACTTGACTCGTGCCACTGTTTGTCAGCCTAATATCTGCATAACCCACAACATTGACGGAAAAATATAGCGGTATGAATCTGAATTCACTCGCGGCAACAAAAAAAGCGCGTCCAATAGTTCCTGAAAAGTTCCCACGCTTCTGATTGAAATGAAGAGAGACAGAGTTATTAGGGACTTGGAAGCGTCCGGCTCCAACTGTGATACACAGAGCCGTGTTCCAGGATGCTGTGCCCACCATTTGTAAATTATAAAACAGACACCTGCTCGAACCAGACAATTCACTGCGACAAATAAAAACATTCAGAGTAAAACTTATTTCATGAGTCAGATGACAGAAATAGCCCTGAGCAGAAATACAACGTCGGCAACTCGTGAGAATGGGATCCTGCGCGCGCCTCTAACAAACAGTTCGGACAGATCTCATTTGTGGAAACGGCCAATATTCTTTATTATTATTTTATTCATGAATTGAATGCTTTGTACATGTAATTGCACAACAATCAAACACAATAAACAGCATGACAGCAGAGTTGTGGCCTGATTTCTGTAGTAGATTTTAAAGTAGTCATATCAAACATGATTGAGGCTTTTAAACCTGCTTTATTATGCACCTCAGCATTGACATTTCACATGTTATAACTTTGATTAAACTCGGTGTTGGTTGTAGCTTCCTCTGCAGGCAGTAGTGGGATTACACTATTCATTCACTCTGTACTTGGTTGCCCTGGGGTAGACTGACGGAAGCGAGGCAACCAGTCTGTGCCATCGGCCCCTCCGACCACCAACCACTCACTCGCTCACTGCATTCGTTAGGCTTCCTGGTTTTACCAAACGGTCTCCCATCCAAGTACCGACCAGGCCCTTCCCTGCTTAGCTTCCCAGGTCTGACGGGATTGGGCAGAGCAAAGGCGGTATGGCCACTTTAGAATGATAGGCCACTTCTGGGTTCTGTCTACAACAAAATCCAGGAAGTGCAGAACTCAAAACTGTTAAAATGAAGATATTACACCAGATATGTTATTAATAAGACAAAAATGACAAAGTCAATCCTTGAATTATCACAATTTCTGCTCATTTTGAGTAGATTTGGACTATCTTATCGCCAATGGAACAAGAAATACATTTTATTTTCCACATCCCTTTGACTTTTTGTCTCATATCAAGGGTTTTTGTCATATTAAACAAGTAATAGTAAAGTACATTTCTCTTACTTTAAGCGAATCAATGATTGTTCCATTGACAGTCATTTCAAGACAGTCTAAACCTATTCAGCATTTCAACACATTTCAAGCCATTTATCTAAGATAAGATGGCATTTTCCCCCCAGATGGTTAAATGCTCCAAAAAAGACAATAACACACGTCCCCTCAGACATAATTATTAGGATGGATCCTTAACATTATTTTAATATAGAGATATACTGATATCATGAGCTCTTTAAAACGAACAAATCCCGAAGAATTCAGCCCCCTCTAAAGAGCCGCAAATCCCATCACTATCATGTGACCATTTTGATCCTTTTGCCACGGCCGAGCCAGGACTCGTGCAAGGTGTGTTAAAAAACGTCTCCAAAGTGAGAGATTATTCAAAAAAATGAGTGTGTTGCCTTTAAATAATTCATGCACTTCAAAGACCTTCTTCATTGGACCTCATGAATAAACCAAAACACGGGTCAAGCTGCGTGTTCCCCTGCCAGTTTACAACGCGCAACCTGGGGGAAATGCTCAAAGTTATTAAAATCCCGAAACACACGCGCCAAAATAAAAACACATAAGAGTGGAGATCGGAGGCGCGAGAAATAGGCCAACTCAGACAGTCAGCTCTTACAGGAGTTGACAGAACGAGTTGTTGAGCAGTCAGGGGATGTTAGACGACGCGCACTTTAATGTTTTAAGAGAGTGGTTACAGGGAAGAGCTACTCCGCGGAATCAGACAGAAATCTACATGTTGTTACTTAGATGTGTTTCGAAATTAAAAGTCAAGTGTTCAGGGATTAACGAAATTATGAGTAGCAGAGGGATTATAGGACGTTTATGAATCTCGTGGAGTAGGTCGTCTCATGACTATCGCTGTGTCCTTTGGCAAGACGCTTAAGGCTGATGGTGCAAAATTGGCAGACTCGCTTCCATTAGTCTGCCCTAGAGCATCATGACTACAGCGTACAGGGCTTTAAGGAGCTTGTCAACTCTTGTACTGTAAAGCGCAATACAAGTGAAAGACATATCAGTGTCTGTAGAGGTTGTGCACGTGCAGGTGATGCAACAGCATTGACCTCCTAGAGTGAAGCTTTATGGTAATTACTACTTACTTGTTACTGTTTTAGTTTAACTTTCAAGGTTCCATTTAGTCGGGCACTTGGGTTAAAGATGTTGAGTTATTTTAGGGTGTCCTCAGTTCTATAAGGAACCGCATATCAGTCAATCCGTGGCCATTTCTTTAAAGATGAAAAGTGTCAAGGAGCTCAGGGTCGGACTTTCTCTTTTGTTCATCTGGGCTGTAGTTTACCACTCTACAGTCAGAGCGAGAGAGTTGGTTGTCTGAGGGGATTACAGGTCAGGTCCAAAGATCGGATCCAAGGTTCGGGTCCGGACCAGGTGGTGCGTGGGTCCGGATCCGGAGGTCCATCGTTTTGTGACCTCTGTCTTAGGGCGACAGAGGGCGTGATCTCTGGAGAAAGGTGTCCCAGGTGTGTGCCAGGAGAAAGGCTCCGATTGATAGTGTCTGTAATTCAAGCGCTGGACAAAGGAAGCCATCGAAATTAAGAAACGGATAAGTGACACTTGCGCAGACCGATGATACTTCTGAGGACGGCTTGAGGAGTATCACCGGCTGAAACATGTAAAGGTAAAATAATTCAACATCTCTGACGCTAGTGTCTGACTAGTTATGGAATTATGGAATTATGGAAGTGTTCAGTCTTTATACTTTTACGATGTGTGTCTGTGTGTCTACATAATAACATGAATAAATATTTCAAAGTTAATCGTGTTTAATTTTGTGGAATTTATTACAATTTTTTATAACAAAGGCAGTTAAGTCATATTGTTCTGTGTTTACTCCTCCTGGAACCGCCCCCTTAACGTGGAGGGGTTTGAGCACCCGAATGATCCTGGGAGCTCTGTTGTCGGGGGCTTCGTGCCCCTGGTAGGGTCTCCCATGGCAAACAGGTCCTAGGTGACGGGTCAGACAAAGAGCGGTTCAGAAGCCCCTTATGAGAGACCAACAGGCCCGGTTAGAATCGTGAGGCCGTCCTTCTGTGGACCCACCACCTGCAGGAGGAGCCATAGGGGCTGGTGCCATGTGATTTGGGCAACTCCAACTGCTGACCCCACGACCCGGCAAAAGAAAAGTGGAAGAAAATGGATGGATGGATGTTCTGTGTTTAGTAACATCATAACAGGTTAAAGCTGTTCCATTAAGCACTAGCATATTATCGACTTGTGTAACACACTGTAGCAGGAGGACACTTGAAACTCTGTGTACTCTGCCCCATGTCCCCGAGACCTCTACACATGTAGCATTAGCCCGGCTGATGTAGCGCTGTTTCTTTGACCACGACGCCTTGTATTTCCCGGTGTCATTTTACGGCCCATTAGCGCTGTTCGTGTTCATTGAAGACGACTGGCCTTCAGCAGATGTGGCACCAACAACTAATTACAACTTTTAGCAGCCAACGCCCCCAACGCTCACTCACTGTCAGCGCTCCAGAAGACACAAACAGAACGTGCTCACCGGAGTCCCGCAGTGGATTAGGCTCGGCTGAACGCACAGTTAAAACCAGCCACGAGATACGTTACACTCTGAGACCTTTGCTGCTAATCCACCTGCAGTTTACCTTGTAGACATAATACGGCTGAGTGTTAGCGCTCTTGCCTCACATCAAGAAGGTCCCAGAGTCGATTCCCTGACTACATGCACCTTTCCGTGTGGAGTTTAGTTGTTCCCCTTGTGTCTGTGGGGGTTTCCAGGTGCTCCCGTTTCCACTATGAACCCGAAAACCGGTGTATTACAATTTACACCGGTGTACAAAACTTACACCAGTGTAACCGTGCACGATGTGATATGGCCCAGCCCTAATGAGCAAAGAGCAGGAGCACCAACCTATTTTTTTACCCTACTTTTACGAAACGCAATGGCAGAGAGCGACTGCTGGAAATAAAGGTGCCTGACCTTTTTAAGTTCAACAAGTGTCCTCACTAGAAAGCGCTTCCATATTTCCTGACCACATTTAGAACCAGTGTTATGGATCAGGCCCTTTTAATTATTCATCAGTAAAGCCTTTTCCCGCCACACTCCATCCGAGTGTGACCGAATGGCATTTCCGCAGTACTCATGAGACCAGGTTAATGTTGAATATGTTTAAAGTCAGCGTCTAAAGATCTATCCCTTCATTCTTCTTTCAGTCTCAGTATTTTATATTTTGGAAGTAACTTTGTGTTACAAGGAAGGACAAGCTTTACTTTCTCATCCACATTGAGAAATAGTTGTGTTCTTATGAGCCGTTGATGCTGTTGAGGACAGCTTTTGAGGTTCTTCACAGGCTGTACTTTGGCCAATCTCAATAAATGTCATCGGACTTTATAATCGTCAGGTTTACAGCCATTTATTTGGCAGAAAAAGCTCAAAGTTTTGGAGTTTTGGATGAGACAAGGGCAGATTTTTGTGGTTAATGACACTGGAGGGAAACATTTGTTATTGTTAGTGCTGAGGTTTGTATTCGCCTTATACCGGGAGTTTGCCATTGTGCCCGCCCCGTCACTTGCATTAGTTAACATAGGACTGGAGAAGTCAACAGAAAAAACTGCGGTTTTGACACAAAGCCGTTTTTAGGCCGCAAAGAGAAACAGTGCAGTGTGGACTCGTTGGTGCAAATGGACATTGGACATTTTACACAAATCAATCTACTGCTCACGCTCTACCGGAAGTATCAATACGATGGATGTGCCGATCCGTGGGCAGGGTGGAATAAAACATACTGTATGTCTCAGTTCATAAATCAGCTACATGTGTTTGTTTTCTTCATGAAAAAACAAAATCAATGTCAATTAATATTTCTGCCATATTGTCCAGCCCTAAGACTGTCCAAAGGCGCCTCTAATCAACACAAATAAAATTGTCTTAAAACATAATGTATTAAAATTAACGTTCGCAAACAGAAAAATGGATGTCGAGAAAAAAATGCTGGCCCTCAGGCAAGTGTTAATTGATGACCCCTGCCGTGGCCTCCTGTCTGGTAACGCTAAACTCAGCATCCATTTTCCCATAGTCACTGTATACTCCAAGTGAGCATCTCGCAACCCACCTTCAGTTTAGATATTTACAAAACATCTAACATGAGTAAGCCTGTCAGGATAGCAAAGGTACGATACACTGGGGCAGGAAAACATCGTGATAAATTATAAAATTAGATATTGCCAACTCTCAAGCATGAAAATGACAGTAAACCTTTGTTCTGAAAGTGCATAATCAGATCGTAAAACATACTACGCAAGCAGCAAAATACATGAGATATAATGTTTTACAAATACAAATAAATATTGAGCCGAAAAAAATATTGTTTATCTGTTATTAATTGAATGATTCAGACAGCGCTAAAGCAATCCCTCTAATATTTCCGAGTCCTATCAGTCCCGGTCACTTCTAAATAAAGCATCTCTTGTGCTGCTCCTAATATTTCTATAAAGCATACTAACTGCTGCTGGTCTCGTCACCGTCTCACGCCTTCCCTTGTATTTTTTCGCCGCACAGTCCGCTGAGTTTCGCGAGAGAATTTTAACCCAGTTTTCGGCGGATTCGTCAATGCCCCGGTGTATTGCCTCACTTGCGTACGCCAAGACTTTGACCTTTGTAAAACACACTAACGTCTTGTGTACAAAACGACTTGAGCCATTTGGGGAGTGGGAAGATCCCGGTATCACTCCGTTCAGAGCGCCACTGGTTAGGCCTCTCCGCTGAATAACAACTCCAATTTGTACAACTTTGTCGACCTGTCGGACTCACCTTTGGGTAAGTGATTGTCTCTACCAACTAAGCCCCGGTTGCTCTAATAAATACATGTGTCCTTTTGTGCCTCCAGTTCAATCCTGACCCTTCACTGGCTGTAGCATGGGGGTTTGGCTGCACACATGCTGCATCACTTGTTTGTAATAATAAAATGCTGAGCGCCCGTTCCTCGCCGTTTCGGCAAAAGAGGAACTTTCCCCTGGTCAATGTTGCATGACTCTTTCCTCTGTCTCCGTCTGGGAGCTTTGTACACAGCGACCCAGATTTTCCAGCCGCTACAAAAGATGGTTAACATGTGTCTGCGTGTGCGAACTCCATTCGTTTAGCATAAATGACAGTTTTGGCAAAGTCAGGTTTCGGAGTTGGCCCGGGACACAAATACAGAGAAGCGTGGCCTAGTTTTTAATTTTTTTTTTTTTTCTGGTGACTGGGTAATGTAATGGAGGGACTGGTATTTTTAAATGTGCTCCTTCAGCCTCAGCAGATTTGGCTCTTGGATATGCTGCGCTGGCAAAGGGCCTAGCATCTTCCGTAGTGGGTTAACATTAGCATCTCCAGCTTGGTGGTATTATTAGCAGGTTAAATACTATGCCAGACACAACTTCTTAGCTCTGTTATGGAAACTCAACTGGAGGATCAATGACTAAATGTCAGTTTTTAGAGATTAGAGATTGTGCTTTTTCCTGGTATTCGATAACACTGTCAAGTACGTCGTTATCACACTTTGTCGGTTAGAAAATGCAATAACTATGTAAAACAGCTGAAACTAAATGTACTGCAGTTTCACTTGCTGGTCCTCTATGGTGTTTTTGCAATGAAAGGATGAAAGTTATCCCCTCCTGGAACCTCCTGGGTTTGAGGGCCTAAATGATCCGGGGAGCTCTGTTGTCGGGGGCTTCGTGCCCCTGGTAGGGTCTCCCACGGCATCACATTTCTGCCATAATGTTTAGCTCTGAGTTTCGCGTTGGTGCAAACACAACCTCTGATCTAAAAATGAGACAAGTCCTGCAGCCAAATTACAGCCACAACTAATTTATGCCGATATCCATTTTGCTATATCTGTGCCATGAATATCAAAACGGACATCTTTGTGCCCGTATGGTGACGACTGGCCTCGGTTGATTTCTGGCTTTGCTACAGTGGAAAGGCAAACACAAATGCCCTTTGTAAGTGGCGGTAGACTTTTGCAAACATAAAACCCTTCAGTGCAAGAATGAAATCGATAATCTTCCATCTTCCATCTGTTTGCCTGTCCCCCCTTTTCTTGCACACCCGTTTCCCCCTATCCCACGGGTGACTTCCTCGTTGCCGATAATGGCGTGTCCGGCTCGTTCTGATGCCCTTTTATTTGCTCGCATCCACATCAAAGCCGGTCCGCACGCTTCGCTGGGGAACGGGCGTTCCGTCTCTGACTGATCTTTTTTTTTCAGTCTGAGCGCTGCCCCGCTCGTGTCCATCCCTCATCGCTGCCCAAACCGACGAGCGCACGGCGGAGAGGTGCCGAGGGGCCGACGGATGCGAGCGTGTTTGCATATATTGGACAAGACATGACACATGGTTGGTATTTACACAGCTTTTGTTACAGAGTAGTATGCAGCGAGTGATGAAAAGAAGAGAGGATGGAAGAAAAAATATAATTATTGTATTAAGTTAGCTTCAAAACATTTACAAACCAAACTCAAAAGTCAAACAGGGGGCTACAATCATGCCAAGGTACACAATACAACATTATCAATGTATTTACCTTATTTAACTTTATTTAACTTTATTATTCTTTAATCAGAAGCCCCCTATGAGAGACCAACAGGCCCGGTTAGAACCATGAGGCCGTCCTTCTGTGGACCCACCACCTGCAGGAGGAGCCATAGGGGCTGGTGCAATGTGATTTGGGCAGCTCCAACATCTGCCCCCATGACCCAGCAACAGACAAGTGGAAGAAAATGGATGAATGGATGGATGGATATTCTTTAATTATTCTATCGCAATTTACTTTAGACTTACTTTTTTCCCTAAATGCTCCCTGGTCACCAACAAAACAAGCTCAAGTTATCAAGCCATTTTGTTGTATTGAATTGAATGTGAATTTAGTGAAATTGGGCATAAATGGAGTCCACAATACTCAACAACCAACCACAGGGGCCATCCTTGAAATAGCGTCTTCATGTAAAATAACAACAAACAGGTCACACGCTCTATTATGTTGTTGTAGCTTCTTGGATTACAGCTGGATTCACTGTGACATTGTTTTAATAAGGTTCAACTTAAATTATCCAGTGTTGCATTAATTTTACACCGAGATCTTGTATTGATGATGGGAGAGTGTGACCACTGAGCAAAGCCCTCTCCGGGAGTATCCCAAAGATTCTCAATGGGGTGAAGATCTGGGCTCTATGATGGCCAATCCATATGTGGAAAATTTTGTCTCATGCTCAATGTTAAAACTAAAGCCAAGTAAAGCTAAGCACTCAGGGGCTTCCAATAAAACTATAAAACTATATCTTCCACTTTATCCAGGGTCTGCACTACAAAAAGTGAATGTCAAGTATTGACTTAAATTACTTGAATTAAGGTAATGTATGCACCTATCCGAGACTAGTATCTGATATCAGAGCCAATACTGGAAAAAATACAATATCGGCTAGAATTATCCGATATTGAACCGAATCAGTTTTGGCTTTCACCGCCTTAAAAACACAACTTTTACCACCTTAATCTATGTTGTATGTTGTATATAAGTACCTGAAGAATTCAATCGCTGAGTTAGTTTTAACCTCCGTATTTCTGATCGCCGTGCAAAATGCCCCGGTTAGCATCAGTATGCTAATGCTAGTCAGAAACTATGATAAAAATACCTAAAGTAGCATAATAAAATTAAATCGGCCGCTGCTGAAGCAAAGTGTTTGTATTTTAGTTTAAGAAAGAAGAATAAGAAATCTAACATTTGTAATGATCAGATCACTTCATGTTGTTTATATTAATGTTACATGAAGCCTGTCATATACCCATGGATAATTAATGTATTTATCCAAGAGTTTTTCAATAGATAGAATTGATAATTGATCTATAACATCATGACAATAAAATATGACTTTATTGATTTTTAACTAGAGAAAAGATTCAGTTCAATCTTTCACTCAGGGAAAGCCACTTTTAAGAAAGTGGTATCGGTAAATATATAGACTTTTTTCCTGACCAAGTTTATTTTGCTAGTTTTTTGACATTTCAGAAATGGTTCTAAGGTAATGTTGCTTGAAATAAGAAAGTAAAATTGCCAATGCGGTAAGAGCAATATTTCTTTTTACCCCATTGGCAAAGAAAATTACCTAAAATAAAGAAATCTATTGAAACAAGTCAGAAACATCTCAGAACGAGTGAAATAATCGAGGTCAAAAGCCCAACTGGAGTCACAACAACTCAAATGTGGATTATTACGCTCAAATTGAGGCATTTATACTGATCTAGTTAATTACTTTTTTTGCAGTATGATAGCACGTCAGACGAGCGAAGGAGTCTCGAAAGCGCTGCACAAATAAAAAAATCAATTAGCGGACTGAAAATAAGGAATTGCTTCAGTAAAATAAAAGCTGTAAAACTGCGGAGAGGTGTCGAATATGAGTTAAATCAACTATACAACTTCACCCCGTATTGTGTGAGCGCCGCAGAAGAAAACACGAAACCCAATCTGCAAAAAAAAAACCAAACGAGACAAATTACCAAGCGCTCCTTTAAACATTCCTCCATTATCAAATGAATTCCCGGGAGTCCGTCAGCTCGGCCCAATCATTGAAGTGTTTTGCCCGGTGTTAGAACTGCACTTATCGCGTGGCGCATGTTTGTGCCCCCCCCCCCCGCAGAAGAGCACGCTCCGTCGGCCTAATGGCACTCGAGGTCCACTCTTTAATTTCACGCACACACATTAACACAGCAGAGGCGGCGACCACAATGGCATTAGATCAATTACCGATTGGACGTCGGGTGCCTCTCCTCGCGGCTCTCCTCAGAAGTCGTTCTCTCCAGTCTCCTCATAATTGGCCCCTAATCTCCGGCTTTCCACTTTCCCCCCTTTTTTTTTTTCCTTTTTTCCTAGACGGTGCCTTTCCTCTGTCAGTGTGTCGGCGCGGCAGGGGTGCAAGTGAGACTTGTGAGAAACAGGTCAGTAGGATGTAAAGTGTGCAAGACGGTAAAATAAGGGCTTGGGTTTATTCGAAAGATGTTGCAGATGGTCGTCGGGAGGTCACGGTTGCTTCTCTGTGGAGTTTGCGTGTTGTCATCGTGTACAACAAAAAACATGTACAATTGCGAGCGATCGACACTGCCGGACCGACTAGCTGTGATCTGTGAGTTGCCGCAGTCGGTCAGGTCTAGGTTCAGCGACAATAAGTGTCCAAAGAACGAGATCCGCTGACTACGTGAACATCCCGAGGTTTTTCCTTCAGTGGATTTCTTTTTCCCTGATGGCGCGGGCATATTCCACGATGACAGTGCCGGGATTCATCGAGCTCACATTGTGAAGGAGTGGTTCAGGGAGCGTGAAACATCTTTCCTTCACGTGGATCGGCCGCCATAGAGTCCAGAACTGAACCCCATTGAGAATCTTTAGGATGTGCCGGAGAAGGCTTTGCACTGTGGTCTCACTCTCCCATCATCAATACGAGATCTTGGTGAAAGGTCAGTGCAATACTGGATCTTTTGACGTCGCAGGACACTCCAAAAGAAGGGTCAAGATTTAGCTGGCATTTCACCTAGATCAGGGGTCCCCAACTGGCAGACCCCGGGTCCAGATCCGGACCTCCATAGGCTTTAGTCCGGACTCAAAAGCCTTTTCATCCTCTCAATATACCTAATTCCTAAGGCTGAATTAAAAAGCGTTGGCAGTTTTACTTTCTTATTTCAAGCAAGATGACCTCAGAACCCGTCTGAAATGTTATCGAACAAGCAGTGTATTCTTGGTTTGACCAGGAACAAGTCTAAATGAGTGAAAGCTGCTGGAAACAAGATTGATATTCTCGATTCCAGTCATTTAAACCCACGCTTCATATTTAGCTCCTGTGCTGCTGAAGCTTATTGAAACAACGCCTAAGAGAATGTGCGCTGTAATCAAAGCTAAAGGCGAACCAACCAAATATTAAAGCTTGTGATGTTTTTTTTTTTTGGAGACTTTTTTTTCAGGGTCAGGCAGGTGTATTTTCCTAAGATCATATTTCTCTTATCTCCGGCTTACATCCCGTCTGTCTGTGAATCATTTGGCGAGATATCAGAGGTAGGAACAAGGGAGGAACGGCAGTTTTCATTTATTTTCTACCAACCCTCCCACATCGGCTCTCGACACGCCGCCTAATGACGCCGCAGTCCGGGGCCATTAGCAACAGACCCTCCGCCCGACACTCCTTGTATCGCCCCATCTGAGATCCCACTTCCCGCCCCGTCCCCGGTCAAAAGTGGCATTGTGCTCCCGACTTTGTCCCGTTACAGCGAACAAAGGCGCACAGGGGCCGCTGTGTTTGTTCCTCTGAAAGGTCATAGTGACGCGGGGCCCCGGGGTGGTGCCTCTGGGGGTCAGGCCTGTCTCAGTGGCGACGCACTTAACGCTCACGCAGCCAAAAGCATTAGGCCAGACGGACGTAAATGTGACTTGTCTTTTTCAGAGCGCCTCAACCGGGAAGGAGATGCGCAATGGATGATATAATAGTGCTTCTAGGCTGCAGAGTCAAGCAGTCATTATAAAGAGCCATTTTAAAGAATGTACCGTATATCATGCAAAATCAACCTTTTGAGCTTTAGCATTTCTCAGAGACAGAACTGGGGTAGTGTTTCACTTAATGCACACAGTTTTGAGTAATCCTGTTCTTCCGTTGAAGCGCTCAGAGCAGTATTTCTTTTTCTTTGATTTAATTTCAAATATCTGGAAAAAAAAAATCCTCATTTCCAAAAGTCGAGTCACTTTGAGGCTATAGTGCGTAACGTCCACAGCCACTTAGACATACTCTCACTGAGGAGGGTTTGCACCTGCTGAAACATAATTATTGTTAGAAAAAGACTTACCTCTGCATTACTGCCCGTCAGAACTCTGGTAGAATCGAGTCCAGCAGCTGTAATCAGGAGCGCTGAACTACGTCCTTTTTTTTGCATATTAACTAGCCATACGGTCGGTCCCAGTGCGGCTCAATAGGACTAAAATAGTAGGGCTGGGACAATACACTTTTGTAACGTTCCGATACGTTTTGCGATACAGAAAGTAATACCACTTACCTTAAGATGTGTGAAAAGACAATCAGTCCTGTGTCCAAAGTTTATGCCACTTGACATTTATTGAAGTGTTAAGATTGAAATGTGCATTAAAACAAAATGTACCAAAGTGCTGTTACTGGAAAGCAAAGGAGTGCAGGATAGAAATGCCTCCAAACGCAAGTATTGAAAGTATTGCGATATCTGATAAAGTATCGACTCTTGGTATTGCAGCACAAAGTATTGCGACCCGATATTTTGTCCCAGCACAATTAAACAGCATGTGTCTGTCACAGTGGGAGTTATAACACTGCATCTGCTGCTGCTGTAGTGTTTAAAATGCTGGGAAATACTTGTCGCTGTCGTTCAGTCTTGTTTCCACATGTGCAACACGACTCAACATTGACCAAGCACGTATTTCGGAAGTGAGGAATCATCCATGATATGCAGGGTGTAGCATAACATTCTGGGCCCTTGATACAAGTCATCAGGTGAGCCCATACCAACACGTTCTCTGACCTTTGTGAGGTCACCTGGATAAACGATACGGATACTATCCCTGTTTGGAGAATGGAGATATTGACAGGCATGTGTAAAATCATTAGCGCATTAGCATCATTCACATGTACAGTGCACTATAGAGGTTGTGCTACAATAACATTAACCTTCTCGACCTCTAAACCACAGCAGACATAAATTACCCTCTGACGCGACACACGGCGGCTAATGCAATGAGCTAATCACACATGGGGAGGTTCATTTGAGCGAAAGCATGTGGTCCAATATTGTAAAGTCAACACAATGACATTTTCCGTATTTACCCACGAGCTATGGTCAACATGGGTGGAGCTTTTGCTCTAAAAACAGCTGTCCACAGTGTCTTGGCCACGTTAGACAAAAAAATAAAAAAACACACACGCACCATAAAACAGCACGGACTGGAGCCAAACCCGCTCTGGGCTCAGACCGGGCTGTGCATGGGAGGACTGGAGTTTTGGCAAAGGTGCTCCGTTTGTGTTCTTGCTGCTCTGTGGTTTGGGACAACTTGAGGCCGAGACGCGAAACCCCTTATTGGACTGCCACTGTAAATCATCTGCTTCCCGTTGTGTTGAATTTCAATTTTTTCCGGTCGTTATCAACGGGGCTGAGCTCTGGGCGGAAAGTTAAAGTAACGGCTACTTTGCCGGATAATTATCGCGCACGTTTATTTGTCACCGAAATAATTGTCTCTATATGGAGCGTGCCGACTGATAACCGAGCCGGATTGCACACTGGGGATTGGAAACGCGGGCAATACCAGGGCGGGAAAGTGAAAAATCCCATTACTGTACCCGAGCTCTTCCGTGGGACGGTTTATCACCCTCGCATTGGCGGTGGGACGCTCGCTGACAGCTTGTGCACATAATCTGAATATGCACGAGGAAACATCACCAGACAGGAAAATAAAAATAAAAATAAATAAATCATATTTCTTGAGATGTGTGTGTGGGAGAGAACGGAGCGGCCCGATGTATGTCAAACTCCCACGCACTGTCTGGCTAGGAAAAGGATCAGGCGGAACGCGTGCCAAAACGTTTGTCTGATTCGGTATAAAAAAGGCCGATTTGCGAGCCAGAGGTGTGCGCCAGAGCAACGACTGACACTGACGTCGGAAATCCACTCTCGCTGCCTGGATGTGAGGCCTGTGACACGGCAAAAGTGTAGTGGTTCAGCCGCCACCACCGGTACCTTTGCCGTAAGTCATCAGTCCCTCGGTTTGGTGGGACATTCTACAACGTTTGACCCAACACATGAAGAGTCAGGGAAAGAGGATGGAAAGTGTATTTCGTAGGCTTTCTAATTTCCCCCATGACTCAACATTCAATTAGCTTATCCTCCTGTAGGCACCAGCAGCACAAGTTTGGGGTCAGAGTTGATGTAGACAGTGGGATGCAGGGGGTAGAGTTCTGTGTCCTTGAGGGCTGGAGTGGAGTGAACGTTAAAAGGCCCTAAAATGGCGTACAACAATAAAGGTAATGTTTTTAGAAGAAGAAGAAGAAGAACCTTTATTTATATAGCGCCTTTCACAGACAAAGCCACAAAGCGCTTTACATGAGAGCATTTTACATTCACTCCACACACAGTGGTGGTAAACTACGTTAGTAGCTTCAGTTTCCCCTGGGGGAGACTGACAGAAGTGCTGTCGCGACTACACACATTGCGCCTACGGTCCCTCTGACCAACACCATACATTTACATACACATCATTCATCCTGGCCTATTGTACATGTTTTTGGTGGTAGGGGAAACCGGAGTACCCGGAGGAAACCTACGCAGACACGGGGAGAACACGCAAACTCCACACAGAAAGGCCCCGTCCAGGTGGGAATCGAACCCCGGACCTTCTAGCTGTGAAGCACGAGCGCTAACCGCTGTGCTACCGTTTGTAGATCAATTTCCTTCTGGGCTTCATCTCACGGCTTTGATCACAAATACTTGAATATGTTTACCTCATATTTGGCGCTACCTGCGTCACGTACGTGTACAGCGAGAAGGTCCTGAGTTCGAGCCCCGTGTCCTCCCTTCCGGGTTGTCCGGTTTTTCCCCACCACTAAAAAACATGTACAACAGGCCAGAATGAATGAGAGTGTGAGTGAGTGGTTGGTGTAGCTTACCACCACTTAGTACGGTGTGTCCTTTGTGGACACAGGTGAAGTTTACAAAAGATATTAGAACATATTTCAGACATACTCTACAGAGGCTGCTCGATATCGCCCAATCACAGTCAAAGGGTGAGGCAATATCAACATCGCAAACAACTTAAAACTGTGTGAAACTGTGTTACATTCTGGCCCTGATTTTGTACTTTTGTTTGTTTTGACACAGTTTGATGAAAAACCCTACCCTTTTGTTAATTGCTACGGCAACAACCCTAAATTATCTTCACTCGCGGCTCATGAGTAGACAACAATTGCGACGTATCACGTTCCAGAGATCTTCGAAAACGAGTCCCGGCTTTTCATTTGTGATGAGATGCAAATGTTCCTGTGTTACCCTCGACAAACCCCCCCCCCCCCCCCTCCCAACACTATTGTCCATTCTTCTTCCCTGGAGTCTATGCATTTATTCCAGCCTTGGCCCAGTGTCTGTCTGTACTGATGTCCATTTCTCCATCACGCGGCGGCGGCGGCTCCTGGTCATTCCATCCGTCACGGCGCAGATTTATGCGGCCGCCTGTATGTTTGATGGCTTTATAAAAAGGAGATGAAAGTGGGTCTGGACTGCGCAAATAGTGAGAGGGAGAGGGGTTAGAACAAGAAAGTTTCACAAAACAAAAGAGTTTGGGTCCCCCACGGCCGCCATCCGGTGTCATTACCTGAGTGCTTTTTTTTTTCTTCCATCTGCCCGCAAATGAAAATGGACACTGGTGGGTTTGACAATCACGGTACAAAAACAAGATCTAATAAAGAGGAAATACGTTTGTGTGGCACTGGGCACTCGGTATTTCAAGATTTTTCAAATATCGTGGACTGGACTGGGTTGATTAGAAGGTTTCTTCTCGCCTTTGTCTCCATGAGTAGAAACTGATCAAACACACGAGTTAGAGCCCATTCAAGCTCTGGCCCCCGAGAGGAGGGACCAGGACTGCCTTGACTTGAGTTGTTAGGTTTGTTAGGTTCTGTTGTGTCCCAAATCTCTGCTTCTTCCCTGATGTTAGGAGTCCATTGTAAAGTGGAGACAAATGGCATCCCATCACCCCCTGCTGAGGCTAAGTTTGTGACTCCTTAAAGGGACTATACGCAGTTTACATGTTCCAGCCATGTCCTAATGTGTAGAATGAGCCCAGACCTGTTCACCACAACTGCCTCTAAAATCCTGCACTGTCACTGTTACTTCGGTCCGAATTGCCGTCATGCACGAGCTTAATATAGAAACTGCAGTTACACGTAAGACCTGAGGTGGCAGTAGTGAGTATAAAAATCACCGACTTGCATCTAGTCCCTGTTGATGTCCGGATAAAGTTTATCAGCAATTTGCCGGTAGTTTCTTAGCCTGTTCACTTGTACAAAGCAACATGTATTTGTCAATGATCCCACACATGACTCTCGAAGGATTTTTTTATTTTTTTTAGATGAGCATCAAATGGTGAAATTATACCGGCGTGATTATTATAATGGTGGTCCAATTAGGTTCATTATGTCTTCTGGTAATGTGGTGGGTTAACAAATGAAGATCAGGCTCAGAACGTATTTGTACATTTATTTCATAAATAGTGAATTGAGTTGTTTCGCCCCTTGCCCTCTAGCTGAAGTTCTGACATCACCCATTTCTATAACCTCTTAAGCCGTTTGCGTGGTGGAGTTTGGGGACAAAATGTGATTGGTTTAGGTCTGGACATTTTGACTGATGGTTCAAAATGTCCACTTAAAATTACAGAGGAAATATTTCTTCCCCTTCTTCAGTAATTTGTGACACTATTCAGTCCCGCGGGTAAGACTGCTTGTCGATAAGGCCACTATTGGGTTTGTGTAGTTTTTCGCTCATTCACAATAAAACGTGCCACGCGGTGTTTTATCCTTTAGGTGTTTTTCCCGATAAGTTATTTTTGCATTTAATTTCCCGCCCTCCATCGGAGACTGGCAACGTGAATGCGGCCTCTTTTTGTAATTTTTTTGTTGTTGTGACTTTTTATCCGATGGTGGTATTGATCATCCCGTTAATGCGCCGCTGTTTCTGCCAAATACGGGAGCGTGTGAACATTGGGATTATTTATGTGTGAAACTGTCAGGGGTCACGCGTGCCCCGCTGTGGAACGCTCGGTTTCCTAGCAACAAATGCACTGTCCCAGCAGCACTGATCAGCTTTAACTTTAAAAGCGGTCTAAATCCAGCGCAGAGCCGCCGTTAAATCCACAGAAATACATTTGTGGAAACGATATTCGAGCCCAATGTATGTGCACTGTTCAGAATGCTGCCTTTTCAAAGCATCTCCTGTCCAAGTGTATTTGGCTGTGGTCAGTCGAGCGGCCTCGTTTACGTGATGTTAAGGCGGGACGCAGAGGGAGAAAACATAGATGTTTAGCTATAGTTTTCTCTCTTAACCTCTTAAGCTCCACCTTAACCCAGCGCATTTTCTCCAGTTTCGCTTTACCCAAATCTATAAGCTTCTCGACTGGAGCTTACTGTACAGCCTATAGGCCAGTGTAGCGCCTCATTTGAAAGCTACAAATGCATCTTTTTTCCTTGTGCTGTTGCCGTGTTGCTGTTTTTGTTGTCTTTTGTAAATGGCTCTTTTGTCTCGTATTTGTTGCTGTTTTTGACCCTTTTTTTTTCCGAGAAGCTTTTTTTTAATTAATAATAAAAGAGACCAAACTCACCCTTTAAAATGCTTGTTTTATTATTTTTATTTCACTCTCCTGCCATCGTTTTTTTTCTTCAGGAAACGAGTACAGCATCGCGGCAGACCCTCGTCTTTCACAAATAATGATGTTTGGTATCTACATGTAACATTTCAAACTTTCCAGGCTTGTATTTAAGACTATTTTTTTCAGAGGGATTTTTTGTCTTCAGATTTTTATTTTATTTTTAAACCCAGAAAACAAGTAGATTTTTTTGGATGGATGGATGTATTATTTCATTTTTTTTTTTTTTTTTTTTACCAGTCCTAGACTATTTAAAACTAAACAAGATAATATAATATAATATTTCAACAAAATAAAACCATAAATTCAAACCTGGCTCAATACATTATTTCTCATTAGCACGACAGAGCCCTCCAGAAGGCTGCTGTACAGAGGGGACAGGCGAAATCTAAGTCCACCATGCCTGTCCATGGAGGGATTTTGTTTTTTACATTTTTGCTAAAGAAAAACAGTGGTTTGAAAGAGCAGTCAAAGCTGAGCTTAAACTTTAGTGCCGCTGACATAGCCTGGATGGGAGGCAAAACGTTCTACACTTCAACTACAGAGTACACAAGACTCGAGAACCTTCACTGAGCACTGAAAACATACGCAATTTTTCAAGGGCCTTACTTTTCTATAAAAAACACTGAATGATAGAAAACGTGCACTGCGTTTTTTACCCACTTATTTTTATCAGTAATCCACTGCAGAAAGCCTACCCACAGATAGCCTAAGATACCTTAAAACCTAAAAATCATGACTGAATGTTGGGGATTTTTGTTGTTGTTAATATATAGCGTGTAAAAAGTGGCATTTGACCTAAGTTATCGAATACGACAGAGAAATCACATGAACTCTGCCTTCTGTCTGCGCTGTGTCCAAATCCTGCTGCTCGCCCCGTCGTGTGTGCGCACATTGCCCTGCACAAACATTTGATATACAGTGACTCATATGCTTTACCACACAGCACCATATCTGCGTCCCGCTGCGCCGGTTGGATTTGCCTGTGTTTGTCTGGAGGCACCGCGAGGCCTTTCACTCCACATCCAGGCGGACACTCCAAATCTTTCCAATGAAGTGGGTCATCCTCTTCTTCTGCTGAAAGGCTTTTTGTGTTTGTGGCCAGAAGGAAATTGCACCCCTGCTCAGTGTTGGCTGCAGCTTTTTTTTTATTTTTTTTGGGGGGGGGGGTATGAGGCTATTTGGTCTGCACGTGTTTTGCCCAAGGACACCCCAGGTTCATTCAGATATACCTCCTGTCTGGGTTTCCTCTGCATTACAGGAAGATGTGTCGTTGTATTTCAGACACTGGCAATATCAGTTAAAACCTCTTAACCCCTGAGCGCTTTCCCTCCAGTTTGGCTTTACCCAAATCTAGAAGCTTCTGGGACAAAAAAGTGTCAAAGTAGCGACAAAAGTGAGC
Source organism: Proterorhinus semilunaris (assembly GCA_021464625.1). Taxonomy (NCBI): domain Eukaryota; kingdom Metazoa; phylum Chordata; class Actinopteri; order Gobiiformes; family Gobiidae; genus Proterorhinus; species Proterorhinus semilunaris. The sequence goes on from CM038359.1 coordinate 23,232,191, forward strand.
CGAGAACGAGCATGAAAACGCGACAAAAACGTGACGACAAAAATGTGACAAAATGTGATGAAAAAGTGACAAATATGAGTGACAAAAAAGTGTTAAACGTGAGAAGAAAAAGACACAAAAACGCACAAAAAAGTAACAAAAATGCCACACGAGAGCAACGGAAAAGCAATGAGAAGAAATGTCAAAACCGGTTACGACGACACGGCAACAACTCAAGGGAAAAGATCAGTTCAGATCTGCTTTCAAATGAGGCTTTACACTGGCCTTTTAGATTTGGGTAAAGCTGAACTGGAGAAAATGCACTTGTTTAACCACTTAACTGCCACCCTAGGGTTAGGGTTAACAATTATTTGCATACAAGTCTCAAAGCGTATTGATTGGAGAGCTTACAGTCTATATGCCAGTGTGATGCCTAATTTGAAAGCCAAGACCTTCTAGTTTCTAAAAATATGTGTGAGATCTGTGTGAGTTCTTAACCCTAATCATATCCTGATTAGGGTTAACTAACTCTAAGCCTAACCCCCTGATCAGGGGAGACGCCAGTTAAGGGGTTAAGAGGTTAAAGCACTAAGAACTAAGTAACTCGTGCCCCTAGAGGCCATAAGCGCCACTGCAGGTGTCGTAGCATGTTGCGGTTTTTTACTTATTAATTGTCCGTGAGAGTAAAAACTACGCTGAGAGAAAAGACAAAGGGAGAGAGAGATATTGCACATCCAATTACACAATGGAGATATTTTTTTTTCACTCAAACTTGCCTGTAAATACTGTTTAAGTGGCGCTAGCCCGTTGTTAGCTTTGCCCGTTAGCTTGTTAGCTTCTTCTTCGTGATTCTATTAGTGTGAATTGCACCTCCTGACCCAGAGGCAGGAAAGGCCAGAGACACCAGTGGGAGATGAAAGACCCCCCAATCATCCCATTAACACTTGTATTACCCCCAGAGGGGCTACGGAAAGGATTTATTAAGGTAAACAAGTTACTTAGTTCTTTCAAATAAGAATAAAAATATGGTTACTGGTCTCATGCGATCCCGAGCTCATGCAAAAAAGTTGATCGAAAGTGTGGCAGCTAAAGTTGGCCGCCCCTCTCCCGAGCCATCTCGAGAGCGCGCTTGGAGCAGTGCGCCTCCAACATCCACATCTGCTCAGGAAACTTCGGTGCTCGATGAAATAACCCTCTTCAACTTAAAATGACATCAAAAAGTCAGTCATCAGACACTATTCAGAACTCCAGGAACACGAACTTGGCTGCGTAAACAGAGCGCCGGGTCACAGGACAAACATGTTCAAGGAGCTTCCAGGGACACACGCTGAAGCTCCGGATGGGCCTTTTCACCAGGGGGTAGTTTGTTTGAGTCACTCCGAAAAAATCATTTTAATTAACTATTAAACTATTCAATCCTGGCGTTCCTAAAACTAAGAGTATTACTCTTTTTAGCTATGTTAGAATAGATTTCTTTTATGTGTTTTATGGGCTGTTGGTTATGTATATGCTGCTGTCAAAATGGGAAAATACAAGAAACTGAAAAGTCTTTTATTTTGGCGAGGCCGTCTTTCTCGTCTCCCCATCTCTCTTTAAAAGCATGAAATCAGTTCCTGCGTTAATCACACACGTTGACTGGATGGATTCTCTCAAAGATTAAATAGCCTTTCCAAATAGTTAAATGTGATGTATCAAAAGGTGTGTTGAAGAAGCAAGACTAAAAGCTTCCTACGTACATGTCCACTTTGTTGTAGCGTCCTGTTTTCTTTTTGTGCTAGGTTGTTTCACCGTTCAAAGAAGCGCTCATCTCCAGGGTTTATACAGGCAGAAGTGAGTCAAATGCTTTTTAATGCCCAAATACTATATTTTAATACCACAAACGCGGGAAGGGGGGGGGGGGGATCAGTGCCTATTTAATGTTTTAAGATTTGCAAACATGTCACCTAATAGAGGAAAGAGATTTAGATTAGATTTAATGCCGGTGCCGACCTTGGAAAAACCTCCAGTGTGACGGGAAACTGGAAGACTTGAGTCTCTTTTGCATGTCCTTTGTCTCTGTATCCAGTATAATGTTTAACACATCCTTCACCGCCCTGAGAAATTGTTGAACTGAACCGACTTCCTCAGGTGGGAGACCGCGCTCTTTGCGTCGTCACTTCACGCTGTTCATTTTGCTCATTCGGGGAGTACTGGCGCTAATCCATCACTTGCCACGCAGACGGTGCTGATAAATCTCATCTAAACGACTGTCTCACAAGTGGACAACCGCGCAGGTAGACAAATGACTAAGACGTATGGGGCCTCCTCGGCGAACGCTGCATACTCCAGGTACTTATCGGCGGTGCTTGATGCCAAATGATTTTCCAGAAGAGTCCCAGTGTCCTCCAAAGATTGACAACACCTCAAACTTTGCAACGTAGTGTCAGCCGTTGAAATTTATACACGTATTAGCAGATTATGCCGTTTTATCCTGGTCATTCTGTGCAGTTTATAGGGTCAGAACCACTGGGAGGTCAACGCATTGTTCACCTTTGACCAATAAAACATACCTGCAGTAGTATTTTACTTCATGCACACAGTTTTAAATAATTGTGTGTACAATTCTGTATAATTCTGCTTTTGTCTGCTTTGATCTGTATGTCTTTGATTTTGTTACATTATAGAAATAATCTGTGTCAGTACTTCACAGTTTTAGTATATAAGGCATGTTTGCTTGGTGGAGGGCCGATTTTCTTCATCGTCAAAAGACCAAGGGCCAAATGCCGGTGTTGAACATTAGGACTGAACGATATGGACAAAATTTCATATCTCGATATTCATGCCAGATATCTCAATATCGATACGATACGATATAACGGGTTAGGTGAAAACCAAGCATTTTTCAGGAAAATGAAGTGCAGTTTTATTGATGAATTGAATGTCCATATCTCGATATCAATACGATAACGATATATCGTTGCTTTTTCGATATTAATATCTTGAACGTTCATATCTGGATATCGATACGATAAATCGTTCAGCCCTATTGTACATCATATATGGCCCAAATGGGTGCTATACGGAGAAATTTCAAAGGAATCGACACTATTTTTCATGTTTCTAGAGTAGTTTTTGTCACATTTTTGCCCCCTATTCTTTGCTTTTTTTTTGCCACTTTTTTGTTGCATTTCTGTTACATATTTATTGCTTTTTTTGTCGCTATTTTGACACTTTTTTTTAGTTTAGTTTTATTTTTATTTTTTTGGAGCAGTAAACTAGCTACAGACAACAGATGTTTTCACAGGAAAAGGATAACATGTGCGCACTCAAAAGGAGCACGTTGAAGTTCATAGAACTTATGTGAAACCTACCCCTGACTGATCATACTTAAGTTGCAGTTTGTGACATACATTTTTAACTTTACAAAAGTTGTTTACCGTTAACTCTTGATGGGCACCAGGTACAAATAGATGGTGTACACATTTTATATTTGAAAAGTTGAAAGGAATACAAGAACAATATTTACCAAGTATTTTTGTATCTTTGACAGGTCCATAAGCCTTATTTTTATCGTTTATGGTCGTACAAATAATAAAGAAGGAAAAAGAAATACAAAAACATTTACCAAGCATTTTCTTAGTCCATTGACAGGTCCATAATACCACCTGTTTATCGTTTATGATCTTACAAATAATAAAAAAGGAGAAAGGAAATACAGACACATTTACCCAGCATTTGTCAGTCCGTTGACAGGTCTACAATACCAGCTATGTTGTCGTTTATGATCGAGCAGATGATAAGAACGGAACAGGAAATGCAAAATGCAAACTTTTATCAAGCATTCTAGCAAGCATGTCGACTCTTGTTCCATGTGTAACACTGTCGTTTTGTTCGTATTTGAGAAATATACTCTTTATAAACCTTTTTAAAGTGTGCCAGGTTTTTACAAAGTTTGATGCTTTCATCTAGATTATTCCATATTTCTTCACCACGTCTCGTGGGACAGATGCTTGTCATGGTTGTTCCGGAGTACTGTTTATCGAAACTCATTTTATCTCTCAAGTTGTATTTGACTTCTCGTTTGCAGAACATATTTTGTATACTTTCAGGAAGAGACTTTGAACATGATTTGAGCCATCTTAAATTCAGTAAGGTCCTCAAATGTCACTGTTTTTGATTTAAAGAATAATGGACTTGTGTGTTCACGGTATCCAGCTAAATGGATTATTCTTATTGCCTTTTTCTTAACTTTAAACAATGGGTCAAGATTACTTTTATACGCATTTCCCCAGATTTGGGTGATGCAAAACTGGAGAAAATCTGCTCGGTTCAGGTCGGGGTTCAGAGGTCTTAACAGGCATTTGATCTCTGATTTGTGTAATAATATCTCGCAAGCCAGAGTTTCTTTGACCCCTGCTAAACCATAAGTTCTAAACTCAAACCACGTTTATGATGACGACATCGATTTATCAGCACGCTGTTGGACCAAATGGCGTCTCATATATTGTTTTCAGCATGTTTATTCCCCTTGCTGGCAGCGAAAGGTGTTACAACCAACTATTGGGACGCAGCTCTCAGTGATAAAGTGCTTGAACCTTATAAGTTAAATTAATTAGGCTTTGTGCTTCTCACTTGCCCTTTACGGCTGAGAAAGTGCCTCAGATTTGTACCTCCTCTCTTGGTGGTTTTACGCTGTCACGTTTAAATATAGCCCAATTTAAATCCATGAAAAATGCATGTCACAAGTCAGCCAGGAAGGGAATGAGACTTTGATGCGCCTGCCTTCATATGGAGATGTAGGGCTTCTGGAGTGTAGGCTCGTGTGTCTAACGCCCGCACACTGTTACACAAGGTTGACGTGAGACTCACAAGGAGCAACGCGAAGGACACGGCAAACATTTTACACACACACACACACACACACACACACACACACGCACTCCCGGAGCCTTTCTTCTACTGTTCGATGAGTCATCCCACCCAGGGACAGCCGAGCAGAGAGGGAGAGAGGAGGGGAGGGAGAGAGAAGGGGAGAGATGGGATACATGGTCGATCAGTCCACACACATGTCATCAACTGTTTCCTTCACTGACCTTTTCGATGCAATGCTAATCGGATTGTGGAAGTTACTCTCGGCTGTGAATTGGTTATGCGGAGAATGACATTTTAAGAAATACACCTATAACGGACAGCCGGGGGGGGGAGCGACGAGGAGTATAACTTTCGGGAATAGCTGCTTTAGGGTGGACAAACAGAAGCGGAGCTGCCATCAGTGCTCCCGCTCTTAACAAGGACGGAGCCCCTGTCCACTCCACAATATAGATACAGGGGAAACAAAGAACTAATGCTGAAATATGAACATAGTTTTGTACCTATGTGCTCCATGTTAGCATCATGCTACATGCTAACGCTAGTCCTTGGGTCATTTTGACCCAAAAGCCACTGAAGGATTTTTGTAAAAAGAAGTAGAAAAAAATATGAATGTGTGGTAATTTTCAGGCTCTTTTTAGAAGTGTACATTTTTTGACACTAGGGTCTTTAAAGGGCGCAAAATTGAAGGACCACACGAGTTTTAAATTCACCCAAAAACGGCTAAAAAGTGCGTTTCCCAAAACATACTTCCTTCCGGTCACTTTTCAGGGTTACTTTCACAAAAATGCTCGAAAACTAGCCTGCAAGTTCATGAAATCAATATAAATGCTTTAAAATAAGATGAACAGTGTTTTTCCAACAACTATCTGAGTTTACAATGTACTTAAATAAGACAGATCAGATTGTGTTCTACTAGGCTACTCTAAAATAAAATAAATAAATCAGGTATAGTGCCTTTAAGAGCTTGAAACACAGTTCCCTGTGTTTTTTGTTTGTTTTATGAACTTTTTTTGTCATATTGCTGAAATAGTAAATCAGATATTGTTTAATAATGATTGCACGATTGTAATGCGTTGGTAAATGCCATGACACTGCGCACTTGTATCTGGTAGAGGTTTGGTCAGACAAAAAGCGTGGGCTTGTTGTCTTAAAAACACACGTCCTCAACGCTGCAAAACTTCCCAGCTCCCCTGTTATATAGAAATGTGAGCGCAGACATTGACTGTCAGTGATGGCATCCCCTGAATGGAGTTGCCTCCTCAGCCTGTCTGCTCGAAGGTCTTAGCGGGGCAGCGGGGTGGGTCAGCACTCATGTGTGACAGGCTAAAGGCAGACGTATTGGCTGTCAATCAAGCGGCGCTTTATTTCCGATCCCTGCTTCCATCTCGTCCGTGTGTTTTTCCACTTTTCGTCGTCTCTCGTCGGCGGCGTCTCTGCCTGCAGCCTGACAAGAGACAGATTTCCACTCACTTCAGAGGAGGAGGGAGGGGAGGATCTCAAACCCACAAGTCTAAAAGTGAGCAGCGTTTAGTTATTGTTACACTTAAGACCATTGTTTTTCTGATATTTCTCAGAACTTTAATGTATTTTCTCCATGAACAGAATTGTTGATTTAAGTCGAGCCAGAAGTGTCAAAACTGGTGACTGAACATCTTAATGAGTTCAAATGTTAAATGTAATGTTTTTTTGTTTCATCTAGAATGTGAAATACATATTTGTAAGTTCGCACACACACACACACATCTATTTTATCCAAGTGGTTTGGACACATGGATACTACTTTACAAACACACATAAAACTAAATATTTAATGGATTACAATGTGCTTGATCCAATCAGTAGCAAAAGTGTGCCCTCTCCCTGAACTGGAGCGATCCCAGATGATATCAATCTGGGACGGCACTGCTTTTGCCAGGTTCATTTTATGCACTTTCAAAGAATTAAGATAAGAACGATTTAACACACGAGCGTGGTGTTGTTGGAAAGCCATAGGATGACTACAGCGTGATCGTGAACACCTAACGAAACACTGTCACCATTTAAGTCCTGAGTTTGTGAGCAGTTCATGGTCTTTCATTCATTCACATTGGTGGCAGTAAAGTATGTTCGTAGCCACAGTTGCCGTTTAGAAAGACGCTTCAACCAGCACCATCCACTCACTTTCACATCCCCACACAGGCTGGTATTCCCATGCAGTCTCCCGTCCTAACGCCAATCAGGTCCAACCCGCTGAGCTTCCAGACGAGATCAGGCAGGGTGTTTTCAAAAAAGTAGAAAATGACCCCATCGAGCTGTGACGGTCCCACCCCTCCATTTGAATCAAAGTCTGGAGTTTGAGCGCAATCTATTTGATTGTCATTCCATTTGTTTGCAGCGTGGCAAACAAAACAGTAAATCTCAGCACTTAACACTTTGCACAGAGACCCTTGACATGCCCGCGGCTGGGTAAGTACAGCTCTCTCTCCTCAGCTCAGCACAGGGCTCCCGACTGGACGGCCTGACCCAGCGTGTCTTAACAGCGTCTCCCGCCAAGAGGTTCCCATTCTGGGCATGAACATCCCAGCGGCGGCCTAAGCACCAGCTCTGTGTGTGCTCACCGCGGGCTGTGGGGTATCCAAGAATTACACCAAACGACCACTGAGAGTTTAAATGTCATTCAACGGGAGTAACAAGTGTAGATAAAACTGAGAGGAATCGAAAACATTGTAGATCTTGCTTATCGCCAAAAGCAGACGTAGCAGCTAATGTCAGTTTTTAGGTCAATAATGTGAACAGTATAGAGACTATTCCTGTAACCTTTGTAACCTCATGTTTAATGGCTTATCCCATGAAAATAATATGAAAAGTCTCACTGCAGTGTTATTTGTTTAAGTTGATGGTGTCCTATTAAGTACATCTTAGCACCTTACCCACTTTAAATATGTTTACAGATCATGATTTGCCTAAAAGTTCGTTGATAGAAATTCAAACTTCTCCCATTTATTTCTGTCCAAGGGGCTCAGCAGGCGCTTGCAACAATTAACACCACTTTCCCCGTTGAATTAAAAAAAAAAGGGTTTTCAAATTCTCAGTGCACAGCGCGCTCCTGTCCCAACTTGTTTCATACTTTTTGGCTTTATTTGGGCACACTTTTGGAGCTGTCGCCCCTGGAGACCAACACACACACACACACACACACACACTAGTCTCCACACCTGTGCTCTCCCCCGTAGCGTTGCATTATCAGAGGCAATCTAGCAGCACCTCGACTCCTGTCCCGCTGCCATTTCCGCGGGGCAAAATGAGAGTGCTTAAAAATGACCAAAAGCGGGAAGCATAGCGTTGAAAAATTGTCATTTGCCACATAAAATCACAGAGCGCCATAACACTGAGGGGACACATTGATCCTTTGAGAGCATCTGAGCACTGGTCGATTTAGCTAATGCGTTACTGTTCAATCAGGGCCCTTTATAAACAGTATTTAAAGCCAGAGGAGGCGACAGAACCCATTGCGACCCGGAACCTGTGGGGACAAGATGGCCGAATTGCCTCACAGCACGAGGGTTGATTCCCGAGACTGTGTGGGCCCTTGTGTGCGGAGACTGCATGTTCTTCCTGGTATAGTTTTACTTCCCCGTCCAAATCTGGAGATGTGTCGTAACCGGGCAAAGGCAGATCGCGAACAAACATTGAAACCGGAAACTGAAAGAGGACAAACTTTTAGCAAGGTTGTTTTAGCCACGGCCAAGTCCCCTCTAATCGCATAACTGGACTGGGAGCAATGTCTTTATGTGGCAGCCGGGACAGGGGGATCACAAAGATTGTAAAACACAGGTGAATCTTTAACCTGTGCGTACCCGTGTGTTTAATGTTGGGCTTACTGTATTGTTTTCCCCCCTCACACCTTTTCCTGTCAATATGATGGATAGCGCACAGTCGGTCATGTGACGCTGTCCGGGCGCGTGGGACCTGACTGTTCAGAAGCGGCGTTCTTTGCAGCAGTCAGCAGCACCAGCCCCACAATACAGTTACGCTCGCCGCCTCAGCCTCCCGCTTTGAGCACGGCATAATCACCTCTTGTGACAACAGCCCGGGCTCCTCAGGACTCCTCGAATACCCCGGCGCCTCGAGATAAAGACATGAGAGGCTGTGGGATTTGGACGCATCCAGGCGCCGGGGGGTGCCACAGTGAATGGTGTCTGATGTGGGGACAGAACGCACAGGAAGTTCGGGAGATTCACATGTTCCACATAAAAATGAAAAGTGGAATGAACACAGCAGTACGAAGGGCAGAAGTGCTTTTTTACACTACAAAGACTGATCTAAACATACGTTAAAAGGGGACAGTTACCGAAGTGCATTGAGAGGGTTTAAAAATCTGGCCTATTGTTACAAAATGCGGTGTAATGACACAACAAAGTGAACATTTCGTCCCACTTGGAGCTGTTATTTCTCCAGAACGGTGGTCACAGAGGGAACCATTTGCCTGGAGATGGCGAGATGCCCTTTCTGACACAACCAGCGATATTATTGCGCCTTGAGTAAGTTCTGGTTGGTTAAGTATCTCGGAGAAACACTGAGAGTGTGTTCTTAGGCCGGCCCTTTGAACCGCCTTGTTATTATCTATCTGGAACGATTTGCTTCTCCCGATTTCTCCCCAACTTCACCGCAGCTGCAGACTCAATGGCTGTACCTCTACAAATCCGCCCTTTCGCTGCCACCAAATCTCTCTCCCTGCGTCTTCATTGGCAGCGAAGTTTGATTCGGCTTACTGCACTTCCTTACTCTCCATGGGCCATATCCCTACAGTACACAGTCCTTTTTAACCCATTTTAACGCAGCGCTTTTATACAAATTTCGATGAGCGATCCTCCGCCTGAAACCGTACCTGCCTGGGGTAGACCGACAGTGGATCGACTGCTTCGCCACTGCCACCTCTGTTCAGTTCCGCTCCACGCTGCTCTTCAGAGGGTTTCTCGCCGTCCAAGTCTGTCGCTTTAGCTCAGCGCTCTCCCGAAACCCTCATCGCTAATAACGGGCCCGACGCGGGACAGCGGCAGGGTCGTAAACACTCGCCCGCCATTCTCTTTGATGCTTATCAGACAAAATACTCCCCCCCCCCCCTCGCCGCGCTCCCAGCTTTGAGAGAGCGCCGGGGCGAACGTCGATTTCCTCCGGCTGTAAATTACACGGAAGACTTTCGGATTTCCTGAGCGCGGGTTTGCGGCCGACCAACCAATCGCCGCCACCACGTCTGTCAGGGCCATTCTTTCAGGAGGGGAGTGGAGAGTTCAGCTGCTCCGACCTGGGTCTGGAACTGGAACAGGCGGCCCCTCAAGGTCATTTGCAACTCCAGACTTCATTCAGAGGTCATTTAATTGATGCAGGTGTTATTCTGGCTTTAGATCAGTTTTACACCCTTTTAAGATCTGGTATTGTCTTGATGAGTCCTGGTGATGCTGGAAAGGTCACATTATTTCATCAAGTTGTACTCGGAGTGAAGCTATTGTGATCCTCTTGCTTTTTTAAGGTATTGGCGTGCTCCAAATTAGATTGGTCTGGCACAGATTTCGGAAAAAGTGAAGCCTGTCATTTGCATTTGCATTGAGTCGTGTGCAGGTCGGTTCTGGCCAAAAGAAAACTCAAGCAGAAACAGGCAAAATGATATGTTGCTGAATGGAAGTCTTTTGATGCTTACGCCCAGGTAAAGTTCAAAGAGGGATTTTTTTTTTTTGTCAGGGCCTACACTGGTGGAAGTAATAGGGAGTGAATATATGGGCAAATAAGACGGCTTTGAAATGTCATTGTTTAGAAGCAAGCATAGCGAGCCGTGATACGGGTGTCAATAGATAGAAAATCACACTTCTTTATCACTCGCGGATTTTTCTTTAATTTACTTTAGTTGTAGATTGATAATATGACTATTAAAGCATCCTTTTGTTGTCCCCGGTTGGGACGTCAGCACACATTTGACCAATCTCAAACCAAACGGGAGCTGTGGCCAATTCCTCACTTACGAAATACTGGTGACAGGAGCTGCTGAACATGCATCAAAGTGTCTGTGGGTGAAGTGAAGTAGGGGAGCCCCAGACATGACACAAACTTCTTTCTTCTGGGAGGTGATGTCATTCTTTGTAAGGTTTAATACTGGAAATGTGTTTATATTGAATGCCGTGTGACTGTGATTCAAAACGTCACTTCAGTATCTCCTATTATAACCACCACACGTATAGACTTGTGCAAACTTGTGTCTAATTTTAGCCCTGATGTTTTTTTCCCCCCTTTCCTCCACACTCGGCTACCTGTTCTCCTGACTGCGAATAGTTTCCGGCAAAAAAAAAAAGAAGAAAAAACAATAAATAAAAAAAGCCTAACTCCTGTCCTTCACTTTTTACAAACCCCATACTCCACAACGGTCGCACGGCGGTCTCCTATTGGCACCGCCGTTGCCATGGGTAACCTGATGACGCTCTGAGGGAGAACCGGGCGAGCGCGGGAGGGGTGGCTATATGTGAGAGTGAGAGATTGTCTATGCGAGAGCGCGCGTCTCACTCTCGCCGCCGTCTGTTCGTTTCCAGTCGGGGTCAGCCAATACTGAAAGTACGCCGGGCGGATTTGGAGAACGAGGCTTCAAAACCTTCTCCAAGTGGCAAATGGGTGTCAGAGGTTTTCGCCGTCATGAACACTTAAAGGGATAGTTCAGGATTTTTGACATAGGGCCTCGTTTCCTAGTTATCCAGAGTGTTGTTGATGTCTGGAGAGATTTTTTTCTTAAATTCATGCAGTTCTTATATTTGAAGAGTCTAGTTGCGCTAGGCTAGGGCAAGGCTAAAGCTTTTCTATGGTATCAGTTAGCCTGCGTTAAAAACAGTCTGACCCGCTCCACAGTGCACCTGAGGCAAATCACTTATAACGCCAGACGAACAATATAAATGTCTGTGTTAATAGAACATGTTTTGAAAAATAACTGACCTTGTATCACATGAATTACCACATTTTGATGGACTATTTTCTCGCAGATCACTCCGCCGTGGTGTTAGCTTACAACCACGAAGCTGATGCTGCTCAAATAGAAGTTATTTTAAATGCAAAATGGTTAAAATTATTCTATCGACACAGACATTTATATAGTTAGTCTGGTGTTATAAGTGATTTGCCTCAGGTGCCCTGTGGAGCGGGTCAGACTGTTTTTAACGCAGGCTAACTGATACCATAGAAATGCTTTAGCCTTTCCCTAGCCTAAGCTCTTCAAATATAAGAACTGCATGAATTTAAGATTTAAAAAAATATCTCCAGACATCAACAACACTCTGGATAACTAGGAAATGAGGCCCAATGTCAAAAATCCTCAAATGTCCCTTTAAAGCATGCAGCATTAAGACATATAATTCAGTGTTGTCAACGGAATATTCTCGCGGTTAATTCTCTTATTGTGTGGCCGTCGTAATATAATCAGGAGATACTTTCACTCCAGGTAAACAGCCGACAGCTAGTACATCCCAGCGATTCTCAATGGGGGGTTAAGATCTGGCACTGTCATCTTGGAATAAGCCCGTGCCATCAGGGAAGGAGGAATCCATTGGTGGAATAACCTGGCCATTCAGGCTTGTTCAGGTAGTCAGCTGACCCCATTCTTTGAGCACATAGTGTTCCTGAACATGTGCAAAGTCTTTGGTTTAGCCGCTTGAAAAGGGGGGCTGGAGCTAAACTCGCCAAAAAAAAAGAAAAAAAAAAAGTTGTCAGACATCCATCCGTTGCGGGCTCGCTCTTCGCCACTACATAAAATGGTGATTTACGGCGCGCCCATATAGGTCAGGCGGCGTAGGTTTAATGACGCTGAAGGAAACGTCCCCTGCCTCTATATATCGACGCTAATGTAAAGGCTCCTACACCCTTTGCATGCTCTGCCCGGCTGCTGTTGCCATAGTAACCACTTGGGTACAAAACAAGTTGCTGAGGAAGAAAAAGCGAGAGAGAGAGAGAGCGGGAGAGAAAAGGGGAGAGAGGACATTGAAGTCTCATGGATGTTAACTGGTCTGAATGAGATTATTAGACGAGTTGTGGTCGAGGGTATTTTTTTTCCCGGGGGTTCGGGGGGGTTAGTTCTGCAGACGCCATCAATCTAGCGCAGTAAAGGCTACAGGCGCGGGCTCCCCTCGCGAAAGATCAGCACCACTGCCAATAATTATCTGTGGGATTTTATGGACAAAACAGCCTCTCATTTGCATTTTATAGAACTTGCAGCTCGCCGGCAGCATTCTCTGGATGTGGGGCATTTCCTCACACACGCAGGCGGGCGCAGGGGGTGGTTTGCACTCTTACCGGACCAGGTGGGGCCCGGGCGTTCTCTCCGTGTCCGCCGTACGGTTCCCCCCCCCGGGATGTCCCGCTCTCGTCTCACAGTCGAGCACAACAGGTTCCAAAAGAGATCCTGAAATATCAGTGGGATTTTCCAGAATGAAAGGTCAAAGAGACATTTGCCCTCACTAGCAATTGTGGTCAACCTTTATGAGAAGCAGTGGGCATGAACTCTGCTCCAGATGTTGGTCAGGGCCTACTGGGGACGGACTGCGGTCGCGGCCATCCAGAACAACAGCATATTGAAAAACAAAAATGCAAATTGGTGCAAAAATAGACTTCAGACAACAACAACAAAAAAAGAAAAAAAGAAAAAAGCAAAATGGAAAACAACTGCTGTGTGTGGGCAAATTAGGAATTCTTTTCACTTTTACAGGGCCAAATCTATAAATAGATCATTTGCTGGAAGAAGGAACCACATAATGATTTATATTTTTTTCGAATGGTTTCTCATATTTGGTCGTTGGCGTGACTGGTTCCTTGATGTAAAGCGCTTTGAGTGCCTAGAAAAGCTGTATATGAATGTGGCCAGACACAGATACTCAAATACTCATCTAGACCTAATTGTTTCATACTTTAAATTAAAGCCGGTAGGGACTAGGAATGGGACGATAAACAAAAAGAAGATAATCGCTAAATCCATCAGACAACCAGTGCCAGTAATTTTACCGGGAGTGGGTACGTCTCCATGGAGATGTGACTACAGTCAGCAGTATTTAAGATTTCGGGAGGTTAGTTCCTCATCCAGATTCATTCTTTGATTACTCACTGCAGAAATAACATTGTCTGTGTCGAGCTGCTCTTTAGCTGCACGTTTTGTATTGATGACAGTATAGCCCAAAATGTTACACAGTGTGCCTTTAAGTACTTCATGTCTCACTCAATATGACATTTACAGCAGACAATGAAGAGGAATATTTAATAATTGCCCAATCCCCATAATTAGATTTAGTGATATTTTTTTTTAGGCAAATATCGTGATAATATCGTTAATCGCAATTATTTTGGCCAAGATAATCGTGACCCCAAATATCATTATCGTCCCAGCCCCAGTTGTGACCTGGAACAGATCCTTCCTGATGCAGTGTTCCCCATGCAGGCTCTGACTATTTGAAGGATCGCCTTGGCCATACACGATCTCTGCGCGCGCCTTCCGTACACAACAACATTCTTTCAGTGGAAAAGGGCTGACGTTAGGACCCGGGGCGCGCGCCGGGGGAAGTCCTCTCTGCTGCTGGCAGGGCAAGGCACACACATGCACGCACGCTCACAAACATACACGCGCGCACTCTCAGGCACGCACGCACGCCGTAGCTCTTCCCCGACAGTGGAGAGAGCGGAGAGCGAGCCGCCGAGCCATAAACAGAGCGGAGAGAGAGGGAGACCATAGGAACGCAGCAGCAGCAGCGGCGGCGGCGAGGGCTCGTGTCTGTGTGGCAGCGGTGCGCGTGCGTGCGTATGCGTGGAAGTACGTAGGCTCCCAACTAGCGCTCGGCTCGGCTCGCTTGCTGGAAACGAACGACTGGCGGGGTCGGATATGGAGGGGCTCCGGGAAATCGCTGGGAAGTGATCGCTGCGACGAGTCCGAAGAGAAGCAGAGAAGCGACGCGAGAGGATACGGATTTGGGAAGGGGAATAGGAAGCGAGGACGGACGGACGGAAGGAGGCGAGCGAGGAGGCGAGAGAAGTCAGAGAGAAGGGGCTCGTCTGGAAGATATCCTAAGGTGACTTTATTGGGTTCGGGGTTTGATGCATGCGCTCGCGCTCGCTTGAAAACGTGGGGGCTGCGTGCGTTCTGGCGCTCTGGTTCCAAGTGTGCGCAAACGCCTATAGACTTGCCCGATGTATGTCATGTCCACTGCTATGTGTGACTCCGTGGCTTCTTCTCGCTGCTGATACTTAAAGGAGGGGGGACGAAAGTGTAAGCGCAAGTGACCGCCGCTTAACTGGAGTGAAAGGTTCCAGAGGAGAAGGGGAAATTATGAATGGTTGTGCGCTCAAGTTGAGGCAGACACTCCGGTAAAGTTGTTTTGCCTGGAGAGAGAGAAAGAGAGAGAGAGTGAGAGAGGGTGAGAGAGAGAAAGAAAGAAAGAAAAAGACCCAACGTTTCAGGGAATTTCCAACAGAACAAGAGTTCCCCTCAAACAGGTTGTGAAGGCGAGGGCAGCAGGCAGATCTGACGAGACGCACAGCAACAGAGAGCGAGCGGGAGTGTGCGGAGGGGAGAGAGCGTGGCACACAGGGCTGAAGCGCGAGCACATTGGATTACACAGCCCAGTGCCCCCCTCGGAACAGCTGGGAGACTGCAAGCGCACGCGTCCGCCAGCGCACGTGCGGCCAGCTCTTGTTTGCCTTTATCTTCATGCGCTCTGCTGTGCGCGACTGAGAGAAGTCGGCACAGGAAAGAAGCCATGCCCCTCAGACTGCTGGGGAAATGTGTATGTACAGCGGAAAGAATGTTTGGGGTCGTGAATTTCAGACGGCACAGACCGATGTGGCAAGTCTGAGACGGGAGGAGAATAAGGGTGGGAGTGAGTGAGTGAGAGCGAGAGCATGGCTGGAAGGAAGGATCAGATGGAGATGGGAGGAGATGGGAGGGAGTGAAGGAGGTTATATAGGAAGCGGAGTGCGAGGAGGAGACTTGGGGAGGCTGAGTGCTGCCTCATTCATAATTCACCTCTGTGGCAAACGTTCATTCACATATTGACCCCCCATGGCTGCGCTCAATGGAGTTCTTGGCCCTCCACCCCGGCCCGTCTCTCAATGGACACTCCTGTGGAGAGACACTCGGCTCTACAGCCAGACACGATTCTTCTTCCCTGCTCTTCGGACAGTCGGGAGTGTGCGTTCGTTCGTGGCCATTTAATCAGGCTTTCAGCGCGGCACGAGTGGTTTGAAATGTTTGTTTATGGCTCACGGTGTAACAGCAGGGCCAAAGTGGGTTATATTTATAGCACATGTAGGACTTGAAGTAAAAAAAAAAAAGTTTCCAAAATGGTACTCTGGTCTGTAACAAGCGAAGTCAAATGAATTCATAGGTTGGCTACTTGACGAAGTAGAAGGAGAAATCAGGAATGGAAACACTATAGTGACACACTATTTATTTATTTATTTATATCTGGGGGGGGGGGGGGGGGGGGGGGGGGAGCATTTGTCTGGCTTGAACAAATACGTCTGTGGTTCTGTCCCTGGGTATGGCGGCCTTAATCCCCAATGCTCCTCTCCTGTCTCGGTGGTGTGGTTTGTTTCGTCAGGAAGGGCATCAGGAGAAGCTATTTCGGGCTGGTCTTGGACATATTGTTTCTGTAAAATAGCGTTGAGAGAGAGAGAGAGAGAGAGAGAGAGTCATTAGACGGCGGCCGTTTTTCATTGAGTGCCGTCTGATGTGTGTAAATTGAATATTGAATCCAAGACTCCACCCCAGACACTGGCCTAATGTAGATGTCTAAATCGCCGCTGTTGTTGGTCGGATTCCCTCAGCCCCGCTCCCTGATGGATCTATAATTCATGTGCGAATGAATAGAAAAGGAGGATTTCGCTTTCTTCTTCGCTAGACAATAATATGCTCCCTATAAACGGGCTAAAACGGCTCCTTTGATATCTGATTGTACGAGGCGGCGGGGAAGCCGAGGCCCACGCGGTGCTGGGTGTCCACGCTGGTAAAACTGTGGAGAGCTACACGGTGCGCGTTTTATTCCTCAAATACAAGCTTCGTGAGCGCAAGTGACGAGAATGTCCTGTAAAAGGAGGTCGCCAGGTATGGAGGCAACAGGAGGGGCGTAGACGGGACTATCGCCACGTGCATTTGGTGGAAGAACACTTCGAAAGTCAGCAGTTCTCAATCAGCCGTGCGTGCACATCTTTAAGGTTAAGGTTGACCCCTCCTTCTGTGCCACTGGGACAACCTGGCAGGAGCAGTGAGGAAACGGCACATCGTATGGCCCTCAAACAAAAAAAACATTTTTTGATCTTGCAGTGTGGATACCTGCAGGTCGGCTGCTTCCCTTTGCTTTGATCAGGTTGGGCTGTGGTTCAAATCACTGTATCCCATTTTGTCACTACTCAAGTTATTTTTTGTTCCTTGAAGTTGAAATGCTTGAAGCCATATCTGGTTGGTAAGGTCGTCTAACAAAATGACTGAAAACTTGTGGTACTCCCTTTATTAAGTGCTGGAAAGCCAGATCCGAGGGTTAAAACCAGTTTCAAAATGAACATAAAGGGCCTCTCCCCTACTTCCATACTTCTCCCCAATAGTTGCCGTGCCGTATTTGATCATTGCCTGTATGCGAAACATTCAATGGATAAAACATCTATTGTTATTTCCGACATGCCCATGATCTATCTATACTGCTGGACCACATTCATGTAACCCCCCCCACCCCTGTGTATCAGCGCCGGGATATTGTCTCTCCCTTTTTCTGCCGTTTGAGAGCTGAGTGGAGCTCGATCCCAGCAGCGCACTAAATATAGTTAAACTAATTAGGCAGCCTTCACACCCACCGAAAAAGAGAACCATCAAAGCAGCATTAACTACCTCCAAGCCCTCGTTTCTAAACCCGAGCTTTACGTTCTGTCTTTACCGTGTCAAACGCAGGGGCCGTTGAGGCTTCAGGACACCGGACGTGGAAAGGAGTGGAGCGGTGGATGACGTCACGTTGGGCTTTTGACAGATGGGGGGCTGTTGCGTCGCATTAGTGGCCATTCATTCTACTGTTGTCCTGAAGTTGATTTCGGACCTTCTCTTTCAAGCAATATTATGCCTCTTACGACCCTAAAGCTTTGTTGGAAATGCCCCGTATTCACTATTCAATCTAAGCCCATGTTTAAAATTCCCTTTGGCCTTTCGTTTATACTCTAATGCCCTTCCCTCAAGAACGCTGGATGGGATTTAGAGGGAGAACCATTCAAACTCCCATTTATTAGATAATTATTGGGCACAGATTCATACATGATACTGCCATAGGCTATACAGTATACAAATGTGTATTTAAGTCACCCTTATCCAGTGTCTCAGAACAACTGGAGCGGTGGGGCTGTCGGGATTAACCGACTGGACGTTTTAACCGTTTTGATGCAACAACTAGAGCCCCCCAGGGGAAACCCATTCGGACATGGGGAGACCATGCAGAAAGGCCCC
The DNA here is from genome assembly GCA_021464625.1 of Proterorhinus semilunaris. Taxonomy (NCBI): domain Eukaryota; kingdom Metazoa; phylum Chordata; class Actinopteri; order Gobiiformes; family Gobiidae; genus Proterorhinus; species Proterorhinus semilunaris. The sequence goes on from CM038359.1 coordinate 23,250,495, forward strand.
ACGTTTGGCTGTGAGGCGAGAGCACTAGCCACTCAGCTAATCGCTCCATCTTATTTCCTTCACCTGCACAGAATAGTAACAGTGCAAGTGCTGATCTAGACTAGTCACTGGAGTTCACAGAAGAGGCAACGTGCCTTGCTAAATGGCACGGTGGCAGTCAAAAGGGCTTTCTCCTCTTTCCACCCGCTTTGTAATTACTGTTAACTATACACTACTTTCAATGGATGACAATGCTTCAAGTCTGCCACTAGTTTAGTTATTCATCCAACCCAGCTGGCATGCGTTGCAAATTTCATGCCGCTCTCAAAATAGGCATAAAGGAGACGATATTCTTGTTACAGGAAAAAAAAAAATCCCCTGAAAGCAGTGATTCAGCGGCTTCTCAAAGCCCTGCGAGCGACGTTACCCTGCGCGACCTTCATCTAGCTCTGACAAATGACGAGTTCACAGCTGACCGACGCTCGCCCAGCGGTTTGATGAGCGCGTTAAAAGCTCATGATTCACGCGCTAAGGCCTTCAGAAATCGACGGAATATAACCCGCTTACAAATTATGACGAAAAAAACAAAAACGTACAAGCGATGTGCTCAGCGTTGGCTTTGTGCGTCCGGTAAAGTAGGGCCGCGTAATAGATTTCTTTGGCAAAATGGGGGGGGGGGGAAGCTTTCTGGGATTTTTTTCTTTTGCTTTTCTTTCCCATTCCAAGATGACGCCAGAATACCAGATCATTACAACTTTGTTTCGTGAGGATTCGCCTTTACACGTTTCATACTGTCACAATGGTGTCCTGCCCTAAGAGGAACTAGAGTGAGTGCGGTTTGTGTTGACCTAATTCATGCCTACCGCTAATGTTTTCTGTAGAAGGCGCTAATTCAAATAAATGGTCTTGTCTTTCAAAACATTCCCCCAGTGGCCGGAGGGAAATTCGAGAATTAGGCGGCGTAACTGAGGAGCGTAAAGGTGAAAAAAAAAAAAAAAAAGCCACAAAGTTGCGCAGTCATTTCTGAGGCAGATCACGGAGAACCTTGTAGGATTTGCAAAGTGAGAGAAACCTCCGTCCATCCATTTTCTTCCACTTTTTCCGTTGCACCGGCCAGTGAGCGAAACAAAACCCTACCTCACTCCACTCAGCCTGGCCACTCTCTGTTCCCCTTTTCTTCACGTTGTCCGTTTTCAAACGCACAAAGCTGCTTAATGGTAGCGCTTACAGATACCATTTCATATGAGAATTGAATACCGTCGCGGTGCCTTTTATGTTAATGCGTTTTAACAACAGGAGAGGCTTAAATTGCGGGGAACACGCGGAGGACCTTAAGTGTGCGAGATGGCTTTGGGAAGAATAATGCCCGCTTGTTCCCTGGGTTCCAATTGTCCTGAATAGGCCTCCTGCTGATTCCAAATAGACTCATTGTCCAAGGCAGCACTGGGCACTTCTACTCAATTAGCTCCTCTGCTTAGCCGCGCTGAGCTACGACCGCCCCCCCCCCCCAAATTAAGACATCGGCGTCCGCGAAAAATAGGCCTCGAGTGGAGCGTTTCATATTCTCGAGGGCCGACCGTGTAATCGAATCATGGGACGTTTTATTTTGATTCAGATTGTGCCCACTGCTTACTTAGAAGTCACTGCTAATACGTTGTTGTTGTTTTTTGCGTGTTTTCCGCTGGGTACCAGTGTCACGGTGCCCCGAAGTTTTTTTGAAAAATCACAAGCCTCGCATTCCCGTCAGTTTATCCAACCGTGTAGAGCTACAGCTAACCCCCCACACACACACACACACACACATAACCGTGCTGCGCTGAGAGCAAAAATAGGCCTTGTAAATGGGGGGAAAGTTTTATACATTTCACGAGGGCTGATGTCATGTTTGGTGGAGGGCCACGGATGACAAATAGTGAGGGCAGCCGTGTGGTGAGTATCGGCACGCTCGGCTCAGTGAACTCATGCTCCTTCTTTGGGGGGCCATCTGGGGAAAAAAAACATTGATTTTAATAAGAGGACGTGCTAAGAGTGTGTCGTTGCAGTGGCCATTTTGGGAAGGTCAAGAGCACGAGGAAGGCTAATTAGGATTTCAAGTAGATGCCAATGCAAGGAGGAAAGTTCCAACTTCCCAAGCAAAAGGTTTCGTATTGTTATCTGGTTCTCTTCCCCAACAAGCTGGAATAGCAATTGGGTCACCTACAGCCCTTTATAAACAGTGCCTAGAGTTAATCCCCGGGGGTCGGGCCGGCTTTTACATGTTGTGCATACGTGTTGGGAAAAGTCAGGCATTTTGCATGCGCAGACTTGAAGCAGTGGCAGTTTATTAGTGTGACTGTGAGAAATGTGTGAAGTTGTATGCAGTTGTGGTTGTATAAATGCCGATATTTTGTGTCCCTGCATTTCTGAACTTGTCCCTGCTGTTCCTCACATGAGCCGTCTGAGGTCCTTACTCACTGTCCTCCCCCTGCAAAAGTAAATAAATAAATACAATTAAAACATATATCAGGGTTTATACAGGCAGAAGCAAGTCAAATTTAATGCCCAAATACAACTTTGTGCAATAAACGTGGTTGAGCAATGTCAACATTTTCCAATACTTGCACATTTAATGCCAGTTTGAATCCAAATCAATGCTTTGTAGTGACATTTAAGGCACAATGAACTGAATTTCCCCCTCCTGGAACCGCCACCTTAACGTGGTGCAGGGGTTTGAGCGCCCGAATGATCCTGGGGGCTCTGTTGTCGGGGGCTTCGTGCCCCTGGTAGGGTCTCCCATGGCAAACAGGTCCTAGGTGACGGGTCAGACGAAGAGCGGTTCAGAAGCCCCTCATGAGGTTGTCCTTTCCGTGGACCCACCACCTGCAGGAGGAGCCGTAGGGGGCTGGTGCAATGTGATTTGGGCAGCTGGGACGGACAAGTGTAAGAAAATGGATGGTTGGATGGATGGATGGATCATTTGCTGTAATGACTTTCATTGCTTTTTAATGTCTCGTGGAAACCCTGTACAGTGTGTGGTGATGATAAAGGGCACAGATGAGTTCTGCAGTTACACAAAGTCACATACCATTTCAGACCCACCTGTTTATCAATCCTTTTTCCACCCTGGCTGACCTTCCGTGGTCCTTGGCAACACGGCCGTCTCCTTAGACACCGTTCACCGATACAGTCTCCTCAACACAAACATCCCCCTGTTCATCTGATCCCTTTAAAAAACGATCACTTCCAAGGCTCCCTCCTCTCTGCTCTCTCTCTCTGCCTCTCAAGTGTCCTCCGCTGTGGAGAAATGCTAACGCTGACGCTGCTGCCGTTGCCGGGGAAACAGCAGCGCGTGGGCGGGAGGATTTCCTGTCCTGAGGAGACAGCGCTAGAGCCACTCTGTCTATGGATATGTGCGTGGAGTGAAGTGCGCTGCAGCATTAAGTGAATCTCCCCCCCCCCCCCCCCCCCAACCCCGTTTCTAATGCACTCGAAGTCACTTAAGCCATTGTATACCCACTCTAGGCAGAAAAAAAAGGCCCCATTCACAGCAAAATGTAATGTATGCTTTTGTTACAATGGCTTGAAATCAGAAAATTAATCTCAATTCCATCGGTTTTAGATCTAGGTCTAGATTGATGAACCTGCTCAGGGTCAATACAGTTTTCACTTGCAAGTAAATCAAACACAGGCTGTGTTGTATCCTTGGGCAAGACACTTCACCAATCCTCGTCTGTATATGACAACGTGATGTTTCAGTGAGTAATTGGTGTCGGGGTGCGTTGTCGCAGAGTGGCTTCCGCATTTTCATCAGGCCTTCCAAGGAACGGCTGTGGCTTGACCGTTAATGAATCATGCTGACTGTAGCCTTTTGTCCCTTCAAGAAAGTATTAGTGTTATCAATTAGGACTGCGAAATATACACTACAAAAAGTAATCTAAAAATGGGTACATTGATCTTAAAATGCGTATGAGTATAGGTAAAATAATCTGCCAATGGAGCAAGTATTTTTGAACATAAAACAAGAAAAAAAGATCTTATTGAGCTTAAAATTAGATCATATTTTACTTGAAATATGTTTTTTTCTTATTTCAAGTGCAAAACTACTCATTCTATTGGCAGATTTCACTACTTCGCAAGTCAAAATGGCCCATATTAGGGTAAAATATTCTTAATTCCACTCATTTTAATTTATCAACATGACTTTTGGCAGTGTATCGGCAGATTATCATTACACTGCAAAAAGTGATCTAGAAATAAGTGAAATTTTCTTTAAATAGGTCGATTTGCCTTTGAAAAAAAAGAAGCTTAATTTACATGTAAATATCTTGCTCCATGTACATATTTCTCTGAATTAGACTCTCAAATCAGGAAAAACATTACTTATTTCAAGAAAATTTGACTCAATTTAAGATTACTTTTTGCTGTGTATCACAATATTAAGCCATAATATGTCACCTTCTGAATGAGATTTGCACTACAAAAACAACATGTGCATAAATTCAAATTTCGTCATGATTTTCTAGTTTAGTTCCATTATAGCCTTGTTTTAATCCCGCTTATGTAATTGTTAAGACTCAAAGTTATCTCACTGTGAATGTGTGTGAACTCTTTGCTGCACTCTGCACTCTCCCACTACCAGAAAAGGCCTTATATCCGTTTGGCCCGGCTCTACTGTAACCTTGCATAACCCAAACATCGTGTCATGGCTAACTCCAGGGCCTGTTCTCGCCCCCCCAACAGACACATGAGCTTACAATTATGTGTTCCCTGCCCTGCGCCTGGAATCACGGAGCTACCTCATACACGGGCGCACAGTCCTGGAGGCACTGGGCTCCGCATTACGTAATCGACATCGAGTGAATAGCCATGATGACGTCCGCTTGGCCTGGCCTCGGCTTTCTTCTGGTTACAGTGACGTCATAAGTGGACGCGTGTGTGTCTACGGGCGTGCGCGGACTCAAAACCACCCAAGGACCCGGCTGATTTATATAATGTGTTTACTCCTCCCATCCCCCCCCCCCCCCTATCCCATTTTCCTAAGCCATTTCGTTGTGTTAAGTCCAGATAATGTTACAGAAGTCACGTCTGTTGTTTGTCTTAAGCCGCGCATTAGACTAAACGCGCTAGGAGACAAAAATGTTCTCGAGATTCCATCAGCGGCTAAATTTGGAAACTGGATTTTACCCCATACGCTTCCTTCTAAGGTGTCGGTGTAAGTTCTCAGTCGTACAGGAGTTGTCCAACTACAATGAAGGTACTTGATTCATCTTCTGTACTCAGTAGTTGAAGTCTTTGAACGTTTCACCTCTCATCCAAAAGGCTTCGTCAGTGGACAAACTCCCGCTCAGCTTAGATAAAGACCCTTAGGGAGGAGTTGGGGTTGGCCCGGCTCCTCTCACCTGTGGGTAAACACCTTTGAAGTAGAGCGTCTCTAATGACCTGCTCACCTAAGTATCGGTCAGTCCTGTCCTATTCATAGATGATCACTGTCCAGTATCTGTCCTATTCATGGCTGATCACTGCTAATTACCTGCCTATTGTTCTTTTGTTGGCTGAGGTGCCGTCTCCTTGGACTGGCTGTGCCCTGTCGGTTTTCCCCGAAGGAGATTGGAGTAAAGTGACAGGAGATTAAATCTGAGCCCATTATTCCGGTTCATGGAGGGATTTTTTTCCTGACAAAAATAGCTTATTTTATTCCTGTTTCAAACAAACGTTCTTCTTTAGCTAAACTTTTGACCTCCCCGTCCTCAAAGGAGTGGTTGGAGGCTTTGAGGTGGAGGTGCACCGCCGACTGAGGGCCGCTTGTGCTTTCTCTTCGGTGTTGATAAAGTCTCTTCTGTAAAACTTGTTTAGTTTCTCCAATATAATGTTGTTTGCATTCTTCTTCTTTGCATCGGATAGAATAAACCACATTGCTTTGTTTGTGGCTCGGAGTTTTGTCTTTGGGATGAACTCATGTTTGTCTCAGTGTGTTCACCGGTTTGTGGTTCACTGGAATCCTGTGCTGCCTAAAGATTCTCTGAAGTTTCTCTGAGACCCCGGCTACGGCACTACAACTCCCTTTCTTCTGGGCTCTGTAGTCTGTCTGTCTTGTTTTTTGGTTCTTCTTGCCCTTTGTGCTTTAGTGAAAGACCAGTGAGGATAGCCACAGTCTGAGAGGGCTCTCTGGACATGTTGCTCCTCTTTGGTCTTTCCTTCTGCACTGGTAGGCACCTCTTTAGCTCAATGACTGAGTGTCATGATGACCCCTAGTTTGTGCTGGAGTGGATGGTTAGAGTCAGTACTGGTCAGTATGAGTTTCCTTCCTGTAAACCTCTGTCTGAAGTTGTCCGTTTTCCCCTATGATAACTTTACAATCTAAAAAGGCAAGTTGTTTCTCCTTGGCGTCCTCCCGAGTACATTTAATGCTGGGGTCCACAGCATGGATGTGATCTGTAAAAGATCCTTCTAAGGTGTGTAGTTGTTCAACGAGCTGACAATCGGATATTGTCGAATGTTGTTAAAAATGTTTCGCTTTTTGTTGGTTGTTGGCTAACTCTAACGTGGCAAAATGACTGAAGTTAAAATATTTGACATTCCAATCACCACCAGGCCTCGATCAAGGAAAAATCGAGGCTAAACTGGGTGTAAATGGTGTCTAAACTTAAATGTGTTCCTAAAGCATAAAGGAACTATCTTTTAATTATAACGAATAAAGTCTAAAATTACAGATGACCCCGAGTATTCAATTACCACCAATAGCCTCTGTATGAGTGTAATTTGCCAAATGAAAAATCACTGCCTTGTAGCTTTCGCCATCAAATAGGAAGCCTTTACTTTAACACTTGCGTTTTACCTGAATTCTATATATTCCCTTCTTCAAGAGCGTCCCCTCAGGCAGCAAGCGGGGTGCATATCCTGGTCAATGTCCTGACTATTTCAGGGGTTCCACTTACAGCGCCAGTGTTTGAATAGGCCTGTAAAGACTGTAGACTTTAGGTTTCAAAGCCGTCCCGCTGCGCACTTCTTTTAGCTCTGTGCGGGGTTTAGAGGAAGCCACCGCAGTCTCCACTCTGGCTCTGGCAGGCACTCCTGTTTAGAGCGGCACAACATGTGGTAGATTTACTTTTATTCCAGCGTCAGCTAATGCAGCATCTGTATGGCAACAAACTATACTAATGCCAATATGCTTTTTCATTGGACATACACTTGATATACAACAATTTACTGATAAAGCCCCCTATAATAGTGGTAAAGAGGCAATATTATAATGACATGAGCAGAAAATGCCAGAGTTGGACTTCCCATCCAGATTGTGCTGAACTGATCACAAAGTAATGTTGATCCTATATACAGTCGGACTCAAAGGTTTTCATACCCTGGCAGAATTTTAATATGAATGTGAAACAAAAGGCAGCCACTCGTAGTTAGTGGTTGTGTGAAGCCATTTATGGTGAAACAACCAGGTTTGCTATTTTTAAATCATAAGAAAGTACCAAAATGACCCTGATCAAAAGTTTACACACCCCAGTTTTTAATACTGTGTATTGCCCCCTTTAACGTCATTGACAGCTTGGAGGTTCTTCATTTTTTTTGATGGTAAAGTGGCCCATTCTTCTGGGCAAAAAGCCTCCAGTTCTTTATAAGTTCCTGGGCAGTCTTGCGTGAACTGCACGTTTGAGCTCACCCCACAGTGGTTCAATGATATGGAGGTCAGGAGACAGGAGGAGGCCAATGATGAAATTCTGCCAGGGTACGACTGTAAATCATGCGTATTAGAGCGGAAAAACACCCACCCGCTGCCTGCTTCACCGGACCTTTTTAACGCTCTAATTGCGACCACTACAAAGCATGAGCTGCTGACATTAAAAACATCCTTCACTCCTCTCTTTTCAGGCTGAGGATGAGTCCAGCTGTGTTGTCTTTGCAGAAATTTGGACAAAATGAGTGACCGGATCAAAAAGAAATGATTTATCATGAAGATCTTAAAATAGTCACTACTACTTCTACTATTACCCTTACGACAACAAACTATGGCACTATTATTATTTTCTGCCTCAGTTAAATCATGAAATGAAAAGGCTGACCAAGGCTTGAAAAATACCACCAGATTCCACATAGTTATCAGATACTGCATGTTTTTCTCATATCTTGAAGTCCTACTCTTGTTGCTACCCCTGGAGTAACATCTCACTTGTTTGAAATAGATCCTTGAGCTTCTCGGCCCGGTAACTTTATCCGCGCGCTGCCCTTGTCCTGCCGCGGCCGACCTCTGCCGCTCCGTCTGCACCCGGCGCATGGTGAATGAAAGGGAAGATGCTCCGCTGTCAACACTCATACTGTACGCGCCAGCTTTTATTTCGGGAACAGAAAAGAGCGGCGTCACCGAGGAGTTTTTATGCGGTTGGTCTTTTTTTGTGTGTGTTTTTTTTTTTTTTTTGTTCTTGCCGCCTGCTGACGGAAATACATTTGCTGTTTCAGGGGGTTTTGAGACGTGGAGAGAGAAAAGAAGACTGCGTTACGTGAGACTGGAGGTGAAAGGGGGGAAACGGTGTGTTTGGAGAGAGACTGAACGAGAAGTGGATGTTAGCATTTTGTTTGAATATGGATTTTTAGACTCTTTCCTGCTGTAATAGTCTGTCAACGAATCTAACATGATATAAAAAAAGAGTCTAGAAAAGAGATTTGGAGCTACAACAGTACAACATCACTTATAAGGCTGCGCAGTCTATTGTCGAACTGTTACTGAGTTATTAAGTGACGCAGTTACTTCTATGAATGTTGAATAAGACCAGAGGCAATCGCAACCATCTTCGCTCAATATCATGCAACCTCAAACCATGACCGAGAGGATTTCACATCGCATCCATCCCTAACGACAGCAGAAAACCACATCGAGCAGGAGCCAAGACGTAGACATTACTTCAACAAACTGATTCACATGAGCCACGCTGTACCGTAAGCCTTTCACAGACATGGATTCTCCTGTGAGAAGAGCTGCTTATTTGTACGCAACCCATCCCAGTTTTCCCACCTAGAGGAGATACTTCCCTACAGCGCTGAATGAGGGTCCATGTGCACACATTAATGCCTGATGTATGCTTTTTTTTTTTTGTCTTGTAAGATTTTTAGATGTCACATTGCAAGACTGTACAATCTTGAGCCTCCCCTCGTCTCCACGGTGCGATAGTTCAAAGAGGGAATTAGCCAAAAGTTAAACAAAGTTTATCGTAGCGACTTTCAGGCTCCAGACGGCATGTGCTTAGCCGAGGCAAGTGCCGTTTCCATGGATAAGCGCGGAGTTGGACCCCGTGCATGCCGGGCCTTAGTTGCTTGTGACCCTGGTGGCGGGGCTTCTTGCACTGATGTTGTATTTTGTTGACGAGACACTAGAGATCCTAGTTGCAGCGCGAGGATGGCGAGTATTCCAAAATATAAACACTGCCTGATGTCTGTCAAGCTCGTCTTTCGTTATATGACGGCTCTCTTTGAAATCTTTATCCCCGTCTCACTGTGCGACTAAGATTTTCCTCACAACCTTCATCACTGATGGCCAAATTACCATAGGCAAGGCAAGTTTATTTGTAGAGCTCAATTCATACACAAGGCAATTCAAAGTGCTTCACAGTTGCATAAAATTACAAGAAAACAGATAAAATCAATAGACATAAACATTGATCAATTACAGTAAAAGGCCAGAGTGCAGATAAAGCGAAACCAGCTTTAAAGGTGAATTATGCACATTTTTATGTGGGGGAAAAACTTGTAATTTGTGCACATTTGACCTTGTAGTGATCCAGCGGCTGTACGAGCGGTCAGCCTGACGCCTTCACTTTCCGTCACAGAGGTCTCCTAGGACGCTCCAGGATCAATTGTTTGGAAGGTTTTCACTGCTGGCGGACCCTCTTACCATAAAACCTACACAACTGATCCTGGAGTGTTGTAGAGACCACAATGATCGAACGTAAAGGCGCCGTGCTGACCTCTCATACAGCCACTGGGTCAGATGTGCACAAATATAAACTTTAGTTTCCACATACTAAGCTGCATTATGCACCTTTTAAGTTTTGCTAATTTTTCAGATTAACTTTGTGCTGTGAGGAGACGTCCTTTTTGGCATGTATGCACTACAGCAGTGGTTCACAACCAGGGCCTGAAAGTGGGTCACGAGCCTTTCCCATAACACAAGTCTTTTAATATTTATGTACAGAAAAAGTAAAGAACTCTACTTGAGTCTGTTCTGCAATCGTTTGTTTTGTCATAATTCCATTTTTTTTGGCTTAATTGACTCACAATCATAACAACTCTGCCCAAGAAGTGACTTCCTGTTTTGATCCAGCACGCCAAAATAAAAGCACAGCTCGTCTCATTGACTAGTTCAGCAGGTTCTTGCAACATTACAAGAATATAATTAAATACACACATTTTTAGTGTTTCTCTGTTAATAGTTAGGCAGAAAGAAAGTTGAACGAATGAATAAGATGGTGCTTTTATTTTGGTGTGCTGGAACAAAACAGGAAGTCACTTCTTGGGCGGTGTTGTTATGCACACAGTCAATTATTGTGTATTGTAAGACATTTTTTGAGGAAAAGGCATTATTTTACATTATTTTTTACCAAGTCCAATTCATTTTTTAGTCGCGGCTTGTCATCGGGGTTCCAGTTGAAAACTACTGCACTATAGATCAGTTCAGCCGTGTGCTTTGTTTAAGGGCTCCAGGCCAAACCACAATCTCAAGTCACCAGAGAAGCCATAAAAGGGCCACTCCCAAGCATGCATACATTCTTATTCACACACAAAACAACAAATAGATCACATTAAATGCCTTAAGAGCAAAAGTAACCAAAAGGTGTAGCAACAGGGTAGCATAGCGTTGTAATAGTGATTTGTTGCCATCAGGTTCTACAATAAAAAAAAAAAGCAGTTTGACATCTGGCCAAAGGGAATGTGGAAAATACTGTAAAAATTGACCATGAAAGCGTATTTGCAAAACAGTAATTACAAGTGCAAATTTAAAAATCCCTTTCTCCAGGCTTGTCAACCCACACCCCCTCCATCCATCCATCCTTCCACAGCGGGCCGGAGTCTTCAGGCCTTAGTCAGCGTCTGTGTGTCCATGCGTGGGCCTGTTCGCTGGCAGAGCGAGGGGAAAAAATACCTTCCCCTATGATGTAAACAGCGGCGTTCCTCGGAGTGTGTTGGGATCACGGCCTGTGTGTGCGCTGCGTGCTTCCAGATAGGATTCGCTCTCGGTGACAGCTCAAATTATTCCACCACGCCATGCACTTTTGACTTCAAAAATAAGCTGCATTTAGATCGCGTCCACGCTCGGAATGTAACAACGTTTGGCGTAAAGGTCCCGCTATATGCTCTGTTCAAATGGGGGGAAAGACGATGGATATTTTTGGGAAAGTGCTCGTTTTTCAAGGGTCAAATTTGGATCAAAACAGGCATAAATGTATGGATTTCTTTTGATGACATTTATAACTCAATAAATCAGGTGGAGAATTAGACATCAACTAATTATGCTGCGAAACAAACATCAAAATCATGTTGAGTATGAAAGTGTGAGAAAAGAGTTTGACTGTTTCACCCACAATGTCTTCCCTTTTAAAGGAATAGACCACCGTTCTTACACACTGAGATATGTTCTTACCTTAGCTTGGACGAGTTCATTTGTACCTGTCTGGTCTCCACGTGTGCCTTCCCGTAACGTAAACACAGCACAGACAGCGTTAGCATTTAGCCTCTCTCTTCTCCTCTACTATAGCTCCAAACGAGGTTCGGCATCCTTTTTTATCCGCTTAGAAAATCCACATTGTTAAATTTTGTGTAATTATACTTTATGGTGTAACACTTTACGTAACCATATTTAAATAGGGAAAACGTGGAAGAGTTTGGTAGCTTCTATCTTCACCTCGTTTGGAGCTATAGAGGAGAGGAGGAGAGGCTAAATGCTAACGGCTAAATGCTAACGCCGTCTGTGCTTTGTTTACGTTACGGAAGGCACACGTGGAGACCAGACAGGAACAAAACGAACTCGTCAAAGCTAAGGGAAGAACATATCTCAGTGTGTAAAAACGGTGGCCTATTCCATTAAGAATGCACTAAATTCGTGTGAGGGCATTTTATGGCGGATACGAAGCGTTAAATGTCGTACGTTTTGAAGACGGTGAACTTTGACGATTGCCACTATATAAGGCGTGACTACAGGCCGCCGCTTTTAGGCGTCACACTGATCAACTTTATGACGTTTACCCGGTGAGGAGCACAAGAGTTATCAGGTTTACTGGTTTACAAGGGAACGCTGTGGCTGGAGTCGCAGTAATTAATTTGTGAGGCTAATTAATCAATGCTAATTCATTTTTCCTGGCGATGTGAACGCTGCGAGACAGTCGGAAAAGTAAATAAGACTCATGTATGGTTTTAAATAGTTTTGTAATGATTTCTGAGCACAAACAAAGTTAGCGCGCGAGTAAGGCCGGGATTTGGGATTGGCAAACGAGGCAGATACTGTATACGCGTCTCAACTTTCATGGAGTTCAATTATTTGTGGAGTGTGAAGTTTGGTTCCCTCTTCAAGGCAAGATGACGATAATCGCATGTCAAGTCAAAATTGTGGCTTCGGAAACACTGATTTTAGATTAAACTGTCTGCCGGGCGTTCGTGCGGTCGCAACGTCTTCGCTCAGCAGGAACTGTGTGCCTCTTTAGTTCGGTGAGTAAAGTGCCAGCTGGGTGTCATGCGCTTGTGTGTTTTGAGCTCAAGCGTGTATGAAAACTACCTCGCACCAGCGTTTGGTTTTTGGGAAACTTCTTTCTGCTTGTTTACCGCTGTGAAGTTGCGCGCGTAAAACATTCATCAGCTCCTTGCCAGCCTTAAATTTAACTTGTTGAAACCTGCAGAAGCCCTCATCGACGCTCGCTGCCAATTCACGCTCGGCGCTCAAGTGCACTGTATTTATCTGTGAAGGATTTAGTGGCAACACAAAACGAGGCTATAAAAAGGCACTGGCACTGCTAAAACGCCGTATTCCTCTTTTACCAAACAAGTTCACGTCACTAAAAGGGCTGCACAATATGTCGCCGTTTCATACTACACAACTTTAAATGATATGAAGCCACAATATATATATAGCCCGATCAGAAAGTTCAGTTTTAATATATCTTTTTTTATATAATTTTTGAATTCATGTACGTACTGTGTTGAAGTGCTGTCGTTAACAGAGCTGGCGATTGTGTCGTCAAAACCGCTAAGATTTATGACATTTCTGACACATTCTTTCAGTAACATAAGAGATTTTAAAATGTAAAATACTGAGGGTATCGTTCACATAAATGACTCTGTGCATAACTTCAAATCATAACAACGCCGCCCAAGAAGTGACTTCCTGTTTCGATCCAGTACAGCAAAATAAAAGCACCATCTTATTCCATAGTTCATTTTATTATTATTTGTTCAACTTTCTTTCTGCCAAACTATTAACAGACAAACTACTTAAAATGTGTGTATTTAATTATATTCTTGTAATGTTGCAAGTACCTGCTGAACTAATCAATGAGAGAAGCTGTGTGCTTTTATTTTGGCGTGCTGGATCGAAACAGGAAGTCACCTCTTGGGCTGCATTGTTATGATTCGAAGTTATTCACAGTCAATTTGGAGACTGCAGTGTGTTATATATGTAGCCTATACATCATCAGTTTCGCCCTCGCGGCTTAATGAAGTTGTCTCACAGTTACTTCCTCTCCTTTATATATTGTTGTTTTAATCTTCAGTCAATGTTTGCTAGTGGCGAACATGGCGAATGTCTGTGGCAGATGTTCTTCAACCAGCGGTGCAGGGACGCCTGCGGGCACCTTGGATTCCTCGTTGCAGGTTTAAAGAGGTGAAACTGAACTGTATTTCATTATGGTTTTCAGAAAGAAAAGTTTGTATTACTGATGTTTTGCTGTAAAAAAAATAATAATAAAAAGAGAGAGAAAAAGTTTGATTCTGAAGTAAGTTTGCATACTTTGAAAACAACACGCAACTAAGTGCTATAATATTTTGAGTTTAGTTGATCACTCTCTGAATCACCGGCAGAGCCCTCGAAGTATAACTGAAAGACATAAAGCGTATACGCCAGACATAGTGTTTGGGAACCACTGCGTTCAATTTATAACATTCCCTCACAAACTCTCTTTTCAAGACGGTTGCCAAATATCGCGCTTTTTTGTCGTTGTCCCCCCGTGCGGCCCGAGTGTGCTCTGGTGCCGCCGCGGAGCGCTAACCATGGCCAAGATTTACTGTTCTCTATTGTGAAGCAGCAGACGCTAAGAGGCAGGTGCGACACAATCATACTGTGTCAACACTCTCATCTGCTCGGGCTCAGATCTGCCACGGGACACGCGCCGCGCAAAACTCTTACGCGCGCGCTCTGTTGCTAGGCGACCCTGTCACAATACCCCGGCGACCTTGCGACCCTGCCAAGTCTAGTGTACGCGTGTGTGCTGCGCGTGTGTTATGTGAGACGATGGTGGGACTGCCGCATAGCAACGGAGAGCAGCTGTGATTTCACTGCAATCGCCGCGTGTCTGTCTGAGCGCGAGTCCCGCCATCACCGTTTAGCAATGCACGCACAATATACACAAGGTCAGGCGTTAAAAGTCTGCTGCGTCCACGCGCTACACTCGCTGGATGTCAGAATCTCAGATGGAGGACAGGGGGCAGACACGGTGCCTAACCCTGGGGTCGCTGCAGTTGGTCCAGGCCAAGTGGTTACCAATGTGGGGGTCCCCAGATGATTTCAAGAGTAAAATGCTACTGTTTTAGTATATTTCTGAGTGTAAAACAGTATATAATTGGTGAAATTTTCACCAAAAAATTGGTCCCTTTTTTCTTCGCTTTTCTTGTCATTCTTTATTGACTCTTTGTCACGTTTTTGTTTCGCATTTGTCACTATTTTGTAAGGCAAGGCAAGTTTATTTGTAGAGCACAATTCATACACAAGGCAATTCAAAGTGCGTCACAGTTGCATAAAATTACAAGAAAACAGATCAAATCACTAAAACATCAACATAAAAATTAATCAATTACAGTAAAAGGCAAGAGTGCAGATAAAATACTTTCAGTTTTCATATGCTCGGGTAAAAAGAGCTGTTTTCAGCCTGGATTTGAACATTGTCAGAGTTGAGGCCTGTCTCACATCCTCATGAAGACTGTTCCAGATTTTAGCTGCATGAAACTGAAACGCAGCCTCACCGTGTTTAGTCCTGACTCTGGGAACCACCAGGAGACCCCTCCCTGAAGTTCTCAGGGCCTGAGATGGTTCATACGGCTCTAACATGTCAGAGATGGACTTTGGGGCTAAACCATGAAAAGACTTGTACACAAGCAGAGCTGTTTTAAATTCTATTCTCTGAGTGACAGGAAGCCAGTGCAGGGACCGGAGCACTGGACTAATATGGTCGTATTTCAAAAAGTTCATTCTGCCATAAAGTATCATGAGAGGCAATAACTGAGGGTCCCCAGTTGCTTACGTGTGAACTCTTGGGGTCCCCAGCCAAACACAAAGTGAGACCAGCTGACTAACTGAACATCTCGAATGACCAGGTTATTCCATCTCCGGATCGCGTCTTCCCTGACGACACGTGCGTACTCCAAGATGACAACGCTGGGATTCTACAAACATACACAATAGGGACACACGGGTCCCCGGGCGCTGCACTGCGGTCGCCCACTGCCCCTTACAAGTTGCCCCAGAGCCCTCAAAGGACACATTTCCCGACAAGGACAATACAGCACACCTTCATTGGGCTTAAGACTGGTTCAGGTTGGTCACTACAGAGTCCAGATCCAGACCCCATTGAGAATCTTTGGGGTGTGCTGGAGAAGTTTTTGCTTAGTGGTCATACTCTCCCGTCATCAATACAAGATCTTGGTAAAAAAAAAATTATGCGACACTGGATCTTTTGACATTGCAGAAGCTTATTGAAACGGTGCCACGGTGAATGTACAGAATGCCGTAATCAGTCCAACCAAGTATTAGAGCGTGTGACCTTTTTTTGTTGTTGTTGTTGTAACTTTTGCCAAACTTATCTAAAAGTACCATAATTAACTAACTTCTTTCTTTCTTTCTATATTCCCTGCAAAATCTCCTTATGTACTGTATAGGCATCACACCTGAGCTCCCGTCTACAGAGCAGCTGTGATTTGATAATGGTTTGACCCTATCTGCCACTTGTGCGTGCCTTGTTTATACACGCACACACACAAACACACTCAAAAGCACAATAACAGCTTGATCTGCGTGGATTCAATCAGGCAAATCGTGCACTCCACGCAGCCTTGTAGTCAACTCCATGCTGAAAATAGAGCAGTCATTTCCCTCAAGATCCATTCATGTAAAAACCCCGTTATTCCCAGCCCCTCCCCCTTGTCAAATTGCCTTTTTTCATCTCCTCCACTGCTCTGCTCCAAACACGCTGAGCTTTACGCGTGGAGGATATCAGAAATCATAACACTTTGAAAATTGTTATTATGGGGTTAGCTTTATCAGTAAAAAAAACAATGATTCCACCGAATAATGTTTTTGGATTGTGCGTTTTCTTATTCGGGTGGCGTGTTACGTGGGGATTTTACAGGCTTGTCTGTCTGTCTGTCTGTTCCTTTTGCATCCAGCCTTTTTGTGACTGGAACGAGCGAAATGGAAGAGGCTTGCTCCACCACAGCATGTACCTAAAGACAGAGCCACCCCATATAACCTATGACCTGCTGGGGATTTTTCCACCTCCCAATCAACTGCACAATCCCACCTAACTTACCCGTGTCAGATGGTTGGTATACAGGGGCAAGCTTAGCCCAGAAGGAGGGGAGCGACCTGATCATGACCTGGTGCAGCAGGACTTGGCCTAAAGATCTTAATGTGGCCGCACATGCTGAAAAAAAAGAAAATAAAACATCAAGAAAGTTATTGTGGCTCTATGGAATGGGCTGCTCCGTGCTCGCTGGAGGTAAACAAGGGATGGTTACCACTGAACACGGTTCTACCACGCACGCCTCGGCCCATGTACTTGTATTCTCATGTATCGGCTCTACCCAGCTTGTTTTTCCACTACACAACAGATCAAATCAAATACAACTTTATTTATAAAGCGCTTTTCATACAAAATGTGCTTTACAGTGCTTAAAAATAATTAAAATCGTCCCCACCAGCAAATATACATAAATAACTACAACCGGTAACAGGTAAAAAAAGTCAATATAAGTAAATATTAGTTAAAAGCTAAGCTAAAAAGGTGGGTCTTAAAAACATGAACGTTCTCTGTGGTCCTGAGCTCCTCCTCAGGTCGTTCCAGAGGCGAGGGCCATAATATTGGAAAGACGCCTCGCCGTGAGTCTTTCTGTTGACTTTAGGAATAACTAGGAGACCCCTAACGGGGGAGCGCAGGGGCCGTGAAGGTTCCTAAGGTAAAAGCAGTTCTGAAAGATACAGTAAGAAGGACCAAGACCATTAAGACATTTAAAAACCATTAAAAGAACTTTAAAATCGATCTTGAAACACACGGGGAACCAATGCAGCATCTCTAAAACCGGTGTAATGTGGTCCCGCCTCCTGGTCTTCATCATCTGCTGAATTTTGTAAAAGTTGTAAACCTGAGATACAACCGCACAGATGTACAGAACATCATTAAAAGTTTTGTAAGCCGCGATGAGAACTTAATGTGAACAAATGCTGCCCTCTGGTGCGGGTTATGGAATCATTCGGAGGTGCCAAGGCAAATACTGCAGGAAAGAAACGGCTAAAATACAAACTATGAAGGTAAGTAACATGCAAATGTCGTGCTAACACCAGCTAAAGTTGCGCTAACAGCGGCTAAATACTAATATCGGCTTTAATCCCCTTTTAGAACAGCGGGATGATGTTGTGAAATAAAATATTAATTCCATATAACCTGCATGTAGTGAGGGCTGTGTTCTCTCGTTTGCCAATCAGAGGCCAGCAGTCTCTTCATGTCACATTAGTCATGGTTTGGCCACAGCCAGAGGTCGGTCCCAAAACCTATACCTGGTCAGACCGGTTTGACCCTGGCCTCGGCAGTCGAAATGCGGGCATTGGGTGGTTTAGTGTCTGCCAGTGGAAAAGAGGCTCAAGTAGGCCAGGGGTAGACAAGTGCCCTCAAGCATAAAACCTCTGGCCCTTAAGAAATGATGTTCAAAAATATTATAGCACAATTCAGAGTACCTGGTATACTACTCTAAAAATGTGGAAAATACTGTCAAATCCTTAAAAATGTCCTGACATAACACCCCATTTAGTCAGATATATGATGTTCAGTACTGACATTTGTGGAAAGTGGTGCTTCACTTTGGGCTACAAGTAGGAGGTTCGGCCCTTGGTATTTTGGGTTAGGGCAAACTTGTCTACCCCTGATGCATTTACAGTCTTGTGTTGCTGCTGAAGCCGTCAGCTCCCACAATAGTCCCCTTACAAAAACCTGAGTCACAACACCCTCCATGGTTCAGTGGAATGGCGTCTACAGCGCACATTGTGGAGATGGGGTTGATTTCTGCTCCGTGTGAATGTTTAAGTCCTGTACGCTACACCTTCTTTTTGTAACGTCCTTGGCCCGACCGAGCCACACGCTCCCACGAGGCCGACCTGCCCGTCAGACACCTGAGGGCGGGCTGTGGCGCGATTGGCTGCCGCGGTTGGTTAATGACATCCGTTAGCGTCGGGGATCGTCTTCAGGGCTGGCCCCGGAGGTGAATGGGGTGCGTGAGAGTGCTTGTATTGTTATGATGATTAAGTGTGCTGTGGAGGGCTATCAGAGGAGGGCCCCTTAATGAAAGTGGAGAGCGCAGAGCGGAGGCACTGGAGAGGCAGCAGAGGACGGGGGAGAGAAAAGGCCGTGGTGTGAGGGGATAAGGGGAATAAACTCCGGCTAAAGGATGCTAAACATAACAGCAATAGGCTCTTTGCACTTAGAAGCGAGAGTCAAAAGGTTCAATCATCATCCGGAGAAGCCTACGTGGGATCCGGCAGTCGGCATCACATTAGACATGCTATCAGTTGATTAAACCATTTTTCCACAATATACAGGATTGCATACTTTCCCTCTCAGGTGACAGAGCAGAGTAGGGTGCACTGGGGTTGAATATTCAGCATCTCTGTCCAGACTTGCTGACGGAGGCGTTCATGCTCTGAATGAAGCATGAGCAGGTCGGGAGCGAGCGCGCAAGGAAGGAAGGAAGGGTTCGAGAGAAAAAGAAGGGATTACCAAGGATGTAGGAGAAAATTATTGTTGTATTTTAGGATATTAGGGGAAAAATATGCATGTCGCAAGAAGCCATGCCCAGCTTATCGCAAATTTGTATTTGTATTTTTTGCCAACAGAGCATAAAACGAGAGTTTTAAGGCAGCAAACGGAACTCAATTGCTTACATTTTCAGGTTTTCATCTGAAAACAAACAAATAATGCCGTCTACTCAATAATCTCCTTTATCATTTCACTGAATCACTGAACTTTCCTCCATATGAGAAAGCACAGGCTTCAAAGGGATGTCTATAGATGTATTGTTTTCCCTCTTCACCTGCAGTGTCTTGTGTCAAAAAATTCACTTTTTCTTTCAGAACAATGTTGTCATCATTGCTCTCGATCGGAAATCGTGACATTTTCTAGAAGCCGATCACAACCCAAATTTTCCGGGCTTCCTTTGTGCGAGAGAACTTGCTTTGATTGTGGATTTTCCCCCCTTGTCGTTGTGTTTAGAGACGGGCCGGCACCTCCCAGCCCCGAAGGAAAATTCCAGCTCTGTCTTGTCTCTGTAAATCATGTTCACCATTGTTGCTGGTGTGAAGGGGGGGTGTAGCTAATGGCAGTTTCCCATACGTCTTGAGTTAATGTTTGTTTACTCTGTGTGCACTTTGACAACTGTGGTTGCTCCATCCACTACGTTCACTTGTTGACGTGTCACTGTATTTCATATTGAATACAGCAATTGTAACAGCCTTGCAAAATAAGATACTAACCCTCTGATTAAAGCGACATGCTGCAGCGTCCCCTGATAATGTCCGACTGTAGCAATAGAGAAGTTTGTTTTGATGGGGAGTGCGGGGACAGAGAGACATTTGCAGCACATGTTGAACTGGAAACAAAGGAGAACTTTGCATAGACGGTGTTATAAAGCCGACAAAATGTAAGCTAGTGATCGAGATTTGTTTGCAGTTGATACCAAACTGATCATAATACCTGTATTTGCCTGGAGTTTGTTCTCGGTATTGGACAAATCTCATCCAGAAGCTTGGTCAGGAGTAGCCAGAGATTTAACCTATAGTGTGTAACAAGTGTGTGGCTTAAAATGCAAACCATGCAGTCTTTGTTGGTGACACAAAGTTGTTTATGAATGGCACGATCAACTGGACAAACGCTTAATTTCTGGATGCCGTCTTTACACTGTTGTTACACTGCATTAGAACATGATTGAAGTATTGGGCCGTTTAAGTGAGTGTTTTTTCCATCGAGCGCATTATACATCGACACTATTCGATTAGTATCAGCCACGGTGGAGCTGTGATTGTGGATTTCACACCTGTTCGGAAAATGGAAAATACGTGTGTAATTAACTGGCAGAAGATTAATGCGTTGGTAAACAAAATCAAAAGTACCCCGGTAATGGAGGCCCACCGGAAAACATCAAGGCAGAGTGTTATCAACACTTATGCAACAAGAAGAACGCTTACAACTGTATCATACGTGTACAAAGGTTTTCCTGATCACATGGTGTTCAAATATTTTAGAATAAATGCTGCACAAAGTCCGGTCCACATGGGAGCAGATTTTGTGGATTTTTGTATCTTTTGAAATGTGAAGGTGAAAGAGTTTTTCCATCGCATACGGTTTGTGTCTGACGCTGATTCATTCGTGAACAGGTGGTATGGATTCGCATCATTTTTATACCAAACAAATCCCCCCTGAAAAAAAACATCCTTAGCTCAACTTTGAAACCCATTTTCTTGCGATGGCTCTCTTGCCTGGCTGTCGGTAGCATCCCGAGTAAGCTCTTCTCATCAATTCTCCAGTTTACACATCCACATTTAGGCCCAGTGGGTATTCAGTGTCATTTCAAATTTATGTTGAACAAACATATCCTCTCTTCCCTCTAAGTGTATTGGACAAAGTTACAAAAGTCGTTATCTAAATTTAATTACTGAACCTCTCCCAATTCCCCACAGTGGCTGCCCTCCAAAATTCGGGTTAGTTACCGGGGCTAAGTCGATCGAAAGCTGTTGCACCACTGGAGGTTGAATACAGACATTTTTCTTTTCTTGGATTACAGTCTCATGGCACGACGCCCACTCACCTCCTTGGGCTCTTGCAAAAACAAAGCTATTTATAGTTGGGAGAGCTGCTCGGAGGTTAATCGTGATGTGGGCGTGTCTTTGATTAGCCAATATGCGACCAACAGATGGATGATTTCTCTGTTTACCCAACAGACGTAGCGCGCGTTGGCCTCCTCTCGCTCAGGCAGATGGGGGAACTCGAAACTTTCGCCTCGGTCGTGTCAAGATGTGAGCCGCCGAACACAAGAGGAGGTTGGGAGATGGAGCAGGGAGTTATAAAAGCTACAAGTGGGCTGTTGCTGCGTGGCCCGGGGCGCTGCTGTTTAGATATGTATCCCTGAAAGGACTTGCATCTCGGGGGAATATATGAATGCCCCGAGTTTGACCTAGATGCACACTTTTTGAGTCCCGGAGGAGACCGTGTGAGACAAGGCCTTGAAACGCAATGAAGATGCAAGAGTTTTCTGGTGTGCACAGTAACTCCCCTTTCACTGTTTTGTCCAGTTTAGTGAATATGTTTGTTTGTAGACTTTATGGTGGCCATATATTTGACTCACAATTCGGGGTGTCACGATTTCAAATTTTTCTAGTAAAAAAAATTCGATTTTACGATTATTCACGATTATCGACCGAATGAATGGAAAGAACTGATATTTTTAGTTTTTGGTCTTTTAAAAAGCGTTTTAATACTTGTAAACATTCACTGTTTCTAAAAATGAAAAATGCTTTAAGATTGCGTTGCATTAAAATAAATAGGCCTACATTGAATAATACAAAACAATGTCAACTTTACTTCTTTATAATGACCATCATTATTTTACTATACATTATTAGGCCGCAAGCTAGGCTAGGTTTTATGCTCTCAAACGTTTGTCAGATGTTTTGATGAACAGAGAATGAAACGTGTTTACAAAATGACTAAGGAGACTCTTTTGAACAGCTGATTTCCACATGTGTGCGGTTTCACTTTCCTTTCTGCTACACGTCGCTGAAGCAGAGCAGAGCGCGTTAGCCTTTTGTTTACATCCTGATCTAGTTGTGGCTATTTCTGAACATTTGGACAACTTTTTTGGGAATTAAGCAGTTCGTTACCTTGACCTGGACATCTCTCCAAGCTGTTGAATATATTCGACGTAGCCAATATCAGCGCCTTTTGCTGCAACTTCCTGACGACAGGATTTGCATAACGGACGTCCATCGACAACAACAACGCCTTGGTCGTCTTTTGGATCCTAAAGAGGTCCCACTCTGCTGACTTCAATAATTTTTAGGTGGATACAACACTGGATGGAGGAGAGCGTCCTTCTGCCTCGCTCAACTACCGGTGAGTTTACGCGCCGTTTATGGCGTGCAGCGTCAGCGTGAAACATTTTCGCGGTAAACCGTGGCAGCTGAAATTCTTACGGATAACCTACCGCGTCCTTTTATAATCGTGGTCATCGTAAAACCGGTTAATCTTGGCATCCCTACCTCACAATGCAACTCGTGCTTCACGACCACCTGTCAGGAGCAACAGGTGACCCAAGATCTGATCGTCACCGGTAAAACCAAGCTGGATGATGAGCCTACTGTGCGTACCTTTTAGAGCACTTCCTCCTTTTATTAAACTTAGCGGACCGCACTTGAGATCGTGGGTTCTCCTTTCGCTTGGATGAACTGCAACTTAATCTTCCTGACCAGGAATCCTGGCTCAACAAAGGTTTCCTCGCCCTCTGCCCTTTGCCTGCCCCAATGGCTTTGAAGGATGAGCACATGCAGTATTTTCTCATGGGGCCAGAGAAGTACACGTTTTCCTTCCAATTTCGATGGGTAGATAATAGATTGTAGTTGGTTGTGTTTTTGTGCTAAAGATTGCCTTATTATCACTGGCCCACACTAAACTGACGGAACATAAGCTCGCAGATTGGAAAAGAAACATTATGCAATGTTCATGTAGCGAGAATTTATTGCCATGTGTTCTCTGTGGACGATCAGGTGTGAGAGGAATTTTGTTACTTGAGCTTTGAGATTGAAAAGCAAGGTGCCTGTGTAGCTACAATAGCCTATAACACACTTGACTTGACTGCTTTGGCTGCTCCCTTATTCCTCATTCTCCCCCTTCAGAAGCTAACAAGGGGAGGGCTGAGTGCATATTTCCTGCTTTTGGAAAGGATACCCCCCTTCTCTCTCTCGCTCACACACACTTCACCCCGGGCCAAAGGAATGTAACGGAAAACGAGCAACTGGAGATAGAAGATCAGAGCCCCCTAATATGAAGCACAATGTGTTGTTCTCCCAATCGTGCGTCAGCAGCCCCACGGCTCTTTGATGGGTATCTACAAAGAGTTTCAAGCTTCGTACGGCCCAGCAGTTTAGCCAGGTATGTTATCTTAAGCCGTGTAATTTGGGGATTGCGTTGGCGTGTCGGGGAGAGACTTGGAGCCATGCTGTTTATCGGGGGTATATTAAAAATGAATGGACTGAGGTTATCTAATCAAACACTGGCAATCCCGCAATCAAAGACAAGGCCCCCCTTCAGAACTTGCTTTGAATCCTACTTGTATTAGAGCTATTTGATACATGGGAAGGATGGCAAAGACTCAAGTAATAAAAGGTTGTAAATGTCATTTTATTAGATTTCAGTCGGGTTTAGCACCATCTCTACGGCTCCAGCAAACAACACTGTGCCTTACTTTTCATTGATTTAACAAAAGCATTGTCCTCCTCAAACCACAACATGCATAGTACAAAACAAAGCAGTCACATGCATTTCCGGTCTTAATGATAGATGTCTAAGAGTGTGACAACTTTTGTTCTAATCGAACCTCTGTGGCCAGGGGCATTCCCCAAGGTTGTGTCCGGGGTCAACTTCTTTTTGCCATCTGTTTAAAAGATGTTCAGCTTTCAGATATGCCAATTGCCACTCACTACTGATGATGTGATACTTTCTTGCTTTGAAAAATGCTTTTATGGGCCAGCACCGTTTCTCGCAACAAGGCCTCGCTCTGAATACAAATAAATCTAATTAAATCAATATCCAGGTTTGTGTGAGGTCTTTCCGCGATGTGTTTTCATGTTCTCCCTGAGTTTCCCTTCGTTGCCAAATTCCACCCATAAAACTAAAACAACAGTTTTACTCCAGCTACTCCAAAACAAACCTAGCTCAAGATCTGAAGATGGGTCCCCAGGTGCTCTCATAACCTGCTTGTTCTTATGGCTCAGTCCTGAAACATTGTAGGAAAGATCAAACGCAGTCGACATGGCCTGATTGAATATTAACATACGGCTACTGTCAAGGTTGTGGCAATTTTCTCTATTTCAAAGCATAGGTTCAGTAGTGGATGTTTGAGCTTAGTTTCTCAATGTCATTTAAGCCCATGTGTACATTATGAAGCATTGCATTAGGTCCCGTGACAAAGGCCATATTTTAATGGCATATCCGAAGGGGGCCTCTCTCCTTGCACACTTGTGTACTGTACCTCTTTCATCCATGTATACTTATAATCTGGGCGCCATCACTCGCTTCTTCTAATTCTGTTGGCAGGTCCTGTCAAACAGCATACGTTCAGAGACAGGGTGACTTTGAACTGCTGCTAATGACCCTAGGACATAACTACCCTCTCTCTTCCTCCGATCTCTCTCTCTCCACACACTTGGTCCCTTTATGTCCACTCCTGTCATGAAGGCTGGGGGTCATAGGCTTTCTTCAGAGAGCAGCAGTAATGATATTCCACAAGGGCACTGGTCAAAGAGGGGGACACACGTCCTTGTGGTTTACTTTGAAGTGCTTCTTAATGCTCATTGGTGGCGTTATATTTGATATATATGTCACAAGTGCAAAAGTACTCTGTGAAAGTCAGATAAACCGACCTCCTTTTTTTTGCTGTATCAGCTGAAAACAAAAACGTTTTACTTTAAATTGAGTTGAGTAACAGTGCTCTTACTTGAGTAAAACATTTGGTTACTGTTTCCACCTTGACCACATCTGTAAATGACAGAAAGCTTGACTTAAATTAATGTAAAAGTCATTTAAAAGTCTTCTACCTTTTATCAGATTGTTTATGTTGTTATACAGTTACATACACGTTTAAACAGTTTTAAAAAACTTTTATAAATTTTACTTTAGATATTATGGGTCATACTTTTTTACTAATTTTTGAGTATATATTTTGTCTACTTTCCCCACTTTGAGCTGTCTCTGGGTATGAAAGGCATGTAAATAATTGACTGAGGTGTGTTTTGCATCCTTGTTTGTAACAATGTTTTATGAATGTTGAGTCATTTTGTGGCCCTGAAAGCTCTTTAGTGTGGCTTCAACTAAATACCAATTAAATGACTAAATGACTGTTAGAAAACTAACCATTGAACCTTGTAGATATTTGCGTTAGCTCCATTACTCAATATCACTATTTTATTTAGTACTCACGTCTGCAAGAAAAAAAAAGTTGTTTGCATTTGGAAAACTCTTTCTCATTAGAGTTTGGATTTGCCCCATCAACACTAAATGCACTGCTCTCGTGCCTGGAAAAGTCATGTTTTTTCTCCAGCAGGCCACCGGAGTGCCGGGAAAAGCGCCCGACCCTCTGCCAGCTGTTTAAATCTTTACCAAACAAAAGAGAGACAGCGCCTTATTGAGTCAGCCACAGTGTTTTCATTTACTGAGCAAACTCGCCCGCTCCCAGCCCTAAATAAGAGAAATCGAGGCACATAACAGGAGCTCTTTTTTTTTGTTTTACCTAATTCTCAGCTGACCTAAGGGACGCATAACCAAAACAAACCCTCCTTCCACTGGCTTGTTAAAGCGATGTAAAAACGTCAACTATATGAGGGCTTTCTAAGAGAAAAGTGGAGCAAGGAGAGGAGGAGAGGGGCTGTCAGTGGATTTAAAAAGGCGACGAGGACGAGACACAGTTACACAAGCTGGACCGTGATGGACGATGAGGCTTGAAATGCATGTACTTCTGGACGGACCAATGCGCATGTGATTTCATAATGAAAAAAAAAAATCACACCAATTTTTTTTGCGTATTGAAAGAAAGCATCTTCTCATACAACAGAAATTAGGTGTGGATCATTAGTCAGAGTTGTATTTAAATTGCTTTTTGAAACGTACTGCAGTTATTTAGATGGTACAAGATCCTGTGCAAACAACACATTGTTTAATTGTGTTTAAATTGATGTTGTTTTGTTGAATTTGGACTTTGAGGAACAAATTTGGAGGTATATTTGTATTAAATGACACTGCAGTGGAAAGAATTTATAGATTTAGCAAGTTGAGGTTTATTTGGATTCAACCTGAAAAGACTGATTGATTTAATGATATGAAATGCACGGCGTGGTGGTAGAAGGCGAACCCGAGGCGAACAGTCGAGCCGAGCTGAGGAAGCCAGGCGGAGGAAGGGGTGGAGGAGGGTCATAGCACAGCTGGGAAATGGCCGAGTAATTGACCAGGGAGCATAAGAAGGGGATCCTAGGCGATGAGTGGCTGTCGTGAAGGTGTGGCTTGAGCTGGGGCTGTGATTGGATTTTTAGAGGAGATGAATGCAGCTGGTAGGTCTTCCAGGTTGAATTTGCGCATAAGCTTCATTTGTCTATCTCATGACATTGTTAGCGTACTTATTTCCTCTAAAAAACTTCTTTTTTTTTCTTCTATGAATCGTAAATCTAGATTTATCCATTTACGGAAGAAAATCTTATCACTCTGCTTTTAAGCCTTTAGTTGAAACCTCTAAAGACACTTCCTGTAATGCACATGATGCCGGTATTAGATTAGCAGTTCATATTTCTGCCTTCTATCAAATGTTAAGAGAAAAGTCTCATAATTGGGAATTGCACAATCTTCATAAAGACTGAATGCAATATTGTCCTTTTACAACGATACAATATGCCCCACAACATGTTTGAAGACTTTATAAAGGAGGGACACGGCTCTAAAATCTGTTGTTGGGATATTGTTAGTTAGTTTCATCATATATTGCAAAAGATCAGCATTAAGGGAAACTGCTGCCTCACACGCTCCACTTTTCTTTTCTTTTTTTTTTCTTTTTTTACATCAGCAAAACTTTCTCACCTCCATGCAGTGGGTTTTTATATTCACGTCAGCTCACAAGGACGTTTCATTTTCACGAGCTCTCCACCAGGTATTTGGGTCACGCGCAGGATTTCAGAGTGAGAAAAAAAAAAAAAAAAAGAGAGATAGGAGGACACTGGGATTCAGAACGCAACTTAATTCAGCCTCAAAAATACGGACAAAAATGAATTACTACGACTACAAGGCGGGTATCCATCCATCTCCCAAGACTTCCCGGACACTTACTACATAATTTGCATACAGGACCTCTGGGGGATCACAAGGCGTTCTCAGTCCATCCCAGACATTATCCCTATAGCTTTGTCTGAGGCAGTGTTAATTTTGACAACATACTTTAATTTAGTTTTAGTCTTAGTCTTTTGACGAAAATGTAATTCAATTTTAGTCGGGTTTTAGTCGACTAAAATTGCAAGTCAATTTAGTCGACTAAATTTAAGACACATTTAGTCGACTTTGTATTTATAATATTCATTATAATCATATTTCTGCTTCATGGAGCTGCTCCCTCATGAACAAAGCTCAGAGCTGCTCCTTTGGCAGAGAATTTACATGATATGAGGCTCTTTCAGACGGTCAATAGAAGTTTGGGTGATTTTAGTCTCTCCTTTTCATTTTTATTTAGTCATATTTTAGTCGACTAAAATATCTGGACATTTTAGTCATAGTTTTAGTGGCATAAAAAACTTTTAATTTAGTTTTAGTCCAATTTTAGTCGTCAAAAAAATCACTTTGACATAAATTAAGACTAAATATTTTAGTCGACGAAATTAACACTGGTCTGAGGTCTGTTTTAGCTTGTCCCATAGGTCTTTGGGGCTCCTCTTCTTTGGTGAATGAACTACTCGTCCCATATCTAAGGCTGCGGTTCCCAAATTTGTCAGGTGCGAACCCCAAATTATCAATGCAAACAACTGGGGATGTTTCACAGAGTGGTCAATGTTGAGGTGTTTCGCTAGTTTTATCCTTTATCTTTGTTTTAATGTCAGAGTAAGAAAAACAAACTCACTATGACTTTATGACTTTTCTCGACTTGCATGCCCACCTGTAGTTTACCAGGAAATCTCTACAATATCGCGGCGAACCTTCATCCTGCACAAATACCGACATATTTTGCACAAAAGGCGACCGAGATGACGCTGTGATCCAAATATTATGGTAATTTCCTTTCTGGAAGACTGGAAACATTTGACTCTCGCCTGTTCTAAAACTAAACAAAATATCCCAAACCATAAATTCAAACATGGCTTGATCCTTTGTTTTAGATTTTGTCACTGAAAATATAGACAAGTGCCCCCACCTTAGGAACCCCTGCTGTACGGGAACACTCACTCTGTGGAAGGGAACTCATTTTAGACCTGTCCCATCTGGAATACGAATATCTATTTCACACTAAGTACATGTTGCCTCTTCTCTTAAAGGAATAGGCCACCGTTTTTACATACTGACATATGTTCTTACCTTACCTTAGACTAGTTGATATGTACCTGTCTGGTCTTTGTCCGTGCGCTCTGTCATGCAAACGGAGCACAAACGCAGCCTCTTCCACATACTGTATAGTTCCAAATCAGCTCCCGTTAGAAGCTACCAAACTCTTCCACGTTGTCCCTATTTAAATACAGTTACGTGACGTGTTACACTACAAAGTATAGTAACACAGAAATGTAACATGTCGATTTTCTCAGCGGATAAAAAGGGGTACTATATTGTGAGGCGTAATAATACGAGGAGCACTACGTCCGCGCACTAACACCTAAAGACTTCTCCCCCGCTCACTTCCGTCAATAGAAGCAGCGTGACTTGTAGTGAGCGGGAGAAAAGTCTTTAGGTGTTAGTGCGCGGACGTAGTGCTCCTCGTATTATTACGCCTCACAATATAGTACCCCTTTTTATCCGCTGAGAAAATCGACATGTTACATTTCTGTGTTACTATACTTTGTAGTGTAACACGTCACGTAACTGTATTTAAATAGGGACAACGTGGAAGAGTTTGGTAGCTTCTAACGGGAGCTGATTTGGAACTATACAGTATGTGGAAGAGGCTGCGTTTGTGCTCCGTTTGCATGACAGAGCGCACGGACAAAGACCAGACAGGTACATATCAACTAGTCTAAGGTAAGGTAAGAACATATGTCAGTATGTAAAAACGGTGGCCTATTCCTTTAAAGCCTCCTTACTATGGTCACGGCAGAGGTCACGGCCTGACCTCTGGAAGCATCCCGTCTCCTCTTGTTGCCGTGTTGTTGTTATTTTTTTGTTGTTGTTGGGACCAACTGTGGTCCAGTGGCTGCGCGCCTGCCTGAGCTGCTGTTTGTTAAAGATAAGTGGAAGACCCAGAGGCAACCAGACAGACAGTGAGAACGATTTTTTTTCCGTTCCCTTTTTTGACTGCGGGACATTGGGCTCACAAAGCGCTCCTCAAAGCTCTGTATCTACCCTTCTCTCTCTCTCTCTCTCTCCCTTGGACCGGGGCATTTGGATAGATCACACTTCCCCCTCTTGCCCCCTTCCCTCCTTAAACAGCCAGTCCTAGGCTCTTCTGACCCCCCCTTCTTCCCCTCCAGCGCCCCCTTCTACTATCAAAGCTCCCTAGGCTTTTGATACGGGATAGGGTTTCAAGCCTGTCTACCCCGCTGTCTGATTCCCAACCATTTTACTACATACAGCTACACCCGGGAAAGGGAACAAGGATGTAGGAGAGAGAATAGAGACGTGTGTTGTCTTTTTTATCATAAGAGTCTAGGCCAACGGTCTTTTTTTTTTTTCCTCCTCTAAATCCATTATTCATTGGACATATCGATTTGAATCCTCGGAGGAATTTATTAGATGAAAATGCTAAGGGCAAAGATCTGTTTACAGTAATAACCTTTTTAGATTTGCTGAGTTTTCACAATGAGGCATCATTTTTGGTTTGAAATACACAAAGCTACTTGCAACGTGTCGATGTGATTTCGCAGGTATGAGGTGAGGATGTCGTTTTTTTGCTCCAGTGCCAAAGGTGAGGCTGTGGAAACTGTATCCGTTATCCTTAAAGCTGTTGCCATTTCAATCACTGGAACTTGTTTTAAAGGCAAAGGAAATGGGTGCTTATTGAAGTTGTATAGGTCAGTGGTTCTCAACTGGTGGGTTAGCGCCCAAAAGTGGGTTGCAGACCATTTGTACATAGGGAGAGTTGAAGCTCTTTACTTACTATATGGCTCTGTTTGTTTTTAAGACTGTCTTTTATTTTCACTTTGAGCTACTTGCACCTTTTTTTCTCAATGTGCTTTTATTCTGCCAATGCAACGCAATGTGTCATACAAGAGGGCGTGGCCTAGCCGAGGGGAAGAAGCTTCTCATGGGAATGACATGTTTTCTGGCGGACTATAAACATTATCTGTCACACACAAATCAAGTCAAGTGGGGTTTTTTCACAGCAAATTGTTCAGTAGAAGCGAAAAACGGGCACCTAAGCTAGCGTTAGCATAATTATGTAGCAAGAAGCTAATGTTAGCATCATGGTTAGCATTCTCCATTATTTATCTATTTACGGGCTGTTGAACCACTTTGCTCCTCTCCATGTCTCTGTATATATATATTTGGAAGAAAACATATTCTTAATGTGGCATTAAAGTAATTTTAATGCAGCTAAAGGGAGATTTTTTGTTTTGGTTTTTTTCCTCGTTGATTTTCCCACTTCTGACTGCTTCAAAAATGACCATTTAAGGGTAATTCCAGAAATACCGTCTTTATCTATACAGTAACTTGTTTATCTAGGGTATCTAGATAAATATGTACTGTATAATATGGTTACATTCAGGCCTACATAAAGCCTTCTGCAGTTGCTGTATCTTGACTTGAAGCTTGAGGTAGCTGACCTATATTAGACCAGACCAGAGGACTTCATTTTGGACGCTGGACTAAATGGGCTTTTTGTGATAAATAATTGATTTGGAACAGATTTTGTGCATTAGTGGAGTTTGCTGGGTTCACGTTGGTCCACCTGCTTCATCCATGAGAACTATAGTAACAGCATTCTGAGAGCCTTTACATTCCAGGAGTAATCCTATCCTCACTTTAGTCATTCCTTCCTCTACTCATGAAGCGCTCCGATCTTCTTGATTTTATTGCGTCTTAGATGGGACATGATCCATCATCGGACCCATTTTGCACTTATTAAAGGTCATTTATCAAGACTAAAAAGCGAGTGGAAGCTGAAAAATAAAATATGATATTTTGTTGCACCTAATTTATTATTTCAAATGGCCTGTATTACAGTTTTAGGGTATCAAATCTGATCTGTAAATGAGAGAATGCTGCGTGAGTTAAAAAAAACAATGCAAAAATGACTTGTTCCACACATGTGCTAATGCTTGGTAAATGACCCCCCAAAGTGTGTTCCTTGTGGCACCATGCGCTCGCTAGCATGCCTTTAAATCCAAGAGTCTGTTCGCACTGTTTTATGCCGTGTTATTCCCACTTCTGCTTGCAGCGAGCGCTGCAAGCAGTTTGCTTTCTTCCAAAAATGTGCCACTCGCATATCGGCCCTCCATTTGAGATGAAAGTCTAGTGCGTGAACCTGACCTGTTTTCCTTCTTTAGTGCGTCCTCCTATGCCTCCACTTCTGTAACAACATCCTAAAGTCACAAACTCAGACTCTCACCATTAAAAGAAGGCATGAATTTATACAAAAACATGGCGTCGTCCTGCTGTGTACATGATTCATGAGAGCTGTTGTTCTGAAACTGGCACAGAGGTGGCTGGCTGGTTTTCTACTTCCAGATGTATCCTCATTTATTGATGCCATCCTGGTGCTATCTAATTAACTTGCTTTTTGTCTCGGTCTCCCATGACATGAAAGATTAAAAGGACAAAGCTTTTGCATGCCACAAATCATTCTCATAAGCCCCTGTTTCCATCGCATGAAGTCGTCGGACAATAACAGCAAAACGGTTCCCATAGCCATGCCTTTGAGCAGAGGTACTCAAGCTGTGGTGCATGGATCACTGGCGGTACTTTGGCTTCTTTAGGTGGTAATCGGGGTCCAATTTAAAGTGATCAAGCATATTGGGCTTAAAGATAGACTATTTCAGTGCCTCAGCATGGATTTTTTAAATATAGTTTATGTCTCTGTATGAATGAAATAGTTGACAATAAATACAGGTACTAGAGCTGGTGAAGACTTTGACTGGGGCTCCTCCTGCTGGCAGCTGTAGGAATAACTTGTGAAAAAGATAACTTTCAGTTTCGATTATGCCGTGGTTTACAGCTTCAGCCTCAACACACTTAAAGCGCAGCAGAACAGCTCAGAACCGATGGCTTAGAAATGTTGGATTATGGGCTTTCATAATGTGGAGGACAGTTTTAGGTTTTAACAATGATGCAATTGTGTCATCATACCAGGAAGTGCAGAACGAAGTGCTGACACCGTAGAAGAAGAAACAGCTAACGTTTTGCACGAGGATTACTCAAAACTGGGTGAATGTTGTGAAATACTATTCCAGGTTTGTCTTTGATGAGGGAAAAAGTCTATTTTGCATGATATTTCCACTGTGGGTCTATGTAAGTTTCTTTTTAGGCCCACCGTAGTCCTGATTTGTTCTTGATTAGGTGACCTGGTGTGTGAAAAGTTTGAGAACCACTGGCTTAGAACATCTACGACCCCAGCAGTGGCTGTCCTAGATTCACAAGACGCCCGTTTGTTTAACAAATGTACTATTTTTTCCATTTGATCCCTAGCTCCAAACTTCATATCCCCTTTTGCATGTGGCCTGGTATAGAAACGTCCTTGTGTTGTTGTTATCTCATAAGCAATGGCCTCTCGCTGATGCAAATCCCGCGCTTCCATTTTTCACCGTGAAAGTTCTGGGGCTGGTTGCTTTAAATACACCGTACATTGTGTGCGTATTACGGGCCGTGTTGCTGTGCCAGTGGAGAGGACGCAGTACTGTAGTAACAGCAGTGCGGACTGTGCGGACGCTGGGTGACTCATATTTCTAAGGTTATTTGTGGCTATATTTAGGATTTATCGGTCATTGTGCTCCTCAGTCTGGAGGATGGTAATGACACGGTGTTGAAATGTACAGCTGTTCAACCACGATATCAAGAGAGCTTTAAAATAACCCAACAAATGTTCATGAAAGGCAGTAAATAATTGTTTACAAGGTGTCATTGCCACGTCACTTATTTGATGGACTATGGGGGGGGGGGCAGTGGTGCAATGGTTCAAGCTAGAGGTCGACATTTCAGCCGGCTTCTATTTATCAGGCTAATATTTGGGTATTTGGCTGATGAAAGGCCGATACCAAAAGTGATAAATAAAAAAAGAGACTTTCTGTTTTTTTCCATTGGACATTCCTAATTGACTTCCTAGGCCTCAGGGGAACTGAGAATCATCACAAGTTTGTTCACCTCAGAACATATTTTATAAACGTTATGCTACAGACTCTTATAACTTTGGAACCACAAGAGATAGAGACTTACCGTTTTTGTTTTGGATTCTGACGATTTTTGTCTATCAAGTGAGCTCCATCTGTAGTACCTATTAATACTAATAAATCAGCCCTATGCCTCTAAAAAAGCACCCCTGCTGTCACAGTTCAACACTGGCACATTTTAGGCAAGGCAAGTTTATTTGTAGAGCACAGTTCATACACAAGGCAATTCAAAGTGCTTCACAGTTGCATAAAATTACCAGGAAACAGATCAAATCAATCAAAATCATTTTACAGTTTAGAAGCGTCATACACAGGATTATAGGCAATATTATAGACAATATTTGGACAAAAATATCAGCCGTGCATATCGGCATCGGCCTTAGAAAAACCCATATCGGTCGACCTCTATATTCAAGCATTTGTCTGGGGATTTGAAGGTCGCCGGTTCTAACTCCACCTGGGCACCTGATATTATAGTGTCCCATTAGCGCACAGTAAGTCAGTACTAGTAGTCACATTCATTCATTTATTCTTTCATACAGTCATTTGGCTGGTTGCAACAGGAAGGGCATCTATTGAAAAAAATATGTCAAATCTCTCTGCAGTTGTCCAATAAGGAATAACTTAAATGTGTTTTCTTGGGTTGGATTTGCGGGAAAATATAATATTAAACTGTTTATGCAAGATGGATGGCAGGTTATATCATAATCTAAGTACAAATGTGCTTTAAACATTATTGTTACCTTTTTTTTAATGTTTTTTTGATTGAAGATGTTTTCTGAATATCAGCACTGTAATTATTGTCTATAGCTTCAAGTGGTGGAATGGTGTCATAGTGGTTAGGATTCCCACCACACTGCTAGAGGATCATGGATTTAATTCACCGACCAGATGGGCCTTTTATGTGTGGAGTTTGCATGTTTCCCCCGTGTCTGCTCAGACTTTCCCTATACCTCAAAAAAACATGCGGGTCAGGCCAGAACGCAGTGGCTAACCCAAACACTTCGTGCCATCAACAACGCTTTAGTCGTTCTTCAACAAGCACGCGGTCTTGCCTTTCTGTACTTTTATTGCAAAGCTCATTTCCGGCAGGTAAGTGAGCGGCGGTTGTGCCTCTGTCCTTTTGTTTTATAGCGAGTCCTTTTCGTATCAAAGCCGTTAACGCGGCTGCCATTGGACTGCGCATCTGTTGCACACAATGCGAACGCGCCTTTGAAGCAATATGGACAAACTCTAGTAAAAACAAAAGCGGAACAGTTGGTGCTTGTAATAAAGTGTGTCGTCAGATCTTGGTAAACGCTTTCAGATTGTCCATATGTTTCAAATGCAGCGCCACTCGGCAAACCAAGCATGTAATGAAGAATGTTTTGGACGTGTAAAGTCCCACATTCTAAACCAACAATTAAAGCGACTTTTTTTCTCTCTCCCAACAGCAGCACTTTTTCAGTCAAATTCCAGACATTTTGAGCTGTTTTATGGATTCCTGTAATTAATTACTTGGCCCCAAACAGAACAAAACAAAAAAGCGAAATGCCTTCTCAGTCAGCACAAATACGATTGAATAATTTGATCAAAAGGGGGCTCTCGTGATTGGCTTCTGCTATGAAAACAGGGCTGCACAATATATTGCCAATATAAAAACAACAAATTGCTTATCATTTTGATTTAAAGTTGTTGGAACGTATACTTTGTTGAAATCGATCTATCTTTTCACGGGCAGCACTTTGGAAACACTTCTTTATAAAATGTGCTATAGAAATTGGATTGGATTGAAATGGTTTAATACAATATCATTATTCTATATCAAAACTAGCCTGGCTGTCACCAGACTAATATCAAGTGATATTTAGTGTGGGGACCATCAATTCATTTTCTCGTAGGAGAGGTGGTTTACGATTGTCCATAGCCGTTTATTGGGCGCTACGAATGTCTATCATACGCGTCTGCACGTAGTCAGTCGCATCATCGTATCAGAGGACGTACCCGCTGTAAACTTTCGAGCAAAACTATTTAAAACAAGGTCTAAAGCTTGATCGAAAGATGGCGTCGCGTCTGCTGCTGTCATGTTGGATCCGTAAATAATTTTTTTAAAATCTGTAAACAAACTACAAGCTTCCGTATGTCGAATAGCGCGTCATCGTCTTGCCGTCCCTCCTTGTTCTGTGATCGGGTCCCAAATTCGAGATGATTTGTGCGCACGCAGCCACATGGGTATTCTCAGGCTACATCAAAACAGTAAGTCTGTTTTGAACAAATTGCAAATTGTTCAAATTTCTGCTGCTAGACTTTTAACAGGTTTCTCTCGAAGGTCTCATATCACCCCAGTCTGCTCTCCATTGGCTCCCTGTAAAATTCAGGATTGATTTTAAGATCCTAGTGCTGACTTTCAGAGCCTTAAACGGTCAGGCCCCACAGTACATCCTGGACCTTTTGTGCCCATATTCCTCTGGCCGCACCCTTGGGTCCTCTGGTCAGAACCTGCTTGTTGTCCCTAAGACTCATTATAAAACCCGAGGGGACCTGTCTTTTCAGTCCGCTGCTCCCAGACTGTGGAACGCCTTGCCCCTGTCTCTGCGTCTGTCCCGCACTGTGGACTCTTTTAAAAAGGACCTGAAGACATGTTTATTCAAAAAAGCTTTTGGTTGATGGGTTTTCACTAGTGTCACTTTGATTTTACATATGTCCCCACATTTTTATAGTTTTTTGCTCTTACCCTGTACAGCACTTTGTGATTTTATCTGTGAAAAGCGCTTTATAAATAAACTTTACTTACTTACTTAATTGAAAATCAAATTTGTTCTCATATCCTTAGCCATTCCATCACATGTTTTGATAAAGAACTGGATCGATGTCTGATTTAAACTCAGTTGAATTGCTATTTTTTATTGTTTTATTGTTGGGTTGGACGTGTGTCAAAACTGCCGTGCACTTTAAATGCTGCATATTACAAAGTTGTTACACACATGTGTCGAGTTAAGAGTCTGCAAAATATCTTCGGCTTCCAACAAAAATAAATCTTGTCGTTCACCTCAACCGAAGCTCTCTGGTGTTTGTCTTCCATATGTCGTGCTGGATCGTTCTGACAGAGAGCCCTGGAACATACACAGGGTCATGTGGGGGCTCGTCCGGGACATCCTAACCTTTCACCCGCATCCTATAATTCCCTCCGCTCCGGCCCACATGAAAGGCCTCATTCGACCTCATTCGACACGATTGGTCCTAGCCCCCAAAGCCCAGCAGTGGAAATGATTTGGAGAACATCGCTACTCCATTTTTTTTTCTTTTTTTTTCACTTGAAACACTGTTTACATATATGTAGCCACCGTAATAATATATATCTTTTTTTTCCCATTTCGGAGACTTCTCATTTCTCAGTCTTTCTGATGCTTCGCCATCCATCCGGGCCGGTGCGGGGAAAGGATAAAGGTCGTCTCTTTGTCATCAAAACTGCAGATTAGTTTTGCCTCGGTGCATCTGGCGGTCTGCTTTATCACGGTGTCCAGAGGAGGGCCCGGGGTTCAGCTCACCCCTCTGAGAAGTAATAACTGCGCAGGCCTCTATATACTCCTCTGTATTCTCCATTCTCCCCGCTATCTCCAACACCGCTATTACCATTGCATTCCAAGGCAGGGCTGCACGGATTATGTGCATAAGCGTTGTGGGTCTATAGGAAAGATACATACATTTTGGGGCTGGCTAAACAGGTGGGAGGGTGTGAAGACGTCGTGATGCAGGAGTTTTATGGTGTAATGTGAGATTGGGTGTATTTGAAATTCAAAACGCTTCATTGGATTGTTGTTTTCTAAAGTCCTACATATTAATACAGTAAACAGTTCTTTCCGTTTTGATCCCAGCAGTTACTTTGGGTACTATCGGGCAAAGGTCACGCTGTTCAGAGGGCGACTCATGTAAAATATGAGAAATTGTTTTACCTTTCAGATCAGATGGGTGAAGAATTTTGGGTCATATTAGCATGTGATTTACGTGTCAGCGCTCATTTGAAGCGCACAGAGGTTATACTTCCCATTTCACCAGAACACGGAGAACACACAAAAAAGCCTGTTTTCCCCGGTTCATGTTTTGTGATGTTAATTATTTCTCTTTACTGTAATATGGGCACAGGATGTGATAGATACAGGCGGTAACGCGTACAAGGGGGCTAGCCAAGGGGGAAGAAAACCCCTCATTGGAATCACAATTTTTCACTCTTCTTAGTCATTTTCTGATGGACTATTAGCATATTTATCACACACTAATAAAAGGACTAATAGCATATTTACCACACACGAATAAAAATCACCCGATTTTGGCATATGGATGCTTTTTCACAGCAAATTGTTCAGTAGAAGTGGAAAAACGGCCCTCGTTAGTGTCACTTAGCTAACGTTAGCCTACGTAGCATAAAGCCAGCATAGGTTCCTGGTTAGCATTGTCTGTTTTTTTTTAAGTATTTATGGGCTGTTGAACCACTTTGCTCCTCTCGATGTCTCTGTATCTTTATTTAGTAGAAACATATATTAATAATTCATAATTGGTCAAAGTAATGGTGGAGAAATGGGGGAAAGTTTTTTTCTCTTCTTTGCGTTCCCCCTCTGGCTGCTTCGAACATGACCATGTGCATTTGCAAAGATGCCGTCACTGTCTATACTGTTATTGTGCTGCCATAAAGGGGAGCGAAAACAAAGAGGAAAACGTTCACCTTGATAAATGCTGAATTATGGATGTATTTTCTACCAAGACACTCTACCCATGCTACCCATGATCCTACCGTTAGCTTCATGTTACATGCTAACCGCTAACTGCGACTGCCGTTTGTGTCCTACTGGAAAATCTGCCATCTGAAAACATTCCCCTTTATTTACATCAAACTAAGATATACATGGTTTGAAAAAGATACAAGCACTTTAAACTAGCTGCTGAAATTATTTTGTCTGTACCTGCTGATAAACTTAATGATTGAGTAAAGAATTTGTCGTATTTATGTTTCATCTATTTTCATTATTCATTTAAAGAAACTACTCTCACTCATACATGCATATTGACATTATAAACAAAATGACTTCTCGCCCCTACCCCTGGTCCTACCACTTCGCTCCACGTCAGCGGGGATTATTTTCGATGCAAAGCCTGCATTTTCATGAGTGACAGTGCGGCGAGGGGACGTGACAGGAGACATATGTGAGGAGGCCGATCACTCCGACAAACTTGTATAATGGTGGCTTTAATCCAGCGAGGCCCGCGGACACATTTTATTTCCTGTTCCCGCTCTGATGTGGATTTGGGCTTGTGCGCCTTGATGACTTCACGGAGCTCTAATAGTCTGCCTAATATTGCAGCAGGCGGGGGAATAAAACGCGCTCAGCCTGGTTAAAAATAAAGCTCAATTTCCTTTGCTTTTTAAATTTGATTATCACTCTGGGAAAAGCATATGACACGTTATTCACTTCCACCCAGACAAGCATTCGTTTTTGACCCAAATTGTGCATTGGGGATAGGAGGACGTTTTGACGACTTGACAGTTTTCTATTTTGGGAGGACGGCACACTTGTACTTCTATAGAATGCAAAATAAGAAGAGATATAGAAAGTGCAGTTGACTTACAAGTGCTTTGAAGCAGTGTAGTTTTGGGGGCCACTTCCTTTACTTGTAGGAATCTATTTCGAATATAATCTGACTCTCTATTGAATTTATTTAACATGTGGCATGGCGGCTGATTGGTCAGTGCTCTGGCCTCACGGCAAGAACGTCCTGGGTACAATTCCCTGCACCGTGTGGAGCCTTTGGACGTTCTGGGTCCTGCAAGGAGACCTGGGTCTCTGTTAACCCCCATCAATTTAAAACAGTGGTTCACAAATGGCAACCCGCCATCACACGAGGATGGCCAGCCATGACCCAAATAAAATGTCAAACACTGGGTTTCCCCCACAAAGTTGTATTTGAATAAGCGCTAAGTAAGCATCAACAGTGGAAAATTGTATAAAAGCTACTTGATAAGGCCAGGCAAGTTTATTTGTAGAGCACAATTCATACACAAGGCAATTCAAAGTGCTTCACAGTTGCAGAAAATTACAAGAAAACAGATCAAATCAATCATTCAAACATCAACATAAAATTAATCAATTACAGTAAAAGGCAAGAGTGCAGATAAAATACTTTCAGTTTTCATATGCTCGGGTAAAAAGAGCTGTTTTCAGCCTGGATTTGAACATTGTCAGAGTTGAGGCCTGTCTCACATCCTCATGAAGACTGTTCCAGATTTTAGCTGCATGAAACTGAAACGCAGCTTCACCGTGTTTATTATTGACTCTGGGAACCACCAGGGGACCCCTCCCTGAAGTTCTCAGGGCCCGAGATGGTTCATACGGCTCTAACATGTCAGAGATGGACTTTGGTGCTAAACCATGTGTAACTGTCATTTTAACATCTTAACCCCCACCTGAACCGAGCACTTTTTCTCCAATTTGGCAATGCCCAAATCTAAAAGCTACTTGAAAAAAGTGGCAAAATATTGGCCAAATGAGACGGAAACGAGGATGAAAAAGCAACAAAAGAGCGGCAAAAACGTGACAAAAAAAAAAAAGAGTTACAAAAATGTGTGAAAGAAACGCAACTAAAAGTGCCATAAAACGATGAAAATGTAGCAAAAAACGCAAAACAAAAAAAAAGGGTAAAAAAACTGATAACGCGCCAACAGAGCCGTGGGAACATATTTTGGTTAGGTGGTGCTGAGGGACAAGATCTCCCCCAAAAAACGCTTTTTAATAATATTACTTGCAATAGACACATTATCCACCAGGGGGTGCTGCAGCACCTTCAGCACCCTGGGTTCCCACGGCCTTGCGCGCCAACAACGGAAGGAATAAGATCAATTTAGATGAGATTTGTAGGTCTTAGCTTTCAAATGAGGCGTGGGTAAAGCTGATACGAAGATCAGAGAGAAAATGCACTTGGGTTAAAATTCAGAAAGGGTCTCAACCCACTGAAAATGGTAACATGACCCACTTTTGAGCCCTGACCAACCTGTTGAGAATAGGGCTAGGTACCATTAAACGATACCAGTATGATTTAGAAACAAAAGTTTGGGTACTACCGGTATCGAAAAAATCGTTTTGGACGCGCCTTGTGTCCAGGGACAACATTAAGTGAAGTGACTTGGTTGTCTCACCTCAAATGAAAGACACTAAAATGAAAGAAATAGTATTTTCATGGAATACATAAACATTATTGCTAAACATTTTAGTATCGGTATGTTTGATATGGTTATTTGAGCCGTATACATTATGTTCAAAAGACGCTTATGAGTGCCCATCCCCAAACTCAATGGAATAAAAGTGTTCAGGTCATAATAGGACAAGGAACATAGTACAAAATAAACAAAAGAAACGACAGCAAAACAATTATATACACATGTAGCATCTGATCATAGTAATGTCCAATTTCAAGATGGCGTTTACATTAGGATAATATGGCTGAAACTCCTGTATGGAAATTCCCTACAGGGACAATACATGGACATTCAAGTAAACACCTTACAACAGACGTGTTTGCATTTCATTCCATGTGATTAACAAAGAATAATCTAAAATATGCCTTGGCTGAAGTCCACACTTTTACAGCGTTTACGGCTTTTAAATGCAGTGTAATGCCGCTCGTCAAATCTTGGAACGCCTCCGTCTCCGGTGAAAAGGTAACACGGTCCAGGGGAACATTGAGGAGAATCGCTGTGCAAATATAATACCTTCAGCCTTTGCAGATAACGCTCTCATTCAATTCAGTGACCCAGAGCAAAAAAAAAAAAAAAAAGCACCAATTTCATTCATTGTTTATTCCCCCAAAGATATCCACTTCAAATGCAAATAGGGATTTTTTTTTTTTAATTACATTTCTTTTCTTTTTTTTACTTTTCACATGAAACCACAGACTGTAATTTCGGCGACTCTTTATGCAGGTAAACTGACTTGTAAGAAAAAGGCAAAAAGAACTGGGACAGATATGCAAATTAATTGAATTAAACTTTAACTAAAGGAGACGTATCATGCAAAATCGACCCTTTTGAGTTTTTTTTTTTTCCCAGACATAATTTCATTTACATAATTTCCCATTATAAAAAGGTAAAATATCAAAGCTGCGTGTGTCCCAATTATGCCGGATATGACCAATGGAATTACTTTTCTTTCGTTAAAAAATAAAAAAAATAAATAAATAAATAAAACAGCATCAGCTTCACATTAGCATCGTCTCTCTCTCTCGCCTTTTGTTTCCGTGACGACATCTCCATCAGTTACTATTCGGCCCTCCGCTGGACACTATTGTCGGATGATTTCACCGTCAATTATAGAGCATGTAAAAAATGTGCCCGACTCACGCCCACAAGCAGCTCCTCGAGGGCTTTGCTAACCTCCCAGCGTCCCGTTGAACTCCTCCCACGTGGCGTATAGCTTTTAGGGTGCACATATTTCAGCGGGGTCGCGCCGAGGTCAGAAATACTCTCATGCTTTTAGTGAGCCCTCATAGATGGACGTTTTTATCGGCTAAAGCTGTTATGGCGTAACGGCAGCGATGGACGTATATTGATCGCCGTGCTTTTAAGGCCACGGCGCTATTATGGGGATCGCTATAGCGAAAGGGGGGGGGGGGGGGGGGGGAGAACACAGGAAGTGGAAAGAAGCTATACCTATACCATTAAGCTATGTTTATCGAGAATTTGATCCCGTAATGTTTCGGCGCAGACGTCTGGTAAACAACATTAGGGCAGATGCCGTTTGACAGCGAAGGGAAGGAAGACATTTTTTTTTTTTAGGACAAATAAGAAAAAATATGTCCATACCCTCATAACGATGGAGGACGGGGCCAGTGATAAGTATGTGTGGAGATATTGGAAACAAAAAACAAAAAAAAACAAAAAAGGAGAATCTCTGGCCCCATACTGAGAACGATGACTACACCTACGCTTAAATCATTACCTGGTGGAGCTATTAAAGTGATAAAAAAGTGAGCGCCAATTTCTTCAGAAGCTCCACAAAGCCGAGAAAATCGTCAGCGTTTCATTTAGAGGTAATCGTTTTTATGTTTTCAACCTTTTGTGGGTTAACCCTCCTATTTTTCGCC
This sequence comes from Proterorhinus semilunaris, assembly GCA_021464625.1. Taxonomy (NCBI): domain Eukaryota; kingdom Metazoa; phylum Chordata; class Actinopteri; order Gobiiformes; family Gobiidae; genus Proterorhinus; species Proterorhinus semilunaris. The sequence continues at coordinate 23,293,345 of CM038359.1, forward strand.
CCAAGATTTTTGCATTTTTCCTTGACAGGCCAAAACTGAAGCGCGATAATGGGCTCCGGGTGGCGTCTTGCGTAAAGACGACACGACCTGCGGGTGTAAAATTCCCCATAGGTGCAAATGTTCGGATGGCTGTCACTCCTAGAGCGGCCGCGATGGTAATTTCCAGTAATACCCGTCACCGTTGATTTGCGACGACATAATCAACACGTGCGGCGCTCTGACACCTCTGCTCTTTCGGGGGTGGAGGCGGGCGGAGGAGGAAAAAAAAAACTTAAATTGATAGTAATTGAAGGCTGTCATATTGGCGAGTTAGAAAACGGGACTGATGTTGCTTGAAGCCGCGCTGTGTTGTTCTTTAGGTTGGATGTTACGTCACAAGGGGAGCTAAACTGGGAGAAATGCCCACTCGTGCTATTTATGCAGTGCAATAAAGTACCTATGCATGTGTGTAACGTCATGACGGTTGTTGTTAAGGCTTTTTCACCCGTGAGAACAACTGTGATGAAAGTTATTCTTGTGTTTTAGTAAAGTAAAGAATAACTTTAGCTAACGACGCTAAACTGGCTTTTTGTATTAGTTATAACAGTTGGTCTCTCATGAAAAGCTACCCCTTACCCTCCACCTGTTGATGTCATGAGGTGCCTTTTTAAACGTGCAGACCCTTCCCTACCTGTCAGCGTAACCGTGGGCGATCAGAGTTCAGCTCCAGATCTTTTGTCGAGAGTACGAGTACCGGGCGAGTATCCGTTAGGTCGACGGGGGGGAAAGCCATGAGTAAGGCCGGGCTTGGTGGGAGACGTACTTGACTGTAATTATGCAAACTTCACTTTTTTTTGTATATATTATTATTACATTGTTCCCTGGTTCAAAAAGTCACCCTTTCCGTGCTCCAAATTAGTTTATCACAGTACCATTCGTGTTGCCAAAGGTGAAAGCTCGTTTTCACTGTTTTATAACGTGCCATGCCCGCTCCAGCCTGCAGAGGGGGCTCCGGACCAATTTCACATCCTGCAGCCGGGTCTCCCATTCCTATGAGACAATAGTAACACGGTCTCTCGTAATTATGGTAAATACCGGAAGATGGAAAAAGAAAACTGCACATGAATGCCACCTCATCTTGATTCCCGAGATGAGATGACCTTTGACCTTTCAACACACCCGAGAGCAGCAATAATAAAAAAATTTCCCAGCCCATTAGCTGCTTGCAATAGCATCTCTTTTTCCGCCTAAAGAAGCCAAACGTTACATTTTCCCGATCGAAGCAGACACAAAGCAGCACTCACCGCCGTTGTGCCGTTGAGCGACGCACCTCGCTCCCTCCTCGCTTTCCCGCCTCGGCGCGACACGGCAGCGGCTGGCTGAATTTTTGGGGAGAGACGCCGCGGGCTCTGTTTGCGGCGCCGTCGTATCCAAACACGGCGGCGTACGCGTCTCAACGCTGTACAAATGCAGACAAGCCAAACCTAATCTGAAATCGGCAAACATGAGAACAGATCCAAGGAGGGACTAAGAAACCCGCACTCGCCCATCTGTCAAAGAAATCTACACAGACGCTCGCCGGCATCGCGCGTCTTTTGTCCTGAGGGGGCCGCCGTCGAAGTGGCAGGAAGAAAGCGCAGACAGATATATCAACAGATTTATTTAAGGGGCTTTTTTTTTTAGGAAAACTTGCTTGTTTTGCACGTTGAGTTGCCTCATGGTTAAGTACGTTTGTATTGTTTTACGAGACCGAGGTTCACGGTTGTTATCGCCGCATTTACGATCAATTGGGTCAATATCGTGCTAACTAGCTCCTAATGAGAAGCTGAAGTCACGTGTTACTGGCTATTGTCTGATTAAAATGGCACCCGCTCTCCCGTGTCCATTGCTCGTGATATTCCACGTTTTATTTACTCTAAAACGCCACCTCCTTTCTCGACGCAAAACTTTACCGGAGCCCATCGACACGGACGCTCCCGCTCCCCGGTCCGGCCCCGCATGCATCCCTTCGCCGGGGAGTTCGTCGTCATAGCAACAGTAAAATGAGACGACTTTGCTGTCAGCCGTAATGTTTCACGCCCCCCCCCCCTCCCGGCCCCTCCTCCTTGCCGCCATGGCAACATAACAAGGTGGCAATGGAGGAGGAGGAGAGAGGGAGAGAGCGTCCCAGCCCACATGCCACCGGACGCCCGCTCTGTCAGCGCGGTGGAGGGACGAGCGCCGCACGTGCCGCCGATAATGAGGGAGGGGGGGCTGGGCTGGAGCGGCCTGTCCTCACCTCACATGGGCCGCGTTAATGCTCTCGTGTGGCAAAACATCACTGTGTGCTGTGACTTTTGGAGGAATAAATACATGTTTTTGCTTTGTTTTTGTTTTTTTTTACTCATTTGATCAAACAAATCACCAGGGACTGTTCGCTGCATGCGTTCAAGCGAGCGTCGAGTCATCCGTGGAGAAAAACTGGCCAAATCAAGACAAATTACTTGACTGCTTCACCTCTCTCAGCATCTGCAAAGAAATCGAATCGCCTTCATTTAAATACATACATCCACTTGAAAACATTAAGCAGTCTCACCTATATGGACCCGGTTTCCTTATGTGTGCACGGATTTGTAATTCCTGCATATTCATACCGTAGAAAATAATATGATCCTGTGTGCTTAAGTACTTGTAGTGTAGTTGTCGTTGGGTGAATACGTTTACTTTATGTTATGCATTTCCCCCCAACCATTTCTTGCTCACTCAGCAATCGAGTCTCAAGCGACGTGAGGAAACAGCCAGGCAGCTTTACATCTCTACGTATTCATGTGTGATATACTGCATTTGATTTGTTACTTTTTATATCGAGCTGCCTCAGGTCGTGCACTGTTTACTTACTTCACACCCTTGTGGCGGTGGAGAGCCCCAGCAGCGATTTCTTATGCCTATGTTTGGGGGGAAAAAACAACATGAAAATCTATACATTTAACATTTTTGGAAAATTATAGAACATTTGAGTAGAATCAAGTAAAGGTTGAAGGCAGAGCATAACCGGAGCTGTTGCATTTCCCTGTCTTATTATCTTTTGCCACAGTGCCACAGTAGTATATGTGGGTCAGGCATAATAAGTCACATGCGTTCCAGTTGTATCATGTACCGGATTACAGAAAGTATGTGACATGTATTCGAATGTACATAATGTCAGAAGAATAAACTCTACAGCACTGGAAAAGGAAGAAAACAAAGAAGAAAGTTAAGCCACCATTGTTAGCAAACGACGGAGGACACTATTATGCTAGGGAGCACACACTGGCGCATGTATTGAAGAAGTAGAAGAAGAAACAACCAAAGTAAACAGAATAACTCAAACCTGCCTGAGCGAAGCTACTTTTCCATTTTTTTTTTTTTTTTGCATGATATTTCCCTTCACAAACCCCCTATGATATACTGTCTACGCGAGACCATCCTTCACCGCAGCCTCCCCTTCCCCACGCGCCCCGCGGTTCACTCCTCTCGCGGCGCTCGCAGCTGCTTAACACCGTTGATAGGCTGGAGTGGAGAGTCCTGAGCTAAATATAGCCCGCTCACATATAGCGTCGGTGCTGTTGCTCGGTGTACGGCGGCTATATAGTGTCCCTTTGCAAGCCTGCCTGAGGAGTTTGGAGCCTATTTGATCATGCTCGCGCGCGCACTCTCTCTCCCTCCGCTCCCCGACAGCACGTGTGCTCATTCAACAAGCTGTACCTGTCGGCCGTACAGTGCCCCCTCCGCCAATATTGACACAGAGCGTAATGGATTCAAATTGCCCCTGTGACGATATAGCGCGCGCACGAGAGCAGGTGGGGAGGGGAGTAGGTGTATAGAGGATGTACGGAGAGAGGACCGGGGGGGGGGGGGGGGGGGGGGGATTCACTGCTGTTTTTGAGATGAAGACATTGGACCAGGTCGGGAGTGAACTTTGAAAAATGAGAGATTTGGTTGGGGACGGTGCTTACTTGGTAAATGAGTGGCTTCAGGAACTATTATTACTGTATACAATTTGACTGATGTGATGGATTCGAGGAACGGGCCAAAACAGTTGCCAGATCACTCTCATTAAACACCGTGATATCGTCTCAAATCTTTGCCGGATCCTCTGAAAAAAATAGATCATTGACCCTGAAAAGTGGGGGGATGTGTTTGCCCAAACAGGGGATCAAATGAAGCCATGGTTGGAGACTTTCTTCTTCATTGTCATGAGTTGGACGCATAGACATTATTAATAGACCGTTTTCACTCACTCCTCCCCGTTTACCGCAATGGCCACGTTCGAGGGGGAATTCGTGGCAGCCTGGTTTCTTTAACTGGAACTAACCCAGCGTTACCACAGGAGGAATAAGTAGCTGTAGAAAGTTTAGGAAAATTAGAAACCAGGCTTTAAAGTGGTTTTTAACTTGCCTAAAGTGCAATGCATTCCAATGGGGGACTAGCGGCTATATGGAGGTACAACAGCAATGGCGGAGCAGCCAGCGGCCATTGGTTAGATGCACTGCAAGATTCATGCCCTACTTTTTTTGCAATACAGTTATTGTCAACTTGGACATACCTGGACTTTTGTGTCACTCTTGCACACTTCACTATACCAGCGTATTCTCCACCTGCTTATGTCATGAGCTGTTCTTTCAACGTGCAAACTGCCTTCACTACCCAGCGATGTCTTGCAAATAACAATTGGCATTTTTGGCTACATTTGAGCGGCAGCAGAGGACGCGCGCTCAGAGATGAGGTCAGAAGTGCCGGATTTCCACATTTACGTGTGAAATACTCGCGCTGTGGTGTCCTAGAGGATTGTAAAACGTCCAAACAAAAGCATATTGTGTATGTTTTGTCACATTTGTATCTAATTGATTGATTGGTTGATTTATTTTATTTACAATCATAAGGACTGACCCGGGCGGGAGTTGAGCTTCTCTGCAAAGTGCGGCGACGAGACTGCAGCGATGTTTCGCCGATGAGATTAATCAAGTGATGGGTTTTCATATTAGAGAGTAATATCTAAACAATTAGATGGCGTTCAATTACAGCTTGTGATTACGCGACTGAAAATGTGTTTATTACTCAATTATCATCAGTGGGACGACTTCAGAGCCTTCCCCCCCCCCCCCCCCCCCCGAGTTCTCTCTAGGGAACTGTAATCGATGCATTTTTCTCTGTGGAAGATAGAGCTGGATTGAACAAACCAAATCGGAAATTGATTATTTATTTATTTTTCTCGTAAATGGCGTCAAAACAAGACTAAGAATACTAGAGCAGGAATGAATTAGGAAACAAATGGACTTTCAAACATTTTATTTGTATTTGTTATAAAGTCCTCGAAATGCCGACTCATTTATCGAAGTAAATTAGAGGAACAATGTGGCGTCTTCCATATACCCACGTTTAATCCCGCTGTCATGTAATCGCATGTTGTCGCCGGGAGCTTACGCCGGCGGGGGGGGGGGCGGGCAGGCCACGAGGGCTGTTTGGACCCTCGTTGCCATGGTGACAGGCGGCCCAGGGCGATGCTGAACTGACACTTGTCACGGGACGGCGGGTTGCCACGGGTGACAGCTGCCAGTCAGATTGCTCCATGATCACCTTGGATTAGGCCCCAGCGGCGGCAGAGACGACATATCCAGGCTTAATCCAGGGGTCGCGATGGCGCCCTGTGGATTTATAAATACACATCAGCGCTCCCCCCCCCTTTAAGCGGCTCGTGTTTTGGACCGCGGCGATTTTCACAGCAATTTATCATTTGACTTATTTTCACTTGACCCTAATAAAACACTGAGGCTAATTTTTTTTATTTATTTTTTTATTATTATAAGAGTTATTGTAAGAGTTACCACTGATATTGTTCTCATCGCGTGGCTTCAGGGACCTGCTCTTGGGATTGATGTAGTTTAGGGCTGTTTGATTGTGAAGAGAAAGAACTACATAAATACTACAGCGTTTGAAAACCATCTCGCATAGTAACTGTCACGACCGTCAAACAGTTTACAATAAAAGACAAAAAAAAATGCTAAAATGTGTTTAATACTTTTGAAAATATGACTTATTTACATGGATAACATCAGTGGCATAATTATCATTTTAATTCAGTGAAGCAGCCGTTTTAATGAAGAAATGCTGGGACAGGAAGTGACATAGCCGTTTGACTTCACATGGTCGGCACGGCAACAGTTTAAAATTGTTTACCTTCCTCTATGTCCAATCAGGAAGTGAAACTATAAACATCACAAAAATGGTCAAACTAAAGAAAGCTGGGCACAATCTTTAGCAAAATCTTAAATATAATCTATGTTTTAGCAAAAATTGTGTCCAATGTGTCATATCCGCTTTAACCTCTTTCCCCGTCTTAAGTGTGCATTGTCTCCAGTTTGGCTTTACCCAAATCTAAAAGCTTTTTGGCTGGAAAGCAACCGTGTAATGCCTCATTTGAAAGCTAAGGCCTACAAAACTGATCCCAACTTTTTTGTTGCGTTGTCGCCAAATTTTTGAAGCATTTTTGTCGGGTTTTTTTGTGTGTTGCTTTTTCATGTTTTATTTTTTTGTTGGTTTTGCCCCATTATTGCCACTTTTTTGTTGCGTTTTTGTCAGGTGTTTGTCACCTTTTAGTCGCTCTTTAGTCACTTTTTTGTTGTATTATTGCTGCTTTTTTTTTGTTGCTTTTTTGGTCTCATTTTTGTTGCGTTTTCATCCTCGTTTCTGTTGCTATATTGACGCCTTTTTGAGAATCTTTTTTAGATTTGGGTGATGCCAAAATGCACTTGGTTCAGGTGGGGGTTAAGAGATTAAATAGCCCAGCCATGTTAAACCATCAAAACCCAACACGTTCGTGTACACAACAGTATGTTTGTTATAATGTCACCAACATTTAAAGAAAACTAAAACAAGACTAAACGGGAACTACATTAGGAAAATCATGACAAAAATTGATCTTTTCCGCATGTTTTTAAAAGTCACCATGTGTTTGGTCGTCTAAATCAGTCAGATGGAAGACCTCAGTGTTTTGACAATATGCTGCGGCTTCATGCGACGTGACTATTGCTTCTCCTAATGTTTTCACAGCAATCATTCGGTGCCACATTGTGACATTTATTATTTTTCGGTCCGGGTTTATTCGGCTCAATATTTGATGTCGGCGACTTTGACTAAACAGTTTTTGGCGACTGCTCTCTAAATGCCTTTATTTATTGTGGGTGTGCGGCAGAAACGTGCGAGTGTGGCGACAGAGGGCAGATTGCGTTTGGAGCCGCGGTGCCGTCTGCTGCTCCACAGCTGTGTCAGGAGAGGGAGAAACAAACGTGTCCAGATGTGAAAGTTTTCAGTCTCTCTTTTTTTTTTTTATTCTGTTGGCTGTTCGCAAACGTGGATGGAGATTTGTTTTTTGCCAAAAGCTGTCGTCTTTTATACAGTCTCGAACCTCTCAGACAGGTCGACGATGTCAAAGCGGCGCTATTGACGAACGACCTCTGTTGATTTTCGACGCGCTCTGGGGCTAAAGTTCACAACGGGGTTTTCTGGCTGAGGATGGAAGCAAAACGTACCTCTTGTTTATACGGACGTGGTGAAAACGCTCAGATGTTTGAAATCTCACCGGAGCCCCACTGGATTCTCTCGACTTTCCGCCGACAAAAAACACGCAGCTTCTTCAGAATCAGAATCAGAATCGGAATCAGAATCGGTTTATTGCCAAGGTTTGTGAACAACAAGGTTTACAAACTAGGAATTTTACTTGGTGCAAACGTGCGACATAAAACATATAACACAGAATTAAGATAAAAAATAAGCTAAGAACGTTAAACTATAAGGCTATAAGGGCATGCATAAAAACTATTAAATAAATAAGATAAAATAAAGTGACATATGGTAAGACAACAACAATTTGACAATGAACAACAGCGGGATTGTATATACAGATGTGTAGCATATAAAGTGGTATTAAGTGTTATAAAGTGACAGCAGCGGGTCTAAGTGTGGACACACCGCACACTGCAAGTGCAGATACATCCATGAGTTCGTAACTGAGCTACAGAGACTTGTATTTGATCATGAGTCTGATGGCGGAGGGGAAAAAACTGTTCAACTGTGCACGTTCTTCCAGCTGGTTCGATTTGCAGGGCTCACATTTAACATGAACGATTGTTTTTTTTTCCTCCACACTGTTGAACAAGCACTAGCCACGGAGTGATAAGCCCCGGTTCTTTGAGTGGGGCCGACTTTCTTAACATTTCCCGAGTAGCGCAGACGTGACCACCGCTCGTGACCTCGCCTGACGCGATCAACCGTCGCACTGAACGCCACCGTCCCCTTTGCCGCCGCGCTATTCTTCGCCGTCGCATGCTCCCGCCCTTTGGCCCCCCCCCGGTAGATCATAACCAGGGTGTTATGACAGCGACCCCGTGTAATGTCAATACGCCCGCCGCTTCAGGAGTAATTAGAGGGTGGTTGTTACAAGTGCTAGATTTCCTCGACCAGTGGAGCACTAAATTCGGCGTCCCAGTCAGAAGAGCCCCAGAGAGGAGCGCGGTGAGGTCCTCTGCTCCAGCGTTCGCTTTGTACATGGTCTAATTGGGGACCGCTGTCGGGTGTCTGCCGGCGCGGTTTAACAGAATAAAGACGTCGTGTGGCCATGCGAAGAGGAGCGGGTTTGAGATTCATTGTGATTCAAGTGTGATTTGGCCATAATGGTTTGGATTTCAGCCTCGAAGTCCATTATTCTGGTAGATTGGTTGATTGTTAGTTGGTTTGTAGTTGGTTTGTAAATTAATTTGTTGTGTTACAAAATGAGAGTGTCAGATGGAAGACCGTTGCGAGATGTTTCGGCTTCTTGTAATAAGGGAATTGCTTCAGCGATAGGTCGGCTCTTTGGGGTTTCCATTGTTTACTGTACTGACTATTGAGAAGTGAGGACAATATCTGCCCCCGCGCCTGACCCTTGTCCCTCTGTGTTTACAGGAGTGAGCCCGGGGCTGGATGGGACCCACCATGCCCCCCAGTAAGAAGGCTCAGAGCCCCAGCAGTGGAGCCAGCGCGTCTGAAGGCAGGAGCCCGCCGTACCGGGGGCAAGGCGAGGCCACGGAGGCCGATGCGGGCGACCTCTCCCTGTCGCTGTCCGCCTCCTTCTCCAAAGCGGACGACGAGGAGCTGACCAGCCTGTCCTGGCTGCACGAGAGCACTGACCTCCTCAACAGCTTCAGTCACTCGGGGCTGCGCAGCGTGTCGCCCATCCAGGACTCGGGGCACGACCCGCGCTCCCCCTCGTCCTCCCCCTCTCCCGACGACCCTTTACTGGGCGACGCACACTCGTACGACCTGGGCACGGGGGCCAACAGGAAGCCCCCGTACTCCTTCAGCTGCCTCATCTTCATGGCCATCGAGGACGCGCCCAACAAGCGGCTCCCGGTGAAGGACATCTACGGCTGGATCCTGGAGCACTTCCCGTACTTCGCCAGCGCCCCCACCGGCTGGAAAAACTCCGTACGCCACAATCTGTCCCTCAACAAGTGCTTCAAGAAGGTCGACAAGGACCGCAGCCAGGTAGGACGCCCCGCTCACATGCATGGCACCAATAGGAAGAAGTATGAGGAGCAATAGTCGTGATGCTGGGCTTCTGAGTTTTGTTACAGTGGTTTACTATTGAATGTGCATCATAGTTTTGTTAGCAGGGACAATGATGAAAACTGGGGGGGGGTCATTTATCAAAACAGGTGCTAAATAGTGAGCGCAGTCTGGAAAATAGCATTCAGCTTTTTGTGGGAATGTCTCACACACGTCTTTACCTTTTGAAATGACCAATATTGCAGTATTAGGGTCCCAAGTAAAAAAAAAAATATTAAAAAAGGTTTAAATGACCCTGAAAAGTGCTCAAAAACTCATCCCTGTTGAACCTTGTAAAGTCAGGAATGAGTTTTGACACAACTAACGATTTAATTTACTCGCTCAAAATCAGATACAGGGCATTTTGACGTAAAGTAAAGAATGTGACTGGGACGTGTTTCACGCTTTGTGGTTTGTTTGGTTCCGTCCTCCTGGTTTCTATACTTACAGACAGTGTAATTAAAATTGGGCACTTCAGCTGAAGCACTACTCGGAGCATGGAGCCATCGACTCAAGGGCTTTTAAGAGGGAGCCATCAGGGTATAGAAAAAAATGCATCAAATATTTAAAAGCATCATTATTGTAATGATGTTTTTACGTCTGGACTGATGTGACCTTCTGATAAAAAAATAAAACACACAGGTCAGGTAAAAGAGGACAGGGGTGTTGAGTTGATCCTTTGTGGATTCAAAATGGAATGAAGAAGCTCTCAACAGCAACACAAGTGGAATGAGGAAGACCCTTTACTAAGCAGTGTTAAAAGCCAGCAAGTTAACCGATGGACTCTTGTTAAAACAGGCACTAATTTCAACTAACTTGCAAACAAAGACAAGCCACGACTCAAATAAAACTGTTAACCTCTAACCTTAAACCTTAATCGAGCACATTTTCTCCAGTTCGGCTTTACCCAAGCGAAATATGGCCAAAACACACCAAAATGGCATTGAAAAGGTGGCAAAAAGTGACGAAAATGCCACAAAAAAGCAATGAAAACGTGGAGAGAAAAAAGGCGGCAAAAACAAGTAAAACATTATAACAAAAACAAGGATGAAGCCTTGTTGAGTTTTGTAGGTCTTAGCTTTCAAATGAAGCGTTACCCTGGCCTATAAACCGGCTGCAAACTCTCCCGTCGAGAAGCGTTTGGATTCGGGTCAAACTGGAGGAAATGTGCTCGGTTAAGGCGGGGGTTAAGAGGTTAATTTCACACTCGAATAAAAACACTCAGCATCCGTAGTTTTCGCGATTCATCAATAGACTCTCGAAAACTACCGAGGCGTTTATCTGCACCCACTTATTAAGCTCTCCAAAGCACACAAAAATAGTTCCGTCATCCGCTTTCAGGTCCCAAGCCGACTGATGAGAACAGTTCAACAAGATCTGTACATAACAACATTGCTTCTATGTAGATTAAAACCCTTCAAATCTTTATCTGCGATCTATTCCCTGTTCACCGCAATAGACTTGTTTGAAATATAATCAGTGTTACCTTTCATTTCCCTTTCATCGCTAATTTCGTCTCCTTTGGGCGATTTTCTTTGGGCCCGACTCCTCGAATCTCCACGTGGCCTTGATATTCGATTCCATATCACCAGCGCGCGCAATCCTATGGCCTATTATTTCCCATTAAGCCGCTAGATAAGCGCCGCGCTCGCTCGACAAGAGTGCTTTATAATTACGGCGAAGGAGGCGAGGAAGTCGGGCGGGGAAAAATATACATGCGAAAAGAAAAATATTCCCACCAGGAGTTTGTTTTTGTTTTTTGTTTTCTCGTTGAGGCCGTCACATAATGAGCAGTTTAACACTGGAAAACAAACACGCAAACGTCCGCCGAGAGCAGGCAACGGAAGATATGAAGAAAGTGTGTCAGCGATTGAAAAGTGGCTTCTTTTTTTTAATGTATTTATTATTTTATTTTTTCTTTAACCATAGAACATGCTATTGTCGTCTGTTTCTGTGTCTCTTTGGTGAATATTTGGGTAACGTTATGATTAGTACTGCTGCTAGCGTGTGCGTCTTCCTGCTGGAGTGGGTTGTTATATTTTTAAACAGGCTTTCATCAATGAAGAGGTTAAAGGCAGAATCCCGTGGTGGAATGTACTTGTTACATGTATTGATTACTGTCCGCGGCGGGAATGGAGAAATCCTGTTTAAATTATGCAAGCAACTCCTATTCTTTTTCATTTCAGCGGCTGGTATTTCTTATGCCCCGGGAGAACGGCAGGGTGGGTCAAAATTCGGGTCAATACTTCACAGTCCCAATGGGGGCTGTACACTATTAAGCTACGTGAAGTTTTCTGTAGATTTGAACAGTTTCTCTCTGAAGTATTTTGCACTAGCATTTTGAATGTACTAACCATCTGATCAATCTAAATAGATATTGATGAGCTAATGTTATAAACACATTGTGACTGGTGATGCAGCGGTTAGCTAGGACTGCAAGGTTTATCGATATCAAATAGGACTGCACAATGTATCGCAAAAGAGGTCTTATCGCGATATTAGGTGGTGCAATATCCGTATCGCAACATCACTAAAGTCTTCATCTGACTGAGATCGACACATGTTTTTCAACAGGACTTAAAAATGTGTGGAAGTTCAGTTTTAGTTAAACATGTCTCATTTTGGTCCACATGTAGTGTTTTTTTCATAGACTGTTAAAAAGAATAGACAACTCCTCCCCGTTTACCATAATGGCCACGTTCGAGGTGGAAGTCATGGTGGATTTACAGACTCCTCCTCCCCAGCTCTGATGAAGCATGTTCCTAAAGAGGCCATAAGTCCGGGATCTTCACTTTAGACTCGGCCCTTGTGTGACGTGTAGCTCGCGCAGCTCCAATGCTAACAGTCCGACCCTCATTAAGTATGAGATTTCAAAACATTTTCTTTCAAAACCAGCCTGGTTTCTTTCATTGTGAATAACCCAGCGTCATCTCAGGAGGAATATGTAGCCGTAGAAAGTGTTTAAAAAATAGAAACCAGGCGTTAAAGTTGTTTTTAACGTGTCTAAAGTCCAATGCTTTTCAATGGGAGACTAGCGGCTATATGGAGGTACTACAGCAATGGCGGCCTCCAGTGTTGAGGTCGGAAAGCAGAGCAGCCGGCGGCCATTTTTTTTTTTTCAAGACCTCTTTTTTTGCTGAAAAAACGAGTTACAAGTTTAGTTCAATTAAAATGGAACATATCGTGTTGAAATGGTTTAGATATTGCACAGCCGTATCGCATATCGTAAGTTACTTCAATATCGTTGAATTACTGCAATAACTTAACCTCAAGAGGCTCCGTGTTTTTTCCCTCCTGTCTCTGGCATCTGAGTGACAGATGTTCACCGATCAGAATTGTCGAGCTTTGTGATCTCGGGTTCAGCACTATGGCAGATAAAAGGTGTGAGTTTTTCATAAAGCAGATTGTAAAGTGTTTACATAGACGCTATGTGATGCCATCCCGGACTTATTTTAGTCACGTGGCTGTCCCCCAGGGGTACTCTGAGTGTCGGGGAAAGGTGGAAGCCGGACTCCTCCAGAAGAGGGCGCTGTCCGCATTAAACCAAATATGTATTGTCCTAATGTGGGGCAATTTGAGCAAGAGTTGTTCGCCAGCCTAAAAGTTACATGACTTCCTTCACTCAGTTTATGCATTTAAATGTATCAAACATAAAAATCCCAAATCTTATCGCAATATTTGCCAGAAAGATCGCAATTAGGTTTTTTGGCAAAATCGTGCAGCCTTAGCTCATGCCTCACAGCAAGAAGGTCCCTGGTTTTATTCATGGGCCGGACGGGGCCTTTCTGTGTGGAGTTTGCCTTTGGGGCCAGGACTTCACTGAAAAACAGATTATCAGTGGTTCTTTCCTGTTTAAATAAAGGTTAAATAAAAATGCTTAAACCAATAATGTTATTAAAACCACACTGCATTTTGGATTATACTAGTGATGGGATTTATGGCTCTTTAAGGGGAGTCTATTGGAATCTGTTCATTTCAAAGAGCCGTTCAAAAGACTGGCTCTTTTTAATATAACGTAGGGTTGGGCCATATCGTATCGCATATCGTTATCGTGATACGTGCTGAAAAAGTAAAATGAAATGAAGGATGTAAACTGCTTGAGTAGATCATTTGGAAGACAATTATGCCGTAAAAAAAAAAAAAAAGAATAAAATATCACTGAATGAATCTTCCCAATAGGCGTGAGGCTGGGATTTTGAAGTAATTCGTCCATTGTCAATTATATCGCCAAAATATCGTTATCGTGATATTTATTTTTTCATATCATGATAGAGATTTTAGGCCATATCGCCCAGCCCTAATATAACATTTTAATAAAGGCACACTTTTTTTTCACAATGAGACTGATATTTGCGCTTTGGAAAACGTGTTTGTTGCGGATAAAATCTGGCGCCACAACTAATACAAAGAACTGCAACGGTCTGACAAATCATTTTGACTGTTTTTAGCTTTGACTTTAGTGCATTTAGCTCTCACTTGTGTCGCCTGCTCCATTGTTGTGCTGATTCTTGCGTTTGTCCGGGGGAGTTCTGGGTGAAATTGACTGAATCAAGGATCCGGCTCTTTTCACAATTGAGATTGGATGAGAAACGTACCTATTTAAATCTCCTCTTTGGCCGCCTTTAGTCAACATCTCCATGGAGACGCTTATTTATCCTCTTTATTGGGTGAAATGTTACTTGGTGTGGCTTTAATGTATCCAATCCGCGACAAAGCGTATTTTCTTTGTACAATAAATGTATTGGTGTCTAACACATATATAGACTAAAGTAACTAACTTCCCTTGCCCTAGATAAATGCGATAAAGCCGACTCCTCCACAGTAATAATATCAATATCAATGGTTCCAAGATACAGAGAACCTTAAGTCTAATCATGACTAACAAGGAACTTTGAAACAGTTTTTCAGTTTTAGTTTCTTGCTGTGTTTGAGAGAAAAGTGCATACCTTCGGCAGATGGAGGACTTGGATTTGTGCAGCCGCAGACAGACAGATTTTCCCGGCGAATAATCCATTAAATCTTTCTTATCATTTGCCGTCATAACTTCCTTCACACTTAAGACGGTGGTGAGCGCGATCCGTGTTGAAGTCAAACATCGTCTGTGTTTTGTTTTACCCCTGCGCGATCCGTGGCTTATCAATACTTGATGCCTCTCCCTTTCAAACCTCTTTGACGGCGGCGCGCTGCAGTCTCCCCCCGGTGGGAGACGCGTTTTCGTTTTTGATTCCGCTCCTGACGCGCTCGCTTTTAATGCCAGGATTTCCCCAGGATGGTATCTATCGGCCTGTAGCGCGCGGAGGCTTGGGAAATGGGAACGGTTCTCTCACTCAATTAGAGCTAAATTAATATTATAGCGTTTGTAAGACAGATGCTAACAGATTGTGCATTTCATTTGCAACAAGGAGCGTGGGGGGGGGGGGGGGGGGGGGGTTGGTAGGATCGTTGCTAATGTTGCATGTTAAGCAGATTAAGCCAGTGGTTCTCAAGCAAAGGTACAGGTCCCACACTGGTGCTAGGCTACAGTTTTTGGGGCAACCGAAGCAAGTATCCTTTACAAACAAGAAAGAAGAGGTAGACGGATACGGGTTTTTCTAATGCGGGTTTTTGGAGATTTTTGACCAATATTTTTTCCAAATGTCTGGTTTCTATAGCCACCACCTCTTCGGACTACTGCCCTCAGGAAAGAGATATCAGCAGCAGACAGAAGAAATGGCTTTATCCCGGCAGCCATCGCTGAGTTAAATAGTCATTTGGCCCAAAGACTATGAAAGTCAATTTTTATTACTATACTTTTTATTGTTTACTGTATTCTGTGTGTTTATTGCACCAACGTCGAGCCTTAAATTCACATTCCGTTATGTAGTAACATAATGACAGAAAAGTTTATTCTGATTCTGATAACCTATAATTGATTGTGTCGTATGTCTGTGGATGTACTGTTTTTATTGGGCCCGTACTGGTTCAGGTGAAGTGAAGTTCCTAACGGATAAATAAAGTCAATTTGATTTGATTTGATCTGAAACACAAATACTTGGCCACCCCAGCAGTGGCTGATTTTATTGTATTACTTTAGGGGATTCAATCATAGTTTCTGTCCCAGCTTTCATTCGTTGCCGCTAGCGTTAATATGCTGCTGTTAGCATTAGCATACTGTTGTTAGCCGCGGCATTTTGCGCCACAATCAAAAATACAATTGCGGAGGTTAAAACTAACTCAGCGATTGAATTCCCCAGATTCAGTGCTTTAAAATTGCGGCGTTTCTCTGTTCCCCTGAGGCCGAGGGAGTTTCGGTCCCAGAGATATCGACTTTTATCGATATGTCGATCGACCTATACGACAAACTATCTGGTCTTTTCTTCATGAAATGTCTGTTGTTGTCATTGTCCTGGCAAATAGGACCCATAATATAACAATATAAAAAGTAAAGTACCATCCGAGAACTCCTGCAAAAATAACTTTTATGAGCATTTTGTAATGTTTTTTCTTATCAAAGACTTACTGTACCTAGAGCAGTATTTAGCTTCATTTACACAGACCTGACTGATCATGTTCACGCTGATATGTTCTGGGTTTTGTGGAGAAATTTGCAGAAAATGATTTTCATTAGTTAAAATTACTGTAATTAAGAATAGCTGACCTTAATTTGAGTAATTCTGACTTGCCAATTATAAAATCCTTCCAATGGGATACGGTTGATTTTCTTATTTCAAGTACATGATATATGTAGTCACATTTTTTTGCACAATACAATATTTAATCCTATTTTAGGTGCAACACGGCGGCTTTACCCAAATCTAAAAGTGTAACGCCTCATTTGTAAGCTAAGACCTACAAAACTGATCAAAGCCGTGCGTTGTTGCGGTGTTGTCGTCCCCTCTTTTTTGTCGTTCTTTTGTCTTTGTTTGTGTGGCTTTTTTGTGTGGCTTTTTCATCGCCACATTTTTGTTGCTGTTTTGACACTTTTTTTCAAGAAGCTTCTAGATTTGCGTTATATCAAACTGGAGAAAAAGTGCTTGGTTCAAGTGTGGGTTAAGCAGTTAAAGGTTAAGGTTAGGCCTTTGCTCGGCCCAATCCCGTCAGCCCTTGGAAGCTCAGCAGGGAAGGGCCTGATCGGTACTTGGATGGGAGACCGTTTGTTAACACCAGGAAACCGAATGTAGTGAGTGAGTGGTTGGTGGTGGTCGGAGGGGCCGATGGCGCAGACTGGTTGCCTCGCTTCCGTCAGTATACCCCAGGGCAGCTGTGGCTACAATAGTATCTTACCACCACCAAGTATGGAGTGAATGAATAATGCAATAAAGCGTCTTTGAGTGTCCAGATAAGCGCTATATATAAAACCGATACATTATTATTATTAAAGGGGAGCATTTCTGTTTGCACTAAATGACCTCAGTCCGTTTGTTCTGGAGCCGGCCCTGTTTATTCGTATCCCTTTAAAAATTGAGGCTTATTAGCAACAATTATGTGATTAGGTACAGTAAATATAACGCCATTGTTTTTTTGTGAGCGCTAAACTTGTTTGAAGGGTTAATTAGAGCCCTGTCTAAAACTGTATGCAGCGGCAGAAGACGAGGCAGGTCGTCCTTGTCAAAATCACCTCTGCACATGTCACGTTAGCCAACACACACACACACACATCCTTGCAATCTTAGTGAGGACACTCATAGACATAATGTATTACCCAGACCCTAACCTTAATCCTAATCTAAACCCAATTCTAACTCTAACCCTAAAACCACATCTTGACCCTCAAACAGTCCTTCAAATAAGTGAGGACCACCCAAAATGTCCTCACTTTCCAAAAATGTCCTCACTCTGTTGGTTAAAAACTCAAACTGGTCCTCACAATGTCGCAATAACAAGAACACACACACACACACTTGAACTGTTACCATGCAGGCAAGGGGCTTAAATGACCGATATCACTCCAAACGAACCTTTTTACGCCCATGCATTGTCAAAACGCCAGCCCGCACTCAAATAGACATCACACGGCGTTATCTAATAAGCTCCTCTCGTCTTCACCGTGCTCAAAGCGGTCCGTCCTTGGGCAAGACTCTTCTTCCCCGACGGCCACGCTTCCCCCGCCCACTGTGACTGAGCGGAGAGGATGAATAATGCATTCAATTGTAAAGCTACATTGAGTGACTAGAAGAGAAGAATAGTATTTCCAGTCGCCGACGTGTTTTATTTACGTTGGCGACCGTGACGGCTCCTCTCGTGTTTGCGCAGGTTTGATCACTCGCCTTTTTTTTTTTTTTTTTCACATTCCGCTTTCACTACTGTGTAATGCAAATGGCGCTCACAATGGATAAGTGAAGCCGGCCTTATCTCATCTCACTCTCATCCTAGATACAGTAAACAAACAGTATCCCCCCCCCCCCCCTCCCCCCTCCCAGCCCCATCGCCGCCTGTGGATACGCCGTATAAATAACACTCAGAGCTCTACTGTGGACTTAAGGCGTGCAACAAAACTTTTCCTGTATATTATTAACGTGAATAAAAGGGGAAACTTGCTTATAACATATTATTTTCAAGGACAAAATCAGAATTATGGATGAAGCCAGATTTAAATGGTGTTAAATCCGTGTATCGTTCGTTCAGTCATTTTTTCAAATTGAAATCAAAAACGAAATGACCGTCTGAAAAGTGCTTCCGACCCAGACACCGGCCACGTTTTGACCCGTTTGGACATAGATTTCATTGACGGTGAATTGGAGCGGCCGCCTCGGCTCCGCGCTTACGTGCTGGACGCGTGTGGGAGACAATCAGCGAGTTCGCGACAGCTGCAGCTCACGAGGAGGAGCCGCTTAACTCCTCACACCAAGCGGAATATGAAACATTTGCTCTCTAGCTCGTTTCTAGGTAATTCTGTTTCAATTCGACGCTAGTTTGCATGTACAGTACTCCCAGATGCTCTGGTTTCCCCTACCACTAAAACATGTACAATGAGCCAGGGAGAATGACATCTGCGTGCACGTAAATAAATAAATAAAGTTGTGGTTGTCGAAGGGATCAGCGTCGCCGTGACTACAAACCAGAGCCGTGGGAAGAACTTGTACATATTTCCTATTTCACAATATTGCCTGCAATTTGCCAACTATCCACCAGGGGGTGCTGCAGCGCCCTCAGCACCCTGGGTTCCCACGGCCTTGCTACAAACGTATATCTCCGGCTTGTGTGGAGTGAATGGAAATGGTCCCATGCGCACATTTGCGAAAGGTGCAAATCAAAAGGAATAATATGAATAAATCAAAAGCATTAAAAACAATGACAGTAAATAAACACGTGCATATTTTATTCAAACATGTATAACCTCTCCGGGGGGGGCCCCCAGTCGTGCCTCTGAGGACTCCCAGGGAGCCCCAGACCCGCTTTGGGAATAAGTGAAAGCTTCATGTCACGAGAGCTGACCAAAAATGTTAAGATATTTGACTATAGTTTAGGATTAAGTCATGTTTTACTGCACCAAGTTCGTTTTAAGAAATGGCTACTGTATGTTGTGAGGTATCTTCCGGTCAGAACTAACTCCACAATG
This sequence comes from Proterorhinus semilunaris, assembly GCA_021464625.1. Taxonomy (NCBI): domain Eukaryota; kingdom Metazoa; phylum Chordata; class Actinopteri; order Gobiiformes; family Gobiidae; genus Proterorhinus; species Proterorhinus semilunaris. The sequence goes on from CM038359.1 coordinate 23,312,462, forward strand.
GAAAAGTCCTGTTCCTTCAAATTTCTCTGCGATGTTTGGGAAAGCTTTTATCCCAAAATCCAAACCCACTCTCTCCCTCTCACACTCTTTCACGCTGAATCCTCGCTCGCTCACAGCCGTCGCCGGGGCCCAAAAAAAAAAAAAAAGAAAAATCAGTTTTCCCGGTCGCTAGGGCAACAGCATACTTTCGTGTCAACTGCAGCGGGGGTTGCCACGGCGACGCGTACACAAGAGAAACTCCGTCGTCAAGGGCCCCGGCGAAAGAAGAAGCAGGAAAAAACACAACGCTCTCCCAGATACACAATGTGCTGCCGTCCATTATGTGCGCGGTGAAATATTACAAAGGTTCAAAGGAGACGTATTATTAGACTCTCACCTGTCGTCGAAATGCAACAAACAGCAACAAAGCACACGGCAACAACGAGTGTGCGATCACGCTCACTTCCCTACCGGTGTTCAACCCCTTAACCCCCGTCTGAACCGAGCGCATTCAGTTTCCCTAATCTAAAAGTAAAAAAAAAAAAAAAAAAAGAGTCAAAATAGCAATGAATAAAGCGAATGATCAACATCAACAAAAACGTGATTGAAAAGCAACAGTAACGTGATAAAAAACAAAAAAAGAAAAGAAAAAAGGCGACAAAAACACACGCAAAAAAGTGACGAAGAAACGAGACGGAAACGCGTCGAAAAAGCAATAAAAAAAAATAAATAAAAAAAAATCGGGCAAAAAACGTGCCGGAAAAGCGACAGGCGACAAAAACACGACCAGAACGTGATGCAAAAGCTTAAAAAAAAAGAAGAAAAAAAAAACGCAACAAAAGAGCGACAAAAAAAAACGTGGCAAAAATTGAACAAATTGAATGAAAAAGCAAAAACAAAAACACGACCCGAAAGTACGACAAAAAAATGGGGTAACGATCAGTTTTGCGAGTCTTAGCTTTCAAATGAGGCCTGACACTGGCCTATTATGCAGTGAGCTCCAGTCGAGAAGCTTTTAGATTTGGGGAAAGCCGACCTGGAGGAAGTGCGCTCGGTCAAGCTGGTATTTGAAGCCAAAGGTAAAAGCGCATTACAAATCAATCATATTAGTGTGTCTCCGTGTATGTCAACACTATAAAACAACACATACTTTTACTTCACTTCACTGATGTAACACTAGGGCTAATACTTCAAACTGAAGGAATAATAATTAGAAAAGCATACATGTATTTCTTATGAACCACCTCAGTGAAATTATGTATGTTTTCAAATTTCTCAAAAAAATTAAAGAGTCGTTTTTTTTAATGTTGTTATTGCTCAGTTCATGGGAGGAGGAAGCAAAAACTCAAAGTCTTCCCACATTTGGCGAAACGTAACGGATCAAAAAATATATAATTAACCCCTCAAACCGCTCCCATCCCGCCGGGTAAACGCACACTCCGCACGTGCGCCGAAATCGAGGCCACATCTCCGCGGACCGGCCCTGTACCTGCGCCTCATCCCGCAAATTACACAATCTCTGTCATTTGGGTCCATTCACGGAAAGGGGGGGGAAACGAACTTCCGGGTATATTTTTAGCCGTCCACCGACACGCGCTTCCCTTTGCACGTCTTGAACGCAACTCTTATCAGCGGCCGGGGGGAGGTGTCCCCCCCTATCGCAGATCTCACTCCGCGAGGGGCAAAACAGAAATTGAGAATACGAGGCGTGCCCCCGAGCAAATCACTGTTCGTTTTCCAGGGGTGCAGATTATAAGTGACGGCGGCGGCCCATTTGTTCCGCTGACTGCGCTTCTGGGTCGGAGATGACAAGGCGCCGGGGTGAGGAGAGCGTGGACGGGAACGTGGACGGGAACGTGTACATCTGAAACAGAGGCTGCGGATTACTGAGGGGAATATGTGTTTTCTTTCATCCCGTGTTTTCATACACGTATAAGGGCTTTCACCGACGAAATCCAAACAAGTTCTAACCTCTTAACCCCCACCTGAGCCAGTGCACGGAGACTGAAATGATCATTGCTAAACTAATGCGAGGATTTCAGAACATGTGTGTAGAAGTTTAAAGTAAAAGATTAGCAGCCTTGATAGATGATAAAACCTCAAAGGGACCACAGTTGTTTTCAGTATTGCCTAGATCAGCCTTTGTCATAGTCGGGCGCCACAGCTCCCTTATCAAACTGAAAACCCATGACCCTTCCACCCCTTCCCCCCCCCCCCCCCCCATTTCCCCCGAATCTAAAATCTTCTTGGAAAAAGTGTCTAAACGGCTGATGATGAAAATAAAAAAGCGACTAAAAAGTGACAAAAAGCAGCAGCAAGAAGGAGGATTGAAAATACGACAAAAGAGCGAATAAAAAAAGCACAAAAAAAGAGCCGTGAAAAAAAGCCACTACAAAATGATGAAAACAAAAGAAAGCAACAAAAAAGAAAAACAGCAGCAAAAACAAGGATGAAAATACAACAAAAAAGCAAATAAAAAGTGATGAAAACGTGATGAAGAGAAAAAAAGCGACTAAAAATGACAAAAACAAGACCAAGAAAACTGTGGAAGAGAAAAAAGAGACACAAAACACGGTGAAAAATGTGGGTCTTAGCTTTCAAATGAGGAACTGAAGTCCAGAAGCTTTTAGATTTGGGTAAAGATGAACTGGAGAAAATGCTCTTTGTCATTGTTTATCGACATATTAGATACAAACACCATTTTGTTGAATAGTTTTTGAGAACACTATAGTTATCACTGGATGGTGAATAAATCGGGCTGGGGATGAGATGATAAGAAACCCCTCTTAAAATACCTTCCAACACTTGTTAAATTTAATCCAGGAAGTATTCGCCATCTGTAGGCGCTATTTTAAATTCGGGTGGGGATTAAACGCGCGTGAAACAATACGCGAGCCTCCGATTTTTGTGCGAGTGCCGTCCTAACAAATGCGGTTTGAGCGGAAAGCCGCTCAGCACAGGTCCGGTAATGGTTTACAAACTTCGGCTTCTGGATTCAATCTGTTGCACAACAAATTCCCCAAGACGCAGACCGAAGCCCTTCAGCAGTAGAAGAAGAAGAAGAAGAAGAACCGAGCAAAGGAAACAGGATTACTCAACCCATGTGTTCTGCAGTGTGCTGGTTTATTATTTCATGCTTCATAACTTAAAACAATCGATATATACAGTATTTCAGTGCATTTAGCTTTTTATATATAGTCCCGCGTACTAGCAGTCTCCTGAAGCTTCGTGACAGGACGGTGAGAGAGTGCACGGGCGAGCGGTTGCCATGGTTTTGTTTACTAACAGGACTCTCTCCCGCGCCGCCGCCGTGCCTTTAATGACATGTGTTGCTGCCCTCAGACTCCAGGTTCAGAGCTGCAGATCAGTGTTGTCATGACGCCTGAACAAACACGGCTCTGGATTCTGTGAAAGCGCCGCCTGTTCCCGTTTTAGCCACGTCCGAGTCGGTTTCGCCTCGTGCTTTGAAGTTGAGAAGTTTCATAATCCCCCAAAATGAAGATGTGCCTTTCGTTAAGATCTCCGCTTTGATGAGGGGTGGTCTTGTGATGTAGTTTCTTAGCCTTTCAAGACCCCAAGACCCAGCCCCGATTTTGACATTTCACTGTATTCTAGAGGTTTTTGTGATATTTTGTACTTTGATGTTAGGGGTCAGTGTAACCCGATTTACTGTTTTTGAAAGAAAAATATTTAAAAAAGAATAACCTCCACATGATAAACCTTTTTGTTTGTGAAAGGATTTTTGTGGCTCTGTCTCAATTGACAACAATCATGCCTGTGTGGTTCAAAAATGCCCTCACTTTAGTTTTATTACTACAAGACATACTACAATGAAAGAGTAAACTTTATGACACTGTAATTACAACGATATTAAACTATAGACCAGCAGTGACTCAGGATTGTGACGTCAAAACCATAGACAACATATTGACAGACCAACTGTGCTCACTCCTCTCTATTTACATAGATTACTCCATTTGAGAGAAAATCCATGATGGCTGCCCTGTCTCCTCCTACAGAGCATTTTCCAAAAAAAGGAAAAATAGGCAGGAAGCCCCGCCCACGGACCGGCTACGAGCCTCCACAGTGCTCCAGAGCCTGTCAATCAGTGTTCATTTTGACAAGATATTTGAATTTAGTTTTAGTCTTAGTCTTTTGACGAAAATGTAATTCAATTTTAGTCGAGATTTAGTCAAAAAAATACCTTAAATTTTAGTCGAGTTTTAGTCGACTAAAATTAAGACACATTTAGTCGACTTTGTATTAATAATATTCATTATAATCATATTTAATCGAGGTCCTCTGCTTCATGGAGCTGCTCCCTCATGAACAAAGCTCAGAGCTGTTCCTTTGGCAGTGAATGTACATGATATGAGGCTCTTTCAGACGGTCAATAGAAGTTTGGATGATTTTAGTCTCTCCTTTCCATTTTTATTTAGTCTCATTTTAGTCGACTAAAATATCTGGACATTTTAGTCATAGTTTTAGTCTCATGAAAAACTTTAAATTTAGTTTTAGTCCAATTTTAGTCGTCAGAAATATCACTTTGACTAAAATTTTAGACTAAATATTTTAGTCGACGGAATTAACACTGCTGTCAATCATAGATTTAGGCTAACACATGTTATTCCACAAAAACAGCATGGTTAAAAACCAGCGTTATGGCAATGGCTCATAGCAATTTTTAGAAAAGAATAAACTCTTGGGAGCCAGGCTTTTACCCAGGCATTTAAGCAGTGGAAAGTCTCCGTTGGAATCCCTTTGACAAAGTGTCTTTTGGAGTCACCTCTGGCCACCAGGGGGTGGTATTACAGCAATGTTAGCTCTCCGCCATGAGGACCAAAGAGAAACGCTTTCCCCTCCCACTGGGCAAAACCAGGCTTATCCTGTGACTGTAAGCCAAGTAAACGCATTTTGAACTCCACTTTGTGTTAGATCACTGGTTCTCACGCCCCGGTTCATGTGCCAATAGTGACACTCAAGTCTCTCAGTCTTGGCCCAAGAGGGGAACCTATTGTGCATGTTTTTAATTCTAGGGGAAACCGGACTATCCCGTGCAAGCTTACACAGACGCGTTCATATGTTTTACTCGTGCCTCCTAATACGGGAATGATCGATTTGCAGAATTTCACCGATGGCGTCTCTGTTCTGCATGGACTGATGTGCCACTGAAACATCTCAACTCCTGTGTTAGCGCCATCTAGTGTACAAACTAAAGAATTGCAACCAAACCACCATAACAAAAGCAAAACATTGAGTTTCCATCCCAAACTTCACCCAAAGCAACCCTTTTTTTTCGAACGGTTAAAGTCTTGCCTAGTTTGTGATTTGCTTTATACCAATGCAAGTGTCTGTGCAGTAATTACTTCAGTTTTGGGCTTTGAGGGAGCGTTGTTGGAGCAGCCTGAGAGTCGCCCGGGGGCCCTAGAATCGCACATCTGTAAAGAATGAGAGAGGAGCACAAGTATGTGGAGTGGCAGGTCCCGGAGAAGCCAAATGAGGCGCGCTCGGTGTGAACACGGGGGCAGCTCGAGGTCAAGCCGTGCCTTATCGTGGTCCTCGTGTGACCTGCACTTCGCCGCCGCGGGGGGAATCTGTCGGGAGCGATGGATATTTGTTTATTTATTTATTTTTTTCTCCGTCAACGTTAAATTACGCAAATGGAAGTGAATTGTTTTGAAAAGTGTTGGTTATGAAATTGTCTTACTGTGAGGTTTTGTGGTCATTGTTTATTCTATTTTATGTAATTTCTCAAATTGTCCAAAATCAAAATGGTTCTACCTGAAGATTTTTTGGTTAAATTCAGATTTTCTGAAAACTTTTCTGGAACGGCTCAAACTTTGACAGCTTTCAAACTCGCGCATTCACTCGGAAGTGTTTGGGACTTTTAAACTTTTGAGCAATTTTCAGCTCAGTCGGCTTTATTGTCAGTTCTACCACATAGAAATAGAAATGGTCTTACTCTTAGATTTGGGGCAAAAGAAAAAATTATCCATGACTTAGAATATTATAATTTTTGAATGACTACACCTTATTCAGCCGTAATAAATAATGATTTAACGATTAATGATGATTAATTTGTGCTAAAACATAGTTAACACAATTATATTTAAGATTTTTGCTAAAGATTGTGCCCGGCTTTCTTTTGCTTGGCCATTTTTTTGGAACGTTTTTTAGTTTCACTTCCTTATGGGACACTGACAGGAAGTGACATAGATGAAGGCAAAACAATTTAAACCGTTGCCGTGCCGACCGTGTTAAGTCAAACTGCTTTGGAACGTCACCTTTTATCTATGTCACTTCCTGTCAGCAGCTTAAAAATTCATCCATCCATTTTCTTCCACTTGTCCGTTGCCGGGTCTCACGTTGCACCAGCCCCTATGGCGCCCCCTGCAGGTGGTGGGTCCACAGAAGGACGGCCTCATGGTTCCAAACGGGCCTGTTGGTCTCTCATAAGGGGCTTAAAAATTCAAAGAAATTAAAATCATTAAAATTGCTGCTTCACTGAAATAAAATGACAATTATGCAACTGATGTCGTCCATCCGAATTAGTTTTTTTCAAAAGCATTAAAACCTGCCGTACGCACTTGAACTAATGAATTGTTCATGAGGAATTAAGGGTCATCATTCATTAAGACTAAATAAGGTGTAGTTATTATAATGTTCTCGATACATTAAGAACAAATGCTCATTTAGGCTACAATCTTACCCTGAACATTCTGCAGTTTATTGATTATTCTCTGCTTTCTAACTATCATGATAAGTCGTGAATCAAATACGAATGTTAATTTCAACTTAAAATAAGTATATCTCTGTCATTATTGCTCCGCCGATAGACGAGAAGTTTTTATTTATTTATTTATTTGAATTAGGACAGTGCACGTTAATCAACACGTCAGCCAAAAGCATCAATGTAAATGTACCAGAATTAGCGTGGGAGCTAAATTGCGTCCGTTGTCCTAAGGCAGGTAAAGAAACATTGACAGGAGGAAAATACAAACATACAAAGAACAGAACAAAGTCACAGAGGTCGGTTACAAGGACAGACACAGGTAAGATAACATAACACGCCCAAGAAATTGATTAAGCATTGAACTTTAATTAAACTTCCTGTGAGTGCAAGATTGATTAGTTTTTAACCAGATTTTTAGGACCTTTTTAAAGGTGTGGTAATTGTCACAGTTCCTGATGTGGGCAGGCGGCGAGTTCCAAAACTGCGAGCCTCTGATAGACTCCACCGTTTGACCGAATTTAGTTCTACGACGTTGCACAATGCAGTCTCCTCTGGTCAGAGCTCTGGTATTTACTCGAGTGTTACTTATTTGTGATATAACATTCCTTAACGGTGGAGGGGCAAGACCTTTTAAAACTCTAAAAACTAAACAGGCATCCAGGAACTTCCGATAGCCGTCGAAATCTAAAATATTATACTTACTTACAATGTGGCAGTAATGATAATGTAAAGGCTTTCTATCCAGAGTTTTCAATGTTTTCTTAAAAAGAGACTTGATGGGGCTCATGTTGGTCTCTGATGTTTGGGACCATGTGGTATAACAGTGCGTTATGTGGCTGAAGATCACTGCAGCTCAGTTAAAGCCGTCTGTACATCTCCTCCATGTTTCCACATTCAGCTGCTTTTAGCCGTCATGTGCTCTATGATGTCATAAAGCGCCTCCTATCTAAGTGTTGACGGACACTTGAATCGCAGTAGATTAATCGGGCTTAACCACATCCAGGTTTTAATGCTTTTAGTCCCGCCGCGCACGTCCGTCAAACGCGCTACAGCGAGATTTTTGTATTCATGGGTCAAGATGGGTTTCCATATTATATCGGGGTCAGCAAAGCGGCTTACGTTGAGGGGTTGGACATGGGCGGTCACTTGGCACTGCGTGATTACGTTACGCCGTACAAATGTGAGCATGTTTTGGGCTTATGTTATCATCGACAAAGACTTTTTTTTTTTTGCAGCTTTTAACAAGGTCACAATGTCGTCGACTCTCCAGAAACATACCCAGAGTCGTGTTTTGTGTGATTCCTATGCGAGTAATCCTTGCGTATTCAGACACTGACCCCACCTCTTGTATATTATGAGGTCTGTCCGAGCATGAACCAGGGGGAGAGGGATTTGAACCAGCGGCTTTAGCTCCTGTCGCCCTGTAACCAATTATAACAAATACGCCGTTCCTGCTGGGAATCCAGACGTCAAAGCGTCAAAGATCGGCGTGATGTTTTTATCCGAGCGACGCATCATCCAAAATTACAAAGGGATTTTAAGATTTCAAGTAAAGTGTCGGAATATTTCATGTCGATTGTTTTCTCTCTCAAAGTTGTTGTGTTTCATTTATTTATTTATTTGTTTCCTTCTGAAACGACGGCGTGCCATTTAGGAAGCTTTAAACTGTTGGTATCGTGCTGAATTCAGGAGACACAGACACATGGGTGAGATGTGAGATTGATTTAGTGAGTGAAGAAGAGTCAGAGGGGCTGAGGGGGCTGCTGGTTCTACTGCATGGAGGCGAGAAAGGGTGCATTTATATGAATGATTTGCAGTATTTCAATTGAGTTGATAAAAAACGATGTCGCAAACTGCTCAGAATGGAGTTTAAGAAGTTTTAATAATTTCAGTATTACAGAACCAGTGTTAATTTTGACAACATATTTTAATTTAGTTTTAGTCTTTTGACGAAAATGTAATTCAATTTTAGTCGAGTTTTAGTCGACTAAAATTGCAAGTCAATTTAGTCGACTAAAATTAAGACAAATTTAGTCAACTTTGTATTAATAATATTCATTATAATCATATTTAATCGAGGTCCATGGAGCTGCTCCCTCATGAACAAAGCTCAGATCTGCTCCTTTGGCAGTGAATTTACATGATATGAGGCTCTTTCAGACGGTCAATAGAAGTTTGGATGATTTTAGTCAATTTTTATTTAGTCTCATTTTAGTCGACTAAAATATCTGGACATTTTAGTCATAGTTTTAGTCTCAGGAAAAACTTTTAATTTAGTTTTAGTCCAGTTTTAGTCGTCAAAAATATCACTTTGACTAAAATTAAGACTAAATATTTTAGTCTACGAAATTAACACTGTACAGAACAAATCTGTTTAAGTGATTATCGCAATTTGAGCTAATTCGGAGTATGTCTGGACTATCGTATTCCCAGTGGAACTAGAATGATTATTCTTGTCTTTTTGTCCCACTTGAAGTTTTGTTTTATTTCAAGTACAAGTTAATTCAGTTCATTCGGAGCAAATTAATGCTCGTTCCACTGGTGATTTTAATGACAGGAAATACGAACGCCTCAATCGGTCCAACAATGTAGTCGCAGGTGCACTTCCAAGGATCGGTTTCCCTCGCCTGGTCAGCCGTCCACGCCCGCTTTTATATCCCTTGAAAAGCAGGACTTTGTGAAGAATAGGAAACATTTATTCCACATGAACGCGGTCAAATGGGAAACGCGGTGAATACAGCACATTTATTTATCACTAATGGACAATGGACAATGACATCACTATACGGGCGAGAAAACATCGGTGGTTTCACGCCTCGCTGCTCGAGGCTGCACAGCGGGACGCTCCGAGCCGGCGACCCGCGTTAAGACCAGTTCGGCTTTACCCAAATAAAAAAGCTTCTTGTGTAATGGCTCATTTGAAAGCTAAGGCCCGCAAAAAAATTATTGTAGCTTTTTTTGTCGTGTTGTCGCTGCTTTTTTCATCCCATTTTTTAAGCGTTTTTTTGTCGTGTTTTCATCGATTTTTCATCTCTTTTTGTGTGTGTTTTCATAGTTTTCTTGTTTTGTCGTGTTTTTGTTGCTTTTTCATTGCTTTCTTTTTTTTTTAGGCTTTTTCATCAGTTTTTATCGCATTTTTATGGCTTTTCTTGTTGCGTTTTCATCACTTTTTGTCACTTTATGTTTCTGTCACGGTTTTTGCCGCTCTTTTTTGGGGGGGGCTTTTTTGACACTTTTTTCAAGAAGCTTTTAGATTTGGGTGAAGCCAAATTGGAGAAAATGTGCTCGGTTTAGGTGGGGGTTAAGGGGTTAAAAGTCCTTTATTTTAACACAAGGACTTTTAACTGAGTGGCTCGGATCCTCTTTTTTCTGTTCCTAATCCGCTGTTTTAGGGGGAACCATCAACCTACTGCCAATTCCATGACAATCCCACGCTTTGTAGGTCATTGTCTTCCCTCTGCGGTTAACATGCCTCTTTGTGTCGCTTTTATACAAAACAAATCAGTCCTTTTTTTTTTAGCTTCTTCCCCAAAGAAATGTCGCTAGAATCTGGCCGCCCCGCTAACCGCTAACAGCACTTCCTGGTCTGCGCGGTTGCCATGGCCACCGCTCCACTCGGACACCGGAGCGGCAGGACTTTTCGTAACGTCTCCCATTTTCCAGGCGAGTCCAGCCTCCCGCGCTTATGTAACGGCGGAAACAGATGTTGGCAGCCCCTCTCCAGCCCCACGCCTGGACTCCGTCTGCCGTCTCCTCCCTCGCCCTCGCTCGGCTACACAACCCTTAAAGTTATCGCCGTGATCCTTTTTCACCCGAATTTGCCCGATCGTTTACGGCGATTCCTTTTTAAGGGCTCTTCAGCGCGAATGCATAAATTAGGTGAATTACCTTTAAGTGAGAAGGCGCTTAGAGTCTAATGGAAAAATAAGAGTTTTATGTGTATGGTTTCAACATTTGTGGACGATCAGTTCTGTAACCCTGCGCCTTGGCTGCAAACATTGGAGCGCCGTAATGAATTTTCATGCCGGTAATTGGCATGTCTACAGGGCAGGGGCTCCCAAAGTTCTCAGGCTGCAACGCCCAAAATGACTTTGCAAACAGTCCGGGACAACTCGCAAGAAGTATTTGACATTCATAATAATATCACGTAGCATAAACTTTGAAACTTGTATGAATAAAACATGCATTCACTTTGTTTTTACCCCTCAATTCTCAAATATACTTGCAATTTTGCGGACATTCATTTCAATTGTAATTAAATGTATGCTCTAGTCATGCATAAGAGCTGTTTATAAGGCTTACACCCACTTTAATATAGATCTGTTATTAGAAACTGTCATTCACAAACGAGGGAATATACGATCCACATGTCCCGACAAACAGTGGTGGATTTACAAATGTACAAAGCAGCAGGCGCGAGCTGAATAATCACTTAGTGCTAATGCAGGTCACAGGTTATTTACTGCCCATGAGTCTGATGGCAGAGGGGAACGAACGGTTCGTGTGGCGGGAGGTTTCGGTCTAGATCAGGGGTGTCCAAAGTGCCCTCAGACCAGTCGGGTACACATCAGAAATTGTCCTTTTTATTTGAAATGTAATAATTCTACACAATTCTAACCTAACATTTTATGGTGAGACAGAGCTGGCATGAAGGTTTTAGGCATAAATAAAGGTGTGAGGCACAATCTAAACCTCTGCTAGGCAGTGTTAATTTCGTCGACTAAAATATTTAGTCTTAATTTCAGTCAAAGTGATTTTTTTGACGACTAAAATTGGACTAAAACTCAATTAAAAGTTTTTCATGCGACTAAAACTATAACTAAAATGTCCAGATATTTTAGTCGACTAAAATAAAAATGAAAAGGAGAGACTAAAATCATCCAAACTTCTATTGATAGTCTGAAAGAGCCTCATATCATGTACATTCACTGCCAAAGGAACAGCTCTGAGCTTTGTTCATGAGGGAGCAGCTCCATGAAGCAGAGGAGCTCGATTAAATATGATTATAATGAATATTATAAATACAAAGTCGACTAAATGTGTCTTAAATTTAGTCGACTAAATCTCGACTAAAATTGAAGATATTTTTTGGACTAAAACTCGACTAAAATTGAATTACATTTTCGTCAAAAGACCAAGACTAAAACTAAATGAAAGTATGTTGTCAAAATTAACACTGCTGCTAGTCATAGGTTTTGCGGCACTAACCACCGATCAATGGCCCTTCACCCCTTGTACGCTTCAGTGTGCGGCCACCCATGAAAAAGGTTTGGACACCCCTGATCTAGATGGACCGTAGCTCTGGCTTTAGACATGTTTAAGTCCCGATTTGTCACTTCTACAGTGAGTACACCGTTTGGAATTTCTTGCATTTCCGCCTAAATTGCTCATGAAATGTGGTCTGACCTTTATCAAAATCACAAGAATGAGTAAACAGTTTCTGCACAAACTAATACCACCCAAACATTTACATTTGATCATATCTACAACTAACGGAAACGTCTGGATGAAGTTATTGCCGCCAAAGGGTGGTCAACCAGCTGTTGAATCTAAGGGTGTACTCACTTATTCCACACTGTCCTATGATTTAGGCAGAAATGTAAGAAATTCCAAACCGTGTACTCACTTTTTCCTCCCACTGTATAGGGCAGTAAATGTGTTGGTGTTATGCTGTGAAATTACAATCACATCTGAATTTGAACAATAATTGCTAACCTATCCTCTTTTTTTACTTTTTATTTTAACAGAATTATCTTTTGGCTCCTTTTTTTTTGGTAAAACCGCGTATTTTCTTTGTAATAAAAGACGACATAAACATGCATTGGGTAGTGTACATGAAGTATATACATAAATAAATAAAAAGTCCCGATCGGCTGAGGTGCGAGGGGAAATTTGGCACACGGCGCCTCGCCTCTCGCTGGGCACATGTCTGCGTAATATCATGCTCACCAGGAGGGGGCGTCTCTGGCGGTAATGGAAGCAGCCCTCCCAGGAGAAGGGCCTGCTGGGTAATATCACGCTCCCCGGGGGAAGTGGACATACACAGTCGCCCACACGCTAAGCGCTCGCTCTGCCAAATACGGCCCCAGAGAGACGGGACATATGCCGTAATAGAGCAGCAGACAGGGGGCGCTGAGAGGAGCAGTGCATTCTGTCAGGCCTGCCCGCTTATATAAGGGGTATTCACAAGCAATTAAATAAATACTCACCCAGTGGACCTATAACATGATCAATTTGTAGCTAATTTTAACTCATTTTATATTTTCTGTCATTTTGTTATAGGTGTTATTTGTAATTGAAGTCTTTTTTCTTTCTTTTTTTTTTACTTTATTTAAAGGGACAATGCATATTAATGAACATATAAATGTAAATATGCCAGAATTAGCCAATGGCTACTTTCCATCTGTAGTCCCTGGCAGATCAAGAAAAAATACAAAGACCAGTATACAACATTAAAGACATTTCAACCTGAATAGACTCACACAGACTAAGCAGTGATTAGGGAGATAATTGACAAGTATTAGTTTTGGCGATCAGACCCCGGCGTTAGACATCGATGTACAAGACGTGTAGTTAAACAGCTTGTAGTTAGGATGTCTTCCCCCGGAGCCTGGACACTGGTGGTGGTGTAGAGATCATCGGAAATGCTCAGTTAGCGCCGAGATGAAAGCGGAGATGGGGTGGAGGCGGGTCGCAGCGCAGCTGGGAAGCAAACAGGTACTGATTCCTGACGCTTAAAAGCGAGACCGACGGCGGTGATTGGCTGCTACGGAGGTGCGGCTCTGACGCTGATGTGGAGGTGTGGACCTTTCGGGAGTGATCATTGGCTGAAGTTTGATGATGCCGTGTTCGTCTACCAGGCTGAATTACCGCCTAGGCTTCATAAGATCATCACACAATTAAACTTTAGACATAAAACAAAGATAATAGTCAGTGGTCACATGTCTGTTTCCCCTTCAGCCAACCTTTAAGTTTAGTTTTAAATACTATGAAAGTGGTACAGTCTCTAATGTCTGCTGGGATGCTGTTCCAGACCGTGGTCCCTTTCACTGACAGCACCTGTGACTAAATGCTGTGCGTCTATAAGGAACCACACAGTCGCCTCTGGCGGCGACTCTGGTCACTCTACCACGTTCACTGGATATGAACTTAATGAATTCATTCAAGGATGGCGGAGAGAGTCCATGCAGAATCTTATAAATTGAACAAGCCATTTTAAATGTTCCAAAATTTTCAAAGTTTAGAATATTATATTTTTCAAGTATTATGCAATGATGAAATGAATATGGTTTTTTATCAAATATTTTTAAAGCTTTTTTATATAGAGACTCAATTGGTTTTAAAGTAGTCAGACTTGTCAGTGACCAGTTAGTAATGCAATATTCAATATGTGAAAAGATCATACAATGAAGAAACATTTTAGCTGCATTTTCTGGCATGCGTACTCTTGCAAATGTAATCTCACGATACTACTAGAGTGCTGGAAGTGAAAACAAAAAGGAAAATAGAACATGAGTTACACAGACTCTTATCTGTAAAGTCCCTCAAGGCGTTTCACACAGTTTCACACTTCGCTTCTTATCTCTTGACATCGGGCCGTTTCCGCACAGTGATACGGTGGAAGCTGTGGTTTTGTTTGCAGGTTTTTCTACTTGGACTTTTTGAACGTTGAAAGTTGTTTGTTCTGCTTCACCTGTGGAGCCGTGTGACCGAAAAACAAAACAGGCGGCACGCTCTAATCTTTCATTGAAGCGCCTTTAGCTCCGATAACAGCTGTGCCGTCGTTTCAGTGAGCTTCTGCAATGCACCGCTTAACCAGCTCGGCTTTACCCAAATCTAAAAAAAAAAAGTGTCAAAATAGCAATGAAAACCAGGATGAAAATACAACAAAAATGTGACAAAACAGTGGGAGAAGAGCGGCAAAAACGTGACGAAAATATGACAAAAAGACACAAAAAAGTGACAAACAAAAGCAACAAAAGAGCGTCAAAGCACGCAAGGAAAGCAACAATAACACGGCAAAAAAAAGTCACAACAGAGCGACAAAAAGGTGACAATAAAGTGACAAAAAAGTGGCAAAAAGTTACTAAAAAACACTTAAAATGTGATTTAAAAAAAACTAAACTAAAAAAAAGGTTACAATCAATTAGCTTTCACATTAGGCATTACACTGTTGTTCTCCAGTGAGGAAGCTTTTAGATCTGGGTAAAGCCAACCTGGAGAAAACGCGCTCGGTTAAGGCGGGGGTTAAGAGGTTAAAGCAGAACTAAGTAACTCGACCCAGATGCAGGGAAAGTTGCAATTGTGGTTTTCTAGCCAGAGACACCAGGGGGAGATGAAAGACCCCCCCAATCGTCCCATTAACACTTGTATTACCCCCAGAGGGACAACGGAAAGGATGTATTAAGGTAAACAAGTTACTTAGTTCTGCTTTAAAAATTTTCGCCAAGATCTTGTATCGATGATGGGAGAGTGTGACCACTGCGCAAAGTCTTCTCCAGCACACGGAATATGCCCGTACCATCAGGGAAGAAAAAATCCAGATGATGACTTGTTATTTTATTGGTCCAGTGTAAATGTCGTAGCTCGGTTGCTATGAATGCCACTTTCTCAGGGCAAACAGACCGACTTGACGGAGCAGACGGACAGGAAGCTCCATGCGTATCCGTCTGCGTCTCCCTCCCCATTCATTTCTTTGACTCAGCAGTGATCCTATGATATAGCCCTGGACCGTCTGTATCCACGTGTACCGCATGTGTATCTTTCTTTTGAACACTCCTGATTTAATTAAGCTGTGCCGTGTCAAGCTCAATCCTTTTCAAACCGCACACTTCCCCAAAAAACATGTCCTCCTACAGCTCCGAGATGTTTATATGATCCCAATTAATCCGCCGCGCTGACAGTTCCCCCGTAATAGATTTCTCTCTCTCTCTTTATTTTTTTTGTGTGTGCAAAATTTCCAAAACGCAGCAGCCCCGACACCAACCCCTCCCTCGCCGCTGTACCTGCCCCGCGATCACAGAGCATTACAAAGTGAGCACACGGCGCGGCGCGGGACGTCCCTTTAATTTCGTATTTACTCTGTCGCCCGTTCAGATAACACGGCGGATGAAAGGGTGAGGGAGGTGGCTCGGGGGAGAGGGAAGAAACATGGCAGACTGGCTGGTTTCCCCGCCCCGCGTGTAGAATCTATAGGCTGAACCAACGGGAGAGCGCTTTGATCTGAAACTGAAGGTGCATGGGCTTGTTTTGATACTTTCAGCGCTCAGATTTCCTCCACTACAAACCTTTATTCCTAATAGTGACGGTGAGTTGCTTTTGAACCTCTTAACCACCTCAACTGAGCTCACTTTCTCCGGTTTGGCTTCGCCCAAATCTAAACGCTTCTTCAGAAAGGGTCAAAATAGCAACAAAAACGTGACGAAAAAGTGACCACAAAAAAAACACAAAAGAGCAATAAATAATAATAAAACGTGGCAAAAATTTTATAAAATCCCCACAAATAAGTGATGAAAAAAAATGTAATAAAAAAAAGTGACAACAATGCGGGGAAAAAGCTCAGTTTAGGTCTTAGCTTTTATTATCGACCATCTTCTTGTATTTTGAAGATATTCCTCCACACCTGCACCTCTGATATAACTCTGTGTTCCCTCTCTATCCTAAAGTTTTAACAAAGTTGCCTGGAAGCTTCTCTCCTGTGACTTTATTCCCCATCCGATCGTCACAATATGATATTGTTAAAGCCACACTGCGGAATATTCCCGGTGATACATGTTGTAAAATGCTGATACATAAAGCATTGGGAGAAGGCCAGAGGGGGGAAATGCTGGAGGACAAAGTGTGTGTGGATTGGGAAGTCTTGGAGTCACTGGAAAAAGCGGAAGAAGATCAATTCGTGGATAGATAGAGGGATGGTTGGATGAAACTAACACACCAATAATACCAAACACGCTCCTAATGATCGGAAATGGGTTATAATGCAGCAATATCTCCGTGGAATTAAATATCATTATGAATCGTCAGCGCAATACGTGTTCTTAAACCCTTGTATCTGTTTTGTCTTGCAGAGCATAGGCAAAGGCTCGCTGTGGTCCATAGACCCGGAGTACAGACACAACCTGATCCAGGCGCTGAAGAAGACGCCCTACCACCCGTACCCCCCGAGCATGGCCACGCCCTCCACGCCTCCCCCCACACTGCCGCCGACCTTCCACAGCAGGTAAAGCTCATCTGTGGTGCTTTAATGTGTACGCGGCAAACGGTTTTGGGAAAGCAGTCATTTGGACCGTGTTTTGTTGGCAGTAGCTGTGTGATGACACTGGCAACAATACAAGAGGACGTTGTGATGTCAACTGAAACCCGCTGGCTGAAAAAAAAGTTGATATTTGTGCGTATTTGAGCTTGTAGTGACCCAGCGGCTGTATGAGTGGTCAGCATGGCGCCTTTACTTTCCGTCACAGTGGCCTCTAGGACGCTCCGGGATCAGTTGTTTTGAAGGTTTTCACTCCTGACGGACCCTCTCTCCAGAAAACCTACAAAACAATTGATCCTGGAGCGTTGTAGGGACCACTGTGACGGACAGTAAAGGCGCCATGCTGACCACTCATACAGCCGCTGGGTCAATACAAAGTCAAATACGCACAAAGATCAACTTTTTTTTCACATAAAAGTTACATAATGCACCTTTGACCTGGTTCGATCATAAACAGGTTCAGGCTCCATTGACTTCGCTCAACCCTTTGAAAAAAGGATATATTTTTCCCCCTGAATGAATTCAAAACTAATAGCATATTATATTATAATACATTCAAGGCCACTATTTGAAGAAGTGTTCACGCGATATTTACATTGTGATTTTCTCCTAAGTTTGCTTGGTCTGCACTGTGGACTTTGGGAAATGCTTACAATAATGTCGCCGATGAGTAAAATAATAGGACCTTGCATTCAAAGTTGGTATTTTATCTGCCTGAGATTTAAAGTGATAGTTTGTAAGATTGCAAAATGAGGAGAGAGAGAAAGAAATTGAGATCAGTAAAGGGAGGGACTTAAGATAGACGTATTTAATATCGCAAGGAGCCACATTATATTGCAACACCATTAAAATCTTCATCTGACTGAGATCGACACTTTTTCTTTTTTTTCAAAAGCAGCCAAAACCAGAACAGTGAACAGAACTTAATAATGTAAAAAAGTTCAGTTTTAGTTAATAATGTCCTAACTTGGACACTTGGATAAAATGTTAGTCTTGTTTTGGTCCTGATGTAGTGTTTTTTAAGTCTTCTTTTGAGGCAATTTGATGAAAAACTAGTTGCTTGTGTTTAATTAGAATTACTTTAATATCGTGCAGCCCTAATAATAATTGAAACTAAACTATTGAATTTATAACATTAAAACTTACAGTCAATCACTTAAAACTATCTATCTATAATAGTGAGGTCATCATGTTTTGCCCAATCGCTCTAATACAGGGTTAGATGTCGAGACTTTTGCACAAAGTTAGTAGTTTGATTCTCAGATTGTTGTTATTGATGTTTCCTCGGGCAAGACACTTCACTTCCGCCGTTTTGCTGTGACTTTGACGTCGCTGGCATTTGAAGGGGTTTAGTTTCGGCGCTTTTTCCTGATCATAGGTTGCTTGTTTGTTTTTCGCTCGTACTTGAAATACCTGTGCGAACGCTCGCTCTAAGTGCTGCGCCTGCCCTGGATGCAGCAGCAGCAGGAGCGGCGCCGACTCATATTTTAGCTGTTCAAAAAAAGGTCAGGCTTTCACTTTAATTTTACGCTATATATAACATATTTCCGCTGCCTTCGGTGCACTTTCACTCCAGTTTACCGTGCAAGAACTAACAAGTAGCTGCATCCAGGTCCTACACTGCGAGGGGATTGTAAACCGCTGGTGTCGAAAGCATTGTGCACAGATTCGGAAACGGAAAATATGGCGCAGGTTTTTGAGTTATTCGGCACCAAAGAACAGCAAATCTTTAGAGACGGCTCTTTCTATACATTATATCCAACGCAGGAGTGGCAACTTTAGACGCCTGCTGAAAGCCTCTGATTTCTAAATTGTGTAACTTTTGCTTATTATTTCCTTGATTTACGGTCAATCTAAAAGCTGCCCAAAGCCTGATCTTCCACTTTGGTGCCGGTCACATCATTATCTCCTTTGGAAGCAGTGTATGTTTTACTGTGTTGCTTATTCTTAGCCTTGTACAATATTATAGCTACGAATCGATATTAGGGTCATGACATCATTACATACAGAGTCTTTAGTTTATACTGAATTGGAGACCAAGCAAAAGGTAAGATCTTTTTGTACATATATTTCATAAACATTATAAATCCTCAGTGAATCATTAATTATCATTACTAAAGCTGTCGAAATGCAAATGTTTGGCCCTGGTTTATGGCTAATATCTATGAAAGAACTGGGTCTATCCGCATGAAACAAAAAACTAGCACAAACTTCAACATCTGTTCTGTCACCACGTGAAATAAAGTCCAATTATTTTCTCATCCAAAAAGCCCTAGACTTCATTTATTTATTACAAACAATGACAGAGGAAGCCACCAAAATAATATGTTTGTGGTCCAAACTCATTCATAACTTTTCTAACTTGTAATATCCCAGTCCATCACAGGGACGAGTTTATCGGCACATTTCACAACGTGCAGGGTCACTTTTCAGAGTCACTGTCACAGAAATGCTAGAAAACTAGTTCATGATATGAATGCAGAGGCTTTTGTAATTAGATGAACAGTGTTTTTCCGACAATGGTCTGAGTTTACAATATACTAAAGATAAGCTAAGATAGCCTTTATTGATCTCACAATGGAAAAATTCAGTTCATTCAGCTTTCAGAAACACTCAGGGTGTGCAAATAGGCAGGAAAGGTGAAAAACATATAATGGTAAATTGTGGTATCTTACGTACAATGACTACCAAGGACTTTGTGGGGACAAAAGAATAAACAGTAAATAATAAAGTAAACAGACTATAACAAAAGATGTTATAGTATAGTATAGATGGCATAGATATGGCATCACTTTATAGATAAAGTGACACAGATCAGTGATGTAGATACAAAGATTATTGCACGCAGTTTTGCAAAGGGGTTATTGCACGTGTTACTTTACAGTCTTGTTGTACAGTCTGACAGCAGTGGGGGTAAAGGCCTTGCGGTAGCGCCCCTTCTTGCACTAGAAGAAACAAAACAAAATGTGTTCCACTATTAGAAAAAAAATCTGGTATAAAGTGCCTATAAGGCCTATGGCAAGGCATGGTAACTTTATTTATACCGCGCATTTCCTACACAAGGCAACTCAATGCGCCTGTACCTTTTCTAAACTAAGATTGCGTTTTACGTACAATATTGTCATCCTTTGTAACTGCATGGTCAAATCCCCGGCATGATTACTAAGTTAGATTATAACCAGTTCACCAACATGTTAGATTTACATTTCCCATCAGCTGAGGAAAAACCCAGTCTGATGCAGGTCACTGTGTCATTAATTAGTAATACATGGATTATTCACTAACATGAGCTTAATACAAAACGTTTCTGACAAATGGTTTCTTACAAAGTACAACAGATATTATGACGCCCTGGGAGCTTAAACAATGGGGATAATGAGGAGACGTTATGTGCAGTCTATTTAAACGCATGTTATATCAAATAATCAAAAGTTAATATTTATTCTATCAAAACACGGCCCCGACCAACACTATGTTCACATTTTTCTTGGAGTTTGGCTTCATTGCCTTAAGGCGATACACGCCATGTGAAAACATCGATTTTTCAGGCTGTGGTCAATGTTTTTTGAGCCTTAGTTCTCACCGTTAACATCTTAACAAAGCCGGAGATTTCCTGGAAATAAAAACAACGTTACGGCGCATCGACTGGTTTCTCACGCTTCATTAATGTGGACATGTTTGATATCCACATGTAGCGTCGGTAAACTACAGCAAATTTCGACATAACATTTTTTTTTTTTCTCTGTTCTGCAGTGTTTCGCCTTAAATTATTGGACTTATTCAGCCACATGAAACAAAAACTGGCACAAAGCTCTCCTGAAATGTTTTCTCCAAAGTTTTATTTTCTTGCATTTTTTCTCACACAGTGGTGGTATCGTTCAATCCCTTCGGCGTTTGTTTAGGTGAAAGGAATACAAGGTCAAATATGTCGAGCCAATCACTAACAATGACAAGAGAAAACTTCAACACACGAAAACCGCCTTTTCAAATTCTGCCAAATCTCTCGAATGAACCGGATTTATTTATTTTTTCTTTCTCTTTGTCGACCTGGAGTGCCTGTTGTGACTAATTGAAGGGACGGATTTACATTTTCCTTGTTCACACGCTAGAAAATATTGAACTCGCTGTCATAGAAAACAGCTATTGTTGACATTAAACGTTGGGCTCGGCAGTTGTTTGTCATCGGCGCAGCTGTCGACAGTTTTCTCTGCGATTCACCGCCGAGAAACAAGAACACAGGTTAGTTAGCAGATGTGTTAATGACTGAGCAGACACGGGGAGCGCCGCTGATCTCCGTAACGCGTCGCCAGCCTAAGAACTAACGTTGACATGGAGGTGAAAAGTACTCACGCCGCTCAACAACACGTGACGTCTTTTGCCCCCGCCATCGGAAACGTTTCTTCTGCCAACTTCGCAAAGAAACTTCCAAAAGGCAAACGTAGCCCCTTGTCTTGACGCTGTGTCTCCATCTGTCGCGGTTTTCTCTCTCCAGACCCTCCACGTTCACCCGGTCCACTCCCATCCGTCTGTCCCTCTGCCTCCAGGGCGCAGCACAGGTAGAGACCCCCAACCCCCCACGCCTCAATCCTCTCTCCCTTTCAACATGCGGGACGGTGCAGGGCAGTTTCTGTTGTCAAAAAGAAGAAGAGGTTACCAAAAGAGTATAATACGTTACACAGACTCGCGCTGTTGGTTTGAAAGGCTTGGCTGACAGATTAAACTATTCAGTGTCTGCGTTAGTTTTCATTTTCTTTGACAGTGGTAATGGACTCTTCTTTGGCTGGTGTAGGCAGGAAGGAATGAGTTTCAATTCAAGTCTATTCAACGCATGATTTATTTATAGGCGGAAATTTGGAAGCACGAACTTGCAACGTCGTTCGTTGCAAACATAATTAGCCAAATCTCGATGTTGATCCTGTGTTACAAATCTAACCGAAAGTGGCTTGTTTCCCCTATATTTCAGGGGAAACAAGCCAGCAGCCAGTTGCACAGTGATGTGTTGATCCCCAGGTGGAGCAGTTTGTGTATTAGCTGCTGTGGGATTATAGTGTTGAATGCTGAGCTAAAGTCTAAAAACAGCATTCTAACGTAAGAGTCCTTTGTTTCAAGGTGAGTGAGGGCTGAAGGAAGCGCAGTGGAGATGGCATCTTCAGTTGAGCGATTGGACCGGTAAGCAAACTGGTATGGGTCCAGGGTGGGAGGGAGAACAGACTTGATATGGTCCACGACGAGCCGCTCGAAGCACTTCATAAGAATTGGAGTGAGTGCTACTGGGCGGTAGTCATTAAAGCAGGAGGGTGGTGACTTCTTTGGCACCGGAATGATGGTGGTCGCTTTGAGGCACGTTGGGACCACAGCCTGCTGCAGAGATGTGTTAAAAATGTCTGTGAAGACTTCAGTGAGTTCATCAGCGCAACCTTTCAGTACACGACCTGGTATGTTGTCTGGACCCGGTGCTTTGTGTACGTTGATCCTGCTCAGAGATCTTCTCACACTCTATGGAGATAGCTTCAGCACTTGGTCTTCAGGAGGGGGTGTTGACTTTTGTGCCGGGGTTCTGTTGAGTGCCTCATAGCGAGCAAAGAATTCATTTAGAGCGTTCAACAGAGAGGTGTCACAGTTTGTCGCGGAGGTTTATAGTCTGTGATGATCTTTATCCCCTCCCACAGACTCCGAGTGTCTCTGCTGTCTCTGAAGTGATCAGTTATCTTTTTGGAGTACTGCTTCTTGGCTTTTTTGATGCCGCGGGACAGGTTGGCCCTAGCTGTCCGCAGTTTCTCCTTGTCACCAGATTTGAAGGCAGCATTCCGAACCCTCATGAGCCTGAGGACTTCACTTGTAATCCAAGGTTTCTGGTTGGACCTGATAATGATGGTCTTAGAGTCTGTAACATCCTCCGTGCACTTGGTGATGTAGGCAGTGACCGTCTCTGTATGCTCCTGGAGATCAGTGATATTGTTGTGAATGGCAGCCTGCTAAATGAAGTGCACTTAAGTGAGTTTGTAATATATGGACAAAAAAGTCTGTCCCATTACTAGAAAAGAAAACCAGGTATGGTGCCTTTAAGCATTCATGAAATAATGTCATTCCCTCTGGCTACACCTGCGCTAGTTCCTGACCTTCCAGTCGTCCTTATCGCCCCACAACTCCAGGTCTCCATGTCTGCTCCCTGCAAAAATATCACCGGAGAACCCTCGTATTACACCTCTTCCCTTACCCTTTCTCTATTTCTCTCTCTGGACTTCTCTTCCACCAGCCTTCCCTCCCTCACGCCCCCCCCCCCCCCCCCCCCCCCCTCGCTGCTGCTTCCGCTCGCCGCTGCTGATCCGGGCAGGTTGAGCTTGCGCGTAACCAGCCGACTGTGTAAGACAGAATAATTGGTTCACCATAAAATGTAAAAGTGTCATTTTGAACAATGAGGTATGGGGAAGTGGAACAAATTGGAGGCCGGATTGGGAACACGGCACCGAGGGGGGGGGGGGGGGGGGGGTCATTTGCATTGCAGTGTGGAGCGAGTAAGAGGGAGGAGGGAGATGAGCAAAGTCCATTTGTTGGTCCCTGATGACAGTGCACCTGAGGAGTCCTCCTACACTCACACTATAGGACTCAAATATTCATTATTTCTGTCGGCGTTAGGCCTGAATTAGCATCACGCCGTACGGACATGATTCATTGTTACCTCCTTTACCTTTTCTTACTGTCAATGTCTTTATACCCGGGCTCAATGCGCCGTAACAGAAGTGCGCTTGTTTTAATCGTTTGACCCTTCATCGGCCTGCGTGCATTACAAAAAAATAAAAAAAAACATTGCGATTTTGCTGCAGAATAATCGCAAACGTTACAGAAACTTCCACAAATGCTTTCCAAATTTAATGCGCTTTCTGTTTTTGTTAGCCCTAGTGGCGGGTCAAAGAATGCAACTATCTTTGTTCTTGACAGTTTTTACATTACCCTAGTGGGGCAGTGAAATTAACAAAATTAGGTTAATTTGCTACTTACATTTTCTTTATCAACAATTTCTCCATTTCCTATTGTCTTGTCACATGTCTTTTGCTGACACAGCCTCATTTCACCCAATAAATACTTTTACATTATAGGTGTTTTTATTTGTGGAAAAATGGTAGAAAAACATGAGAATCAAACACTTTAAGCCCTACTGTCAATGCTTTATCTTGAAAGTTTACCATAGAAAATCTGGCGTCTGGAGCTATTAAAGCCATATTTACTGTATTTATCTGTCAGGCTGAGATCAATATGGCTTTAAGTTGAATGAATACTGTATTAGAAACACTTTAAACTTATGGGTCTTCTTTTTCCAGTTTCCTTTAAACTGCCAGTATGTGTCATGGGGCGACACGACAGGCAAAATGCCATTTTGGTCTCTTAACATATAAACTTTCCCTCTCTGATTGAAGCGAACACCTCCCCTTTAATAGCTCCTACAGACTTCGAACTTTCCAGGCTTGGACTGAAAAATATATTGAACTTTTTTTTTTCTTCAATATCTAATTCCTTGCATGATTTATTGAGTTTTGATTTTGAGAAAACGAGGCAAATAAAAACCTAAATAAAATGAAAAACTCTTTGTAACTAATATATCAACAAATTTAAACCATACATTTAAACCTGGCTTGATACATTATACAGATTTCTGAAAAATATGAGAAATTTGGGGCAATTTTAGACATAAACGTAAAATGACAGACAACTTGCAATACATTTTCCCCTCATATTTATGTCAGTAATCTACAGCCACAGTGTCAGATTGATATAGCTAAATCTATAAAGTTTCCCTGTTCACCTGCAGCGTCTCCCCTTAAACATGTTTGCGTTAAATCACTTCCACCGACAGCAGTGCCGTTGTTATTGCCGTGTCCACTTCTTGCCACATATTCTCAGGTCTCTGCAATTTGCCCCAAACACATGGCGTCTCTTAAACCTCTGAGTGATTCTCCGCTGTTCCCTGTCCCTTCAAGCGCACTTTTTTTTTTAATTTTTTTCCTTTACATGCTTCTTAAATGAACAGAGACCGGGGGCTGCGTGGAGGTAGCAGATCAATAAAAAGAATTTACCGTGTGCTATTGAAATTTCCCGGCAGCTCTGTACGGTAGAGGCACGGCATGAAGCCTATGCACCATTTACTTCTAATGGGCTGCACCAAACACCGGCAGCCCTTCAATGGCCCTTAAGTTGTGGGGAGGCGACGTGCGCTTGAGCCACACGTTTGTGACCGGTCTAAGGTGATACACGAGCTTCTCCTGAAAACACGTACAGCCGGGTCACATTCAGGAGACCATGTTTGGGTCTCCTGAAGTAGACTCAATGAACATTACCGTGCTGGTTTTGGTAGCACTTTCACACTGCGTAAACATTTTCCTTTATAAGTTTAAGCAGACCTAAGTAACGTTTTTACCTTAAAGGGATATTTCAGGATTTTTGACATAGGGCCTCGTTTCCTAGTTATCCAGAGTGTTGTTGATGTCTGGAGATATTTTTTTTCTTAAAACCATACAGTATTTGAAGAGTCTAGTGGCGCTAGGCTAGGGCGAGGCTAATGCAGTTCTATGGTATCAGTTAGCCTGCATTAAAAACAGTCTGACCCGCTCCACGGTGCACCTGAGGCAAATCACGTATAACGCCAGACTAACGATATAAATGTCTGTGTTAATAGAATATTTTTTTAAATATAACTGACCTTGTATCACATGAATTACCGCATTTTGAGGGACTATTTTCTCTCAGATCACTCCGCCGCTGCGTTAGCTTACAGCCACGAAGCTGATGCTGCTCAAATATAAGGTATTTTAAATGCAAAATAGTTCAAATTATTCTATCGACACAGACATTTATATCTTTAGGCTGGCGTTATAAGTGATTTACCTCAGGTGCCCTGTGGAGCGGGTCAGACTGTTTTTAATGCACGGTTGCTGATACCATTGAAATGTGTTAGCCTAGCATTAGCCTAGCGCCACTAAGCTCTTCAAATATAAGAACTGCATGAATTTAAGAACAAAATATCTCCAGACATCAACAACACTCTGGATAACTAGGAAATGAGGCCCAATGTCAAAAATCCGGAAATATCCTTTTAATTAAATCCTTTCCGTAGTCCCTCTGAGGGTAATACAGTGTTAATGGGATGACTGGGGGTTCTTTCATCTCCCCCTGGTGTCTCTGGCCAGAAAACCAAAAGCAACTTTCCCTGCCTCCGACCCGGCAACCCCAATACACACTAATAGAAAACATCTCCCTCGCTTCTCTGTCTATAAAATCACTTTTGGCTCACATTTCGGAGGTTTATGACCTGGCGAACAGGTGGGTTTATCGCGATCAGAAAGAAGCTAACAAGCTAACCGGCAAAGCTAACCGGCAAAGCTAACTGTGGGCTAGCGCCACTTTAGCAGTATGTACGGCCAAGTTTGAGCGGGAAAAAAATATCTCCAGTGTGTAATTCCTTACCTAGGCATGAATTCACATTTTTACACGTAGAACATCAAAGCTGCAGTGCCCAGGAGAACGTTTGTAAGCCCCAGTTATGCCCGATATGTCCACTTTAAGGACAGTTTTCTTTTCCATTGCCGGGGATTGCTCACACGCTGGCTTCAAGTGCGCACAGTGAATCTATTCACTCTTTACAAAGCAGTGTCCTCAACTCCTCAATGCCGCCTTTAGAAACTCCTCACTCTCTCTTCACTCATTTAGCTGGGAAATTAACTGTTTGCCTTTTCGCAATCGCTCCGTATTTTAACCTCTTTTAACCTTTTTAGTTTTTGTTTGAATGTAGAGATATTCAAAGCGCTCTCTCTCCACACGTAATAAAGGAACGCCGACGAGCCGCTTGTATTTCGTTGCCTCTCGGATCGCGGCGAGCGCAATCAATACGGCACAATATCTCCCCTTCGAGAACTCTCGGCCTCAAGAATATCACGTTATGGAGCGCGATGGCTGTGAATGGTGGCCCAGAGCGTCTATTATGTTAAGGTCAAGGACTGTCTGAAGGACCTGAAGTGGGAGATGAACGCTCGGAATGAAAAGGTACAGGGGAAGACGAAGGTGGAAAACTATAGGTTGAATAAAGATCAGTGGAAAAGTGGCGATGGGAGGGGGGGGGAAGCAGAAGGGTACAGTAACGCGGCTTTGTCCTCTGCTGCTTTCGTGGCTTCGCAGCTTTTTTGGTCATCATAATAACTCACGCCGCAAGGGTCAGCGGACATTATAGCTACGGTGCACGTGAGATTGAGGGGAGTGTGGGGAGGGAGGGAGGACGAGGGGGAGGCAGGGGACAGATAGGTAGAGAGGGACAGCAAGGGGAATGTAGGGAAAGAGAGAGTTACAGCATAAAGACAGACGGCAGAATATCCTTTAATTGTTTGTAAACATTCCGGGCTTAGCTGGATGCGGGAAGCTCGATTCCTATCTATTCCCATTGTAGCTGTTGTCATAGTAACGATAAACAAATATCAGATAAACCTTATTTTATCGTCTCAAATGTCATTCCTCTTGTTCTGGCACCGTAAGCCACAACAGGGCCACATTTTTCAGTTGTAGTTTTACACTTGAAATCGCTTTAGTTTTAGTTTGATCTTATTTCTCTTTTAAATCTTGACCCCCCTAGCGTTAGAATGTTCTTGTGTGTTTTTTATTTTTATTATTATTATTATTTATTATTATTTGTTTTTATTTTTTTCGTTACTCTCCTATCTTCTCTGTTTTTCTTCCTGTTTTTTTTTTTTTTTTTTTTACTAACTTTTTTTTTTACAATTTTGCACTGGTCCAGCATTTTAATGTCTACTGGTCACTTCCATGTGCATCTACTGAGAAATGTTGATTGTAATTGACTCAATGTTTTATATTTTGTTATCCCTGTCAACATTGTATTAATAAAAAAAATAAATAAAATAAAAATAAAATAAAAACATCTTATTTCTCTTGATCACTTCCTGCCTCCAGCTGATGTCACTGGTGATGTCAGCAGTTAAAGGGTCTATGGGGCACTAGACAGTATAGTATAGTGCCCTATACTATACTGTCTAGTGTACAACATACTGGAGAATTATACAGTATAGTGGTCACATGTCCAGAGAGAAAAAAGCAATGCACTCAACATTTCACACAATGCACATTGAAAAGTAGTGAGCATCGATGGTCACTAGACAGGGCATATAGACCACAATGCATTGGAGAAGTTGGAGGAGTCTTTGACCTGGACATAACACGCTGTTTTAAACGCATGTTGCACTTGGGCGCTGATTTTTTGTTTTTCCCAGCGGGTGCCCATTGCCCAGTCAAACCACTGAAGAATAAATAAATAAATAAATAGAATGAGTGCCAGGCTCAATCTGGCAAACCAGAGACGGGCGCTCCTTATAGAGCTGGACGAGCGTCATACTCCCACTGCACCTATATTAATGTAAAGACATGTATGTGAGGAGGAAAAAAGAGCGCTCGTGATTTACAAGTTGTATCCAGTGAATCATTGGTGTAGCACCTTGTTAATGAATAAACCACAATATCATTATATTAAAAATGTTTTACCAGGAGTTTCTTCAGTCATCATCCATACTCTGTAGTCTTAGACGTTTCACCGCTCATCCAAGAAGCTTCTAACGATCTCTGACCACAGGCAGACTCAACAAAATCCCTGTGGTCCGAGATCTTTAGTGTCGCTGACGAAGCTTCGTGGATGAGCGGCGAAACGTGAGTCAAGAGCCTTCTGCGCAGTGAACAATAGCGGTAGCTTTCCTTTAGCTTGAGCTGTTAAATGATCGATATCTTTCCCTGTCAGGCAAAGGGTGGCCCTCCAGTGAGTTTTCTTCTTTAACGTGAAATCCACGTTAAATAAAACGTATCTCACGTTCCTCCACAAATATGTAACAAGCATGTTCTGAAACGCATCACTACCCGAGCGCACGTATGGAAGTGCCGTGTGAAGGACGTTCTTGGTTTTCGCGGAGAGTTCCTGTTGTCTTAGGTCGACGTATTATGAGCAGCGCCCAAATGTTAGCGAGTCCTCAAAGGCATGGAGGCGCATGTGTGTGCGAGATGGAGAGCAGAAGAGGTCAGCTCCGCAGTGCATTCCTTCACACCCCTCAGCATCTGGAAGAGAGAGCGCAGGGTGAAGGGGGGGGGGGGGGGGGGGGGGGCGATAAGGAAGGGGGGGGGGAGTGAGTATCGAGGGACGTCTGTATCACACTTCATTCTTCATACCTGCTACCTCACGTCCTTCTGTATCTCCCTGACACTGTAGTAGCGCTTGCACCTCATTATTGCCTTCATTTAGACGTGGATCGCCGCCCCCTGCTGGCGTCATGTGTCACTACACTGAGAGAAGGAGAAGAACTAGTGGTATTTCAGTGGTGAAGAGGTGGGAAAAGTTGCTTAAAGCAGAAGAATAAAGCATAATGTAGGACCTGTAATTACTTTGGGCACATGTATAACTTTCTCTTTCCTCGACTCCCACGATCTTACTATTTGTAATTTTGTATATCCGTATCTTTCTCCATCATCGCATTCCTTCCCGTTGCGGTTTCCCGTTTTTTTTTTTTTTTTTGTTTGTTTTTTTTGCGCCGCATATCCGTCCGCCGAATTTGCCGATTTCCCTTTTACTCGTCCCCATCATGGATCTATTATACTAACGTCCCCATCCGTTAAACGCACGGTGTTGCCTTGGTGACAGCAACGCACGGTGTCGCCCCGGTAACGGGAACGCCGCCATGGCAACACATGTAGTTCATAAGGCAGGTGCCGTCGCGCTGTGAAGCCATTTGTGGAAGAAAAAAAAAGGAAAAAAGGCGAGCGAGAGGAGAGAGGAGAGGAGAGGAGAAACCAGCGGCGAAATAAAATCTATTTTGTCTCGCGGTAGATTGTAAAAGACATTAGTGCGTCTGATTCAAAAGCCTTTTTTAACTTATTGTGAACTTGCAGGCTATTTATTGTGTGTTTTTTTTTTTTTTTTTTGCATAATCGTGACCGTATTGCTCCCTGGAAGCGGTGAAACGTGCTCACTGCACTTTGTGAGAAATTGGGATTTAGAAAAGTTGGGACTTTGGACCAAATCCTCCTTTTTTTTACATTGCTCACGAGACAAAAATAAAATTGCTGATCGGAGCTTTTCAAGAGCGCTTAGGGGGATACATTCGTCCTTGACCCCTCCCTCAACGCCGCTGGGACGAGGGGCGGCGCTCGACCCCGTCTCCACATCGACTCTGGCAACGATATGTAGCCTATTGTGCACGTTTTAGGCGCAAACCCCGCACTGAGTGGAGAGCGCGTGGCGAGAGGGGGGGGAGCGGCAGGGGCGGGGGCGGGGTGCTAGGGAAAACAGACAGGCCATTAGCGCGCGCGGGGGGGGGGGGGGGTGAAAATATGTTATCGCCGTGGCAACGCTGTGTGGCAGCTCTCCATGGCAACAGCAGGTGGCTCGGGGCTGCGAACGCGCCGCTCGCTCCGGCGCGGGCCTGTCTGCGCTGTCGAGTCTGTGATGCGAGAGGGGCTGTCCGTCTCCGTCTCCGTCTCCTTCGCTTTTCCCGGTTTTGTTTTGTTTTTTTGTTTTGTTTTTATTTGGTTACTCTTTTATCTCTTTCAGCAGCTCGGGTTGTGAACAGCAGCGATTGAGGTGAAATATCTGATTAGAAACGAAAAGGACGCCGTGGTCTCCTTAAGGACGCTTTCAATCTTTTACTTTACACCATTATCATTATTTTTTTTTTACTCGCTGCACATTTGTCTCCGTCAGGCTCACCTTTTCATTGACCCGAAATGATGATAAGCTTTGCCTCTATATGAATGCCTTATGTATTGAGGGCAAAGCTGCGTAAATCATTTGCCGTACGGTGTCACGTCTCCATGGTGAGGTCAATACAGTCCTATCTTATCTGATCTGATTTCCACTGTGCACTTTTTTTTTTTTTTTATAGATCTTAATTACTTGGATACATGTTTGTGTAGCTTGATAAGACCAGAAACACGCCGGAGGGGTTTCAGCCTGAGATTGCGCCTTGTTTTTGAGGTGTGGCCCAAGGAGCGTGTGTTTCTGATATCGCTCCTCGTATTTGTTGGGCAAGGCAAGTTTATTTGTAGAGCACAATTCATACACAAGGCAGTTCAAAGTGCTTCACAGTTGCATAAAATTACAAGAAAACAGATCAAATCAATCATTAAAACATCAACATAAAAATTAATCAATTACAGTAAAAGGCAAGAGTGCAGATAAAATACTTTCAGTTTTCATATGCTCGGGTAAAAAGAGCTGTTTTCAGCCTGGATTTGAACATTGTCAGAGTTGAGGCCTGTCTCACATCCTCATGAAGACTGTTCCAGATTTTAGCTGCATGAAACTGAAACGCAGCTTCACCGTGTTTATTATTGACTCTGGGAACCACCAGGAGACCCCTCCCTGAAGTTCTCAGGGCCCGAGATGGTTCATACGGCTCTAACATGTCAGAGATGGACTTTGGGGCTAAACTATGAAAAGACTTGTACACAAGCAGAGCTGTTTCAAATTCTATTCTCTGAGTTAGGCGTTGGTACAGTGTGTCTGATCCCGGCAGTTGTGACTTGAGAAGCTTCAACAACAGCTGATCGGCTCCACTCGTCCACCTCCAACTCGCTCTCTGTGAACTCAGGGTCTCAGTATTCACGTCCTCCTCGCTGCGGGTAAGAACGCCTGAGAAAGGACAGCCCACTGATGTTTGTTTTGATCTTTTGGATGTTGGTGAAGTGTTGCACTTTGTCTGGATCGTTAAGTCCATGCCTTCAGACGAGATTATTAACTAACTAAGCAAAAAAGTGATTTCAAAAGAGCAACAAAAACGTGCTGGAAAAAGCAACAATACCACAAAAAAAAAGAGACAAAAACCCGTATAAAAGGTGACAAAAGCGAGACAATTTATTTTTTTTTTTTTTCTATTTCTATTTATTTTATAGACATGACACACATTTTATTTACATGACACACATAAAAAAAAAAAAAAAATTAAAAATAAACAAATTTGACAAAAAACGCAGCGGGAACGCGACAAAAAAAGTCATGAAAAAGCGACAACAGAAAATACAACAAAAAATGTGCCAGAAACATGCCGGAAAAGCAACAATACCGCAATTAAAAAAGGAACAGAAACGTGACAAAAAAACAACAAAAAAGTCACAATGTGTAGGTCATGGGTTTCAAATGTGGAGTTTCTCTGGCCTACGGGCTGTTTTAGATTTGGGTAAAGCCAAACCCACGCCTGTGCACGGTTTAGAGGTTAAAAAGTTACCTTTTCTCCTTGAGCTTTGACTGTACATTTTTTCTCGTTCCTACTTATTTATATTTTGCATTGTGTACAGCCCGTTGGTCGACTGTGTAGTTTTCAAAGTGCCTTACGAACAGCGGGGGTACTGTTCTTCTATTTCCGACACCGATACCTGAACGATACTTTTCTCGATACCGATACTAAAATCGAGAACCAAAAAAAAAAACGAAGAATAACGTTTCTTTATTCCACTACGAGGGCCAGGATCTTGGTCAGGAGTTGGATGAACTTATGCTTTGAGATAAAGAAGATGCTCCAAATCCAAGCCGCCACCACGTGACCATTGAGAATCCTACAGGAACATCAGCTACAAAAACATCAGCTTCTCGAAATGCGTCCGGCAACCTGGAGCTCCACTTCTTCTCCATAATCCCGCGCGAAAGATTCTGGCGGTGTCAGGAAAAGTGCAGCGTTGATTAATGGCCTGCTAAAGACCACTCAACCCAGAACCCCCCCCCCCCCCTTCCTTTCCCAGGTCCCTCGTCCCCTTATAGATTTAGCGCCGCTCTATTGTCTTCTGCCGCCGCGCGTTGGAGAAGACGACTCCATCTCTGTGAGGAATGCCGTCATTACCTCCCTCATTAGCGGAGCAATGATCACCTAAACTGGCGCTGTGCCGCTCGGCTGTGTCACCGGCTACACATATAAGTGCTGCGTGACAAAGGGATATCAGTGAGCGGCGCAGATATGGAAAATATATTATTATTTAAAGGTGCAATATGCTACTTTTTATAGGGGGGGGGGGATAATTGTATGTATATGACGCTCCAGGATCAATTGTTTTGAAGGTCTTCGCTGCGGACCCTTCCTCTCACCAGAAAACCTACAGAACAATTGATCCCGGAGCGTTGTAGGGACCACTGTGATGGAAAGTGAAGGCGCCATGTTGACCACTCATAGGCAAGGCAAGGCATGTTTATTTGTAGAGCACAATTCATACACAAGGCAATTCAAAGTGCTTCACAGTTGCATAAAATCACAAGAAAACAGATCAAATCAATCATTAAAACATAAAAATTAATCAATTACTGTAAAAGGCAAGAGTGCAGATAGAATCCTTTCAGTTTTCATATGCTCGGGTAAAAAGAGCTGTTTTCAGCCTGGATTTGAACATTGTCAGAGTTGAGGCCTGTCTCACATCCTCATGAAGACTGTTCCAGGTTTTAGCTGCATGAAACTGAAACGCAGCCTCACCGTGTTTATTATTGACTCTGGGAACCACCAGGAGACCCCTCCCTGAAGTTCTCAGGGCCCGAGATGGTTCATACGGCTCTAACATACAGCCGCTGGGTCGCTACAAGGTCAAATACATGCAATTATCCAGTTCCCCCCCCCCATAGAAAGTTGCACATGCTACTTTGTTCTTCTAGCCGGACCTAAGTGTATCATCAATTGTGCCAAGAGTTGATCTTGAAATGATTATCCACGCCTTTGTGTCTTCCCGTTTAGACCATTGCAACAGTTTATTTTCTTGTCTAAACAAAAAGGAGCCGTCTCGCCTTCAGCAGGTACAAAACTCTGCGGCGAGGTTATTGACTCGCACAAACAGAAGGGCTCATATTACTCCCATTCTAAAAGCCTTTCATTGGCTCCCAGTCACTTTTCGTTTCCATTTTAAAATCCTGGTGTTGACCTTCAGAGCCTTGCGTGGTCAGGCTCCCTCCTACATTAGAGACTTGTCTTGTCCGTATACCCCCTCCCGGAGGCTGAGGTCTCAGGATCAGAACCTTCTCATGGTCCCTCGTACCCGAGGCGAGAGGAGATCGCTCCCTCCAAGTGTTCGCCCCGACGCTCTGGAACGATCTTCCGCTTTCCTTGCGCTTACTTGATTGTTTTGATGTTTTTAAGAGTGAACTGAAAAACTTGTTTGAGAAAGCGTTTTAATTCCAGTGGGATAAGGGTTGTTTTATGACCACCATGTTTTGTGATTGTAAATGTAAATGTGTTTGTATTTGTATTTTTTGTGAAGCACTTTGTGACCTCTGTCTGTGAAAGGTGCTATATTACTTACTTACTTATTATATTTTTAAAGAGCTTCATCGGCTGACAAAATAAAAAACACACACTTTAATATTTTGTTGGACCGCCTTTAGCTTGGATTACAGCACGGATTCGCTGTGGCACCGTTTTAATATTCCTCGGCAAAACATCCGGAGTTGTATTGATTATTCACTAAGATCTTGTATTGATGATGGCAGGGTGTGACCACTGTGCAAAGCTTCTCAGTGGGGTTCAGATCTGGACTTCTGTGGTGGCCGATCCATGTGTGAAAATGATGCCCCGCGCTCCCTGAACCACCCGATGAATCCTGGCATTGTCGTCTCGGAATATGCCCGTGCCATAAGGGAAGAAGAAACCCACTGATGGAATAACCTGGCCATTCAGGATGTTCATGTAGCCGGCGTGATCTCATTCTTTGGGCACATCGTGTCGCTGAACCTAGACCTGAACCGTACCAACCTCCGATCCTAACAATTAGCCGTTTTGAGTATTCTTGAGTAATTATATGGGGATCAGATAGACCCTTGTTAAGATTACATTTCAACACAACAAAGTAACTTAGAGTCTCCAGAATATGTGCTGTGGTCCAACGTACCTGCACTGGAGTCAAAATTTAAATTAGTTTTCACTTTCTTGCGTATCTCCAGTAAGATCCGTTTCAATTGTATATACGAGTCAGAGAAAAAAAGATGAATGAGACGAAGACGCCACATCGCTGCCTTTATTTCCCGGTGTTGGTTTTGTGCAGTGTGAATGGGGAGTGGGCCGGCCGGCGGGTAGTGGGTGGCGGGAAGGGGGAGGGGGGGGCGGACTTGTCGGGAGAAATTACCCCCGTGGTACCAGGACGGCGAGGCTGTAATTCTCTGAGGTAATCACAGGGAATAAAGGCAACAGTGGGACACCCGGGAATCTAATCACTATAATCAGGAGCGCCGGCTTATAGGCTCAAATTCCTGCTTCGATATATATCGGACCGGCCGCGCTGCTCGCCCCGTCCGACGCTTACAGGGCCGAGCGAATGAGTGAACTGGATGTCGTTTTTTTTTATTTATTTTTTTTACTCGCGAATACATTCACAATGAGCATTTTTAGCGTTCAGAAACTTTAAGACCCCGTGAAGATTTTTATCGCCCGCCTATTTTGTTCGTGTGACTGACCGTTCTGTGACTCCATTTTTTTTGTCCTTAACGTTTAAAACTTTCTTCTCTCTTCTCTGCAGTCCCCCGTTGTGGTCAGGGAGTCCGCTCTTCAGGAAGAACGGCGGCGTGCTTCTACAAAGTTCTGGCATTTGTAAGTCCAACTCATCTACGTTTGTCTCTTGGGTGGCGGCGCGTTGGTTCTGAAGGTGGCGCTGCTGAGCGGGAACTTTGAGCCCCCCCCCCCCCGTGCTCGCCTGGTTCGCGTTGTTGAGCGATGGCGGCGTGTCCGTTGGTGGTTTTCCTCGACGGTGTTTTGAATTACTGTCTGGATTTGAGCGCAAACGCATCAGCTTGAGCTTCCCTTCCGAGACGGGTCTTTGGGAGATTGAAACTTCAGATCTGGCAACACTTCACTAGTTAGACGTGGACCGCGGTGGACTTGAGCTGCAATGTGCCGTCAACGCGAAAGTCTGATATATTTGAGCTTCGGGAGGACCGGAAGTATCGAATGAAATATGCACGTCGGCAATTAGTGATCAATAATGCCGCTGTTTTCAATCATTTTCCTGAAGACTTTCAAAGCAGATGGAGGCTTTCTCACCAGAACTTTAGTGATTGATAGAACCAAGACTGAACCGAGACTGAACCTGGACTAAACCTTGGCTCAGTGTGTTGTCGTGACAAATGATCAGAAGCAGTTTACTTTGGCAAGATTGTGTGAATTAATAATAGCTGCTATGTAGGTGCTATTCAGGAGTGACAATGTATTTTTGATAAAAAATAATGTTGATACAATTAGGCTCACTTGATTATCACAAGAATAATATCCTCATATAATTGACCTTTGCTTGAACACATTTTGGCTCCTTTGGCACATTTGAACTCCTGGTTTAATATTGATTCCTGGGATATCGTGTGTATTGACATTGAGATCTGATGCCAGCACTGATTTCGAGACATCAGAGGTACTCGAGAATATATGTTCTCATTTATTTAGTGCCTTTCTGCGTTAGGCACTCAAAAGTGCTTCACATCAATCAATCTTTATTTATATAGCGATTTTCATACAAGTGCTTTACAGATTGAAAAACATCCTCTCACACCCACTACATCAAGGGACCACTCACCCATTCACTCTCTCAGTCACACAGACACTGGATTATGGCTTACAGTCCATTTCTAATTTGGAGGTTTTACAAGCTGAGCAATAATAATCAACATTATAACAAGTAAAGGCTACATGTCTCACTTTGCATGTAATGAGTCTATATCATATATTAATTACACAGTTTGAGTTGAGTAACAGAAATGAATGCACTTTTTAACAATATTTTCCGAGTTTCACCTGTAGAAGTAAAAAGTAGTGGCCCAAATATTCACTCAAGTAAGAGTAAAAAAGTGACTGTTTTAGCGTAAAAGTCTGATTTATGTTTCAGTAGGGACACACATTATGAGAAACAAAACATGAAAATACCATGAAAACAAATAAAAAGGAATCATTCTGTAGAATTAAGTTAAAAAAAACAACAACACACATCTATTTTACACTATTTGTCACTTAAATATGTGCTCACAGTGTTACTATTTTTTTTTTACTCGAGTAAGAGTACAGATTTTAATATTTCGCATAAAAAGTTGAATGTACTGTATGGGGGGGAAAAAACTACTTGCAAGAGTACAGTTACTTTAATGGATGACTTAAGTTCCTGTACTTGAGTAGATGTACCTCAGACCTTAGAGGTGATAGACTGATATTAAGATTACTCCTTCTCTCAGACCACAATCAACATTTTAAATACATTTGGTGAATAAAGTATGAAGTTATATTCCTATAAAAGGCGGTTTAGACTTAACGTGTGTGATCCGCCCATCGTTTTCTTCCACGCATCGCCCTGTCTCCTCCCTCTCCCTCCGCGGATGTGCCAACTCCAATCATCTCAATTTCCAATCCCTCTTCTTTCCTTTTTTTCACAGCACACCTTGAGAATACTGAGCGCCGAGTTCAGACACTTGGCTCAGAGCCAGAGGAGAGATGCTTCTTTCTCTTTTTTTTTTTTTTTTTTTTTTTTTTTTACCGAGGCGGATTCTTAAGTTTGAGGAGAAGAAAAAAAGGGAAGACGGAGAAATCATTGAGACAGAGAGATTTGATTACAAAGAGGCAAGGAACACTCCACTTCAAAATCGGAAGCTTGGGAGCGATTACGGTTCAGCGGTAGACCTTTGAGAGCCGTCAAATTTACTACAAAAATGCTTGAGATTCTTTGAGGAAGCGATGCAGAGTTTTGAGAAGTATCCCCGTGTTACACATAACCACCCGGAAACCACAGGCCCGGCAGTTCGAACCTCATCCAAACTCGTGTTATTCCCGTGGCAAGTCAGAGGTAGTCAGTGGTGGTGTTTTACTGTATGTATTAGACTTTGGCCTTGTCCAAATGTCCACCCTAACTCCCCAAACTTCTCCTCTACATCTATTGTGAGTTCGCTAAACTTTGGATTTCCGCAATAAACTGACCAAATTCAAACAAGTTTAATATTCACGGATAAAATGTTCTCCATCGATATAGACTTGTGGTTTATATTGACCCATCTATTGTGATTTGGGGGAATCTTGGGCGCACTACTACAAAATGAAGCCACTAGTGCACCGAAGTGTGGCCATTCAGACCTTTAATACCCAGGGCTATGTTGGTTTGTGTTTCAAAGTTTGGTCGAAGCGCCCTCTGCTGGCAGCAAAAGGGAATTAAACATGAACAAGGCCTTTGCTCTGCCCGATCCCGCCAGGTCTCGGAAGCTAAGCAGGGACGGGCCTGGCTAAAAAAATCCAGTTACTTCTTGCTCCTTACTCGCATCCTTTTATTCCTATCTCCCCCCCCCCCCCCCCCCCAATGCATTTCGCCATCTCCCCCTTCCCTCCCCCCGCCCCCTGCTCTCCGGTGGCTGGACGGCAGCTTAAATGGACATTCAATCCCAATCAGGCTGCACTCCGGGACGCGCTGGGGCTGCCGGTTCCCAAATGGAAGGGGGGAAATGGATACATTAGGAAGCGTCTGTGGCTTCCCCTCCGCCGCCCCTCGTAATGGAGTGGTAACGGTCAAGAAGAAGCCCACGGGCCAAAGAGAGGACAGTCTGAGCTCCGGAGTCCCCCCGGACCGCGTGTGCAGGGGGCTCAGCTGCTGCGGACCGGGGGCCGGACTCAAAGGGAGAGCGAGGAGGGGGGCGGATTGGGAAATGTATTTATGAGTTTGGCTCGGACAGTCTTGACGCTCGGTGTGTCAGATCCAAATGCAATTGCTCCAGGATTGTCGTTAAATGAACTGTCGAGGCCTCGTAGTGTCCCGTTGTTTCAATTTTACTTCCATTTTTACCCCCATCCCTTGTATTCAGAGTGTTAAAGGTCCCGTGACGTCCCGCTCCGCCCTCACCATGGAGCAGGCCAGGCGGTGAGACAAGTGGAGCGTTTATTGAATAAGAAGTAATGCATTCAACAGTCACGGCCGTGCTGCCTAAGAGTGACGTGTGTGCAAAGACGTATGCAGTCTATTTTAACATAATTCAAACGGGAAATGTTATCTTTAGCTTGTCATGTGCAGGAGGGAGTGTGTGTGTGTGTGTGTGTGTGTGTGGGGGGGGGGGGGGGGGGAGCACTGGGCCTATCTCATCCCAAAACAAAGGCATCATTCTGCCGTGTAGCCACCTCGACTTTAATAAAAAACATGTGCACCACCTACAAAACTAACAGTGTTGACCCCACAAGTCTTAAGAAATATTAAATACTTGTTGTATTAGAATGGCATTCAATTTGACATGACTTGGTC
The DNA here is from genome assembly GCA_021464625.1 of Proterorhinus semilunaris. NCBI lineage: Eukaryota > Metazoa > Chordata > Actinopteri > Gobiiformes > Gobiidae > Proterorhinus > Proterorhinus semilunaris. The sequence goes on from CM038359.1 coordinate 23,351,674, forward strand.
CTGGGACGGAATTTGAAGCCTCGAGACGTAACTTTGTAAAAATGGACAAAGATTTGGACCCTAAAATTAGAGGCGGAGAGAAAAACAGTCCCCTCACATTAACAAGGGGGCGCTGTTTCTCTGTGTGACCGCTGATATTCCACCTACGCCATTCAATCAAAATCACCCCGAATCATCCGGTGGAAATGATGATCTGAAGATTGTCCGCGTTCACGGACTCTGTAAAGATAAAAAGCCCTGGATTTAATGTACGGTCTCCCCACCCCCGCGACCCCCGGCACCTGACAGCCGCATGAACTCCCTCCATATCACACGACTTCAAACCATCAGCGCCTCTTCGTTGCATCATCCGCCGTCGGACCACCCAGGGAGAACCCAAACTTCTATAAGCGCATTTGAAAGAGTTGGAAATAATATCTGCTTAGCCGCGGAGTTGTGACGGCGCGCCCGGGGCAAAGGCACGAGGGTAGAGCGTGTACTGAACACAGCCGGTCTTTTATTATTTTTTTTTGTGTGTGCCTTTTCTATCCCATTATTGCTTCCTCCATCTCCCATTCCCAGAGCTTTCAGACCTGCCCGTGCTCTCGCTGAGCTGATGCGGGCTGAAATCCGCCTTTCCCAGTGGCCCCGAACGCCTCGCGCAAGGACAAAAGCCACAGCAGCTGTGTCCTCAACCCGACCCACCTCCGCTGCCCCCGGAGTTCGAGCACTGAGTAGTGGTGTGTTCACATGCTGTCGGGTTCAAGGGGACTTCGTTACAATCGAGGCAGTGGATTATGTAATTTAAGTTTTTGTTAAAATGGTCAGAATGCAGTTGTTCAGTAAAATAAACATTTATTTAAAGGGGCCTTTTCTCAGAACTTAAAGCTGCACTCAGATGTTTCTTTTTGATTTGATTTTGTCAGTAGGTGCCCTCACTCCCCTCCACCATAGACCACATGCTGCTCTCATTGCATTCAATGAGATACGGAAATCTCATTGATCTTGTGTGAAACAGACATTTATCAGTATAAATAAGATATGTAGCAAAGTGAACATTTATTTGCTAAACTGCAACTTTCACGTATAAGTCTCTCTCTTCTGCTGCTTCAAACATTTTCGATCTCAGCATGTGTTTGTGTTTACATGGTGAGGGGCAGGTGAGGGTGAGGTGGGGGGGTGCTGCGAGGTGTCAGCACAAATTAAAAGGGGGATATCATCCTAAAATCGACCTGTTGTTGCTTTCAAAAACGTGCCTGTATTGGAGTATTTTACTTCAAATCCCATTTACTTTGGTTGTTTCTATCTTTATACCCTCAAATGTGTTGCCTATAGAATCTAGAAGTGTCTTAGACATTTATAAATCGGTTCCTTGTATCTTGTTAATGTCATGTGTAATTCCTCTGCTGCCACCAGAGGGCACTCCATGCAAGATATAAGATCCCTAAAAGACCTCTCTTAACCTTTCCAGTCCATTTGCCCACACATACATTTAAATGGAAACTTTAAGGTACTTTTTTTTTGTCTATAACATCAAAACTCATTGATGCCGGTTGGCCTCGGACAAGGCGAAACATTAGCCAGGCTAATTAGCTGGTGGTTCCAATGACGTTCTACTGCTGTGGATTTTCTTTCGGGATGTTTTGGCACGTGTTTCCCGGCGTGTTACCTGGATACAAGTCATACCTCACTGATTGCGAGGCGCTTTAATTAACTTGTCAACTCGCGGAAAGAGCCCAAAAAGTGTTAAATGTTTAATTGCGGCGTATCACGGGGAGGAAAGCGCCATGATGATTGTATTGGATCGGGTCATTGAGCAAATTATTACTTGTGAAATGAACAGAGCGGGGCTAAATGCAATATTGTGACAGGCTCCCATTACATTTTGTCTGCGTGTGCTTTTACGCGGTTGTTTTTTTTGTTGAGGTCACTCAAGGTTGCGCGATCCCAGCGTTTATCAAGAGTCTGCGTTTCCTTTCAGAAACCAGATGCCAGGAAGTCCACGCTAGTAATGTGCAAGTAACGGCAAACTTTAATGATTTATTATCATGGAAATGGGGTGTTATGCAAACGCCTGTGCAGCTGGAGGTGCAAACTGCATAGTCAGAGCCGTGGCGCTATTTTCACAAGTAGCCAGCTGTACGTAATGCAGTGAAACGTTATCGCGTCCTGTAGTATTTTCCAACTAAACCTCCATTTTGAATATGTGACTAAAACGTTTGCTTTATCAAATCGGATTAGGATTGTTTTTTATATTCATTTATTGGTGATTGAGACTTGATCTTGACCCGGGGTGTAAGGTCCGAGCAACTTACCTGGAGGATTTATATCATGTGTTGGGCCGATGGGGGAAACTGGAAAAGCAAAGGCCACATCTGCACATAATGCCGCAAACATCTGCATGAAAGTCGGCGTGCATGATGTGCATGAAATACTTGTTTCCTTATGATCAGGAGTCTGTTGTTGCCTGTAGTGCTTGTTGTTATTGCAATTATGCATTTGGATCGGTGTACGGTTGTGCACAATTAAGTTTGGCATTAATTAATAAAAGGTATCCATAGTTCGGCTTTGTACATTACTGTAAAGTAATGCTCTGCTTTTTCTGCTTCTTCTTCTTCCTCGTCTTCTTTTTCTTCTTCTTCCCCCTTTTCCTCCTCCTCCTTCTTCTTGTACTTCTTCTTCTTCTTCATGGGGCATTTTGCTTTGATAATGAATCTGCAGAATCGGATACAGCTTGAGAGTGACCATATTTTCAATATTGTTACAGGGGCCACTATTGAAATGACTTTGTAGCTTTTCATCTGAGGAAATCGACAAGTTTTACGAACTAGAATGTTTTTTTTTTTTAATCATATATGTTTATACTGTTGACTACTGAAAAGTCCAACTTGCTGTTTTGCCTGCTACTTCTTCTTCTTCTCTGCTTTTTCTGCTTCTTCCTCTTCTTCCTCTTCTTTTTCCTCTTCTTCTTCCTAGTCTTCTTCCTTTTCTTCTTCCTACTCTTCTTCTTTCTCCTCCTCCTTATCATCATCATTAGCTTTTAACTGACATCTATTTATTTAGTCCTAATGATATATTTTGTGTGTGGGTGTGTGTGTGTGTGCGCATGCACCTGTTTGTCTGTTTGTTATCTGAAAAACACTTTGTGATACCTTTCGGTATGAAATGCGCTTTATAAAAAAAAAGTTTGATTTGATTTGATCATCATCATCTTCTTCTTCCTTTCTCTTCTTCTTTATGAGACATTTTGCTTTGATAATGGATCTGCTAAAAAGACTACAGCTGGGTGGTGACTAGAATTACAATATTAATACAGGGACCGCTATTGAACTTTAGCTTTTCATCTGATGGATTTGCCAAAAGTCTACAAACTAGAATGGGATATCAAATCATATATGTTCATCCTGTTGACTACTATGCTAATGTCTGAAAACAACTCCTCACCAGTGTCTCCGTACACCATGCGAGAGTGAATTTATGTGATCGTTGGTCCGTTGGAAGATAATTTCACATTACCATTCACTCTTTGTATTCATCTAAATCCCTGTATGCTTCGGAGGCTTTATGACGGGACACTTTATTCATTGTTGATTTTACCTCCTCCCTGTGTCTGTCAAAGCACCGTCAGTCAACCACTAAGTAGCTGCTGCTCACGGGCTGGTTATCGCCGTCCAGTTAAACCCCCTCTCCCAAACAACAAGGCAGGGTTGACAGGGAGCAGGAAGTGTTGCTTTGACTCTCTCTCTCAAACAGTAGCCCAGCTGTGTTGATCTTTTGACCTCCCGGGGGCTGCGTGTGTGTGGATGGAGCGCGCGTTGTAGGCTGCAGGGCGTGTGGGGAACCTTTTAAAAGACTACAAACATGGAGGCAGCGGACACAGGGGAGGTCTACAGAGTGGACAGGAAATGCAGCTTGACGTCCCCGAGACATTATTGCTCTATTCCCACTTGATCAAAGATTGTCAGATATGCCAAAGATTAGACATGTGTTGGAAAGTGCTCCTCATATTCCCCCTCAGAGAATCTCACGGCCCAAGTGCACCGTGTTAATTGGACATCGTCATCAGAAGAGGGTAGAGTGGCCACAATATTTATTCAAGTAAGAGTAGATTTAGCAGTAGAAATGTTTGGCTATAAAGTGCGGTTTGTTTTAGGGAGTAAAAGTTGTTTTTTTACCCCGTTTAACCTCTTAACCCCTACCCGAGCCGTGCACATTTTCTCCAGTTTGAGATTCTAAAAGCTTAAGAAATGATTCAAAATAGCGACGAAGACGAGGATGAAAATGCAACGAGAAAGTGGCGAAAACGTGGCCAAACACGCTTCAGACATGTGACAAAAACACAAAAAGGTTACAAGCACTGGTGTAGGTCTTGTGTCTGTGCAAGGCGGGGTCAGTGGTTGGGGGGGGGGGGTCACTGGACTCTGTTGAGGCAGTGGTTGAGAGGTGCGTGGGGAGAAAGGTCCAGGCCATCCTCAGTAACTCCAGGCACCCTCTGCATGGGACTCTGTCTGCTCAGAGGAGCAATAGATCGAACCGTTTCCTCTCCGTATACAGCAGGACTGAGCGCTTCCGGAGATCCTTCATCCCTGCTGCAATTCGATGTTATAACGGTCATTGCTGACATAAATGTGTGGGGGTTTTAACTTTTTTATTATGTTTATATGTATCGTCTTTTTATCCGCTGTTTTGCTACTAAAGGACAACCGAATTTCCCCTCGCTGGGATTAATAAAGTATCTATCTATCTGCAAGGCGCTACTATGGGTTGCAGGTTCTAGACTGCGATGATGTCACAGGACACAGCGGGGGGCAGGAGACAGTTTTTCCTATTAACTGCATTACACTTTCACAACCCAGAGCTCAAAAGAAAATGTATGAATTACAAAAATGATCATTAGTATCAGTCACTGGGTCCAAGATCTCTCTGTACAAGACCAAAAATGTCCTCAAAAACAAAATAATTTTTCTCCATATAATAGTATTGGCCTTTAGGATGCTGTGATGTCACATGCAACCCAGCAATATAAGTAAGGTTCGTCTCCTTCTTCTTATCCTTCAAATGAAGCGTTGCACTGGCCTATATGAAGCTTTTAGATTAGGGTAATGCCAAACTGGAGAAAATGCGTTCAGTTCAGGTGAGAGCTTAACCAGGAAAGTTCCGCCGAGATTTCCAAATCGGTTTTTCGAGGGGAAACTAGAGCGCACAGACGAAACCTACGCAGACGGGGAGAGGTGAGGGAAAAGGCGAACTTCACAGAGAAGGGTCTCACCCGGTCCGGGAATCAAACCCAGGACGTCTTTGAAATGTATATTCAATGTATGGCGACAAAATAATGATACTACTTCAATGGAAAAAAAAAAAAAAACTGGCGCAGAAGTTGTAGCAAAAGGCCAAACTGGAACATAGCTTTACGTTCCAACACATGTATCAGGGCGTATATAGAAACAGTTTACACTTCCATTTGTCCCGGTAGCGCCTCTTATATGCTCCCGCTCTATCCCGTAGCGCCCAGTGTCTCCCTTTTCGGTTGTGCCGCCTCGTGTCCCGAGCATATGCCTCCTGACTTTCTACCTGTGGAGATCGCGGCGTCCCGCTCGGAGATGCTGCATGAGTCACCGGTACACACAGCACCGGCGCTGGGATTAGAAAGGCAAACACGAGGAAGGTGGCCAGGCAAATCTAAACATCCGAGTGGAGGGCAGGGAGAGGGAGATGTCGGGGCCGGAGTCGGTCGGGCCAGGATAAAATGTTTCTGTAGATGTACGAAAAATGTTGCTTTGCGAGATGAGAAGCGAGCTATGAAATGTAAAGTGCGGGCGAAAATCCCAAGGGCCACAGACTTTTTTGTGTATGTACTGTATACAAATCCGCATTGTTTGTAAAGGGCTCATGGCACCGTAGCAACCAGTTTTTAATTCAATCCTTAATTTAATAAACTACAAATCTCAGCGCTTCAAACAGAGCCTCCCATGAGCTGCCCTCCAATGACGGCACCGGAAATCTGTGGACGGGGGCACCAGAACGCCTCCCTCCCTCCCGTGACAAACGACAAACACACAGGTATCCATCGTAATTCATTTTGTCCCGCTGACAAATAGACCCGGCTGTGGCTTTCTGGGTGGGGGGGGGGGGGGGGGGGGGGCACGGCTCTCCTCTCTCCCATGACAACTTGTAGGGTTTAATGAGCTCGTGGTTCCTGGGGCAAATTAAATTTCTCCTCATAACATTGATCATAAATTTGAGCGTGCGGGTTGTGATTTAAAACCGAGAGGGAGGCGAGCGAAAAGGGGAGGCTCATATCGCCCCTATTGCACGGGCGGCTTTATGGAATTTGCACCTCGGCAAATGGTCCTCGCTCAAGACAAAGAAAAGAAGCATATACGCCATGTAAGGAGAGGCTGTATGGTAGACTGATGTTATCAAATTGTGTATGATGCACATGGGAAGGCAATGGCTTAACCTCCAGAGATGTGTTTCTATAAAACAAATGGTGAGTCTAAAGAAATCAAATATCAGTGTTTAGGAAATTATTAGTAAGATGATTGTTTAATAGCAGGTATGGGGAAACCTGCTAAAAGGGCCACATTGAAAGGAAAGGCTGGACGTTATGAAGCAAAAAAGGAATAAATCACAAAAAAAACAAGGCACCCCTCACACACACACACATATACAGTGAACCAGGGACTCATCAGCCTCATGCATGTCTGTGCATTTCCAATATCACAGCAGTTGTCGCCTCACGCTGCTTCTCTGAAATTGCTGATTTGATCAAACGGTTTTTAAATGTACAACACTCAACAGCGACGCAGCAGATGGATGTTTGTATTCGTAGACTTCATAGATGACAATTAACCGAGCCTAAACATATCTACATATTAGTTTGTTATCATTGTTCTGTGACGATGCCAGTGTTGGGCAAGTTACTTAAAATGTTTATTATATTCTATATTAGTGATGACAGCTCTAAACATGTAATCTGTTTGTATTACATATTTCAGCTGAATTACACAACTTTGAGTTACCTTTGGCAAAATATAAACTGAATATAGTAATAATGCCATCCGAGCAAAAGGTCAGATACAGTGTCTTGCGAAAGTATTCGGCCCCCTTGAACTTTTCGACCTTTTGCCACATTTGAGGCTTCAAACATAAAGATATAAAACTGTAATTTTTGTGTGAAGAACCAACAACAAGTGGGACACAATCATGAAGTGAAACGAAATGTATTGGATATTTCAAACATTTTTAACAAATAAACAACTGAAAAATTGGGCGTGCAAAATTATTCAGCCCCTTTACTTTCAGTGCAGCAAACTCTCTCCAGAAGTTCAGTGAGGATCTCTGAATGATCCAATGTTGACCTAAATGACTAATGATGATAAATAGAATCCACCTGTGTGTAAACAAGTCTCCGTATAGATGCACGTGCTCTGTGATGGTCTCAGAGGTCAGTTTAAAGCGCAGAGAGCATCATGAAGAACAAGGAACACACCAGGCAGGTCCGAGATACTGTTGTGGAGAAGTTTAAAGCCGGATTTGGATACAAAAAGATTTCCCACGCTTTAAACATCCCAAGGAGCACTGTGCAAGCGATAATATTGAAATGGAAGGAGTATCAGACCACTGCAAATCTACAAAGACCCGGCCGTCCCTCTAAACTTTCAGCTCATACAAGGAGAAAACTGATCAGAGATGCTGCCAAGAGGACCATGATCACTCTGGATGAACTGCAGAAATGTACAGCTGAGGTGGGAGACTCTGTCCATAGGACAACAATCAGTCGTATACTGCACAACTCTGGCCTTTATGGAAGAGTGGCAAGAAGAAAGCCATTTCTTAAAGATATCCATAAAAAGTGTCGTTTAAAGTTTGCCACAAGCCACCTGGGAGACACACCAAACACGTGGAAGAAGGTGCTCTGGTCAGATGAAACCAAAATCCAACTTTTTGGCAACAATGCAAAACGTTATGTTTGGCGTAAAAGCAACACAGCTCATCACCCTGAACACACCATCCGCACTGTCAAACATGGTGGTGGCAGCATCATGGTTTGGGCCTGCTTTTCTTCAGCAGGGACAGGGAAGATGGTTCAAATTGATGGGAAGATGGATGGAGCCAAATACAGGACCATTCTGGAAGAAAACCTGATGGAGTCTGCAAAAGACCTGAGACTGGGATGGAGATTTGTCTTCCAACAAGACAATGATCCAAAACATAAAGCAACATCTACAATAGAGTGGTTCACAAATAAACATATCCAGGTGTTAGAATGGCCAAGTCAAAGTCCAGACCTGAATCAAATCGAGAATCTGTGGAAAGAACTGAAAACTGCTGTTCACAAACGCTGTCCATCCAACTTCACTGAGCTCGAGCTGTTTTGCAAGGAGGAATGGGCAAATATTTCAGTCTCTCAGTGTGCAAAACTGATAGAGACAAACCCCAAGACTTACAGCAGTAATCGCAGCAAAAGGTGGTGCCACAAAGTATTAACTTAAGGGGGCTGAATAATTTTGTTGTTTATTTGTTAAAAAGGTTTGAAATATCCAATAAATTTCGTTTCACTTCATGATTGTGTCCCACTTGTTGTTGGTTCTTCACACAAAAATTACAGTTTTATATCTTTATGTTTGAAGCCTGAAATGTGGCAAAAGGTCGAAAAGTTCAAGGGGGCCGAATACTTTCGCAAGGCACTGTATTTCCTCTTCCTTTGCTTTCCCCCATTCTCCCCCAGTTTTGTTTTGAGGACATTTTGATCTATTTATGAAAGTGCTTTGTGTATCCAAACGCACAAAAACTCTGTATGGGAAAAAAATGGCACCAGTCTGTAGAGTTACTACTATAGAAGCAGTGTGCGGCGAAGAGGACAGCGGGCTACCATTACTGCCCTGATAGATACCCTAGAGGTTTGAAATGATGTTGCAGTGACCTCGGCCTCTATGGGTGGACAGCACAGCTCCCATAGCTCCGCCGCACTCTTCTCATCGGCTTTTGTGTGCTGTTGTCTTGTTTACCCTTGATCGCAGATGCAAATCCTTATCGAAGACACGCTGTACATTTTGTGTTTTTACTCGTGTTTTATTCCCTCCGCGGGATCTCGATTCCCCACTTTCTGAACCAGGAGAAATCCCTTCAGAGAGACAATATGCAGGAGTGTGTATCTGCGGCGTCTGAGGGATAAGGACGAGCGTGCGGTCGTTGTCAGATGGGATCTCGGAGCGTCGGTAAACAGCGTCTTTCTGAGCGTTCCCCGCGGATTCCAGGCCCGGGCTTTCGGTGGCCCACTCAGGGATTTGCGGGAAAGCCGCTGCATTATCCCGGGCTGTGCGAGTTGTCGCCGGAAGGTGTATCTCTCTGCCCCCGTCGCCGAAAGCCGAACAAGAGCGGCGGCGATTTGCTTGAAGCGTCTCTCTCTGGGCATTCGGAGAGAAATCAAATTAAATGGGCTACTATATCTGCATTCTCCAAACTTTTCACACCACACAAGGACCACTAGGCCTAGATCAAGATCACGCAGGGACTAAACTGGGTCAAAACAAAAAAAAAAAGGTCTAAAACGGATGATTCGCGGACCAAATATCACAAATCCGTACCTTCACACGGTGCTGCCTGCTCTTTTAAGGTGACATTGCTCTGCCCGTCTCCCACATTATCTCCAAACACAGTAAGGAATACATTAAAAACGTCCATGCATTTATTGCCGTCATTTAAATCTGACTTCTTTATGACTCGGTGGCAGAGTTTTTCTATTAAAACCTTCCCCTCGCTCTTCTTTGAGGAGCGTACAGGGAGCGAAGCGGTGATTTCTTTTCAGTTTGAGTCACAGTCAGTTTCCATTTCCTTCCTATTGTACGATTTATTAACTGGCCGTATCATCAATTCTCAAACTGTGGTGGGAATCTTTCGGTTACTCATAGAGGACTGTTTTAGGTTTAGCTTAGTCCTAATCAATAAGTAAGTAAGTAATGCTTTATTTGTCATTGCACACCCGTACGACAAAGTAGTGTTCAGGTGTTAGTCCTGAGCCTCTGCGACTGAGCCACTGTGGGCCAACCTGACCAGCATGTTTTTGGAGGTTGGGGAAACCGTAGCAACCGGAGGATACCTGGCTGGCCGCCTTCAGTCCTCCCCTGATCCTCCTGCACCGGTCAGCTCCTCCTCTTCCTCCTGCGCAGCTCCCTCTGCTCCCCTCCACTCCTTCACCATCTTCTGGGAAGATCTTAGCAGTTAATCTGTTTTATTCTCCAGTGAACGTACCTTAGCCAGAACAATAGTAGAGATAGAAGGTATGTGTGGTTTAGCTGCGAGTCTTGCCCGGATACCTTCTCGTTAGTCCCTTTTTTGTTTCCTGTCGCGCCTCTTGTGACGCCTCCACTGTCCTGCAGGTGTGGGAGGCTCTTGGTGCCTCTTCAGTGTTTCAGAAGAAGACATTTGTAGGTCTCATAAGCTAGCGGTTTGATTACTTAAAAAATAAACCTGCTTTCTTCAAAACCATTATGGGCTCCCTGCAGTGAAAAAAGGAAAAGAAAAAAAAAATCAGCGGAACCCCCACAAAACACGGCAAAGATGTACAAAAGCATCCAGTAAAACAATGTGCAACACAGAAACCATAAATGCAGTTCGCAGAAAAGGCCGAAAAACGCAGCTGTACCAAAAGAGAGGGAGTTGTTACTCGTTTACACGTCGCCAAATAATCTTAATAATGTCCTAATAATCCGGAGCAGGGGGATTGTCTCAAGATCTTTGGAGATTTAGCCTATTCTGCATGTGTTACACCGTGCTATCTTGTGTATTATTTGTGTCAGTCCCAAGCCAGAACAAAAAGGTTGTTGGAAGTCTATAGCTCTCCTGTGAGTGCAGTTTAATGCCTTTAATGACGGACAAATGGTTTGGTTGAACAGTGTGCTCTTCTGTGTCGGGAGTGTGCATCTGTAACGCCCATAGTTTCAGACAGGCCAAATGTAGTCTGGCCCAGCGGTCGTTGGTAATTGAATGATTCGCAGCGCTCCTAACTCGGTTATGACGCTTTCCCGCTCAATTTCACCAAGGCTGGCTCATCAATACTGCCCTGTTGGCCCCCTCCGACAGGCGGGGAACGTGCATCGAGCTGCTGCGCCCTTCTGCCCGGGCCAGCGTCCTGGAAAAGTTCGACGCGCTCCGTTGTAGGGCTGCCCGACATGAGAAGAAATGACAATATTTGATCATTGTGAGCCTTTAAAGTGTTGCGACGTCTTGTGTGGCATTAAGTCATTGTGTCATTTTCATAGTCTTTTCTTTGTTCTTTTCTCCAGTTCCTCGCGGCGTGATCCAAAACGGAGCTCGCGTCAGAAGCCAGGCGCTATTTCCAGTGATCAGACCCCTCCCTGTCAACCCAGTGGGGAGCAGGACCTCGGCAATCAGGTGGGTCAAGTCGGCACCTATTATCGGAGATCGTGGTGATATAGAAGTCAATTTTAAGAGACAGACACAGCAGAAGTCAAATGATTCACGGAGACATGTAGTACTACGGCGTGCACACAGCTGGGGGGACGTGTCTGACTGGCCGACTCACCTTTGAGCCGCGATATTAGGCTGCTCTGTGTCCTAAGGTTGACTCTCAGTGTTACGTAAGACACGTGCTGTTTGCAAAAGGCTTTCCAAGCACCAAAACAAAACAGACATTCTTCCACTTGCGCCGACAACTCCTCCTGATAGTTTAATTATACCTTCATTCTGTTCATAACATGTCATGTGTTTATGTAACCTCTCTCACACACAAACCGGTTTATTGGAGGAAGAGGCTCATGATTCAAAAGAACCGTCAGAGCATGCACGGACATGCACATCCATCACAGGAGCATAGGAGTAAGCTGGTCTGCACCATATAATGAATTAAACATACCCAAAGGCTCACTAAAGGTATGCAGTGAATATTTGATCACTGTAAGAGGTGCATGTTTTGCTTATAAGAAATGAATATGCTCACTCTGTGCGTCTGAATGGTTAATGTCATGGGACAGGGCGCGCTGCCGGAGCAGCTTTGATTTATCGGTTGTCAGAGGGGTCCTGTCCTGTAACGCTTTACTCAGAGAACTGTCGGCTGCTAATAGAGCCCAATACGGAGCTGTTGTGATAATGTAAACCGCTGTGCTCTGGACAGTGGTTAAATGGCTTCACTGCACAATCACTCCGACTTTAAAGCAAGGCCCTGTAGTGCTGAGCCAGTCGCACCACTCAGAGCGTGAAAGCTGCCCAACATGCAGCGTGTCACTGAAAATGCAGAGGTGGCAATCTGCAAATGAGTCTGCGCTTTTCCAAAAGGTTTTAATCTGAGCCACAAATATGAACACGGGCCGCGGGGGGTGTTTTAGGCTGATGGATTATCACTGGAGCAGCCAAATGCACACTGACGTGAAGTGGAGCGTGCGTCAGGCCACCTGGCCCGCTCTGACGGCCCTATTTAAGTGGTTCTGCAGCATACAATTAGAGACCTTTACAGCTGGAGGAACACCTCAGGCAAGTAACATATGTACAGTATTTTCAGATGAATTGACTTCACAGCACATGCATTTTCAATCTCACTCTGCTACTTTTAACTGCACCATAATCCATTCCACATAAAAGTGTTCATTACAAGGTTTCTGGTATTTCTGTTCCGTCCAGGGCCACAGTCGTTTGTCCGTGTGTCGCGTTGTCAAGTGTCCTCTGAAGCTCTTAACGTCCTCTGCCTCATCCTTGTGTCTGCAGATCGTCCCTGGGAGAGTACCTGAGTCGAGGACAGGACAGCCCGCTGAGATACTCCCCTCCCCTCTGCGGCGAGGACCTGCAGATCGACCACACCTACAGCACAGCCAAGTCCCCCACTCGCCTCGGGACGCCCCAGCCCGGAGCGCCCTCCTCCCCCATAGACGACGACATCATCGCCGTGGAAATCCAAGAGGACGTCAAACAGGAGCCCCGCGAGATCCCCCTGGATTCCCACATCACGAGCGCGGCCTACATTACCCAGAATGCCCTGCGCGCACAGAGACGCAACAGTAGCACAGCCCCCGGAGCGATTGCCGCGGTCGGGGCCGGAACGCTAGCTGGGAGCAGTTTGCCCTGGACCAAAAACAAAGCGCGGGGCATTAGCGACACGCTGCCCCTTAAGAAGAGACGCGCGGCGGCGCTGGAGAAACCGGAGAGCGACGATGAGGAGATGAAGGAGGCGGCGGGGTCCCTGCTGCATCTGGCCGGGGTGCGCGCCTGCCTCAACAACATCACAAACCGCGCCGCGAAGGGCCAGAAGGAGCAGAAAGACACTCTGAGAAACTAAGACAACACAAGCACGCACATTCAGTACACACCGGCCCCTGTCAGGCTCCTGTGAGGGATATCCGCAGTTTGCCCCGCCATGATCCTGCCTCTGTCCATAAAGAATTTGCATAGACGCATATATTTTAAAGACTCACTTTATGTAAGTGTCTGGGGTTCATTTGCAAAGTTTTGAGCAAACCTCCTTTGGGCTGTAATCTTTAATGGTTGGTGGTTCACTTCTCTCGCACTTATGCAGCGAGTGACCACTAGGGGAGCTGGAGACAAGGCCCACATGACTCTATAATGGTCCTATGGGCTTTTTAAACTACTGTAGGACAGCTTAGCCTTGACACTATAGTCGTACAATTTAAAATAATGTATCTCAATGTTGTTAATTGTAACGAGCCATAGCCCACTGCTGCCCTCTGCTGCTGCGGTGAACGAGGAAGTGCTTCAAAGTGTGAGAATTGGCAGTAACACGCGGATCTGGACAGGCAAGAGAGTTTGGCCACAGCCAGGATTGGAACAATTTTGGTACAGCTTCCAAGACATTAAAAATCAGGATCATTGATCACTTCCTGTACATATTGACGTGGTGTTGTGATATGATTAAAACACACACACACACACACACACAAAGTAAATTCTGCAGGATACAGACCCATTATTACTTTTCAAATATACCCAGATGCCTACAAATTTACAGTATTTTACGAATGGGAATCCTCACTGTCAAACTATGCTTTAAGGCGCACCTTACGTTGCTACCTCCCTCTGTTAAGTGCACCCACTCGATACAATCAGTTTGCTGCGTGTATCCCGCAAAGGAGCTTTTCCGGGGCCCTGTGAAGCTATATCGCTAGGTCAACAGGTAACAGCATTAGTTTATATACGGACACTTCTCATCTCTCCCTCTAACTTTATCTATCTGCAGGGCATTAGGTGAATCCTACTTATTTGTGGCAATATCAAAAATCTATGTTTTCCTACATGTTCTACAACACTATCGTCAATGGGTATTTCTCACGTGTCTTGGTTGTTTTTGTTGTTCTAAACGGGGATGAAAGCCATACAAAAGTCGTCACTAATTTGGACTAAATCGAATCACGTTTTGGAGCGAAGATGGCTGTTTGTCTTACCTGTTTCTATGTCGATCTGTAGCAATCTTTGCAGCGACGCCGGTCAAGACGAGCATTGTGTTTGTTTTTTTTGTTTTTGGTTTTTTTTTGTTCTTTTTTTTTGTCCTCCATCCAGAATCTGTCTTCGTGAAGCTCGTTCTTGCCGGCTCGCTGACTTACTCCTACTACATCCATGAGCACAATTGCGAGACTGTGCCAAAGATACGCGACCAGGTTGCTCCATGTAGCCGATACGACAGCTGAAAAAAAACACACGCACACACAGAAAAGAAAAAGAAAGAAGGCATATTAGAACAAAGCTGGAAACCTTAAGTGTCAAAATAATTGTAAAAGCCCAATGGTATATCTCCATACACTTGAAATTGTTTTGGGACCTTTTTTAGACATTGATCGAGACGCTGTGTGCGCATTCTTGTTTACTTTGACTAAGCACTGCATTTTGAACTAGCTTTAGCGACCCGAAATTGCTAATTGTAGCCTACGCGGTGATAGCGGCTATGCTAGGTGCTTGGATTGCTAATTGTAGCACCCCTCTTCCAAATTATAAGATAAATCCGTGCTGCTTTTCAAGATTTTAAGCGATTTTTTTTTTTTCATGGCAAGTATCATTGACCACCAGCAGATCGTTTGACTCATTACTTTATGGTTGAAATTAATGCTGGAGGGTTGTTAGAACTGAATTGTACAAAAGTTAGCAAGGATGTACGCACAGTTTGCCCAATCAACCGTGTAAAAAGGGTCTCCAAAACGCATCCATGGTTTATTTCAAGAGCACTCATAGTATTTAAGAAAATATATATTAAATTAAATGAAAAGCTCTCGTTAGCGATGGGTAGTGCCGGGTGTGAGGCAATATCTTCTTCCTTTTGTTGTTATTGTCGCTCAATGTAAAGCTCCCCAGTCCATAGACGCTCAGTAGGCTCCATACACTGCGACCGACCGCGCCCTCCAGGTCATCCAAACTGCGGGTTCCCGTTGTCTGTTCTCCTCACTCTACCCTCATAAAGATATAAGCAATTTGCCCCGCGTGGGCAACTCTGTAAAAAGGTTAGAAAATATTTTTATTTTTTCCTTTCTTAATTGAAGCAATTTGACCTGCAGGACTTTCTCAGTTATATTGCATGGGTGCTTGTACATAAGATAAAAAGCAAATCTTTTTCTATTCAAAGATCATGTAAGATAAACGATGTATTTAGCATGAAGCATGACTTATTTTCATATAAACCTTGATCCTAGAGGGAAAACCGCCAGTTCTTATACGTGTGATTATGATGGGGTTTTAATTCTTTGAATCTGTTATGTTTTTTTTTTTTTTCTTTTTTTGGTTTTGGTTTCCTGAGCGGGCGACTCATGTTTTCAGGGAGGAGCAGTGGAGATCACTCCGCAACTGGACGCCGACGGGTGACGCGTCTCAGGGATGCAACAATATACAACTGAACGCATGTGTCCGCAACAGATGACCCCTCCCTGAAGGATTTAGTCGTCCCGTTTAGGTCTCAACTTAAGTATAGTCAGTAAGAAAGAGGGTTATAATGAAGCTTCCTCTGATGAAACGTTTGATATTGCGTAGTGCACTACCAAAGAACCTCCTACTAAGCTTCCACAGGTGTCCATGGCCTAAAATGTATCACAAAGAACTAGCGAGACAGAAGCAAGGTTAAGTGACTTGATTATGACCTCGTACTATACTGCCACTGTGGCCACGTTTTAGCCAAAAAGCCTCGATCTAGTCATGAGCTTCCAGTAGTTGTGATAAGCTTTTAAAAAAAAAATCAGATTCACATTGTGTTTGATGGACCCTCTGTCTTTTATACATAATGAAGCTTTTGACACATAGTAGCCCTATAGCTAGCTTATAAACGCACAGTTTCATTGTATATTGTTGTTCGATGGGGGCTGACAGTCATCTCCAGAGTGTCAAATTTAGAAAAGGGAACGTGGAGTCATCTCAAATTGACTTTCAAACCACCAAGTCTTTTCTCAAGGCAGCAGAGTAGGCGTTTTTTGTTTGGTTTTTTTTGGTGTTGAAGTTACACAAGTTTTGAAATCAAATAATTTACATACAGGGATTTGAAAATATACAGTAAGTTTAGCTAGTTTTTGTGTTCAAAATGTTCCTCCCAAGTGATGAGTTCCTTCCCTGGGCTACTGAAAAACTCACCATCTGGATCTGGGGGGAAAAGGGTGAATCAAAGAACATCATTTTCACACACGGATTGGGCGCCACAGACCTTAACCTCATTGAGAATCTTTTGGACATGCTGGCAATGGCTTTGCGCCGTGGTCCGACCGTTGCACAAAAAAATTTGCCAGTCTTTCGAAATGAACCCCCATAAAAGCACCGTCCAGTATATTGTTGCATCCCCACGTCCTCACCCGTGGGCCCGTGGTCCCGGTTGTTTGAAAAGAAAAAGGCCGACTGATTCACCTCGTGCGGCGGTGGGCTTCCGTCTTCTTCGGCCCGTGCGGCGGAAAAAATCTGTGTGTTTTTTTTTTCTCTCGGTGTTTCTTGACCCCCCGGTGTTCGCCTGTGTCGGGAAAACACGTGTGCGTTGACAAAAGTGTGAATCTATGAAACACACGCCCTTTAACATTGTGCCTGCCTGCCTGCCCGCCAGTACTTCCGTTGTCACGTCTCCCGCCCTTTATTTTCGTTTTTTTACCAGTGTTGTTTACCTCCTCTTTGTATGAGTAAACAAAACGTGTCAGTCTTTTATGTCCCCCCCCCCCCCCCCCATTGGCATTGTTCAGTGTCAACGTTCAACGAGAGAATGAAAGTTTGTCTTATGTCTACACGATACTCATTTCTCGGACATCAGGCTTGCATACTCTTTCTGCGCTGTACTGTATATATCCTCCAATACAGAGACACAGAGGTTGTTATTTTTTATTTTGTACTATTTTCGTTTTGTAACCTGTTAAACGTGCATGTGTGTCTCACTAACAAGACTCGGTGGAAATCCGCTTTCCGCCATATTGTATCAGAAGGGTAACGCTGCAGACAGTGCCATTGTTTTTGGTGCACGATGCTAAAAATAGGAACAAAGCAAAGTATTAATTGTCCCGGATTTGGAGTGACTTAGCAGGTTGGAAGAGCAGCTTATTGAAATAGAATTAAAACTGGCTTTTTTTTTGGAGGGGGGAGGGGGAGAGGAGGAAGTGGAAACTAAGGCTATGTCCACATTCGCGCACAGGTAATATATTTAGCTTTGACCCGACGTTACTATTCACATTCTATAGATAGTTTTCCTAAGGCATTATTGGAGGGATCGCTTACTCGAGTTAAACAAAAGTCCGGGCTCTGTATTTACAAATTCTAAGTGAGCTGGTTTGTTGAAGTGAAAAAGCCCCTTTGAAATAACTTGAAATTCACAATCTTTGGAAACGTCCATACATGGTCATGTTTGAAGCAGCAGAGGGGGAAAACCAAGAAGAGAAAAATCTAAACTTTTTTTATTTACTCCAAAACTACTTTAACAAAGTCTGAATTAGGAATATAATGTTTTACCCAATAAATATACAGCGACATGGAGAAGAGCAAAGGGTTTGAACAGCCCATATTTACATAAATAACGGAGAATGCTAACGCAACGCTCCTTTTTAGCATCATGCTACATGCTAACGTAAGCTACGGCTGCTGGTTTTTCCGCATCTACTGGACCATCTGCTGTGAAAAAAACATCCATGTGGACCCGATTGAGACTTGACTTTGTTTGTATGTGATAAACAAGCTTATATGAAGCCAGGAAACGGCTAAAAAGAGGGGATGATTGTGTTACATCACGTTATGTATCAGTCCACCGCGGCTGTTTCCATAGTAACGACCAACAATTGAGCCGGAACTAGCTTCTGATAAAACACCTCAGAAAGGGAAATAACTCCTTCCCAGGACTTAAAAAAAAAAGCAAACAGGTCCAAATGAACAGTTTCAGTTTGTGGGACCGTGGTATGAGCAAGTTTAAACAACAGCCGTGCGTTAAACCGTTTTAATGCACGGCGTGGAGTCAAGAAGGGAGTGGTGTTCCTCCGCACGACTGCTCAATGTTTAATCCTTACTCGTTTCAATAACTTACCATGGGTTTCAGTGACATGGCTTGGTCCTGTTATAGCCTATATGGATATACTTTGGAGAACACTTGGCCATTCAGAAAGTAGATAACAATGTTTTGAATTGTATGGCAAAGTTCAATATTCGAAACCAAAGGCGATTGTTGGCACTGTCACTTTCTCATACAATCTTTCTCATACAACAATGAGATGTTAGTATTTCCTATATGCTGTGTGAGCATGTTAGTCGTTATAGGATTCTCCTGGACAAAAAATAAGCGACTCAGACACTGACAATTTTGAAAGCGTCCAATACCGTGTGAGCCCAAAACCTGTCCCAAAAAAAAAAGCTACACTTTTATGATACCTGTCTCCCTGTGGGCACAGCCTTAGTGGGGGAGATTCTAAGGTTGATGATTTTGTTTTTTTGTTTTTTTTTTATGGGAGAAGCGCAGACTAGTGTAGCACCACAGCCAGACAAGTCCAAACCGAATTAACATGTTGTCACTGTCAGCGAGCCAAGCAGACAAACAAGCGCATGTCTGGCCCACCGCTGGTACAGTTTTTGCCACTTGTAGCATGCATCGATGTATTGTTTACATTTTGTTTTGAACACTCAACAGCGCCTCAAGCAGTGGTTCTCAAACTTTTTTTTTTGCGTCAAGTAACATCGCGGCGACTTTTCAAGCGAGCCAAGGCCAATAAAGTGGGGATATACAAGAACTAAACTACCTTTGTAAGGTCTAATCTGGCCATTTCTGGATTAAACAAGGGCAGAATTCACGCCTAACTAGTTTGCCATGACAATAATAATCCATGTGAACGCTTTTTAATACAATTTCAATGCCCAAAGACAATATTTCTAATGCCACAAGGGCAACAAATCATTTTCTAAAGATTTGCAAGCAACAGATATAGATAAAGTAGATATATTATGTAAAATTAGGATATTTTTAAAGTAAAACCGATATATTGGACAACTTTTTAGCAAAAACAGTGTACAATGGACACAGTATTTATGGAAATTTTCAGCAAAAGATGCAGTTGAATTTGTTTTTGACCCTATGTTTTTCTATTTTCAATTCATTTACAGCATAAAAGATCTGGCAATGTCATTATTTTTAAAGGGAATTTAGATCGTAGGCCTGCTGGAACCAAATGTAATGCTTCACAATGCCTTCCTTTTGGTGATGCCTTTTTTAATGGCCCACGCACTCCGGTTTGAGAACCACTGGCCCAGCGGTAACACTGTGTCGGAGTACTAGTCACTGTATATGTGCCATGCGTCTCACACTTGTCCAAAAAAATAATAATAATAAAAAAAGAAAAGGCGCCCCTTGTGACGTGCGGGTCAAGCGCCCGGCTGTTTCCTCACAATAACAACTCCCTGTTGCAGAAGCGACTAACGCCGTGTTGGGATGGCAACAGGCATGTCAGCGGGAGAATGGGTTGCTTTTTTAGTCCGTTTTTTTTTTTTTTTTTTGTCTTCTCTGTCTGACTCACTCATGACATGGAGGATAGATGAACTCCTGACCTCGCTGTCCTGGAAACGCGGAAAGCAAAGCGCATTTATATAGTAGGCCGACTATACTTTACTGCCTGAGCAACACCAGACAAGTGTTTATGATTAAGTGTTTCGAACCTGCCAAACGTCAAAACTGCTCTCGACATACTCGCCACTGAATACATTAAGCCACATGTTTTTTGTTTTTGTTTTGTCTTCACTGCAGTACCTGTAAGCTACTGCGCTCGACACACTGTGCATGCATTTTGGCACGACAAACGTGAGCGATCTTCAGTCCAATTTAGACATCCGTTAAAGTTGCAAATGGTCAACACAAATGAGATGCCACTCACTATAGGTTAAGAAATCTAGAACTGGTTCAGTGTTGAGTTCTTTTACAGGCACAGGTTAACTATAATTGGGCCGGGCATTACAGAACTGTAGCAGACCACTGAAGGCTCGCTTACCAAAATGCATGCACTGCTTTTGATCTTTACTGCCATTACTTTTGGTGACTGTATGAGAAATATTGGAAAGCCATAGGTTAGCGATGTCAAAATGCAAAACTGTTATTGATTTGTCGGACGTGATGCAGAGTGCACCCGGGTGTTTTTGTTTTTTTTATTATTATTTTACTCCGTAAATGTTCAATTCTCCTTATTGTGCAATCATATTGCCAAAGAATGATTTCAAAAACCTATCCATCACTACATGTAAATATCAACGTTGTCCAATACCGTGGCAAAAAATATATAAATGTTGTTTTATTTTGTTTTCCATTTTCTGAGAAACTACAATGATGTTTATGTGATGTATTGTCTTCCAGTTGGTTGCAATAATAAAAAACAAGTTGCGGAAGATGAGTTTGTTTCGCTGTTCTTTGTGACATGTTGATTTATTGCAGGGGAAGCGGCGTGCATGTATAGAGTCCATGGTAATGAGCCACATGACATGCAGCAGTTGTAACGTGGGAGTGTACCATCAGCAAATGACTTCTTCAGAATGGCTCAGTCTCTTTCTACACTGCAGCACGTACACAGAGCTTTACAGCGATTAGAAACAACAGGACGGGCACAAATGTGTCCAAAACACCACGGCTACTTCTTGTGGCTAAACCAAGTTTGTGGATATAAGAGGAACAGGAAATACCTGATCACTGTAAATAATTTGTGATTCTGAAAAGAGAAATCCCTCATGTGCTAAAGGCTATGCGTAACATTTAAAAGTAAGGTCAGCCTTACAGTATTCTGGACAGCAGACTATACTATATTGTGCTGATAGTAGTTATGTAATACACAGCTATACCACTAGGGGCGGTCTAAGCATAACCTACCCATCCAGTACAAGAAGCAGCTACAGGTTGTACGTTGTTGTTAGCTGAATACAAGAGCACGAGGTTCAATAAAAGACTAAGCTGTACCCACGTCTATTGTTATGTTTTATTGAAACATAACATGGTACCAGGAGTTGGCCAGTAAAGACGGACAAATGGAAAGTGTGAAGCCGCCAGACTCCGTCAATTGGACTGGAAATGTGGACTGTGAGTGGCGAACTTTTAAACAGCGGTTTATGCTATATCTGCAAGCTGTCGGCCTGGATGGTAAGCCTGATGCACGGAAGATTGCACTGCTTCTTACCGTAGCAGGTCCACAAGCGGTGGAGGTATACAACACGTTTGTTTTCGCTACTGCAGACGATAAAGACAAGTTTGATGTCGTAGTGGGAAAGTTTGATGAACACTGTTCACCCAGAAAGAATGAAACGTTTGAGCGGTACGTCTTTCGCTCACGTTTACAACAACCCGCTGAGAGTTTTGACGCATTTCTGACTGACCTAAAGCTAAAAGCGAGAACATGCAATTTTGGACAGCTACAAGAATCCATGATACGAGACCAGATCGTGTTTGGAATACAGGACAGGAAAATTAGAGAGAGACTTCTACGAGAGGCAGATTTAACATTGGAGGGCGCAGTCAAAATATGCCATGCCAGTGAAATTGCTCTACAACACTCTAAAACTTTTAGCAGTTCGGCGAGGGAAACGGTCGCGGAAGGGACAGCGGTGGCTGCAGTGAGCACACGGCAGACGGGACGCTTGTATAAAAAGGTTCAAAACAGAGGATCAAAAGTGGCGGAGACGTTTCATTGCAAAAGATGTGGCACAAAACATGCAAGTCAGCAATGTCCAGCATATGGCAAAATATGCAATAAGTGCAAAGGACAAAACCATTTTGCTAAGCAATGTTTTTCAAAGTACAAACCTAACCAAAAAGACAAAGTTCACACAGTGGAGGAAACTGCTCTCAGTGATACGTTTTTTGTGGGCATGGTGACACAACAGGACATACCCATGGAACAGGTGACGGTCCATACGGTGGAGCAGGACAAATGGACAGAGACATTACCAGTGAATGGAGCCCTGGTCACGTTTAAACTGGACACAGGAGCCAAAGCTAATCTGGTGAACGAGTTGGATGTGAAAGCAATGAAGGTAAAACCACACATTTACCAAAACAACAGCTCGCTCCAAGCATATAATGGACAGCCAATAAACACTAAAGGTAAATGCAGACTCAAAGTACAAGTTAAAGGAAAAAATCACAGTCTGATGTTTATTGTTGTACCAGAAGGACATGAATCACTGTTAGGAGACAAAGCATGTGAGAAGCTAGGCCTAGTCAGACGGGTCTACACAATAAGCAGCTCTGAGCCAAGCAGTGTAAAAGCAATAGTGAACCAGTACCCAGACATATTTAAAGGGTTTGGAGTCTTACCTTTCACCTACAAAATACAGCTGAAAGATGGAGCTCAGCCTGTAATTCATGCACCTCGACGCGTTCCAGCTGCGCTTAAGGACAAGCTTAAAGAGGAACTGGATCGAATGGAGTCACTGGAAGTGATAAGAAAAGTCGAGGAACCCACTGAATGGGTTAACTCTATGGTGTGCATCAACAAACCAACTGGTGCTCTTAGAGTGTGCATGGATCCTAAAGACTTAAATGCTAACATAAAAAGAGAACACTACCAAATACCTACAAGAGATGAAATAACATGTGAAATGGCTGGCGCAAGGTTTTTTAGTAAACTCGATGCATCACAAGGCTTTTGGCAACTCAAGCTCCATGAGGACAGTACAAAATACTGTACATTCAACACGCCATTCGGACGGTACTGCTTCCTGAGGATGCCTTTTGGAATCTCTTCAGCTCCTGAGATTTTCCACAGGACAATGGAGCACATGATTGAAGGCATTGATGGAGTCAGAGTGTATGTGGATGACATCGTTCTATGGGGATCCACACTTGAGCAGCACAATGAACGACTCACTAATGTGTTGCAAAGAGTCCAACAATATGGACTTAAACTGAACAGAGCAAAATGTCAGTTTGGAGTTACCAACATCACTTTTCTTGGGGACAAGCTGACAGCAGAGGGCATCGAGCCTGATAAGGATAAAATAAGGGCTATACTAGAGATGCCTCGTCCTGAGGACAAAAAGGGTGTTCTGAGAGTACTTGGAATGATCAACTTTATTGGAAAATTCATCCCAAATCTGTCTTCAAAAACAGTGCACCTGAGACAACTTCTACACCATGGATGTGAGTTCACATGGAGTGACAAACTTGAAAAGGAATACCAGCAACTAAAAAAAACACTGACAACAGAACCAGTCTTGGCATATTTCGATACCAGGAGAAAGACAAAAATATCCACGGACGCATCAAAAGATGGCATTGGAGCCGTGTTATTACAAGCTTATGGAGACAACTGGAGGCCAGTCGCCTATGCCTCGAGAGCAATGACTGCATCAGAATGCCGTTACGCCCAAATTGAAAAAGAGACTTTAGGGCTAGTGTATGGATTTGAGAAGTTCCACAGCTATGTCTACGGGTTACCAACATTTGTGGCAGAGACGGACCACAAGCCGTTGATAGCCATCATCAAGAAAAACTTGAGTGAAATGTCTCCCCGAATTCAGCGGCTCATGATGAAGCTTCACCGATACGATTTCCAATTGATCTACACACCAGGTAAACTCATTGTATTAGCTGACGCTCTCTCTAGGGCCACAACACAAAACAAAGAACAAAGCTCTACAGAGACAGATGTAAAGGTACATGTAAGCCTGGTCGCTAAGTCGCTTCCTATGTCAGACAGGAAATCCAAGCAAATCGCACTTGAGACACAAAAAGACACTTGTCTGCAAAAAGTCATGACACTGGTAAATGGGAAATGGCCAAGAGGTGAATGCCAACCATACTTCAACATAAGAGCAGAGTTAAGTGTTGTGAATGGACTTTTGCTAAGACAAAACAGAGTTGTAATTCCACACTCACTGAGACAGGAAATGCTGAAAAGACTGCATGAGGGACATCTAGGCATAGAGAAATGCAAACGGAGGGCCAGATCAGCGGTCTATTGGCCAGGCATAAATGCGGACATTGAGAGAATCGTTTCGACTTGTGAAACATGTATCAAACACCAGGCAAAACAAACAAAAGAGCCTATGACCATAACAGACATTCCAGAGGAACCATGGCAAAAAGTAGGGACGGACATTTTCCACCTGGATGGTAAAAACTACTTGTTAGTTATTGATTATCTGTCAAACTATCCAGAAATGGCACTATTGTCCAACATGTCGGCTACTTGTGTCATAACGCACATGAAATCAATCTTTGCGAGACAGGGAATACCGCAAACTGTTTACAGTGACAATGGACCTTGCTATAGTTGTAGAGAATTCCAACTATTTGCTCAAGAATATGACTTTAAGCATGTGACCTCTAGCCCACTGTATCCTCAGTCCAATGGGAAAGCAGAAAAAGGGGTACACATAGTGAAACAGTTACTTAAAAAAGCACAAGACAGTAAGGCAGATCCTTACTTGGCACTACTGAGCTACAGAGCTTCACCATTAGAGCATGGAAAATCTCCTGCCGAGCTACTGATGGGAAGGCAATTACGAACCACTCTTCCTTACACAACGATCAAGAAACACCAACAGGTAAAAGACAAAATGAGACAGTTGCAGAAGAGACAAAAGGTCAACTATGACAAGTCCACAAAAAGCTTAAAACCACTTGCACCCAATGACACAGTCAGAGTGGAAGATGCTAGAGTCTGGACAAAGAAAGCAACTGTACTGGAGGAAGTGAATCCAAGATCATACAATGTGAAAACTGAAGATGGACTAATACTAAGAAGAAACCGGAGGAGTTTACTGCATACGAAAGAGACTATGAATACAGATGAACAGTGTGAGGAAAACAATGAAATACCTGAACTAGTCTCACCTTTAAAGGACAATGTTGAGCAAAGTGACCAATCACCTGTGCTCAGAAGATCTGCACGCACTGTCAAAACCCCAGATAGACTGAATCTTTAAATGAGTGACCAAAATATAAAAGGTTACAGTCAAAGAAAATATACATGCTGTTAAAATGTTTATTGTAAAACATCTGTTGTTGATGTAACTACTTGTATGCAATATGTGATTGCTTTGTTACATAATAGTTCCGTTTTCATCTAAAGAAAGAGAGATGTGCTGATAGTAGTTATGTAATACACAGCTATACCACTAGGGGCGGTCTAAGCATAACCTACCCATCCAGTACAAGAAGCAGCTACAGGTTGTACGTTGTTGTTAGCTGAATACAAGAGCACGAGGTTCAATAAAAGACTAAGCTGTACCCACGTCTATTTTTATGTTTTATTGAAACATAACATATATTATATTACAAACACTATACACACAGTAGAATCGTGCTCTGCACTCGCTCCATTGCGGCTCTCATTGTGGTGAAGTGCTCTCTTTGTGAGACCAGAGACTCTTTAATTTGCTCTCAAGTCTGACCTCAATCATTAACCTCAAATATTCCCATCAACATGGGCCTTATCATGCCCACACCGCTCACCATTTAATTATTCCTTTACGTCCTCTAATCGTTTAAGTTCAATACTTGTGATTACAGTGGAGCTCAGGCTCCCTTGGGCGACGCCGCACAGACCAGTGCACAGCTCCTGGTTGCCTTATCAATGCACGTGGTGCCATTTTGGAGCCATGTGGCAGTGGAAGCCCATTCATAATTGAAGCCGAGACAGACTTAATCTGAGCAGTGCCTCCCTGTAGCTGCCTCCAACACAACTGGAGCTGCTCCTCTGTTGCTATGCAACGGGAAGAAAGTGCATCCTCCAGATCTTTAGAGCATCACAGCTCTCATTACAGAGAGTGAGACTCAAAGGCAGCAGCGGACGACATGCCTCCAGTGACAGACAACTTTTATTTTACATGATGAAAACGCTTCCAGTACAGATCCACACTTATGTACTGCCATCAGAAACATCCTCATCACAGATAACATTTACCATGAGTTTAATAGGCCCTTAAACATTTACACTTAGACTGATTAGAACTTTTTTCACTTCTTGTTCAATTTGAAAACATCAAATGCAGTGAAGGATATTTCTGCCACAGGGAGGTCTTCAGCGTGTGCTCGTGGACTAACCCCATATGGCCTAATGAAGTCAAGGTTTCAAATGACCTCGAACGTAAAAGCAGTCCGGTCACTGAGGGGAATGAACTGCCGATTACTCAGATTTCATCCACTCACATCGATCAGTCGTCTGTCGAAAACCACACTATATTATATCCCGCATTGACAAAAGAATCTGTGACAAGTAATTGCCAAAGTGCAGCCTCCTCATTAGTTTTTTGAGAAGCCCCTAATTTGCTCTCGGAGAGATAAATTATATGGTTTCAGCTGTTGTGACATTCACACACCATTGACGGGGCTCACACCGAACTGCTAAGTGGATTGATGCACACCACCATGCATTTGCCGGTCTATATCATCCATATCCAGCCAATGGCCGGCCAGGCAGGTTTCCATGGAGACCGCAGTGGAGGTACCGTTCCCCTGTCAGCTCTCATTTATTGCAAAGCTTTATTGTTTTTGGGGAACGGCGGTCCACAGAATGCATCGGCGAGGGGAATTTTTGATTAGACACGAAAGACTTATGAACGCGAGGTGGTGAATTTTCCCCATTGACTTAAAGCAGTATGAAATTAATTTGTGGAACAGCTGCATGTGAGGTGAATGGGTGTTGTGTGTGTAATAGCGTTACTAAGCAGGGGCCCGCGTGTCTGGAGTCTAGTTATGCGGTTTGAGCACACTCTAGCGGACGAGCCGTGTTACTACACCGAGGGAAAACGTGCGTCTCCATGGTGAGTCACTTTAGCCCGTGATGATTCACAACCTTTAAAGGCCCTATACCTGATTCATAACAACTCATGCCTCACATATCTGTAGCATCCCAATTCTTCACAGGGATGAGTTTAGGCACATTTCACAGCTTGCAGGGCCACTTTTCAGGGGTCGCTGTCACAGAAGTGCTAAAAACTAGCCTGCAAGTTAAAAAAATGGTCCCAAATGCTTTATAATTAGAAGCACAGTGTTTTTTCCCCACAAAGTTTACAATATACTAAAGGAGGACTAAGCAAATTATGTTCCATTACTAGGAACAAAATAAATAAATAAACAAGTATAGTGCGTTTAACGCCGAGCAGCCTATAAACCTCTTCGCCTAATTCAAGGGTGCTGGCAATTATTTAGAAGATAAGATAGAACTTTATTGATCTCACACTGGAGAAATTCATTCAAATAGTCAGGAAAATGTGCAATTAAAAAAATCAGGATAATGTGTAAACAATAGTTTATTTGGGTATTGTATGTACAAAGAATAATAAAAACTAAAAAATGGGGAAGGGGCAGAAATATAAATAGTTTTTCTCGTACAGAAAAGAATAAGACATTAAAAGTATCAAAATGTGAAAGTGTCTTGAAGCCAAATACTTCTAGATTTTAACAGCCTATTTACTGCATATAAGTTAATCAGTTCGATACCTTTAATGTAATAATAGCTCTTTTTAAGTAAGGCCCTAATACGGGCGTAAAAAGAGTATTTTGATAAATATTCAAACGACTGTGATCAAGAATTTGAACACAGTCATGTACTTGTTCTTTTGAGAGAGAGAAAAATTTACCCTGAAAGTTCCCAAAATCAAACTCCCATTTGAGCTCAAAATAAAGCTACTCTCAAACTCTTACTCTTTACTGCTAAATATATGTTGACACATAGACCTAGCTTTCCTTTGAATATATTTAAAATAGCCCACCATTTAAACACCCCGTAGTAATAATAAGTAAATCAGAAATAATTCCAAGGGGTTCCTGCAACCCTGGTTGTGAAACACTGCCTTAGCCCCTTTTTCTTCTTCTGGCCGATGGAGATATAAACAATAACATGTGAGCCTAATTAAATATGTATTCACATTGTATTCTGTTGATACAAATCTTTTGTAGCTCATTTTAACCAATTATGCAAATGTGACAGAAGCTACAAAATTGAAGCAATGTTGCTGTTTGGTAACATTAGTTTATATTTTTGTATTATATCCATTATTTAAACCGTGTAACTGCTTAACCTCTTAACTCCCGCCTTAAACTAAGACCTAACTCTTCTAAAATAATCTTTTTCCCTGCGTTGTTGCCACGTTGTTGTTTTTTCAAGAATAATTTAGATTTGGGTAAAGCCAAACTGGAGAAAATGTGCTCAGTTCAGAAAGAGATTGAAATAAAGTTGTGTTTTTTTGTGTGTCTTATTTTTGGTTTTATACATATATATATATATATATATATATATATATATATATATATATATATAT
Source organism: Proterorhinus semilunaris (assembly GCA_021464625.1). Classification (NCBI taxonomy): domain Eukaryota; kingdom Metazoa; phylum Chordata; class Actinopteri; order Gobiiformes; family Gobiidae; genus Proterorhinus; species Proterorhinus semilunaris. Next base: position 23,380,342 of record CM038359.1, read on the forward strand.
ATATATATATATATAGCGGGATATAGATAGATAGATATATTAAAATAAAGGTACAACACTTGAACTCCAATTCCCAGCATTCTCAGCGACAGGTGAACCAGCTTCCTCCCGAGCTCTCGCGAGAGGTGAAGTGTGCCCCTGCCCTATGTCTCGCGCACTCGCAGCTCCAGCTCAGTATATAAAGCAGGACAACGGCGGACGGAGGACGGCTGGGAGTCGCAGCCCGGGATTGTAAATAAGACCGACCAAACTGTGTTTTATTTACAAGAGTGATGCCGGCTGTCCTAGAGGCTCGCGCCCGGCGGTTTTAACACGTTTTTGGTCATTTTTGGCTTTCATTTCTCGCCCGTTTCCGTGTGGTGTTGACACTACGCAAATAATGGCGAGCTCGGCTAACTCGAACCCAGTGGTAAGGATCAATCTCTGAGGACTGTCAGAGGAAATGGGGTAAAGTTGAAGGGGAGGTATCGCAGAGCTGGCTTCTTTTCGTCGGTTACAGTGAAGTAGACGCCTTTGCGAGCACGGCTGTTTTAATAAAAACCGGCCATTTCACTTGAGTTTTACCACTACTTCTCTTTAGGCGGAGCTGTGGACTAACATTGAGTCAAAGGGAAAAAAAAAAAAAAGTATTTCCTAAAGCGCTACAACTTCGCTAGCGCCACATGACAGAAAAAGAAGAGACCCATTTTCAACGGTATTTTCTGTCGCGTGCGCGTTCGAGACGTGTTTAGGCGACCCTGGGGCAGGTCTGTGTGTCTTTGATTGCTGACTACATGTACGCAAAGCACTTACATTGTCCATTTTAGATCAAATCGCGTTAAAGGCGAGACTGCCGAAAGACTTGTGGTCTCTTTTTTTTATTTTTTTTTTCTCAGTCTGCATTTTCATTGTCCACCATTTCCACAGCAGAAAGCAGGACGGCCCCTTCAAAAAAAAAAAAAAAAAAAAACACTTCTGTCTACGATGCATAACATTTTCCATTTCCCCCCACGCAATACTGACACTTCGGGCTCGGGCTTCGTGTTTTTGTAAGGCAGAAATAATCCTCAAAATCGTGATTAAAAGGCGTCTTTGTGCGTGGCTGTGAGGCGCGCAGTTACCCCCGCTCAGTAAAATGGCTTCCCTCCTGTCCTCTCCTCGCGTCTGGACCTCCTCTTTTCCGCTGCCTGGTTTTATACGGCCATATTGGCTCTCTAATATAGCTTGCCCGGGATGGGAAGGTGCTACTCCGCGCTACGTCACCGGCTCTACATATAAACAGCAGCCGGCTTTAAATAGTGGAGACGGGGAGAAGGGAGGGAGAGAAGAGGCCGTGCGTCCGGGATGGCGCGCGCAGGGCTGACATATACGCGTTGTTTTGTATCGCTCCGTGCTCTTTTGAAACCCGTACTTTGACGTTTGTGACGCGACAATGGGGCTGTTGTAATGTTCGACATGTCTGTGTTGTTTTGATGGAAACGCTCAACGCGGCGGCAGTGGCGTAAACGCGGAGCTAAAGCCAGCGCGAACTGTTCAGGGCGCAGCGCAGTCTAAATAAAGCTATGACTGTTTTACGCCCTATGTTTATTGCACTGCTTCACTGAGTTCATGTCGGAATGGTTCTTCCAAAACATTATACCAGTACAACGACATTTGGTTTTGTAAACAAACAGCTGATCAATTTTTGGTATTGGCACTTCCTGTTTTTACTAGTCATAATTTAACTTATGTTTTTGGCCTATTTTATTTTTTTAAATAAAAGCCTTAGGGCTGACACAACTAATTGATTACTGACTAACTATTTTAGTACTCGATTAATCGATTTCTGGTAAACACAGACTCAAATAGAGCAAAAATGTTATGTATGTTTGATGAAAACCTACTTTGTTTTTAAAGTTGGGGTCTGTAGTGTTTTGTACATTTCATAAATATTAGTCTTTGTCTCATCCAAGCAGAAAGTCCAATTAGCACAAAGAGTCTCACTTCTAGTCTCCATCAACACGTCCTTAAGCGGCGCCACATTAGCTTTATGTGGTAGAAAAGTTTGAAAAAATACTATTTCCATGAACCTTTCACAGCCAAGCGATTAATCCTAAAAATAATCGATTACCAAAATAATCGTTAGTTGCAGCCCTAAAAAGCTTATTGATTGTTATAGTTAGACCAACCTATAAAACAACATGTGGTATGAATGGCTGTACCTTCTTTAATTTTCTTTTTTTAAACAAAACCAAGTGAATGTCAAATGTGTTCCGTAAGTGGCCAGAGTAAAGTAGTTTCCCGCCAAAACAGAAATAGCGTTTGGCTAGTTGGCTACTCACCAGGTCATACTGTGTTTTGTAGTCGACTGTTTACTTGCGCTTGGAAACAAACTTGACCCCGTTTTGACAAAATGCATCTATTTGGTGTTTCCGATGCTAATACAGAATGCACTGATTGTCTGTGTCTTTGTCTAGCCTAAGCTGTACAAGTCGGTCATCGAGGACGTCATCAACGACGTGCGGGAGCTCTTTCTGGACGAGGGGGTGGACGAACAAGTGCTTTTGGAGCTGAAAACGGTACGAGAGACGACGAAAACATCAAACATGGGCAAAATCCCCCATGTTTGTGGCATTTGTAGAGTATAATCTTTCCCCGTGTCTCAGCTGTGGGAGAACAAGCTGCAGCAGTCGAAGGCGGTGGAGGGCTTCCACACCGAGGAGCAGGCGGCTCTCCATGCTCAGCAGCAGCAGGTTCAGCACGTGCACCACAACCAGCAGGTGGTGCCCTCCACACAGACCCAGCAAGTCATCCTGCCCACGCAGCCGCAGCAAGGTCAGCAAAATAAAGATCTCACTCCTAATATTAAAATTAATATAGCGGCGTATGACCATTTAAACCACCACAAACACTGTTTATCTTTATTGCTTTTTTTTTTTTTTTTACAGAAATATATAACGTGTATGTTAACAAAATACATACATAAAGTAAAATGAACAATCAAACGTAAGACAGCAGCCGGTTGTCATGATAAAAAAAAAGAAAATATTTAGATTACACAGTTTCTAATGTTAATTTATATGTTAACCATTTGTCCCATTTTTCTTTAAATTGAGCTTCTTTCAGTCTTAAAATAAAGGTCATTCTTTCCATGGTGACTATTTCCTGCACAATGTCCATCCACTGAGTAAGGCTGGGTGGCTCAAGTTTGAGCCATCTTCTTGTTATTGCTTTTCTCCCTGCCGATAATAATATCTTGACCAAATATTGATCAGGTTTCTTCACATTAGGCATAGAGCCCAAATACATTGTGGTGAAAGTTAATGGAATAGAATATGACAATACTTTGCACAAAGTAAGGTGGACAGAAGACCAGAACGGTTTTATCTCGATGCAGTTCCAGAACACAAACACTGTTTATGTAACGTGCGCTCGTAGTGGTTTGTAAAATGTTAACCAACCTGTCTCCAGCGCCCCAGCAGCAAGTCATTGTTCAAGATTCCAAGATTCTTCAACACATGAGTGCGACTGGGATGGTAAGTGAAGGCACACAATGTGAGAATTATTTTTCTTTTGCACTGCGCTGGCACAGACGCTCTCATAGTAAAACATATTTGATATAAGTGCCCAGAAAGAAATATCAATATTCAAGGGATGAGGTTTGTTTTTGATGTAATTTCCACGTTTGTCCTGTAGAGTGCAGCAGCCACCGCGGCAACCCTCGCTTTGCCGACCGGCGTCACCCCATACCAACAGCTCATCACCAGCCAAGGCAAGAGTTCACCTTTCAGCTCAAGGCAGGTTGGTTCCTTAAACCTAGGATTATTTTTAATCACTATTTTTGTTCTCGCTGCAGGTCAGATTCTTCAAGTGGTGCGTGCGGCCAATGGAGCCCAGTACATCATCCAACAGCCTCAGCAGCCCATCCTTCTACAGCAGCAGATGCAGCCGGGAGGTGTCCAGGCCCCGGTCATCCAACAGGTGATCACACTATAGATCTGGACAATGAGGATTCTGTACATCTATCCTACCTTTCTCACTCTGTCTGCTGGGGAGCAATGACCAAACGTTATGGCCGACACTGATATGTCCACTGGTGAAATAGTGGTTGGGAAGGTTGTGAACCCCTGGATTTAATGCAATATTCATTAGATTATTCTGATAGTATGAAATGAAATATGTTAATGACTCAGTGTGGCTGTTCCAAGTACAGTATGAGCAATCAAGCTCAATTAGAGCAGTCTGAAGATGGACCCTTGTGCAACCCCCACCACATTGCTATAATTTCTTCATTAATATCTTATCTACAGTGGGGTGGGTATTTAGTCAGCCAATAATTGTGCAAGTTCTCCCACTTAAAAAGATGAGTGAGGCCTGTAATTTTCATCATAGGTTTACCTCAACTATGAGAGACAAAATGAGGGGGAAAAATCCAGAAAATCACATTGTCTGATTTTTTTAAATGAATTTATTAGCAAATTATGGTAGAAAATAAGTATTTGGTCAATAACAAAAGTTCATCTCAATACTTTGTTTTGTCTTCATAAGGTTTTCACACACTATTGCCGGTATTTTTGCCCATTCCTCCATGCAGTTCTCCTCTAGAGCAGTGATGTTTTGGGGCAGGCGCTGGGCAACACAGGCGTTCAACTCCCTCTGAAGATTTTCTATGGGGTTGAGATCTGGAGACTGGCTAGGCCACTCCAGGACCTTGAAATGCTTCTTATGAAGCTACTCCTTCGGTGTGTTTGGGATCATTGTCACGCTGAAAGACCCAGCCACGTTTAATTTTCAATGCCCTTGCTGATTGAAGGAGGTTTTCACTCAAAATCTCACGATACATGGCCCCATTTATTCTTTCCTTTACACGGATCAGTCGTCCTGGTCCCTTTGCAGAAAAACAGCCCCAAAGCCTGATGTTTCCACCCCCATGCTTCACAGTAGGTTTGGTGTTCTTTGGATGCAACTCGGCATTCTTTCTCCTCCAAACACGACGAGTTGAGTTTTTACGAATAAGTTCCATTTTGGTTTCATCTGACCATATGACATTCTCTTCTGGATCATCCAGATGCTCTAGCAAACTTCAGACGGGCCGAGACATGTCCTGGTTTAGGCAGGAGGACAGGTCTGGCACTGCAGGAGTTGAGTCCCTGGCGGCGTGGTGTGTTACTGACGGTAGCCTTTGTTACTTTGGTCCCAGCTCTCTGCAGGTCATTCTCTAGGCCCCCCCGTGTGGGTCTGGGATTTTTGCTCACCGTTCTTGTGATCATTTTGACCCCACGGGGTGAGATCGTGCGTGGAGCCCCAGATTGAGGGAGATTATCAGTGGTCTTTTATGTCTTCCATTTTCTAATAATTGCTTCCACAGGTGATTTCTTCACACCGAGCTGCTTACCAATTGCAGATTCAGTTCTCCCAGCCTGGTGCAGGTCTACAATTCTGTTTATGGTGTCTTTCGACAGCTCTTTGGTCTTGACCATAGTGGAGTTTGAGGTTGTGGACAGGTGTCTTTTATACTGATGACAAGTTCAAACAGGAGCCATTAATACAGGTGACGAGTGGAGGACAGAGGAGCCTCTTAAAGAAGACGTTACAGGTCTGTGAGACAGAAATCTTGCTTGTTTGTAGGTGACCAAATACTTATTTTCCACCATAATTTGCAAATCAATTCATTAAAAATCAGACAATGTGATTTTTCTGGGTTTTTGGAGGTAAACCTATGATGAAAATTACAGGCCTCTCATCTTTCTAAGTGGGAGAACTTGCTGGCTGACTAAATACTTTTTTTCCTCACTGTATAATGGGTCTCTTCTCAAGTGATGAATATAAGTGGGTGAGACTTGATTAAATCCTGGGTGTTGTCCCGCTATAAATAATGTCTAATGGATCCTCTAAAAGGCCTTAATGTGTGTTGTTGAAGGTTCTGGCTCCGCTCCAGCCGCAGCAGACAGGAGTCATCATCCAGCCGCAACAGATCGTCTTGGCTCCAGGAAACAAAGTCCAAGGCAATACACAGGTCAGCACTTTCCCCATTTACAACCTTTTTATAGCTTTGGATCACGCTTTAGTATCTGATGATGTCGCGCTCTACTATGTTGCTAATCTCAATTATAAACCACAGGGCCATAGTCTGTATGCTAAGTTGTGCAGTCGCTGGCACTCTCTCCTCACAGCAAATAGTTCCCGGGTTCGATCTGTGTGGAGCTTGCCAATTCTCCCAATGTCTGCTCCAGTTTTACTTCTCACTAAAAATGTATACAATACGTTTTATTTGCTTTCACACAGGGTCTATCACTTTTGTACCCAAACATATCTTCACCGTTACAATTTTTGACTAACTACTCACTTAAAGATTTTAATTTCCTGAAACCCTACAGTTCTTTTGGTCAAATAGTCTACAACAGTGCATTAAGAGATCAGGTCCAGACTCTCATCATTTGCCAAAAATTTTAATATTTTCCAATATTTTCGGGCCAGAAACATTCAAAAGCACACCATCACGCGTCGCCTTGTGTGTGTAGAGACATTGAATATGCAATTTGTAGTGTCTGACTGCAGGTGTGCAGCCAGGACATTGAGACACATGCGGTCATAGTCCTTTTTGGACACATTTCGTCTTCACAGCTTAGTGGCAACAGGACGAGACATAAAAAAACAAACGAACATGTGAAAATCAACATTACAAAAAACGAGAGGTCCATTCAGGCCAGGGTGTTTTGTTGAACTAAGGCTTGGATCCAATATGCTTCTCTTTGCCTTAGGCGTAAGATTTTATCGCCAACCCCTGGCATTTAAAGTGATGACCTCCATTCCTGACACCTTTAGGGTGGAGTCATGGCTATATAATGTCTGGCCATAGGATAATGTTTTAGAACGAACATGTTCAGGCACTCAATCCCTCCGCCTCCTTTTAGTGAGGCCAACATAGAAGCACCATTGATTCACCACTGACCACATTCTGATGTTTCTACACTTATATAGACGATAAAGGCTCATGACTCATGGAAAATGATTCTGCAACCTACTTTTGTGTCCCGAACCACTGGTCTATGGCACAAAGGGGCCTTGATGTTCCTCCACTGCTCCTGCTACGTTGCACTATTCAAGATTTCACATTTGGTCCATGCTGTGGTCGTGTTTATGGCTTTCTTTATCTCTGTGTTGTGACTTCCGACAGGCCGTGAGAATATCCTTACGTCTCTTCTGTGTCAGGTGATGCAGGCCACAGCCCTGGCCCCTCAGCCCGGGGCCGGCGCTCAGGTGCAGCAGGTGCAGCAGATGCAGGCGGCGGCGGCTCAACAGGTGGCCCCCCAAACGCAGCCCCAGACGCAGCAGCCCCCCATGATGCTGCAGGTGGACGGGGCGGGGGACACGTCCTCGGAGGAAGACGAGGACGAGGAGGAAGAGTACGACGAGGACGAAGAGGAGGAGAAGGACAAGGAGGGAGCGGAGGACGGGCAGGTGGAGGAGGTGAGAAAACGCACCAAATCTAAAGAGTTATTTTGAAGTCTGACCTCGGGTGAAACGTGACCTGTAAATACTAAGGATTCTTAAGAGTAGAATAAAACTAATTTTCAATTTGGCCCAAATTCGCATGACCGTATTTTACGGAATATAAGTCGCTCCGGAGTATAAGCCCCAGCAACGCTTTTGCATCGTTGACAAGCCTCTCTCGGTATCATGTTGTTCAAGCACCCATTGGTGAACTCATTCCTCTAGCTGTGGCCATATAGCTTTTAGCTCGCAATTAGCTTTTTTTGTCATTTGTAAAAGTAACTTCCGCTTCTCGCCAGTCCCTCACAAGTTTCTTTCTGCTGCTCTATGACTGTTTTCGACTGCGTATTCCACTACTTGCAGCTTGTAATCGGCAGAATCTGATTTTCTTTTCGAAGGCATATGCGTTTAGGAGTGTGACAATATATCGATTTTCCGATATATCGCGATATTTTGTGGGACGATACCGATACTTTTGATGACGTCGTGCATATTAATGAGGCAGCAGTGCTCCAGTTTTCACAGTCGATAGAGGCCAACAATGATACAACATTCAGTCAGGACAGCAGGGGGCAGCACTACAGTTTCAAGCACTTTGGCCAAACACTGTCACACAAATAAATTACTTTTAATGATTAATTATAAAGAAGATTAATTTGTGGTTTCTTGTTTATTCAAATGTAATGAAGTCGCTGACAGACTTATAGACCCATTTTCAGTCAGGGATCATTCATAAAAGTGGAACAAAGCACATGAAAAGAAATGTACATAATGAATAATATATAGTATGTTGAAATAAAGGTTAGAAGTAGTATTTTTTTTTTATCGTGATGTAGTTAATTTTTGTGCAATATATCAATTATCGCAGTATCAATGTATCGTGAGATAATCGTTATCGTAAGCCATGTATCGCGTATCGTGTCGAATCGTGAGGTACCCAGAGGTTCCCACTCCTACTTGTGTTCAGTCTTAGCAGATACTGGTACACAAGCCTAGAGCGCGCCCTCTAGCGGCCACTGGTGTGAAAATAACAAATATGTGAAATTACATATTTTAATACATATGTCACACCCCCGATAAGTCGCACCCCGGGCCAACTTATAGTCCGGAAAATACGATATTCTCTGGTTATTAGTTTGTCTGGAAAAAAGATATGAATCATGAAAACCATCTCTTTCAGACAGCAGAGAGTCCTTTTCATTCAGGAAAAGACATAAAAACTGAGTCTAGTGTGAGACGAACCAGTGTGGAGCAGATTTATGACAGACCTTTTGGGCAGGCGGCCCGTTATAGCCTGAAGCATGAACTAATCATCAGTATTTGAATTGGAGTGAGACGCGTGTGATTTTTGACCTCGTGTATTCCCATTTTGTTCCTTTTTAAAGGAGCCCCTGAACAGCGAGGATGATGTGAGCGACGAAGAGGACCAGGAGCTGTTTGATACAGAGAATGTAGTAGTGTGCCAGTACGACAAGGTAAGACTCCTCTCCGTCTGTCTGCCTCCTCTGGACATGAACTTCCATCAAAAAGTTATACTTATATTCTACCTTAACGCCATTTTTGATCACACGATTGAGTAGAGTTTGTGAAAATCTGTACTTTGTGTTTGTTGAGAACTTTCTACTTTTACTCCACTACATTTGAAAGAGAAATGCAATACCTTCTACTCCACTAAATATTTTTTTTTTTAAAGGGTCCAAAGTATGTGTTTTGCTCATTCTAAAGGCCGAATAATGCTCACTCTATGAACAGTAGGTGGCGCTCTGCAGGTGTACTGTCAAATCCACTCACTCACAACGAGGAAGACGTTTTGTCCTAGTCGTGTTGCCGTACAGGGGGGGATTTGGGCACAATGTCTGTGTTTTAAAAGCTGCAAAGTAATATTTTTGAACACTTCTACCTCTTTACCCCCCTCTTAACGGAGCACATTTTCGGCATTACCCCAATCTAAAAGCTTCTTAGAAAAAAAAGGGTCAAAATGGCTACAAAAATGGGACGTAAACGAGGATAAAAATGCAACAAAATGGCATAAAAAAAGTAACAAAAAAATGCAACAAGAAGTTACAAACGGGGTACAAAAAATCTTAGCCCAGTTTTGTAGGTCTTAGCTTTCAAATGAGGCGTTACTCTGGCCTATGGGCTGTAAAGCTCCAGTCGAGAAGTTTTTTAGATTTGTGTAAATCTCATCTGACTAAATGAAGGCGCATCGACTTTGTGGAGACTCAATCTGCGTCCCTGTGTCCCCTCCCTAACACCCACTACCGCTTTCCTGTCCCCGCAGATCCACAGAAGTAAGAACAGATGGAAATTCCACTTGAAGGACGGGATCATGAACCTGAACGGGAAGGACTATGTTTTCTCCAAAGCCATCGGTGACGCCGAGTGGTGAAATCGCGATAACGATAACTCGGGAACGTTAAAGGGGGGGCTCGAACCGTCTCCGACCCACAGACACTCGTATTCCTCTGTATCCTGTTCACGCGGCAGGAGCATATTTTTTTGGAGCGTATGGCAAACCCTGAGAGACTTGAGGTACTGTAGAAGAAAAAAAAAAAAAAGTCTATAAAAAAAATCTGGGTTTGTCGAAAAAAACTCTAAAGCCTTGCGGGGAACGATTCAGCCCGTTAGTGGCCATTGGTTTTCCACATGTTCTATATAAAAAAAATAAATAAACCATAGCAAGCTTTTTTTACTCCGGCGCAAAGGACCAGACGAACTGACCTATCCGAAACTAAAAGGTAACGGAGGGGGGGGGGGGTCAATCGTTAACCAGCCTGTTGTCTGAAAAACGCTTCACGATGCACTGTCCGTAGTTGGTTGACTGGATTAACATTGAAGCTGCGTCTCTTTTTAGTGCCACCCAGTCAAATCTGCTGCTTTTAGAACTGCCAGAATTTCCCCCTTTTTCATTTTGGGCTTTTTGTTTCCTGTTTTCAGTTTCGATCTGCGTGTTATAACGGTGCTTCAGAGTGTTTTTATGTAGTTCTCATTTTTAAGACTTGTGCGATGAAGGTTTAAGATAACAATCCAACACTTTTATGCTTCTTTTTTTTTTTTTTTTTTTAACAAACATTGCTGTATCCAAAGTTAGGGTTTTTAACCTTCTCTGGAGCTCCATTCCGTGATTTAAAAAAAAAAAGTAGATAAGAAAAAAATATTGAAATCATTTGCAAATGTGTCATGTTGCTGTGTCTCGTCTTGTGCTTTTTTTTTTTTTTTTTTTGTGCTCCGCAGCAGGTTTTTTGTTTTTGTTTTTTGTGTGTGGAAATTTGCACAGTGTGCCGAGGTGGGCCTGCGGGACAAATCGCTGGAGTTAATCACGAAGCACAACAACTAAATCGAGCAAAAGCAAACCACGAGAGGAAAGGGCTACATCAGTAAATTGAGTAGATTGACAAATTGGGAAATGAAGGAAAACGCGCAGGAAGAAGTGGATGGAGGTAGGCGAAAAGATCTCTTAAAAAAACCTTTTAATTTTTGAAAAGCAATACCTAAATTGAAAGCGCACAATTTTAGAACAAAATGTGGACACAAGGAAATAAAAAAAAAAAAACATGTGATTTTACGCTACAAAGCAAGACATAATCAATTACAATAAAACGAAAATGTCAATCAGAATTGTCTAAACGTTACTATATTGAAATTTTTTTTTTTTTTTTTTGCTAATGTCAAATTTTACAGTGATATTGCACTTCCACATCTTTGTTGTGTGGACTTGTCCCGCCTCCGTAGTTGTGTCCGACGGGTCGTGATTCAGAGTAGCCTGCCGTCTCTGCGTGTCTGAAGGATCGATTGTACGCCTGTGTGAATGTCAGAAATGTCACTCTTTTTTTTTTCTTTCTTTCTTCTTGCACAAAATAATCTTCAAACGTCACAACAGTTCATTGTTTTACGCCTTTGTTTAGGCTTATTTTTGTTCTTTTTTTTTTTGTGTGTGTATTTATTCCAAGTGTTGTAATTATTTGGAAGGTTGGTAAAAAGCCGCGCCAAACAGTGCTCTTATAATAATCTAAGTGTTCCTTTTTTTTTTTTTTTTTTTTTTCGGGTTGAATGCCGTGTTCAAATCATTTCGTATGTCTTTCCCCCTTTCTCTGTGCTTTTTTTTTTTCATTTTATTCATAACTTTTAAATGAGAATATTTTCTATCAAAGTGAATTTAACTGAAGGGGCTGGTGTGTCTCTGCTGTTCGTTTTTAGTGCCCCCGATGCAGCAATTTGAAATAAAGTCTGTGTTTTTTGACTTGAGTGTTTGTCCCTTTACTGATCACAATGATTTATTGTCCACATGTTGGGGATGTTGTATTCTGCTTTGTGTCGGCTCTCTAGTTATCCAGTAACAAAGGTTTTCAAGAGGTAGTCACTAGAACTAGGTCCTTCTGAGAGTAGTGGTGCCTATTTTCTCATGGTGGGGAGGCACGGTAGCACAGCAGTTAGAGCTCGTGCTTCACAGCTAGAAGGTCCGGGTTCGATTCCCACCTGGACGGGGCCTTTCTGTGTGGGGTTTGCATGTTCTCCCCGTGTCTGCGTAGGTTTACTCCGGTTTCCCCTACCACTAAAAACATGTACAATAGGCCAGGATGAATGAGAGTGCGCATGGGGGACAACGGATGCAAATTAGCCCAAGGCTACAATCTGGTGTGGCTTGTTTACATGCATGAGACCCACGTATGTTCATTACATGCAATGTCCCGACCAAATAAACCAATACAAAAAAATGTCACCTGAGGCTCATCGTAAATGGCCCTGATGCTTTTGTCCAAGATATTTACAGCCACACTTCTGTCAGCCACAGTCTGTCACGATAACTAAATATGAAGTTCGATATATTGAGGCAGAAAAATATCGCGATAAATGATCATCTTGAGGACCTGAGGGCTATTTCATAAAACTCGCTCAGTAAAGCTAGTTTTAGTAAGCCAGGCTTCAAATCCTGGCTTACGGGAGGCACAACTATTCAAGCTGCGACTACTGGGTTTCACCAAAGGGACACAGGTCATGAGGGTGGGTTTGGTTCCTTTTATTGGTCAAGCTTTTTGATGACACATGTCATTAATATGACACGCAGCTTTGTATTTCACAGATGAGAGACAAAGACAATGTTGGTTTATGTTTATAATTTATTGCATAAGTAATTGTTTTTGTGATGTCATGTTTTCTTTTTCACATTTTTTAGGCCAACATCAATTGTGGCCAGATGATGGCGCTAATACCCTGCTTGTGTCATTTACATTGCCCATTGGTGTTGGATTCCACGAAGAAGAAACATAGCTTGTGCTCAGTCTGCTGTTCTCTGACTATATTTCCATAGTAACTGAGCCAGACTCAGAGTGAGCCTGGTCTATGAATGTATCAATATCGAAATTACAAGTAAGAAAAAAGTTGATGCCACCTAGTTTGGATAATAAATGGTAGGGAATAATATTCAAAACTGAAGTGGGGTTTTTAAAGATTTGTTTTATCCCATTCATTTTAAATGTGTTATTTAGAGTTTGAAAATCCAAGAAGTTACGCCCCCTGCTTTCATAAGGATTCATAACAACTACTTTTCTTATATAGTGGGTTTTACCTTTCCATACAGAGTCAAATAGAATTGTATCAATCTCCCCGAGGGCATCACTAAGATGCAGAGCTAAGGCTGCATAAGTTAGTCGCGAGATTCCCTCGGCCTTAGTGAGGAGGACTCTCCCTCTTAACGACAGATCCCTCAAGAGCCACTGAAGGGTGCACAATTAATGACAACGATGACCATGGAGACGTCCGAATTTAACACGCTAATTAGCAAGCTAACACAAACACAATTATAACATAAACGTACAGATTGCATCTAATTTTAAATAAATGAAACCGAAAAAGTATTATCTTGTAATAACCCACATACTTGCGGACAAATCTTGTTTCGGGCAACAATGTTTTAAGGTCAATATCAGCTCAACACATGAACTTTAGCACTACGTTCGGCCATTTTGAAGAAGTAGACGGAGAAGAAGAAACTTTATTATATAGCACCTTACAGATAAAATCACAAAGTGCTTCATAAAGAACAAGCGGGTCAGAGCACAGATCTAAAGTCTAAAGTTCACTGTAATCCTGTGTCTGGAGCAGGGCCGTCCTTTCCCTTGTCCCACCTAAATTAGCCTGAGTCCTATCCAAACCCCCTCAATCCGCGCGTGTTTCCTTTACAGTCGATGCGAACGCAAGGTGTGGTCCGGGGATTAGGTCCAATCACAAATTTAGAGCCAAAATTTGGACCAGGATAGAGAATGGATTCGAGGCGGGCAGTCCCTGCGAGACTACATCACGCTGCACAAAAGGCCTGATCAGAAAATTGCAAAGTGCCCACAACTTTGAACAGTCTTATACAGATATTTAATTACATTATTTTACGACAGTGTTTTACCACTTATTTAAGGGAGGGGGTTTTGGCCAGAGCAGATTTAGCCCCTGGAAAGGTAGAAGTGTCGTTCCCCCGTTCCCCCTGCTCCTCCTGGGCTCTCAGACAGCGCCCCGTAATGGGGCTCTGGAGATGTCTGGTCCGAGTGGTGCCCCTCCAAGGAATGTCTGTGCGGCAAAAGTTTCTCAAAGCCCAGTCTCCGGTGAATATAATACTCCAGGTTGTACAATGAAGAAAGTCATTGCAATGTGGGTAATTTTAGGAGGCGAATTCACAAGCTTTAGAGTTTTCGTAAACCCGCAAAGATGTCGCAGCGATCAGTTTTATTTCCTACTGGCCTCTTGTGGCTTCACTGCGACAAGATGGTGACAGTGAACTTATCGGTTGAAAAATAAAAAAAGTACATTATGTTACTGTTATTAATTGTATTGAATTGTGCAAATCAGGCCAAACGGAAGACACTGATTGAGCCTCTGGTGTTTTCTGACTTCCTTATTCGTCTTTAGTGTAGCTTTAGCATTCCTAAATTTATAGACCGTGCAAAAATAAACCCGTTTTACTTTTAATCCGGTTGAAAAGAGTTAGAAATGCAGATATTTGCTGGAAGATGCACTGAAATAAAGAACAAAATAAGTACTCAGCCAGCCAAACAAAACATGCTCCTCATGACCAGCTCGAGAGAAAAAGAAAATGCTGATCAAAGAATGGATTTGGATGAGAATCTCACATTTGGCCACATTCAGTCTCCATGAAGACGAACTGGAGACGTCCTGCTCCCAGTAAAAATACAGTCACGCAAACACACTTCTGTTTGTCTTTTATTTCTCACCAATAAAAATATCTGAAACGAAATAAATACTACGCGAGCTGCCACCGTTTTTCCACACTGAGATATGTTCTTACCTGAGCTTGGACGAGTTTATACGCGCCCGTGGAATAGCCAACTTCAACTTCACCCCCGTTTGGAGCCATAGGAATATGCTGGGAGAGGCCAAATGCTAACACCATCTTTGGTCGTTTTGCGTGACTGAGCACACGCGCAAAGACCAGACGGGTACGTATCAACTCGTCTAAGCTCAGGTAAGAACATATCTCAGTGTGGGAAAACTACTTTTACTTCGTTACTTTCTGTGACAGCACAAATTCCCTTGAGGGTCACTTACGTTCGTCTATTTCCAACACTGCTTGGAATTGGAGATGTGAGTCGATCCTTGGAACACATTTTCATTCTGCGTAGTATTTTCAGGCTGCATAATAATACTGGGTACTTGGCTGGCCTCAACGCTGTGAGTTTGACTCCTGGCTCACTCATCTCCCCCTTTCAGGCTGAATTCACATGTGTATTTGTATATGTTGTCCAGTTAACACTAAATGGTGACCAAATACATTTCTGCTCAAAATAAATATAAAATTCCCCGTAATATTGAACTTTTCTACTGTTCTGTTGAGGTAAGTTTGTGTTGTGCTAATGGGTAAAGTTAATATCAAGATGTTGTTATCTGTATAATTTCCTGACCTTTCCTGCACGTCGTTTATTTGCCAGCCAGAAAACACAAACAAACCAATGAATTGAGCGGTGACGACAGTAACGCCCTGGAAAAGGTTAACACTCTCACTTATAGAGGCTTTTACAGTATTTATGGGCAGCAGCCACATTTTGATAAATTGTTTATACGCCGTCTTTTTAAGACATAATGTGGCTCTATTGATAGTGACCGTAAGCTTCCAAAAGCGACTCGCATTGTAAATACAGTATCAAGCCTCCAGGTGTAATGTCATCTACTATTCCACATGATGATGCTCACGGAATCCAATAAAAAGCAAAAACGAATTGTGAAAAGGACAGCTTCACCACAATAGTGATTTTGCTTGGAGGCTGAAGATATGAAAATAGCAGAACCGAACTGGACTTTATATACACTCAGGGCAATAGTCTTAGTTAAGTGCAGAGCTGTGCCTATAGGAACGGCTTCTTGGTCTTCATCCAAAGTCCAAAATGTATCAAATGTATAAAAAACACAGACAAAATAACTCATTCAAGGATGATCACGTTCATTTTAATGCGATACACTAGAGCAGGGGTCCCCAACTGGCAGACCTGGGTCCACATCCGGACCTCCAGAGTCCGGACCCCAAAGCCTTTTCATCCTCTCAATATACTTCATTTCTAAGGATGAATTAAAATATTATAAAACAATTTGAATAACAACCTGTGCTCAAGGAGATGATTGCATATGTCCAGACCCTGGACATATGTCGAAAGTTACGAAAGAAAAGTTTGCGGACCTCGAGCCGATTTAGTTGGGGACCCCCTACACTAGAGCACGTTGTGTCAAACACAAGGCCCGCGGGCCGGATGTGGCCCGTGAGCTGACCAATCCGGTCCATGACTTGAAGAGCATACGTTCTTGAGTAAGTCAAAAATAAAGTCTCTAGCCCATTCCTGTGCGGAGTTATACATGTAAAAATTAATAACTAGAATGCTCACTCCAGCCACCAGGGGGCAGCCACATTTATTTTCTTTTTTTTTTTAAAGGAAAGAATATCACACATTTAGCTTCAGAGCTAAAAGTGGCACATTTGCAGAAATGTTGATAAATGTGCATTGTCCCCGTTCAAATAAACTAATACAATAAACACGCCTGGCATAACAAGAGATCAGGACATAAACCACACATTATAGCCACGGAAGAAATGGTAAGTCTGCCCCAGGGCGGCTGTGACTACAATAGTTTACCACCAGTGTTGAGAGAATGAATAACTATTATGTAGCACTTTGAGAAACTTGTGTGTAAAATGCAATACAAGCGTAAGCCGTTATTATTTACTCTGTAGAGTAAATAATAATAACGGGTTGAGAGGTTTTGACCAAATCAGCACTATGTTAAAGTCACAGCTCATTATTATTAATTTATTGAAACGTTTTCTCAATAGTATTTAACCTGTTCACTTACATGTGGCCCGCGACCCGCCATGGGCGCCCCTGCACTAGAGCTTGGACGTCTTCATTTTGCAGACGCAGACTTTCATCCAAAAAGTCTGAAAATGCTGTTTACTCAAGCAGCCTCTCCAGCCTGTTCTCCTCAGAGCACGTTAAGCCCCCTTCATGTTCACTGGCCCATAGTGAAATACAGGCAGTGACATCACTAATGCGGGGATTTGGTGTTCCCGGGAACGCACTGAATCTTTAATGTGCCACTCTGACCTCCTCTCTCAGCCGGGCCGCTATGATTTCACCCAAATGTCTGAAAAAAAAAACATGTCCTGTTTGGTTGTTTGTTTAGAAGCGGCCACTCACATGCAGAAGTAAAAGTCAGTGGAACAAGCAACAACGTGTTCTATATCCATGGACTTATGTGACATTCTCGGAAGGTCAAGGGAAATGTGAAGCGCAGTTCACTGAAGTTAAACAAAAGTCTGCTTTGTTTTTACATATTCGAATTTAGAAAGAGTTGACTTTGGCAGGGGCGTGTCCAGGCATTATTCTCAGGGGTGGGGGCACTTAGCTGTGGGTGCCACAAGGGCTGATCCAAGTCTAATTGAGAGTTTCATCATTTTTGATCAAATTTCAAGGGTGTCCCGTGTGATGTCATCAGCCTTTTCAACCACTATGAAAAGCCTAATGAATAGATATACAGTATAAATCCATCTTCCAATGAATGCCCTGATTACCATTCACTTCGATGTTTATTTTCAAAGCAAGTGCGAGAACTGGATGAAAAAGTGCGTAATGACTTTGTGTTCCCTTTTACCTATTCAACACTTTCAGAGCTAAATAGCTAATCAGCTTCAGTATTGTTTTTGGTTTCCTCTGCGCGGTCGCATGAATTCTCGAAGCGCCCGGGGCAAACGTGGCGTGACGTTGATGTCGAGGGCCCTTGACAGTTACGACGTGACGGAGCAGGGGGGGCAGGTCATGGAGTGGGGGAGAGAAGAGGGGGCCCTCAGCGGAGCAGCCGGGCCCATCCAGGAGCCGGCCTGTGTGCGTCCACAGATCGCTCTTGTTGAGGTTGAGTGGAGGAGATGGGACAACATATTGGAAAGTTTTTGACCCCGCTGAGTGGGAAAGTCAGTACGTGTCGCTGTTAAACGCAGCTCTCTGAATTTGGACACTTTAAATGTACACGCAGAAACAAAAATACAATAAAACCAACCTATTTAAATGATATAGTTCCACAAATATTGTTATTATTGTAATTTTGTCTAATGTAGTACATTTATAACTCATAAGACAGAACTATTCATTGTCTAATTCTGGTTTTGCTCATGCATTTGCCTTTAGACCAAATATATGAATGTTGATTTTGTGACTATCAGAAAGCAGTAGTGTAAGTGCAAAGTATCCCAGGGCAGTGGTCTAACACAGTGGTTCCCAATGTGGGGGACGGGACTGGGACACTGAAGTGGGATGATTTTGAGACAATATTTTTTACATTAATGATATTGGATTTGATGTATTTTTGATTGAAAAGAGCATATTTGAGTGAAATTAAGCCACATATCAAAATACAGTATTCAAATCAATCAATCAAACTTTATTTATAAAGCGCTTTTCATACCGAAAGGAATCACAAAGTGCTTTACAGATTACAACATTTAAAACAATACGCCTGGCACCTTCTCCCATCCCTCTGAATATATACACGTTATATAATATATAACGTTACACACACACTCAAACTTTTACCCCATCGTCTACACACACGCACACACACCCTCACTCACTAACTCTCACACACAAAAAGAATAAAATAAATAGATACATAAAGCTGGGTACAGATGGAAGAGTGTGGAAAGTGCTACAGGGGAGGCGCAGCAGACACCACACAGGACAACACCCACAGGACAGCACCCACAGGACAGCACCCACAGGACAACACCCACAGCCACAGCCTAACACTGCTCCCGAGCCAGAGGGCCCCTTCAGAGGAAACACTGGGAGAGCCTAAAAATATAAGAAACCATCTAAAAACACTCAAAAGAGTGTAAAATCCTGAAGTAAAAGCAAGTAATGAAGCATAAAATTATATAATTAGGACTAAATAAATAGATGTGTGTTTTTAGGGGTTGCGGCCTGAAAAGTTTGGGAACCCCTGGTCAAGCACATACTGACACGTGAATCATAACCTCTTAACCGACTGCATTTTCTCCAGTCCAATTTTACCCAAATCAAAAAAACTTCTCGACTGGAAAGCAACAGTGTAATGCCTTATTCGAAAGCTAAGACCTAGAAAACTCATCTAAATGGAGCTTCTTCCTCGTGTTGTCGCCACTGTTTAAAACAAATTTGTTCCATCGCTTTTTTGTTGGATTTTGAACATTTTTGCCACTTTTTCATCTCTTTTTCATCACATTTTTGTCGCTCTTTTGTTGCATTTTCATCTTCGTTTTCGTCTCATGTGCTCGGTTCAGGTGAGGTTAAGAGGTTGGAATGAATGCTTCCAGAAAAAAGCAAATACATGAACAAATACAATTCAACTCTATGCCGTGTTGGGTGGCCAGGCTTCAGTATGTAGATTTCTGTGTGTTATTTGTACAATTTTTTATCAATTAATGAACTAAACTTTTGAAAATGTTTTGTCTAGGACTGTGAGTATAGAGTAAAATGGAGGTGATGAAACCCTTTAGCCATGAGTGTATTTTTTTACCCCATTTTGCCTGCAAGAATAGCAGCAATCAGAGATACATTTGTTTCCATGTGGACGATGTGAATGCTACAAGACGAGCGCCACAGTTGTTCCCCTTGAGCAGGTGTCGAAATCTCACGACGTGTAATTTCAGATTCATTTCTGTGACATCATTCGGCCACAGCGATGGCAACAGATTAAAGATTACCACAGCGATATCCCGGATTACTATTGAATTGCACTGCCCCAGCTGTCTGCTCACACGCTGTGTATCTCCACCACAACTTTGCGAGTGAAATTAAGAAAAGCTTTGAAATGAAATAATCGCCACTTCCTGGAACAACCCGGGTGAAAAAATGTCACCCAGACGCCGAAAATGCTAACCAGATGTTTCTCAGCCGCTGGTCGAGACGGTCTTTTAGCTCCAAGCTTCTAATATCAATCGGCAGCACGTGTTCGGCCCTGTTTACATTAGTCCATAGCTATCTCCGCTGTTTGAAAAGTCATTCCAGGATGGAAAATGATCACGGGTTGCTCTAGAAAAAACAATCTTCTGCATTCCAGACGAGGCTCGGCCATAGGGGTACATATTTGTGCTTATCATACCGGGTCGTAATTTGTCAAAAAGAGCTAATAATCATAACGCGGGGTGGTGTTTTGCTTTTGTAATTGGATAACTCGCACTCAGGAGAATGAAGAACTTTGAGCCCTACCGCAAACCGTTCTCACGCGCTATCTGCAATGTCAAACAAACCAGGATGCCTATCTGTTAAACCTTTGGGGAAAACAGTGAAACCAAACATAGGTGTGAAAAAACATGTTTTATAGATTTTGCAAAGTGATACATTGGGTCAAGTCGGGCAAAAACTTTACATTAGGGCCACACGCAGTAATCTATTCATTCAGGCGGACTTGTAGACTTTATGTAAAATTAATTGAATGTGAACATTTTTAGCACGTGCTTTCAGAAAGTAGTCATCTGTACACAATTGTTTAGCAAACCCGTATTTGTATCTCTCCTGTAAATACTGTATGCCATTCGCTTTAACTTACCCAATAACCTGCTTTTACCGTGTTAAAGTTGCACCTTATTTCCTCATGTTTTCAGTCCGTAAAAATCGGAAAAGAAGTTGAGCACGCGGTGTTACCCCCTACCCTTCCCTCACATCCCGGTTTTTCATGTGAATTGATTCATTAGATGCAAGAATCGGATGTGTGCAGCTTCGTCAGATGGAAAAAGTGAATCAGTGAGGAGCTCCGTAGAATTACATTGCACTGATTTGGACCCTTAAATGTTTTATTTATTCGTTCGATTGTTAAAATGCACATAATTACAGCGCATGCATTTTAATAAGGGAGCCTCCGATTTGAAACCACCCAATACAGATGACTATCTTAACAATCCTTCCTTCAGTGGAAAGCTACACTGAGAAGTCCACACAGACATTTAGCAAACCTTGTCTCATTTTGCCTAAGAACTTCGAGCTGGAATGCATTATCTGCGGGTTTGGGCACATTTCGAGAGACAGAAACCTCTTCTCTGTGGACAAACGTAAAGGGATTATTTTTCTCTAAAATAACAACGTGTGTAGAGAGTTCAGCGCACTTATTCCAAACCCATGGCTCTGTCAAATAATGTGAGCGATTATGTGTTGCTTTGTCCTCTTCCTGAATTCTGCACTTTGTAGGTCATTTGAGATGTTGCAATAGCACACAGTCCTGTCTGAGATGAGCTATGGAAGCCTACTGGGACACAAAAGTGAATTAATTATTTTGTACGTAAATGCTGATTCAATTAATTGTATTGCATTTAATAAAAAAAGGTTATGGAACTATCTTGGACTCACGTATTTTGCAAGATATAAATGCACATTAAATTAATATAATGACATTACCGACAACACACACGTTTCCCTTTGGTTTAGTGACATATTACATCATTTTCAACATTAAGGTGCGATATGTATATGGGAGTTTGCTGTCGCTTTATTTCCTCTTTAAAGTTATAGTTTGCAAGTTTAAAATGTATTTAAATGTTTTCAAAATGCATATAAGTGACGCAACATAAGTAATGTTAAATAATAATATGTTTTAAGTCTCTCTCTTTAATTACTTTAAAGTGGAACTGAAGCGAACGCGTACCATTTTTATTTTAATTTTAACCTCTTAACCCCCATCTGAATCGAGCACATTTGCTCTAGTTTGGCTTTATTCAAATCTAAAAGCTTCTTAGAAAAAAAGCGACAAAAGAGCGGAAAAAACGAGAATGAAAACCTAATAATAAAGTGACAAAAAAGCGACAAAAGAGCGTAACGGAATAGCAACATTAACAATTAAAAAAGTGACGAAAACACAATAAAAAGATCAGTCAGGATTAGTTTAGTAGGTCTTAGCTTTCAAATGGAGCGTTGCCCTGGCCTATAGGCTTTAAGTTCAAGTCAAGAAGCTTTTAGATTTGGGTAAAGTTGAACTGGAGAAAATACGCTCGGTTAAGTCAGGGGGTCAGAGGTTAAAGCATATTATTTTGGGGAATTATTAAAACATTTTTAATGCTATGTTATATTACACCAAGAATTGTTTTCACCAAGTACTTTTGTTGGAGGCTGATAAAAAAAAGAAAGAAAAAAAAGAACAATAAAAGCATTCGTCCAAATTTTAGATCGCGATATCGCCCACCCCTTGTTATAAAAGTTCATAGTATTGTTCAAAGAGTCTTAAATGCAAGAGAAAAGTGTCATATACAGTACATTCCGAAATCTATTGTTTCTTGTACTGCCATTCCTAATATATAAACACAACGTCACACATACATTTCTTTATCATTTCTCTCTTGTGTAATATCAGCCACACGTTCTTCACTGACAGCGAGTTCATATTTGCCTGATATCTGATCTGCTCCAAAAACTGGAACCGTAAACTCACTCGCGGAGATTGTGAAAGCATCTGGCAGCGAAGTGGAGACAGATAAGGAATTTTTGGATCTTTCAGCTCAGTCTGCGAACGGGCCCAGCCTCAACCTTTCCTGTTCGTTTACCTGCGCTGTCTTTGCAACTTTGCACGAATCTCCAAAGTATACTGTCTGACTCTTGATTTGCTTCCAACCTATTAGCCCACGATCTTACTTTCTCAAAATGAAGATGCCCAGTTAGCTGAAGCCGGCCACACAAACTGGGCGTTAGCTTTATCAACTTGAATGCCGTATGAATAATCATCAGAGACATTGTGACGATTAGCTTATCTCACTGTCGACTGCTGGACAATCTCCATTGTTGACTAGTCTTGTGTTACTGGGGAACACAAAATATTATGAATCGAGTTAAAGCAGAACTAAGTAACTCATGCCCCTAGAGGCCATAAGCTCCACTGCAGGTGTCGTAGCATGTTGCGTTTTTGTTTTTTACTCATTAATTGTCTGTGAGAGAGGGAGGGATATACAATTTTGTAGTTAGCAGTTAGCTTTGCCCTTCTCCGTGATTCCATTAGTGTGTATTGCGCCCCCGACCCGGAGGCAGGGAAGTTGCAAAGGGTTTTCTGGACAGAGACACCAGGGGGAGATGAAAGACCCCCCAATCATCCCATTAACACTTGTATTACCCCCAGAGGGACCACGGAAAGGATTTATTGAAGGTAAACAAGTTACTTAGTTCTTCTTTAAGTATAGCAACTATTATTTATAACCTATTTCAAGTCACTCAGTTTCCAATCTGTATGTACTTATACTTAAGATATCACCTTTCTTTTCTTAAAGCACCAAATTACATGTGAACAAACTGTGCTACATAAACAAATTTGCCATGTCTACGAGCGGCATTGATCTTCCGTGATCGTCCCATCCAAATTATCCAGCAATTGACAGTCCAAGTCTACCAACTACTTGTCTCATGTACTATAGAGGCTTCGGTTTTCCTCGGGGCTGGCCTGCTGGCTCACAGTATGTTGGGAAGTTTGTCCAGAGCACTTTCTAAGATGGACCTCCTCTGCGCCGCCACTTCTCGGTCCCTTCCCCTTTCGGATTGGGGACGTCCCGCTGCTCCCTTTCGAAGACACGGTTTGCCCTCTGAACAGCTGCGCCCTCTGCTGACACAATCCGACTTTGCTGAGGAGTATGAAGATGTCGCCGCGGAACGCTTTCGTGAATATCGCGTATAGGAACGGGTTGGCGCAAGAGTTGAGCGGGTAAAAGAGGACCAGTAGGATTTTCGAATTGGAGACGGTGATGAGGGGCCGGTCCATAACTGCGGACATGGCGTAAAACGAAATTGGTGCCATGCACAGAAAGTCGGTGAAGATCAGCACGGCCATACGCTTAGCGATGTTGGTGTCTTTCGAGCCGGAGCGGTAGTGCGGATTGTGCACCGCGCAGTAGATCCTGAAATAGCAGGCGCATATCACGAAAAACGCAATGATGTTTAGAAGCAGCACCAAAAGTATATACACTTGCGCCCCCGTTGATTTGGTGTCCATCGGCAGACATATGCTAACCATTTGGTAGCTGCTAACGCCAACTAGCGGAAGCAGCGCTAAGATGAGGCAAAAAATCCACCCGGCTAGCATGACAACCGCGGCGTGGTGAAGGCGGAGCTTCCGATCCAGCCGCATAGCAAACGTAATGGCGTACCAGCGTTCTAGCGTGATCACCGTTAGCGTGTATACCGATAGCTCGCTCGCAAAAACGGTGAAAAATCCGGCGAGTCCGCAACCGGGACCGGTCTGCCAGTCTATCGCGTGGTTGAAATACTCTGCTTTAGTGTGAAGATCTACAGAGGCGATAAGCAGCAGGTATATCCCCATGCACAGGTCGGCGAAGGCTAAGTGGCACATCAGAAAGCGGGAGACGGATAGCTTGTAGTGGCTAGTTAGCAAAACGAGCAGGACAACGATATTGCCCACGACGGCTAGCAGGCTAACGAACCAAACTGTCACGCGAAGGAAGCTGAACCCCATGATGTCCTCACACGGGTTGAACTCGTCCGGGACAGGCATGCAAGACACCTCCGCCCGGTCATCGCACACAATGTAATCGTATCTGCTGTCAAAGTCCTGGGCGGTGTCCTCTTGCGGGTTTTTGAGAGTCGTCCCGAAACCCACGTCGTCGTCCGGCTGGCCCCCGAAGTAGGCGTGGTAGTGCAGGCTGCTCTGGAAGTCGGTCCGCCTCACGTCCTGGTCCTTCAGCAAGTCCTCTTTGGTCTCCTGGTCCGGGACCGGCTCAGACATGTGATCGTCCTGAAAGGAGGGAACGTGAAAAGGCCCCACCGAGCGCTTGCGGTGCTGTTCGTACAACGCGGTCAGGTTGCAGATAAAGTACTCCAAAAAGCTGAAAGAAAAAAGGGACATACGTGTGAAGATTGCTGCGTGATATGGATAGAATAATTGTATAGAATAATTGCATACGGAATCACATAACACGGGAGAAACATTCATTTTATAAAGATGAAGTTACAGATGATGACAATTTTTGACATAAATAGAAAAGGTAAAGATATCTTCAAAATCAGAGAGTGTCAGTCCTTTGAGAAAACATTTCAAGTGGACCAAGTGAGATCATACAATGTCTCCCACAGGTTTATAATGAGGCTATGGGAGCACAGGCGATCCAAATTATAGCTTTTTTTCTTCTTCTGTTCAGTACAAGTGAAAATGTCATTTATTGTCTCTTTTATATATTTTCTTTTTATTTCTATAGTATAAATTGATGTTTATGAAGCAAAACCTGCAATTTGTCACGCCTAATTATTCTGCATTTTACTTCTAGACTATGGACATTATCATGTATCAAGCTGAAAACTGTGCGTTTTTAAGAAAAGAGAAGAATAAACTTGATTGTCCCCTGAGGTAAATTTGTCGTGGACATTTCCACCACACATAATTTTCCCAACAGTTCACATTCTACAAAATTACATAAAAATACATTAAATACAATCGAGAATTGCGGAGGGTACAACTACAAAGGTTTAAAAGAAAATTACTTGATTAATAACACAAAGACACATACCGGTAATGTGTGTAAGTTCTCCCTACCCTTTGAGAAAAGTATATGAGTAAAGTCAGCTGCAAGACGGGATTAGTTGTTGACGAAGCCTATTGTGCCTAGAGGCGAAACATCCTTAACTCTTTTAAACCTCCTTCTACAATTTTAATGACCAAAAAAATTGTCCTGGTGGCTGGAACATAAAACAGTGTTCTCATGCAATGACATATAATGTAATATGAAATACTCTCATTAATATAAAATATACACAATACTTTTATTTTACATGTCTTGAATAGCTCTTATTCACACATCACATTACTACCAGTGCATTAAAAATGCTCATGAGGCCTTTTCAAAGTTGATATAATATAATCCATGTAAATTTGGGGGAAAGCCCGGCTTCACACGTTTGTAATGGGTCGCGCACCTCAAATACTATTAGTCCGGCTGAAACCTCTTCCCAACAATAACATGTTTGAGTGACAGTAATTACAGCGGCGCTTCAGACATTATAGGTGAACGTGTCGGAGCGTTGACTCACGCCCCGCCAATGTCCACAGCACTCCAGAGCAGTGAACCCAAGACTTTGGACCTCTCATTAGTACATTCACACTGCCCTCACTAATACTGGCACCCCTGATCAAAGCGGCAGGGATCAAGGTAGCGTTATGCGTTAGTTTGAGAATTTTAGACCAAAACACCTAACGACAGTAACTCCAGCTGTGATTCAAGGCAGGGCAGCACAATATGAGACAAGAATTGTAATATTCAATAACTGTCTTGAAAATTGTATGTATCGCCAAGTCAGTGAGGTATCCCATATGATTGAAGTTGACAATTTTCTTAGTATTAACGAGTAATAAAGTATTGGAACTTTAAAATATGCAAAATATCAGCTTTTTTCTTCCTAAATTAGTTCGATTTTAGCTTTGCTTTGGTCCTGACATCGTGTTTTTTTAATGCAGGAAAAGAACAAAATGCTTACAAACATTGCAATGAAGGGGTTTAGTAAAGCAGGTGTTCCCAAAACCATTCAACCGAAAACATGGGACCCCCTTCTGTAAAATTGAATCAGCATTTATAATCATTTAAGGTAGAAAGCATACACAATCTGCTTTAATGATGTTAGTCTGTAAACAGTGTTGGGCAAGTTACTTTTGAATGGTAGTTACAGTTTTAAAAATATGTTTCTATTACATATTATAGTTTACATTACTTTGAGTTACTTCAAAGTTACTTTTGGTAAATTATAAACTGAAAATAGTAATAAAGCCACCCAGCAAAAGTGCAGTTAATGATTTCCTTTTCCTTCACTTTCCCCCATTCTCTCGTGTTTTGTTTTGACGGCATTTCAAATAACTGCACATCTTATACACCAGTGTCCAACTTGATTTGACTTGATTTGTAATGACTAGTATATTACCGTATTTTGGGTAAGTAATACGTTATATTCCTTAGTTACTGGAGAAAGTTATATTTCTGTAACTCATTACTTTTTTAATACATTACCCCCAAGACTGTCTGTAAACTGTATTTTGATATTTGGCTTAATTTCTAAAATATGCTGTTTTCAAACAAAAATACATTCAATTAAATGTCAGAAGTGTAAAAAAAAAAAAGGTCTCACAATCATCTCGCGACCCCACTTCAGTGTCCCGTGACCACCACTTTGGGAATCACAGTAGTGAAGTATTGCAAACGCATTAACATCCAAGCCTAATTTTAGTTTTAGTAACCAAACAGTTAAAACAGTATTAATGTATGTTAGTGCAAGATACCAGAATCAGAATAGCGTTATTGAGCCCTAAGGGGAAATTATTTGTGTTACAGACTGAGCAGAGTACATACAGTAGCTCACCCTCACCTGACAAAGAAAATTGGAAGATATTTGACAAACATTTGCCGTCCTACTCAAAAAGGGTCCAGTTGCATTGTTTAAGTGGACTCTTGTACTCACCCCCGCGTCTTCTTGAGGTTCTTGAAGCCGCAGCAGTGACTGGGGTAGGTCAGGTTGGCACTGCGCAGGTCCTTGAAGGTTTTGATGGGGGGCAGTTTCTTCAGAGCCCAGGCGTCTCGTGCCTTCAGCTCCCGCAGACTGCTCATCCCCAGAGTGGGCAGCGAGGTGATGGCTGTTTCAGACACTTCTCTGAGACGCAGGGGAGAGAAGAGGTTAAGAGTCTTATATCTGACGCAAAGATTAAAGACAATTTACTGTATATACTACTGGGGTTTTATTTAAAGGCTAGTGGTTTATCCAAGGTACTGCAATCAAAACTCAATCTGTGTGGCCTAAAACTGCACTGTTACTAAGCAGAGGCCGGCAGGTGCTGAGATTTTGATAGTGATAGAGAGTATATGGCTTTTGGTTATTGCAAACTAGTTTTAACCATTGGATCTGGCAACCCATAGTGTGAGGCTCGTTCAAATTTCTGGTTAATTGTCTCCAGAGCCAGCCAACAAAGCATCATGTAAGATGTTTAACCTCTTAACCCCCACCTGAAACGAGCCCTTTTTCTCCAATTTGGCTTTGCCCTAAAAGCGTCTTGAAAAAAGCGAAGTCAAAAAATAGCAACGAAAATGAGGACGAAGATGCAAAGAAAAAAGTGACCAAAAAAAAGCAACAAACGGGCAATAAAAAAAAAAACATGCTTGTTTGAACAGCAGCTACAGTCTCCAAAAAATTAATCATATGCTGCATCTGTGTGACCATCATCAGTTCCTCAAAAGCGTCCAAAAAATGAATCTCTCTTTCTCTCTTGCTTCCAACGGTGAAGCGAGCAAATCTTACCCTCGCTGAATCCACAATCTCTAAATCTGCTGATTAACTCAATTAAGTCGCGACCTCCTCCTGCCAAAAGTTTCATTCGCTCTCGCCACTTTCGCTGTCCTTAGCTCGGTTTCCCCTCGTGGGAGCCATTGTGTGCGGCTTGCGAAGAGGCAGCGCAGACCTTTTAACTATTGCACTTGTTTTGTCATTCCCAGATGTCGGACCAGTGACCTCATAGCACTGACCTCACGTGGACAAGTTCCTCCAACACCGGCCTGCTCCACAAAACCAGACTCGCGAATGTCTCCGACGGAGCAACGAGATAGCCGTGGTAAATGCATTGAGCCCACTTTGAGATTTAAAACGGTGTCTGAAGTTACTCATGCTCGCACACAAAGCGGCTCAGGTTGCCCGGACGCATCTGGAGTCGGAGATAGGTATTTTGATGATAAAGAAAGCCGTCTCATCCAGTCTGCGAAGGACATAATTGAGAACTCGCGTGTTTTTGATTAAGGGGAGCTAAGATAAGGAAGCAGGTAACGGGTGAATAAACAAGACGCTAATGTGTAGACTCACTCGCAGAAATGATAATGTCACAATCCACTGAGATTAGGGGTCTGAGTGGGAGATGATGTCAGACATTTTTAATAAGAAAACAAAACTAAAATAAGCCCAAATGCTTAACAAGATAAACATAACGTAACAGGCAGCATGACTTCAACATTGTACTAACTAGGGCCTGACCGATATGAGGTAGTTTACAATATCTGCTATCGGCCAAGCTTTCTTGTACCACACATGTTGCAATTTTGAGTTTTTGCTCAGGTCTTTTGTTACCCTCCTCAGGGTCACTGTCGCACAAATGTAGTGATGTGACATTCATGGCCGACATTTTGGAACGGCTCTTTAAAGGGATATTTCAGGATTTTTGACATAGGGCCTCATTTCCTAGTTATCCAGAGTGCTGTTGATTTCTCAGGTGCACTGTGCTTGGGTCGGACTGTTTTTAACGCAGGCGACTAGTTACCATAGACATGCGCTAGCCTAGCACCACTAAACTCTTATATAAGGACTGCATGGGAGGCACGGTAGCACAGCGGTTTGCGCTCGTGCTTCACAGCTAGAAGGTCCGGGTTCGATTCCCACCTGGACGGGGCCTTTCTGTGTGGAGTTTGCATGTTCTCCCCGTGTCTGCGTAGGTTTCCTCCGGGTACTCCGGTTTCCCCTACCACTAAAAACATGTACAATAGGCCCAGGGACTGCAGGTGGAAATTAGCACAAGTGCTATAACCTGGTACAATGCATCTCTCCTTTCTGAGGCTAATGTATATTGTACACTGTCCCTGTTCAAATAAATAAACAAAAACAAAAAAATATATCTCCAGAAATCAACGACACTCTGGATAACTAGGAAATGAGGCCTGAACCGAGCACATTTTCTCCGGTTCGGCTTTACCCAAAGAGAGCTTCTTGTGTCAAAATAGTGACACACATGAGACGAAAATGTAACAAAAAAGCCAAATAAAAAGTGACAAAAAGGAGATGAAAAAGTGACACAAAAGTGACGACAACACAGTAACAATGCAAGGAAAAAAAGATCTTTCTCGATCACTTATGTAGATCTTAGCTTTCGAAGGAGTGGTTACTCCGGCCTATTAGGCTGTAAGCTTTTAGATTTGGATAAAGTGAATTGGAGAACATGCACTTGGTTAAGGTGCGGGTTAAGAGGTTAATAAACCACTCCTTTCATTTCCCCGAGTCTGTGGTGAGGGGCAGATTTATGCCAAAACGCTGTTAAGTCACTTACAGTAGCATGGGCCCGCTGAGGGTTCCTACAAACGCCCTCTCATCGATCCTGGTCAGGTACTTATTCCTATGAAGGTCACTGGACAAAACAAAACATCGACAGTGTATTAGTTGAAAGCCAATCCCTTTTCATTTTAATCAGCAAAAAGTGTGGCATAATATTTTCCTAGTTTTCATCAGGGCACTTCCAACGGTTTATTTTTCCTTCGACGGAGAGGTGCGGATGGGACAGGAAAAGGTCTTGTTCGTGTTGTTGCTTCAAATTGGGCTCATGTAAGACGGTCCCACGAACTCTAAAATACACACCGTCTCCCAATGGGCCTTAAGTCCAATGAGGAGGAGCCCAGTGCGGGGAGGGGAGAGTCTGTGTTGGTCCGAATCACTTCGCACCTCGCCGCGAGCCAAAGCAAACGACAGTGTGTAAAAACTCTCTGGCCTCTCACTCGTGTGCAATTTAAAGTGGGCATATCAAGCACAGTTTACTTTTTTGAGCTGTTAAACATGTTATAATGCTCCCTCACGAATAGCATACCTGGAGTCGAGTTTTGTTTCACGCCTGTCGTAGTCGGTCTGACAAAAGAAGCGACAAAAACGTGCCAGAAAAGCAAGAATAATACAACAAAAAAGTGGATCGCGGTTAGGGCTGAGTACCGTTAGATTTTTTTTCAATACCGGTATTTCAACGATACTTGTTTACGATACCGATACCGGAACGATACCTTTGCCGATACCTAATCTACTGATACTAAAATATTTGTCATCTAGAACCAGAAAACAGAACAATTATTTTATCCCATAAAAAACTATTTCTTTTAACCTCTTACTCCCGCCTGAACCTCCAGTTCAACTTGACCAAAATCTAAAAGCTTCTGGACTGGAGAGCAACAGTGTAATGCCTTATTTGAAAGCTAAGACCTACAAAACTGATAGTAAGTTTTCTGTCACGTTGTTGCCGAGCTTGCCAAATGTGTTTTTGTCGCTATTTTGATGCTTTTTTTTATATTTTTTTACGATTTTTGGAGAAAATGTGCTCGGTTCAGGTGGGGGTTAAGAGGTTAAATTTGTATCATTTATTTGAGGTGAAACTAAAAAGTACCTTCCTTTAGTGTTGCATCTGGACCCAACAGTATCAAAACTTGGTCTCTAAAGATGTCATTATTGTCGATACCTGCTCTCAATACTTTTATTTTTTCAGTACCAGTAGTAACTAAACTTTTTTTTTTCAATATCATACTGGTATCGTCTAACAGTACCCAACCCTAATTGTCGGTATCCAACCCATCCTCCTAATAGTGTGTCGGGACGGAACAGAACAGAGGTCAAACTAAGGCCTGGGGGGGAAAACTTAACTTTTGCAATCATTCAACTTACTGGACATTTGTGGCTTCTTGCAATATGGATATTGTGTCACATAATATGGCTTTGGTTTTCAATAACGTACCTTTTATAGGACCATTACACAATGAAATAGGAACAGCTATGCGGATGCAACCGTATGTCAGTCAATATGGCAGACGTGACATAATCTAAAACCCACAGCACCTCACATTGTAAACGATTTAATTAAGTCGCTCTTCCGTAGTTCTAGGAGATATTATGTGTGTCTATAAAACTGTTCTCCTAATGTCAATGTAAAGACCAGACTGGGGACAAAAACTAAATGAACGCTTTAGTCGCCTGGCCGTGTGCTTAGATACATATCAAAGTGAAAACCTGATTTCTCGGGTGACGTGGAGCCAAGCGTCCCCGCGTGCACGGAGCAGGGGGCGGACTTCCTCATACCCACTTTTTTTCCCTTTTACATATTTTCCCATGAGAACAGTGGCCGGCTAATCAAGAGCTGGGCTTAGGTCTCTACTGGAGGGGCACATGTGAGAAGGCCCGTGTAGCCCCAGCTGTGATCCTGCCGCGTTTGTAGTGCAATTTGGGCGGAAAGGAAATACACATGCCAGATGTCAGGAGCGATTTCGTCCAGACCAAATACTGAACAACCGATTTGGAGAAAATGTAAAACCTCTAAATCCGCTCATTTCTGTGTCCCGAACGACGCCGGATACAATGAAGACCACTTTGTGCCTGGGATTGGGTTAGAGAAGTGTGAATGTTTACGTAGAGGGAGAAGTCAATAACATTGTGGAAATGGAATCTGGAGACTTATTTAATGTACAGTATCGGCGCACACAATTAATCTGCAATTGTAACAAAATTGCAATAATAATTGTTTATGCAAGTCTTTAGGAAATCTAATGTGCTCTCTGAAAACAACAAAATAAGCTTTCTCAATTGGGATTTATCATCTATCAAACAAACAAACAAGTTCTCAAAAGCACTACTGTATATTCTTGTATTAGTTTTCATATTTTAGTCTTCTCTCAAGTGTTAATGTGTATTAATAAAATGTGCAGTCAAAACTGAATCTTCATTTTAAAACATACACGGCAAATCTTTAGGATGCAATAACATGCCAGAATAGAATTTACAATAGACTACATGCACACGAGCAACACGCGACTTTTGAATGAATTCTCAGGAGACACTGCTCTTCTTTCTCTCTCGTTATTTCCCCATGAGGTAGTAGTAGTGTTTTGTCCAAATACATAAATAGCTCAAGATGGCGGGCAGTGAGTTACTGATGGACAGTCACTAACATCATGTTGAAAACATTCCGTCGGGAGCAAAGACTTCAGTGTTTTCATAGCAGTAGATGTTTTTGTCTTGAGGCTGATGTTTAACACAATAAATATTAAATAGCTCCAAGATTTTGAACAAGTCTGCTGAAAAAAAGAGATGTTTCTTCCTCTCAAGTATTTACTGTACATTCAACGCGGCACGGTGGTGCAGTGGTTAGCGCTCGTGCTTCACAGCTAGTGTTCAATTCCCACCTGGACGGGGCCTTTCCGTGTGGAGTTTGCATGTTCTCCCCGTGTCTGCACAGGTTTCCTCCGGGTACTCCAGTTTCCCCTACCACTAAAAAACATGTACAATAGGCCAGGATGAATGGGAGTGCAGGACAACGGATGCAAATTAGCCCATGGCTACAATCCAGAGTGGCTTGTTCATTAACATGCACCCAAATAAACCAATAAATAATAGACATAATGTTTTTAACACATAAGCCAGTGACTGTTCAGTAACTCACAGACTGACAGTCCGTCATGTTTTCTCGAACTATTCATTGAGCCAGACACCGCTAATCCCTAGATTAAGACCAACACATTTCTTCTTCTGAAACACTGAAGAGCCCCCCACACCTGCAGCACAATGGAGGCGTCACAAGAGGCGCTACAGGAAACAAAAAAGGGACAAACGAGGGGAAGAGGAAGGAGGAGATGGCGGAGCTCACAAGTGCAGGACACCACGCTCTGAAACAGGGACAAACAGACTGAAGGCAGCCAGCCAGGTTTCCTCTGGGTGCTACGGTTTCCCCGACCTCCAAATACATGCTGGTCATGTTGGGGAAGGGAATCTTATTTGTATAGCGCTTTTCATATGACACGAGTCACACCCAAAGCGCTTCACACATGAGCGGGGGGGGGGGTTCATTCACTCCATGCTGATGGTGGTAAGATACATTTGTAGCCACAGTTTCCCCTGGGATAGACTGACAGAAGCGAGGCTGCTCACATCTGCGCAAACGGTCCCTCCGACCACCACCAACCACTCACGCATAGGCATTGGGTGAAGTGTCTTGCCCAAGGACACATGTTGGCCCACAGTGGCTCAGTCGCAGCGGCTCAGGACTAACACCTGAACACTATTTCGTTGTACGCTTGTATAATGACAAATAAAGCACTTACTTACTCCCTCTAGGGAACAGGACTGTGTCTCTTCCGTGCATAGGGCCCATAAAGTGTTTTTACAGAATTGTGCAGCCCTGCAGTTCTCCATAGTCTTCTTAGTGATGCAGTGGTTAAGTTTACTTTCCTCTACACTGATATTGTCTAGTTTATAAGTAAACTTGTTTAAATATAGTTTTTTGCTGATAAAAAGCACAAAGTGTTTCCAATGTAGAAAAAGAAAAACATGTATACATTTTATATTGGTTCAGTGTATATTTGTTGGGAGTCTTTGGCGTAAAGAGTGAAGGATGTGCTCCGAAGTATAAATCTAAAATTTGAAAATCAATACGAATGGAGGTGATGTGGGCTGTTCTGGGTGTACCTGTTACACTTACACTTGTTCAAGCCTGGTCCCATTGAAGGCATGAGGATGAATCTCTCTAAAGCCATTTCCAAACATTGACCTGGAATGAAGCAAAAACAGGCAATTGTTTCACAGGTCAGATTATCGGCCAACTCAATAAACGTATTAATTTGGTTTATTTGTTGGGGAAAGTGTTTGTTAATGCTCTCAGCTGGTAAGGTTGAAAAAAAATTAATCATAATTTCTGGTTGATCATGTTTTTCCGATCGATTTTGTGTCCCGTCGTCTTGCTGGTAGTTTTTACTCACTTTATTTTCTATCTTGACTCATGCAGGATTGGGTTTGACAGCACAGCATTCAAATTCATCTGGCTTTGCATTGAAAACCATGAAGTAGAGAGTGGAAAATGTGTCGTGTTTGTGCAACATATTACATTAATACTGAGGTTTTGTCAGACTGTCCTTCACTGCAATTTTGTGGTCAGAGCCCTCGGATTCTCGGTAAAATGTTTCGTGTACCAACTCGTTCCCCTCTCATCTTCGCAAATAGCTTTTTTCTTAAAATGTGTGTGCTTGTTTTTATAATGTATTGTTTCCTGTTCGGGTCAAAGGGAAGTCAAGTTTCAAAATAATGGCACTTTTACCGGCGTCTACAGTATAATTATTCACATAGTACCACAAATATGAGAAAGAACTGGTGGAATTAAATACATAACAGAACAATGATTGAGCCCCTTTCGACGTCTGCGCAGTAATATCTTCACTATACTGCGCGGACGTCGAAGTGCTCCTAAGATAAAACTACGCCTTACAATATAGTTCCCCTTTTTTTCCCCTGTTTAATTTTGTGTAACTATACTTGGATCGTGTAACAACTCACGTAACCGTATTTAAATGGGGAAAACGTGGAAGAGCTCGGTCGCCTCTACCATCACCCCCATTTGGCCCCATAGAGGAGAAGAGAGGCTAAATGCTAACAACATCTTTGGTCTTTCTGCGTGACTGAGCGCACGCACAAAGACCAGACAGGTACGCAACAACTCGTCTAAGCTCAGGTAAGAACATATCTCAGTATGGAAAAACGGTGGCCTGTTCCTTTAAAGGAGAACAAAACAAGTTTGGCTCCATTACTAGACAAAAAAAAAAAATCAGGTATAGTGCCTTTAAAGCCATGTACCCTTCTGAATTGTCTTCCATGGGAAGAGCTGTACATGTGGGGCAGGACCACAGTCGGGGCTAATGCCGATGCTTTTTGTTTGCCAGAATAAATGGAGTAATGCCTGTTGCCTCTTCTGAATTCTACATCGAGTCCCGCGAGCCATACTTTATTAACACAACGCAGGGTCCATTAGAGATCAGCCACATTGGGTATTCATGTTGTATTCATTGTACATTTCACCTCATAAAGAGAATAAAAAAACATTTCTTTAGTCTTTTTATTGGTGAATAATAAAACAAGGGTCTTGTAACTTTATTGTCCAGTGCTCCGGTCTCTGTACTGGCTTCCTGTCGCTCAGAGAATAGAATTTAAAACAGCTCTGCTTGTGTACAAGTCTTTTCATGGTTTAGCACCAAAGTACATCTCTGACATGTTAGAGCCGTATGAACCATCTCGGGCCCTGA
This sequence comes from Proterorhinus semilunaris, assembly GCA_021464625.1. NCBI lineage: Eukaryota > Metazoa > Chordata > Actinopteri > Gobiiformes > Gobiidae > Proterorhinus > Proterorhinus semilunaris. The sequence goes on from CM038359.1 coordinate 23,416,121, forward strand.
GAACTTCAGGGAGGGGTCTCCTGGTGGTTCCCAGAGTCAGGACTAAACACGGTGAGGCTGCGTTTCAGTTTCATGCAGCTAAAATCTGGAACAGTCTTCATGAGGATGTGAGACAGGCCTCAACTCTGACAATGTTCAAATCCAGGCTGAAAACAGCTCTTTTTACCCGAGCATATGAAAACTGAAAGTATTTTATCTGCACTCTTGCCTTTTACTGTCATTGATACATTTTTATGTTGATGTTTTAATGATTGATTTTATCTGTTTTCTTGTAATTTTATGCAACTGTGAAGCACTTTGAATTGCCTTGTGTATGAATTGTGCTCTACAAATAAACTTGCCTTGCCTATTAGGACTGGGACATCACCAGAAATATAGATGCCATAAAGATGTACTTTTACTCTGACCAGTGGCTGCCAACTTTACATGTCTCGCGTACAGAGGCAGGTAGTACTCTAATGTTCAATACTTCAAAGTAATGTTACTCTTATTTGAGTAAATATATTGGCTACTCTACCCACCTCTGCTTGCGTACCCCTTGAGTCGTCGACGTATACTCTGTGTACCTTCTGAGTGTGTGTGTTGAGTGTTCAAAGTAAAACTAAAATACTCTCACATTCAAACCTTTTACTGAAAAAATGCCATAAGAATTCACTCTCCTGGGATGGTAAATTTGAAATTCTATTCTGTTTCATCTTCTTAAATAAATGATTCCTCAAGAACCCCCAGGGGTCCCCATACTCCATGCTGGAAAACACTGGCGTTGACTACAGATGGCCAAATATTAGATTTGGTCCTCTTCCAAAATAGCATTGTTAGTGTCTATTGAAGGTATCTGTGTGTTTGTTTTCCCGTTATGTGACCGTTGAGTTCTTGCACTTATGACATTATTAAACGTGGAATGTTCCGCAGTGTGGCTTTAGGTCGATATTATAATTAGTGCGACGGGTTAAGTTTTACTTCTCCCCATTCTTCCCCTCCAGGTACTATTTACAGACAGCGATAACTATCCCCGTCTCTCTGATTTCAAAGGCATGTTGTGGTGATTTTGGTGCTGAGAGCTCACACTGTCAGCAGCTCGGTGGTGATGCCCTGGAACGCGTTGGCCGGGACGTCAGTGATGTACGGGTGATCGACAATTTCCCTGAGAAAGAACAAAATACATGAGAAATGGAAAATGAAGGGCTTGTATTAGACAGAAGAGTTAATGAATATGTATGTAGCGATGCAGTGGACAAGAGTTACATGTTGGCTCTACGATATGAGGAAAAACAACAACTTCAAAACTGTCTGGAATAATGCAATGATTATATTATTGCAAAAATGCTATTTACTCAAATCTAAAAGCTTCTTGACTGGAACTGACAGCCTATAGGCCAGTGTAATGCCTCATTTGAAAGCTAAGACCTACAAAAGTGATCGAGACTTTTTTGTTGTCGCATGGTCGCCATGTTTTCGTCACATTTTTGTTGTCTCTTTTTGGCCTTGTTTTTTTCTTCACCACTTTTTTCCCCTTGCTTCTTGGCACTCTTTTGCCGTGTTTTCGTCAGTTTCTTTCACTTTTTAGTTGTCTTTTTGTTGCTTCTTTATTGCGTTTTTGTTGCTTTTCCTGCACATTTTTGTTTCTCTTTTGTTGCTTCTTTGTCGTGTTTTTGGAGCTTTATTTGTCGCTTTTTATTTGCCTCTTCATCACTTTTTAATTGCATTTTTATCGCTCTTTTGGCGAATTTTTTTGTTGTATTTTTATTAGGGCCGGGACTTTTTTCGATTAATTGCGATTAATTAATTGCATGAGGTTTAGTGCGATTAAAAATATGAATCAAAATTAATCACACTTTGCTTTCCACACTTCAGTTTCCTTTTTTCCTGCAGACGCACAATTAATGGCAACATTGCACTGGTCTGTTGGACTTGGTTGAACAAAAATAAACAATATTTTGTTGCTTAAGCTTATGTATTCAGTCATTATTCAATGGTATACTAAAAATCCTTATGAAAAAACTTACTTCTCACTGTTCTCAGGTCACATATTTATATTTCATTTCGATTAATTAATTACAAAGCCTCTAATTAATTTTAATCGAGTCCCGGCCCTAATTTTTATCCTAGTTTTTGTCACTATTTTGACGCTTTGTTCTAGGAGCTTTTAGATTTGGGTAAAGCCAAACTGGAGACAAGGTGCTCAGTTCGGGTGGGGGTTAAGAGGTTAAAAAAAAGTGTGTGCATTTTAAGTTGCTATATGTTTTCGTTTTAGGCCATGTTTGCCAAAATGTGAAAGACCCCAGTGATGTTTGCTTCTTGTGTGGCTTCTTCCGATATTAATTCCGCGTCACCTAATAATGTGATACTGATTATTTGCGCAGCCAGAACAGTAGAGGTTCCAAACTAGAGTGAAAGCATCTTTTTTTTTGGTACATAATAAGACCCTAATGAAACTAGGGGGAAATTAGTTCCATAAAAAGGACATGACATTATCAAACTAATTGATCATTTGATTTGGTGCTTGATGTTTGCTATATTACTTACAAAATGAAGTTGGGGTCAAACGAGTGGATGTTGCTCAGATCCGGGAAGAACGTGAGGCCAGTGTTGTAAATCGCCCTGAACAAAAGAAACGCACACAAACATATTCAACATAATGGCTCCGTAATAATCCCCCTGCCTTTTGAAAATTCAGCCACCGCAATGGCAACCTCAACGCAAAAACACATTTCTGCTCGCAAACAAACAACATTTATTTTCTTTTTCGAGAATTTATGGAGAACAAACATGCTCTGAATACAACCAAGTGCAATTTGCTTCCATTCTGACTTGTCCGTCAACTCTGGCCAAAAATCCATAACTCAGACAAATCTAAGGTTTTTTTGAAGGCAACATCAAAGTACCACAGACGAGCATTGTACACACACTGAGCGGGTTTTGTTGGAGAGATACATGTACATCTATGAATGAACGACAAACAACACCATAAAGTAGATGCGGTAACAAATGCTTACAGGTATTTGAGGCTTGGCAGACTGTGGAAGGCTTCGGGGTCAATGTAGGTCAGACTCTTCAGGTTTCTAAACTCTCTGAAAAACAAAACAAATTCTGTCAGTCACTGTTGCCTTTAATTAATTAACTGAACTTTAAAGTCCTCAAAATGGCTTCAATAACAGAAAGGTCAAAGAGTTGTTCTACTTTTTCTGCACCCTCAGCCATGCTCTGAGTGGGAAGGTGAATTTGACCAGAAAAAGCAGATCATTCGAGTTGCATCTGAGTTACTAAATGTTCATGAATTGTGACACAATCAAAATGCCAATCTATGTGCTATGAAGATTTTAATATACATTTTGTTGAAAGTGCATTATGCAACTTTTTTGTGGAAAGAAAGGTTTATATGAGTGGTCACCAATCACGGTGGTCGCTCCAGGACCAATTGTTTGGAAGGTTTTCACTGCTGACGGAGCCTCTCACCTGAAAACCTACAAAACAATTGATCCTGGAGCGTTGTAGAGACCACTGATCGAAAGTAAAGGCGCTATGCTGACCACTCACACAGCCGATGGGTCACTATAAGGTCAAATACGCACATATATAAACTTTTTTTTCCACATAAAAAGTTGCATAGTGCACCTTTAAGTTATCACCCACCCAGACTTAAGTAAAGCCAAGTCTGAAATCAAAGAATCAAAAAGGTTCTATTAAGGAAGAATGATCTACTTTGCATTCTTCAAGTTCGACTGAACGCGTGACAATTAAATATGCACATTTTAAAAGTATTCTGTCCAAAAAATCTTCATGGAATTCCCTTATCCCATACAATGGCCAACGGGACAGAACAACGGCAAGGTGCATGCCCGTGTCGGAGAGGGAACACTCAGCAGCCAGTGCAGGACGTCCTGCCAAATGAGTGCTTCATAAGTGTTTACTTTGGCGTGGTAAAGGCTGGACTGCAGTGTGGACTCATGTGAGCACCAGGTGAGCAGTATATGAGTCTAGACAGGGCTGTCCTAAGTAAAAGTGTAGGAACATAAAGATCTGGTCATCTAATAATTAACAAAAATAAATAATAAGATAAATGAACCAGATTAACATATTTTGTCACATAAATCACTCAAATACAGAGCAGTTTTAAACAAAAAAATATTCCATCACTGCAGACTTGCAAACATGCATACTCAAAATATCTTTTTTTAAAGCTCAAGCGTCAATGCCTTACTTACATGTTGTACTCATCAGTCATGGAAAAGGACTGAACAAATATGGACAAAACATCATTTGTTTTAGATTTTTAGATTATGGAGACCTTTTTACAAATAAAAAGGAATTTTAGCTGATCACTGGTACCCAAGGATGCTCGAAGAATTAAAGAAAAGGTAATAGGGATAGACGAAATTGGTAACCACTACAGAATAGTATAGATAACATGGTTTGCAATTCACTTAATAAACAATAACACTTTTGTATATTGTAATGTGTTCTACTTCCTTCTAAATGACCTGTGCCTGTGTGGTCTTTCTCTATGCAGCTCCAGCCAGTGTTGCTAGTGGTAAAGGTTTGCGGATTTGGAAGTGGGCAGTATTATTAGTGTCATTAGCCAAAGTAAACGAGACCATCGCAACGAACCAGATCCATGCTCCGGCAAGACCTCAAGCAAGCCCGTCCGACGCCAAACAAGGGTTAAGCTAATGCAAGGTGAGACATCGGACATGAATTCAATATGTTTTCACAGCAAGGAAATTACAGCGACATAGACTAGTCTTCCTGATGGGAACATTTCAACATGTATTTGTTTTTCTCCAGTTTGGCTTCACCAAAATCGAAAAGCTTCTTGAAAAAAGTGTCGAAATAGCAACAAAAATGAGACGATAACGATGATGAAAATGCTACAAAAGAGCAACAGCAAAAGTGACAAAAATGTGGTGAAGTGGCAAGAATGTGAAAAATATGACTAAATAAAAATGAAAAGAAGAGACTAAAATCATCCAAACTTCCACTGACAGTTTGAAAAAGCCTCATGTCATTTAAATTCACTGCCAAAGGAACAGCTCTGAGCTTCATTCATGTGGGAGAAGCTCCATGAAGCAGAGGAACTGATTATATATCCATCCATCCATCCATCCATCCATCTTCTTCCACTTGTCCGTTGCCGGGTCATGGGGGCAGCTGTTGGAGCTGCCCAAATCACATTGCACCAGCCCTTATGGCTCCTCCTGCAGGTGGTGGGTCCACAGAAGGTCGGCCTCATGGTTCTAACCGGGCCTGTTGGTCTCTCATAAGGGGCTTCTGAACCGCTCTTTGTCTGACCCGTCACCTAGGACCTGTTTGCCATGGGAGACCCTACCAGGGGCACGAAGCCCCCGACAACAGAGCCCCCAGGATCATTCGGGTGCTCAAACCCCTCCACCACATTAAGGTGGCGGTTCCAGGAGGTTGATTATATATGATCATAATAAATATTATAAATGTAAGGTCAAATACATTTGTCTTAAATTTAGTCGACTCAAATTGACATGCAATTTGAGTCGACTAAAACTAGACTAAAATGTAAGAAAATAATTAAAAGACATTTTCGTCAAAAGACTAAGACTAAAACTAAATTAAAATATGTTGTCAAAATTAACACTGCTATAGGCTCTAACCTTTTAAATTTGGGTAAAGCTGAAGAGGAAAAAATGCACTCAGTCAAGGCGGGGGTTAAGAGGTTAATAAGTGCTGTGTTTGTGTCGCAATGGAAAACCCCAGTTTAGACCAGTGTGGCAGGACAAGACAAGACATCATTATCGTGCCACCTCATCCAAGCTGGAACTGTTGTGAAGGAGGGCAGTCCAGGCAGAACGTTCCAGGTTGTGTCAGGCTCATCGGGGCAGAGCTTTTGCACAAATCCGTCTGTAGTTGTGTGTTAGGTTCTTACCAGCGTGACATTTTGAACATTTCCCAACACTTCCAAAACTGAGAGACCATGTTGCGTGAGAATATGAACTCCTATTTTCGTGTGTTGTAAACCTCCATTTAACTTAACTTCACCCAACTAATAATAGCAACCGTCCTGCCGATTCAACTGGTAACTCGGGCAGCTAGACCAACACCAGCAAAAAAAACGCTTTCATCTGCGATATAGTGCAGACCACACATTTTTTTGTTCAACACCGTTTCCCATTAAAAAGTAACAAGTCTGAAAATTGGTGATTTAGCAGCACGCAGCCCTGAGCTCCACAGCTGCTGTCTGCCTCTGCGCCAACAGGAATCGTAGCATTAATTTGTGTCTGACCCTGAGGGAAACCTGAGAGAGATGCCATTATCTGGTACTGCACCGCACCAATCAGCGGGAAAAGGGGTCCCGGCGATCCAAAATACACCTCCCGATCGCACACAACCCCGGGCTAGGGGGACTCGAGTTACCCACCGCGTCTGTGTTTTGAAATCTGGAATTAGCCGGCTAATGGGGAGAGACACTAAAAACCGGGGATAATCAAGATCAAAATGCGGCGTAAGGAAGTCTCGCACACATGAAGCGCGTTGGATCAAGTCAATTTGCACGCTTCTCAATCCAAGTCTTTTTCTAAAAGGTTCTAAATTATGCTCTTTAAATTTCTTTGCTTCTTAGCCTTGATATTTATCAGTATAATGAACGATAAAAAGTCAAGAGGAATCGAAATCCTCAAAAAGGCTAACGTTGATCTTTTGTGACTGAGGTCAGTGCCACATGACCGGACAGGTGTCGTCATATGAGTCAGAAAGAACCATCATTTTCAATCTATCCGGCCTTTAACACGTTATCTGCCTGCATGCTTGGGGTTTCCTGTTTTTGTTTTATAATCAAGAACAGTGTAAAACCTCAAATACCTCTTACTATGAAATATAGCAATAAAAAAAGCCAACATGATTGGTCTCCATCTACAGCCAGAATACGAAGTGGAATAAACTGAAACGAAGGCTGAGCAGTTACTATTGTGGCTTTTAAACAATAATTTAGTTAGTTTAAAGCAGAACTTAGTAACTCATGCCCCTAGAGGCCATAAGCGCCACTGCAGGTGTCGTAGCATGTTGCGGTTTTTGAAACCGGAAAGAGGGATATTGCCAGTGGCGGCTGGTGATGTGAAAACCAGGGGGGGCTGTTGCCTATGCCTACCTTCAATTATATTTTAAAAGATACTTATAAACATTGTTTTTAACTTAAAAAAGAAAGGTATCTTTGGGGCATTTAATATTATTATTATTATTATTTTATGCAGAATATAATCAAAACTAAACTTATTTAGTTTTATTAAACTAAAAAATAAAGAAGCATGGAATGAATGCTTTTGGAAAATCTTTTTTCTGATGAAATGACATTTTTGTGTAAAGATAGTCACAATACATATTTTTGTTTTGCACCACTGATTTGTGTTTTGTACCAACAGAACAAAGGCAGGAGGTGTATACACAAAAAAAATACATGTATATATTAAAGTCAATTGGGACGTGGAGAACAAGCTTTTTGTGGAGTGTCCCCACCAACATTGACACCAAACCTACGCCCTTGTCAGAAATAACTGTGTGACTTACGTGTTTAGATGACGCTGTTAAGGCGCACGATGAAGCAAAAATGGATAGGAGGGGCGGCGCCCCACCGCCCATAATGGACCAGCCGCCACTGGATATTGCACATCCAACTACGCTATGGAGATAATTTTTTTCACTCAAACTTGGCTGTAAATACTGCTAAAGTGGCGCAGTTAGCTTTGCCCGTTAGCCTGTTAGCTTCTTCTTCGTGATTCTATTAGTGCTGGTGGCTCCGACCCGGAGGCAGGAAAGTTGAATCCCAATCATCCCATTAACACTTGTATTACCCCCAGAGGGACTACGGAGGGGATTTATTAAGGTAAACAAGTTACTTAGTACTGCTTTAACAAAATCAAAAACACAAAACAAAACCAGCACATTAGTAGGATCAGGAAGATTATAACAAAAGCTGGAAATGGGACCCCAGTGTCATTGAAGAACGGGCCAGAGGCAGAAGAGGACACGATTCCCTTGAGGAACAGTAGAATAATACCTTAATCTTACAGCCCCTTTACCTTATTTTAATTTTATGTGCAATAATAAACAAGTTATGCCAGTTTGAACAGTTTTTTGAGTTGTGATCCAAACTCATTGCCAACATTCCTAATCCGAATTTCTAACATCCCAATTCTTCACGTGGAGGTCATAAGCGTGTTTCACAGTTTTCACTGTGTGGCAGTACTTGGTTGGTACATGGTCCCTTGGTTGGTCGTTAGTCTTCAGCCCTATCCACAGAGGAACCCCAGCGTACAGGGACTCGACAACTACAACTGAAGCTCCGACAAGAACTGGACGTTCCTCCGCGGTCTTGGCCCCGCCTACAAAAGGACTCCCATGAGCCCTGGGTCTATCTATAGCCTGTCGGTCCATTGGAGTGGATATCTCCTTCTGTGGGTCTCCCGGAGGTTTCTCTTTTCTCTCACTGGGTTTTTGAGTTTTTCCTTGTCGGGTAGCAGAGTCTAAGGAGCCGGAGATGTTGTGTTGTGATAATGGGCCATAAAAAACAACTTATTGATTGATTGATTACTGCTAACACACATTAACAATCTTTCTTCCCAAAAAATACATTAAAAGAGTCAGGTATTTAGCAGGTGGTTGAAGGTTATAGCGCGGACCAGGACACATAATTTACGCTCATGAAATCACCTGATCTTTCTATCTTTAGGTAGTTGCTTTAATATTTTTGGGACGCCAAGAAACTGAGAAGCAAACTGCCTCTGCTAGTTTAGCCTCTGACACATACCAGCATCAACTTTTGTCTTATTTCGTCTCCCATTTGAGACACAGGTCGTTTAACCATTGGATAAGGAGCTGTTCTTTTTCTCTCGAGAACAAACAGAACAGCTTAAACAAGGGAGGCCAAGAAGTGCGTGGCCTTTTGTTACTCACATGTGGTAGACTTTCCCCAAGGCCAAGAACGAGTGCCTTTCCAATCTCTCCAGCGCCATGTCCACCGAGATATATCTAGAACAAATAAACAGCTCATTGCAAACCGTGTACAAGCACTTTTTTTAATCATTTCTCAAAATAATGACTGTTAGTAACCATGCGCCTCACAAGAGTGGACGACTTGTTAAGGGTAATGGGCAAACGGAAAGCTAAGAAGTGTTTTCATAAATGGGTTTCTGTGCAGGCTCTTCTTTCCTGGATTTATCGGCCCACCTTGTCCAAAGCTTCGGGTGTCAAGGGCAATTTCACAGGTATGCTGCCTTATATACATTACCCAGTCATCAGTCGCTCTCAGGGCATTTGTTATTTCTCCAGAACCAGTCCGCTCTTAAAATAAACGTTCAACTTAGCAGCAGGTCGCAGCTGAAGAGAGGACTTAATAAGGAAAGACATGCATGATTATCATTACTTATGGTGACTGGGACATGCTTCACCAAACAAACCACTAATTCAGGAATTTGACTGACGTTTTCGTGGTTGATATCGCTTGTTAGAGATGGAAAGTAACTAACTGTAGCAAAGTGACGCTCAGTGAAAGTATAGTAGCCTAATAGAAGTAGTTCAAGTACTTAATACATTGGCTCATTATTAGAAATTGTCAATGTTAATGAATCCTAAATTATGCAATTACCTGCAAGAAGTAGCCCTGCAGCTCATTATGACAAAACATGTTAAAAACGTAATTGAAGTAATTTGGACTAAAAATAATAAACATACAACAAAACACTTTCTTTCCCTTCTGCCACATAGCACTATATCTGGAAAACAACCAGGACTACATGTTGTTGCACCGTTTTGTGGCAAATCAAACTTCCTCCACTTAGACACCGGTAGTACTGTGGTTAGCATTCTTCCTTCATAGCAAGAAGGTCCTGGGTTCAAAATCTCAGACGGGACAGGGTCTTTCTGTGTGGAGTAGGTTTCCTCTACCTCCAAACATGCTGGTCAGGTTGGCCCATAGTGGCTGCAGAGTCTAACCCTCCATCTAATCTACACGATTCCGTACAATAATATTTAACCTCTTACCCCCCCCGCCTTAACCAAGTGCATTTTCTCCAGTTCGGTGTTACCTAAAAGTCTAAAACCTGTAGGCCAGTGTAATGCCTCATTTGAAAGCTAAGAACTACAAAACTGATGTTAAAATTATGTATTTTCCTCCCCCTACATGTTCCAGCCATGTCCTAATGTGTAGAATGGGCCCAGACCTGTTCACCACAACTGCCTCTAAAATCCCGCACTGTCACTCAAAAAGTTGTTAATTCGGGTCCGAATTGCCGTCATGCACGAGCTTAATATAGAGACTGCAGTTACGCGTAAGACCTGAGGTGGCAGTAGTGAGTATAAAATGACCAACTTGCATATAGTCCCTTTAAGCGTTTTTTGTTGTGTTTTTGTTGTTTTTTTGGTGCTTTTTCATTGTTTATTCCATTGTTTTTTGTCGTGTTTTTGTTGCTTTATTTATTTATTCATTAATTGTTTATTTGGTCGGGACAGTGCATATTAATGAACATACATGGGACTCATGTATGTAAACACACCGGATTGTAGCCGTGGGCTAATTTCCATCCGTCGTCTCCCATGCGCACTCTCAAACACACTCTTATTCATCCTGGCCTATTGTACATGTTTTTAGTGGTAGGGGAAACCGGAGTACCCGAGGGCAACCTACGCAGACATGGGGAGAACATGCAAACTCCACACAGAAAGGCCCCATCCAGATGACGGTCCCGGGACCTTCTCGGTGTGAAGCACCAGGATGCTACCAGGATGTTTTTGACGCTCTTTTGTTGCTTCTTTGTGACTTTTTTGTTGCTTTTTCAAGTTTGTAGTGATGTTTTTGTCACCTTTTGGTATTTTGATGCTTTTTTCAAGAAGCTTTTAGATCTGGATAATGCCAGTGCTCAGTTCAGGTGGTGGTTAAAAAGTCAAAGCACTTTACTTTACCATTAGTGCATGACATTAACCCAGGTGTCAGATTTACCCAGCATGCTTCTGTGTATATTTTACCTCAACTTGACTCTGCCCCCTCCCTCCCCCGAAAACACTGCTCCAATCCCCCAGCCTGTGTCCAAGCGCCGCTGCGGCTGGACGACCAACATTCCTCTAAAAGGAACGCATTAGAGCTTCCAGCTGTGACTGTGAGCCAGCGCTGATACTGAGCAGAGCATATCATCTGCCGGACGAGACAAGAGAGTGCAGTCTGGAGCTGGGACGGGGGCCCGGCATTTCAGCAAATCAGCGCTGCACTTGAAAGAGCACAGGTGTAAAGCAGCGGGATACGTCCAAGTGTGTCTCTGAGCTCTGCCGATTCAAACGCCGCTGAAGGAAACTTACATCCAGGAAATGTTGACCAGATCAGCAAAGGCGTCTGTCGGTATCGATGGAAGATGAGTCTCCCAAAGTCGCCTGGGAAAGAAAACACATGCATACGAGATGATTGGTGATACAGGGCACAATGTGCAAAGACGACCACAAGCAATTAATGTACATATTTACTATTGTATAAACTCTTTAAATGCCTCACACAAAAACGACTACTGTTGTCGATGTATAAAAAGTGTCGAAGCAATAAGAAACTCCTGCTTATTACATGCCCTCTTTATCTCTATACGCTCAACCCAAGTGAGTAGCAGGCCCACAACAATTTACTTGGCATTAAAACTGGATGGAGAAAAAGCCTCCACCTGCGATCAATGGCCAGTAAACATGTCTGCACGTTATAGACTCTTAAGTTGTCTAATTAAAATAGTAAATCATTGAAGGCCCACGCCGTAAACAGGACCATTGTGACCAACTAGTGTGTATGTCAGCTTTAGACTTAACGACACGCTGCAGTCTTGTCCGCTTCAGGCGAATATCAAAGGCATTGACAATGAACGTGCAAAACGGCACCCAGATGTGTGAAGGTACGTAGTGTTGTCCTTTGAACGTCATTCGTTTGTATTCCAACAATGTGTGCCCATATAAAAGCTTTTCAACCCCGAACCAGGTGTAAAACAAAAACGTGCTAACCAAAGCCACCACATTTGTGCACATTGGTCTCATCTGGGGAACAATAGGCTAATTCAAGGCTAGCCGCTAGTCCGTTAACCCGTTAGCGAGCGCAGTGTACACGGTTTGACAAGCTCAAACAAACCGGCCTGACACCACACACCGCCATCACAGTTGAAAGGGAAGAGGACCAGAGTGTGCAGGAGCAGGACCTGTTCATCCCAAAACAGAACGAGCAAGAAATCCACTTCAATTTGTGTGAGAGAGAGAGAGAGACAGACGTGAAAACAAGCATAACTTAAATTGAGTTTGAAGTGGGGGGGAATTGGCCACATAATTTTAAATGGTGTTGGGTTGACTGGTAGGGTACATGGGAACAGGCTTGTTTTGATATCTGGCCTGTAAGAACAAGTGTGATGTGACGAAGTAGTGCCACTTACATGGATGGGGCATTCTTCAATGATAAACAATATTAGCCGTGAAAATATATGACTTCATCGATTAGTCCGCCACACAAAGAAGTGTACACAGTCATACTAGCAAGTCCATATGGCCTCACAACATTTCTATTATTTAATAAAGACATTAAATACTGTATTACCAGAAGAACATGGGGTGCATGTTAGTCTTCCCACTCCACTCATGATCCTTTGCTACAGATAATTGGGAGAAATTACACTATTTCCAGGAATTCCCACAGAGTTCTTCATTTTAGGTTTCCCATTAACTCTTTTTCAAATAATGCCTGCGCTCTGCTGTTACCATTCATGTGACTAAATTGCAATTTCCCTCATAGTTACAGCCTCTGTCAGATAAACGCAGCCCTAATTTGTGAATAAACTACAATAGTACAGTTTTTTTTAGCGAGGCTGGAAGTGCTGTTTTTGTTCCTCTCTCCTTGAAGTCTTTTTTGCTCTTAATTATTCTCAAAAGGGACTCTCTGAGTGTTTGAGAAATGTGCAACAGAAGGTAAATATTGTATTTGAATGCATCGGCCAGACGTAGCCGGGAGTCACGCTACGTCGGTGCTTTCCTTCGCACTTCGGTGTGAAACCGCCACTGGTGCACGCAGCGGGCTAAGTGTCCACACATGCTCTGATAAATCCCCTCCTCTCTCGTTGACTCACCGTTAAAACACACAATTAAAATGTTACAACTACTCTATTAACATTACTTTAACAGTAACTCTCGATTAGGTATCAATTCCAGATGCATCCACTCTACTGTTACCAATTACACATTAGAACCAATCTCCAAACACCAGGCTGAAGAAAGCTCAGCTGGTATCATCAGAACTGTTTCTTTTCGGCCAGTGGCTGACTATATAGTCCATGCTGTTGACACTGGGTAAGATATCAACATACTGGCATCCCTCATGCCCACATCTACGCCAACTACAATCATTTTGCCTCACTGCACCACTATTTTTGGTCCACTTTGTTTTTACTGTATCAAATTTTTTGGCAGCCCGGGACGCGATGGCATGCTTTATGTTCCTATGCCCTCATCTTGGACTCCGAGGAAGAATGTGCTGGAAGACTGGCCACATTTGAGGAGGTGCGCAGTTGAATTGAGGCAATGATTGGGAGATAATTCTATGTGATGGGCAATACAATGGTCATCCCATCTGATTAAACAACCAGTAATGTCTAATTTTAAATGGAAAGCCCATCGCTGAAGCTTTCCACCGTCAGCATGAGCCGCGGCAAAACGCATGTGTTTCCGTCAGTCAAGGCCGTGGCCAAACGGTCATAAGTCTCCTCTTTAATTTGAGCAATTTAAGAAGCATGAAAGTTCTGTTGCATTTTTCAGAAGTGACCTTGACATTACATCACTCACTGCCGTCACTCTCACATACTCTCACGTCTGTGCGGCTTGTCATAGTGACTGATCTTCAAATATAATTGCAAGTGATTGATTACACTAGTCTTCATCAACGATTTTGACTCATTTATTGTTTTACGGAACTGGTACTTGAACATCACTCATTGAGCAATAAAACAGAATGTCCATGCATTACACTATTTAAAATGTTTTGATCAAAACTTAGTTTTCAACTTTTATTTGAACAAGGACAACCAAGTAACTCTAAAAAAATTTGATCCTACCTTTTTTGGGGGCATTTTTAATATTAATCCTTTTGGTACCAAGTTACTGGTACCCTTTTAAGTACCAAGGCCTAATCCACACTTTACAGCCCAAAATAGTAAATCATGTTTATTTATTTATTTATACATATATATATATATATATATATATATATATATATATGCGTTTTTGTGGCTTTTTTGTCATGTTTTTTTTTTTTTTTCATTGCTTTAATTCATTGCTTTCTTTTTGTGTTTTCGCCTTGTTTTTGTCACTTTTTGCTGCGTTTTCATCCTCGTTTTTGTCGCTATTTTTATGCTTTTTAAAAATGTTTTTTAGGTTTTGGGTAAAGCTAGAGAAACCGTGCTCGGTTCAGGTGGGAGTTACAACATTAATAGGGAGATTAATGAACATCTACAATGTTTGTGAAGTAAGATTTTTGCAAGAATACTAGTTTCCATCTGTAGTCCCTAGGCAGGTGAAATAAAAGGGGGCCACAGGTGCGCAGACTGACAACCATGCTTCCATCAGTCTACACCAGGGCAACTCTGGCCATAGTTTTATCTTGCTACCACTTAGTGTAGAGAATGAACAAATAATGCAGAAAATTGTAAAAACGCCCAACCTCAATTTAAGTCTAAAACATGATCATTATTATGTATATTATCACAGTTCAAACTACGCTTCATTGTCAAATAATCACCTGCACAACCCGCTTCTGTGTTTAAATATGGAGCAGGTGAAATAATTAAATGGGTACCTATTCAAGGGCACCGCTCTGACTCACAATACATCAGCTCAAAAGACAAATGTACCTTAAAAGAATAACTGCTTAACGCGGCAGACATCTTAAAGTCCCCAAGGGAGCACTTTGTGGGAATATTCATGATATTGTAATGATTTTTCCTTGGGGTTAAGAGCACTTTCAGAATGCATGAAAAAGCAGATGGATCACTTTTACATGTGCGCTTTTGTACGCCTACTTACACATTCTCCGTGCTCTCAGGGAACCTGGGGAGCTGATCAATGTCGGTGCAGGAGATGTAAAGCGCACCCGGATCGCACTCGCACGACTCTGGGCACGCTTGAGCCTCGGCCGCGACGCACATGGGCAGCATCACCAGCGCAAACAAGGCGCGAATAAACGGCACTTGCATACTTCTAAGAAAAGCTGTAAATCCTCCGTTAATATGGATCGCCCTTTGCCCAGGGAAAAAAAAAAATGCGTTAAACTCCACTGATGTGTTAAGTTAAGTTAAAAAACAAAACAAAAAAACACTTGAGTGAGTACTTTGCCAGGCCAATGAGCTTCTGCTATGGTCTGGAGGTGGGGATGCTGTGGAAAGGGCATTTCAGAGGTGGATTTCTGGAGGTGGTCTTCTGAGGAGGGTGGACTTTGGTTTGGTTGCCATAACACAAACATTGTAACATTTTTGTCATAGGCATACAAATCAAGGCATTGTCATTGGAGCCTGTTACAAGTTAATTAATTAGATAGATCATCGTAAAAGAAAATCAGCACCCTTATCTCCAGTAGACTACAACAATGTTTACACAAATTAATTAAGCTACCACAATATTTTTTGTCAGATTAAAGTTGGAAATCGTAACCATCCACTTGTTGGCAAGCGGCGGCATCACTGGCGCAAAAGAGCTGACTTTGGACAATGTAGTTTCACAAATAATGCATTCCAACACTGTTGCGCCGTCTACTGCCTACATTTCCCGTCGGCCTTTGCGGCAGCGTACGTAGTCGGTTGTTGTGCTGCTCAGGCGCGGCTAGTTTGAGTTGCCGTAGCGCAGTGGAGCTGAGAGTTTTTGTCTTGTTAGAAACCGCCTGCACGTTCATGCGTTTGTAACTGAGAATAGACGGGCAAACACCTCGATTTGCACACGTTTTATAGATTCATGCAATGCGCTGGATTTATGCTTTTCATGGAAGTAAATAAGAGTAGTTAGCCTTAGAGCTAGCTCGCTAACGCAGTTGGAGGTTGCCCCGAATGCCACTTGTTGCTAACGAAGAGGAGCATCATCCACAACAATGCTCCGCAGAGTCTTTGGGGGGAGCAAAGACACTGACGTGCAAGATTTGTCTATTGTTACGTGGATACCTAGCTGCCTTCAACTTCTGGAGAGGCGATGAATATTTACTATGACAACAAAGGTTTGGGGAAAAAAACCCTGTTCTGTTTGTCCGTTAATACGATTAACAAGCCATTAAGGAGCTAGCACAGACCGTGAGATAGTCGTCAATACTTGCAGACTTTTCTTTTTGCAAATACTCTCTGCTCTTGGGATGTCCTTTAGTATGGATACGTCTAGCGAGTCGGACACTTTTGACAGGCCCCGGGGGCACAGGGCGAGGGGACGAGAAGCCCATAGAAGACAGACCCGGGACAGGGCAAGGGACGCCCCAACTACAGACATCTCCGCGAAAATCAGCACACTGGCCAATACTTTACAGGTAACGAGCACACCACCATCCTCAAGACTACTGTTCAGCACTTTGTAAACCTTGTAAGATTGTTATTGTTGTGCCCCATTACTTTAAATTCTGTGTACATGGAGTTGTCTGTTTCTCAAGATAGTCTTTTGATCATTTTTTGTTACAGAGCACAAGCAAAAACCTCAATAAAGTTGACCGGATGCTGGGTCATTACAGGGAGCACTCAGATGAACAAGCTGAAACCATGGCTTTGGTGAGAAAACTCTTTTGCTCATTGTGACAAAGTAATAATATTGAATATGTGTCTAATTGGTGTATCAAATGAACAACGCAGACGGCAAAACTCTGTCAAAAGTTGTATGAGCTTGTTCTTTTTGTCTAAAACAGGCTGAACAACTTACAACCTGAGTTAGTGTAAGTTGTCCCTAACTGCTAATTTTCGATGCAGACAATTTTGCAAGCCCAAACTGGGCCTTTAAGCTGCTGGCATAGGAAGCTATGCTATTTTTAGTGGACGTATGATAATAAATAAATAAAAATACTTACTCCTATTGGAAATTTTGTAGTTGATATTCCAACTTGATCTTTAAATTCTAATTTCAATTTTATTTTGTTGTGAACTTTGTTATATTTTAACTACCTGCAATGAGTACCACGACACTCGTATGCTGTATTCTTTCAGCTTCGGGAAAACTTGGAGGACTCCATCAATCAGCTGCAGTCCCAGGGCACTGGCCGACGCAACGGGACCAAAAGTGCCTCTGTGTCGGCCTCTCCGCTTCACACCAGTGACCTAGACGTTTACTCTGAGTCAGGTACTGCAATTAAGCTGAACTCTCAGTGTTGTTCCACGTGTTCTGCAATAATCACTGTTTCTCCCCCCCCCCCCTTTTACCTTTATCAGAAAGCCGACATTTTCACCCCACTTCTCCTCTAAGAGACTACAGGAGCTCTCCAGAAAGAAGGAGGAGGTCCCACTCAAGTGTTCGCTTCAAGGATGCAAAACTGAGAGGAGAAGAGGTATGCACACATGGGTCAATTGTTATTCATGCAAGTGTTTGTTTCTACCACTAGGGGGCAAGCTGGATTAGATCTGTAATGCAGTTATCTGTGTAGTGTAGGATTGATCCTTTTGAAGAGGGGTCTCCAACCTTTTTGACGCAACAAAGTGGAAGAGAGCTACATATTCTTCAAAGAAAAATGTGTAACTGTGCGTATGCGACTTTGGTGGAGTTTACCTGCAGCCAAGATGATAATTTTCTTCTTCGTACTTGTATACTATATACCAAAATGTTTGAAGAAAGATCTATAATAGAAGTACATGTAGAAATGTAGAAAGCTTCTGTGGAGCCACTTAGGAAGGTCCCGAGCCACTGGTTTGTAGATGCCTGCTTTGGAAACTACATTTTTTACAACCTGTTTTGTTCTGTCTGTCTATTGTAGGTCCACACTTTGCACCAGTCCCTGAGAGATCTGCGCAGTGACCAGCATAGACTAGCAGACGACCTAGATAGAGAAATTCTCAGAAGAAATAGGTACTGCCCATTTATGAAACTGTCATAGTGGTTTTATTTTATTTTTATTCCGATAACAATGTTTTTTGACACACAATTTCTGCTTAAACATTGTTAACACAATTATATTTAAGATTTTGCTAAAGATTGTACCCAACTTTCTTTAGTTTGGTCATTTTTGTGATGTTTATAGATTAACTTCTTCATTGACACTGACAGGAAGTGACATAGACGAAGGCAAACAAATCTAAACTGTTGCCATGCAACCATGTTAAGTTAATTGGAAATGAGTGAATCGAACTGCTATGGAATTTTACATAATTTATCTATCACTATCACCCCCTGTCAGCAGCTTAAACATTCAAATAAAAATAACTTTTCTGCTCAACATTTCTTCATTAAAACTGCTGCTTCACTGAAATAAAAAATATAATTATCTAACTGATGTTATCCTTCTAAATAAGACATATTTTCAAAAGCATTAAAACCTGTCATATGCAACTTTTAAAGAAGAAGAGACTAAGCAGATCAGCAATTTACCCATCATGATATCTAACATAACATTTTGCAAGTTTGTCTGATATCGTGCAGCTCTAATCAAATTAGATATTTTTTTTCTCAAAGCATAACCCACAAGTTATGAGGCTAAACTTATCCCAAGGGTTGACAAAGTCAAGGGGCGGCACATTTTTCTTGACGTGCATTATAATTTGACATTTTGGCGTTATTAAAATCCTTGCCTCCCGCGATGCTGCTGACCAAGCTGAATTGACCTCGTGCCGTATTTCAAAGCCTGCCAGACGCATAATTATTTCCAGTAGCACCACATTATGCATTCATTTTGATTAGTGCTGTTTGGGAATAGGATTTTTAAATGCTTCAGAACCCCCAGTAAATATCTGCTCTCTCCCCTGAATTTGTCTTTTTTATAGGGCGGATATTGACACGAGGCGAGCGATGGAAAACCTCTCGGAGCATATGACAGCCTCGCCGAGACAGGACGCAGTGAGTTGTGGCTGCCTATTCCACCATTTTAAACGCGCTTCCTATTCTCAAAGTCAGAATAAAAGCAGAGGCACTGGGAATTTATACACATCACAGCCATTGATGGATGAAAGCCCTAGAAAAGAATAGTATTCTCATATATTTAAAATCAGTCCGATGCGTTTCTGTTGTAAAAATGTCTAGCAAACATTTCAACTCCATTTCCAGCGCCTCCGCTTGGATGAATTTACGGCTCTACTTGGCATGTTTAATATTTTCTATCTTGATGCTGACAAGATAAAGGTATTTATGTGGATGTGATGCTTTCTGATTAGGCAAGGGAATCGTGCATCTTCAGCCTAATGTTCCCAGTCACATTAAAAAGATATTTCTGTCACACTCTCCTGTGATTTCCTGTTTTATCACAAGATCTCAAGTACAAAAAATGGAATTGGAATTGAATTGTGTCAAAGATATTTCCCTTTTAATAAGTAAGTGTATGAACCTTTTTACAAGAAACTATGTGGCAGTCTCTGATTAAGCATGATTTAGCAAAGGAAGTTGACTTAACCAAAGCTATGAATATAACGTAAATCCATTGTCGTGAATGCACTTTGCACAAAAGCATAAAAGTGCCATGACATCACCAATATCAGATATTCCAAACTAGCCCTGTCTGATTGATCATTGTACTCCCTCCAATTGTTAATTGTTATTTTTTCCCGTCCTGTGTGTAGGTGTCGACTCGTGTGGAGCGGCGTCTGCATGAGCTGGAGAGGGACATGACCTCGGAGAAGAGGAGCTCAGAGCGCGGCAGGAGGACGGAGCAGCATGCAGCCATTACTGAGGAGGTGACACTACACTGATCCTGTCATGTCACACCTCGCTCTCGCACGTCCAGGGCAGATCACACTTTCATCACTCTGCCTGGTCAAGAACCGGACATGGTCAAATATGAAAACTGACACCTCGGACATGGCTAACACAGTGACTGATTTGTATAGCACAAGGACAGTTTCATACAGGAATTTCCGTAGTAATGCATAAACCCTTTCATTAAACTCAATTGTGACATGTTAAAAAATACCATGGCCTCTTCTTAGTCTTCTCCATACTTGATAATAACATTTAACATTGACAAATTAACAATTCCTGTCTGTTGCATTAACTATTATTAAAAAAAGATGCAAGTGCATACACTCTTTAGTCTATACTGCATTTGGTCACAGTTTCTTTCCCACCTTTTTGTCCTCAAAGCAAGGTGGAACTTCTTGTTGATCACCCAGTGCTTTCTCTGTGTCAGCCAGCCCTCACGTTTAGACTTAGGCCCAATCTCAATTCTACCCCTTAGCCCTACGCTTAGCCCTTCCCCTCCCGTTTTGCGCGTTCGCGAGAGACGAAGGGGTGTCCCAATTCTATTTTCCGGCGAGGGGTAGGGGTGAGGAAGAGGGCCACATAGGCCTCGCAGCGAGGCTTTTTCTGATGCACACTACAGATGAAGGGGTAGGAGGAGTTTGACTAAACACGGAAATAAGCTGCGAAATGAATTCACGAATATCATACATAAGCACACGTACAACATTTATAAAGTAGCAGAACTCTTAGTGACTTTGTTCGCTTTGTGCAACAATTAGAACAGTACATTGCTATAAACGTGTCAGTTCTAAGTTTTTCGCTCTGCTGCTGCGAACGCTCCGTTTAATCGCGCTGTATTGCCTGACTTTGGAGTTTCTTTCCAAACCTTCGATACGTCGCTATTGTCATGACACACGGGGTTCAGTGCCTCGCTGCTGCGCCCGCGGTCCCCCCGTGCCTCTGTGCTCTGAGCCCGGGTCCGAGACTGTATGTGCACGGTCTGAGCGCACCTCGGTAGGCCCGAGGCTCAGAGCGGCTGCCTGTCCCCGCCCGGAGCGCACTGTGAGCGTGTCTACCTCTGCCCGTCTCAGCTATGAGTGTGCTATAAGAGCGGCTCGGCTGATCTCTCACAGCTCTGGCTAACGAGCTGCAGCCACAGCGACCAGCGGTAGAAGCAGCAACACACGGACAGGGGGAAGGAGAATGTAGCGCCGGATGAAGCAGAAATAGATTAATCTGTAGGGTTTGGGCTGAGACAGAGTCCTGTTGTTTAGGTGTTACAAAACGGCATGAGTCTGTTACAAGTTACTGATGAACTGGTTCAGTAGAAACATGCTATAGAGAAGTAGGGGCTTGCTTTTTTACATTTTCTTTCATATAAATGTGTTAATCTAATTGATAAAAAAATAAAAAATACTAATAAGATTCACATAACCTTAATCATCAGTCAAATGGAGGGCTGTCCCATTTCTTATGGCGGTCTTTTCAACCCTCACCCATAGCCCTCTGTTTCAAGGAGGGCAAGGGGAAAGGGTAGGGGTAAAAAAGAGAATTGAGATTGGGCCTTTGACAGTATAGAACAGCTAAGCTATTATTACTTTGATGCAGTGGTTGCTAAGTAATCAATCTGGCACATTTGGTGTTAATCACTCCCTTTACTTTTAGGTGCATATTGCTGTATGTTTATGTTAATGGCCCAGAGAGCGCTGCCATTAGGTGCACTTAAATGTTTTTTCATCTATTACAATTTCACTCAATCAACAGTTGAAGGAAAAAATACTTTCAACTTGTGTACTGCTCAAAATAATCAATCCTAACCCTCAGGAATGAAGTTTGTTCAATATACCCACGTTTTTGTCATCCTTAATTGTACTGATTGTGTACCTGTCTGGTTCTTTATTCTGCTTTACCTTCTCCAAACTGCTTGTCAGCAAACGAGCTGCTTCTTTGTTCAGTAACAAACCAGCAATTAAGTAGATCTAAATGAAGACAAACTCCAAATTACTAAAGCAGTAATCAGCAGAATTCACTGTAAAATTAAAACTCATGCATGTGCCTCTATATGTATTGTAGCCATAGGTTACAAATGGCTGACCCACACCTAGAGAACATTCGGACATTATATTGTTTGTCCACACTGGGGCACTGTGTAGCCATTCTCCCGAATACAGTAGCGTTATTGAACAAGACTTGCTATGCAGTGCAAACATAGCCCAATTCATTTACATGCCTCTCTCTTGAAGTGCACCTTTGGGACACCAGCAGAGCCTGGGGTGTTGGCGAAAACGGCATTTGTCCAAAAATTAAGGCTAAATAAACAAGCATGTGGAAATGAAGATGAAAATAATGTTTGTTAGTGCTTAGAGCCAAAAGGGATGATGCGAAGGGCACGTCGATTCCCCCACTGATAAACCCGCAGGGCAAATCAAAGACATGATTATGAGTCACTTGGCACATCTTTTTGCTCGCAGCTGGAAATTCATCATCACATTCTGCCTATTTAGTGAGATCTTAATGCATTCTTCTTATAGACCCAATCTATTGGAGTTTCTAAGTCCAGAAAAAGAAACATCCATCCATCCATCCATTTTCTTACACTTGTCCGTTGCCAGGTCGTGGGGGCAGCTGTGGAAGCTATCCAAATCACATTCCACCAGCCCCCTATGGCTCCTCCTGCAGGTGGTGGATCCACAGAAGGACGGCCTCATGGTTCTAACCGGGCCTGTTGGTCTCTCATAAGGGGCTTCTGAACCGCTCTTTGTCTGACCCGTCACCTAGGACCTGTTTGCCATGGGAGACCCTACCAGGGGCACGAAACCCCCGACAACAGAGCTCCAAGATCATTCGGGCGCTCAAACCCCTCCACCACGTTAAGGTGGCGGTTCCAGGAGGGGAAATGGGAAACATTATTCAAGCACATTTTTTTTACAAGGACGAGCTACGCTGTTATAGGACACATTCTGGGCAACTCTGTGCCCTCTGAATGGACGTTGATGCTCTACGATACCTTCACAACCACCACATCCATTATAATTAAACATGCGTAATGACAATATAATTATCGGAATTTTTTGTTTGTGTTATGTGATGTCCATTGTCCTTTTATGTCTTTGAGCCATTTCTTAACAGAGAATTTGAGCGCTTTTTTTGCTGCTTTTTTTTTAAGTTACTGGAACGCCACAAAATCCAAACCAAAGATGCAGATGAG
Source organism: Proterorhinus semilunaris (assembly GCA_021464625.1). Lineage (NCBI taxonomy): Eukaryota > Metazoa > Chordata > Actinopteri > Gobiiformes > Gobiidae > Proterorhinus > Proterorhinus semilunaris. The sequence goes on from CM038359.1 coordinate 23,439,183, forward strand.
AGCGTGACGGAGCGACTCCTCCAGATGGAAAGAGAAAGGACCAAGGTAAATTCACAAACAAATGCAGCATTTTAAGGAACCCAGAATTTTAAATCATACACTGCCTAATTCAATAATTTGGCTGTTCATATCTAGATCTTCAAAACACTTCTATCAACTGTGGTGTTTCAATTCAATATTGTTGCGTTGCACCCATTCACCTCTGTTGCTATGCTCTGAAATCATCTGCATACCCTCTATTATGATTATATTCTAAACCATTGCCTTCTGCAACCCTCAACATGATTAATTATGGCGTGTGTTGCGGTGGTGTTGTCAGATGGAGGTGGAGCTGGAGAGAGCCCGCAGACTTCTGGAGCAGTCTGAGGACAGCAGAGAGACTCTGGTTCAGCAGGTTTGTTTGCTCGGTCTTATGGATATGCAGCGAGAGGAAATCCTCCCAGGGAACACCAAACAGACGACGCAGTTGGTATCGGCGCTGTTTTAAGAAGCAGGTTTAGTGCAAAGAGTTCTGTCTAAACAAGGAGTAAGTCACTGTGAAACCAACTACGTCAGTCTCTTCTTCTGCTGGGACTGAAGCTCTCTGATGGGATGATCCTTCTCCTCTATCATAGCGATACTTTGAATACTAAATATCAGTACACGCCCCTTCGAATGCTACCACTGTTTTTCAAATGTTATGTTTGCACCTCACCTCATTTCTACATGCTTTGTAAAACCAGCCCCAAAGTTCAGCGTTTTTTACGATGTTGCTGTGATTTGTGTGCGCCCTCTCGACTGATGACCCGCAGGTGGAGGACATGCGAGGGGATCTGCACAGGACCAAAAAAGCCCACAGTGATTCGCAGAGGGGCCGGCTGGAATCGCCACAGCCCATTGCCCCGCCACATGGCCCCCACACTGAGAGGGAGGAGAGGAGGAGCGGCCTGGGAGCTTCAGGTAACTGCACTCTGGAGCCGAGGGTCAGCGCACAAGACAGGGAAAACACTAGGAGAAATGTTATCATAAAGTTGTGCTGTACTATATTGGCAGAAACAAATATCTTTATATGATTTTTGACTTTTTGCCCCCAGTGTTGCCTCCCAAAAGCTGCTGAGATATCACTTTTTACCCTTTTTTGGGCGTTGTAAAAAAAATAACCTAGCTTGGATGTGTTATTTCGGTAACTCAGCGAAACATTGCCTCTGTGTTGTAGCTACTGGTCATTCTTCCCTAAGTGGTAAACAAAAAGCAAGGACATTTGTGTGTAGGGCCTCAAGCACTATTTAACACGAGGGAAACGCTGCATGAAAATGATGGATGAAGAGGATAATGCTAAATGGATGAATTGTGCCGAGAACAAAAACGAGTGGCCCTCAAGAACCTGTGAAGGTCAGAGCAGCAGGAAAAAACTCAAGGCACTTGAGTTTTGAGGACGGCAGAGTTCATTAAATATAATTGAAATATCAACATTAATCTCTATTTAACTGAGCAAATTGTGTTTGTCAATGGGAAGTCTTCCTATTGTGTTTATTGAAGCGCATGAAACTATTTAGATGTTACCAAAGAGGTACAAGAGTAAATGCGATAAAATCGAAGACATTATTTAAATAGTTGTAATTCCCTGTGTAAACAACAAAATATTCTGCCTCAAAACTTGCCAATTATGTTATTTAGACTTTTACAAGCCTGCTCTGTCATGCAAGTGATTCTTGTATTAGTATAGCATTTGACGTTTCAGTCTTCCCTTCAATGTAAATTCTTCAATGTGCTCTGTAAATTGCAAATCTAATAAAATTTCCTCGAACGTCATCTGAGCTGGTTTATTGCAGTATTTACTGCTGCTAAACAACCGTTCATGCTAATTGCAAAGCTTACCAAAATTGTCTCCACTGAATATTATTCTCGAACCTTGTGCAGATCGTTCAGACCTGGAGAAGGAGGTGGCCAATCTGAAAGAGCAGTTGCGGAGAGCCTCGGTCATGGGGGAAGTGGAGGAGCTGAAAAGGGCATTGGCTCAGGATGAAAAGGAGAAAGTACAGCTCTCCTTACAAGTGCAGGTATGTTCAGTATCTTTTATAATAGTACGTTGTGGAGGTCACTACTACTTACTTTAGCATTACCTTCTTTCCAAGCCCTTCCTATCAATGCCTCTCTTCTAATAGTGCCATTAGTCATCCCTCTTAAGCTGTCTGTACAGTATGTGTGCCTTTTTCTGTCGTCTGGTTATTTTAATGAGAGATATGCTTCCAGCACCAGAGCAGCTTTCTTTCACAGAGCCTCTGACCTTTTCTTTATCTGCAGTGAGACGGCGACCTTTGTATTGGCAATGACAAACCCCTTCTGTGACTTTAAATCTAAAATTCCCTTGAAAAGAGTATGCCGCACTTAGAGCACACCAATACATGCTTTACATTCTACAGCCTCAACTAATTTAACAAATATGCCTCAAGCAAAAATATTGTATGAGATTTATCATTTTACTTGGCAACTGCCTGGTAGCCCACTCTATTTATATTCTGAAGTGGGTGCACTTAATTGCCGTTTATCTGAGCATTTCATCAGATTTTCGATCAGGATTTAGGATTTTACTGAAACAATATCATTGATCTTTGTGTCATTGGACTACTGCCATGGCCCAACATTTCACTTACAAAAAGATGAAAACTGCAGGTATGTATCTATTTTTAAGTAATCATTTTGTGATGGAATATAGCTCACAACTCGGGCTGCACAAAATAAGCCACAACATATCTCAAAATTACTGAAGCCTTCCAACACAGTCTGAAACAAAAATGCATGGCAACTTAAAGCAGTACTAAGTAGTCCCTCTGGGGTAACGCATGTGGTAATGGGATGATTGGGGGGTCTTTCATCTCCTCCTGGTGTCTCTGGCCAGAAAACCACAATTGCAACTTTGCTGACACCGGGTAGGTGTCACCAATACAAACTAATGGAATCACAAAGAAGAAGCTAACAGGCTAACGGCCAAAGCTAACTGCGGGCTAGCGCCACTTGAACAGTATTTACAGCCAAGTTTGAGTGGAAAAGATTATCTCCATTGTCTAATTGGATGTACAATATCCCTCGCTCCCTTTGTCTTTTCTGTCAGCGTAGTATTTACTCTCACTGACAATGAGTAAAAAAAATGCAACTTAGTTAGAGTTAGAGTTACTTAGTACTGCTTTAAAAATGTGCTCGAGTTTTGGGGCCTGATTACATTTTATTTTAAAGGTGCATTATGCAACTTTTTTTATGAAGAAACAAAAGTTGCATAGTGCACCTTTAAGTCAGAGTTTGATGAAAAGTTGTTTCAAAATGTTGCTTGCATAATGGGACATACAAAGGTGAAATACTTCAGGAAAATATTGCAGTAATATTTCTATATTTACTATATTCAAGACAATTACACTCCCTGACCAAATGAAAGAGTGGTTCAGGGATCATGCAACATCATTTTCACACATGGATTGGAGTCCAGATCTTAACCCCGTTGAGAATATTTGGGATGTAGGTCACATTCTCCCTTCATCAATACAAGATCTTGGTGAAAAATGAATACAACCCTTTTGACATTGCAGAAGCTTATTAAAACAATGCCACAGCGAATGCGGGCTGTAATCAAAACTAAAGGCAGTCCAATTAAATATCAGAGCGTGTTCTTTTGGTCGGGCAGTGTATATGCCAAATGACATTCATATCTATCAGCCCTCACAACTGGGTTTCCACGCGTCAGCTCTCTCCCGAACCCCACTATTTCGGCTTTCCTGCGTCCTGTCACCCCTGGTCACATCTTGTGCCAGCCCAACACTCATTTGTTCCTCCTAAAAGCCACAGATGAAGTCACAGTCGACATATTAGATCAGAAGTTCGAACCGACAGCCATTTTCCCCGCTCAAACCAGCGCGACGTGTCACAACCCAGACATAAAAACCACATTCCCCCTGCGCTGTGTAACGGAAGGCAAAGGTTTGTGTCAATAAAATGTTTCCAGAAATGTCTCCATCTTTAGCATTGGCACATCTCTTCCAACCTCTGATGTTTTCAAATGTATTTTAAACTCCCACTCTCTTCGTCTGTTGCAGAGTGTATTACCTGGGGCGTCTCTGAGCGTTTTTTATATGTTGACATCAGAATAGGCGGCGGGTTTGTTTTAATCCGTAAAATGAAGTATAATCAGGAGAATGGGGTGAAAGATTTCTCACTGTTGAGGTTAATGTGGATTCTGAGAGATCTGTGACCTTATCACTTCATGACTAATTACCTGTTGTGCGAATTGACAGTTCAGTTCATTTAAGCGTTCCTGGCCAACTTCACCTCACCTACAGATTACATCTTCATATGCAATTTTTCTGTATGTGTTGAAAAGAAGCTATTACCATTTCCTACATTTGTTGCGCTTCTTGCCTGTATTACATGACTAACCTTGTCAATTCTAATTCTATGGGGTTGGGCGCATGGTGGTTGAAGTGTGTTGCCCATGGAGACAGCAAAAGCATGCAACAGTTGGAGATGCAGTTGAACTTTCTCATAACCTGAGCCACGAATCATCAAAATCAGAAACATACGTTCTTGACCCTTCTCTTTTGTCTTCACAAGGACCTGACGTCAGAACTTGCACGACGAGAGCAGCAGCTACGAATGCTCGAACAGCTGAAAGAATTACAGGTATGTGCCGTTTTGAATTAGAAATATGCTTTGGGAGCTTTTAGTGACGTGTCAGTAGTCCTGTACAGGAACATTGTGGTGTTCTGAGTCCTGTTTGCAATCTATAATCACTCTGTGAATCTAAACAGCTGTCTGAAGGGGTCTTCAGACTGGACCATTCACTTCCACAGCCACGACAGAGTGAAGATGAGGAATTGGATAATTCTTTGTTCAGTTAGTTCATTGAGGCTATTAGTTTCCGTAATACTGCAGTGATGTATAGTATTAACATTAGGGCTGGGACCAAATATTGGATCGGATCACAATACTCTGTGCTACTTTATCAAGTATCGCAATACTTTCAGTACTTGTGTTTGGAGGCAATTCTTTCAGTACCTGTGTTTGGAGGCAATTCTTTCAGTACCTGTGTTTGGAGGCAATTCTTTCAGAACCTGTGTTTGGAGGCATTTTCATCCTGCACTCCTTTGTTTTCCAGTAACAGTTACAGCACTTTGTTACATTTTGTGTTGATGCACTTTTCAATCTTAACACTTCCATAAATGTCAAATGGCATTTGGTTTTAAAACTTTGGACACATGACTTTTTACACATTTTAAGGGAAACATATTACTTATCAGAATTACTTACTGTATCGCAATATGTATCAGATCGGCTGTTGAGTATCCTGATGCGTATCGGATCGTGACAAAAGTGTATCGTCCCAGCCCAATTAACATGATACAGAAGTACTTGAGGAATGAAAAGTGGGAAAACAGCATTAAATCATTTTGTAGTGTTTGTTGTTGAAATGTCCACATAATAGTGGCCAAAATGGCAAAAAACTAAATTGACAATAAGGCAGAACCGCAGCCCTGTAGGCCACGTCTGAGCCAAACATTTTAATAAATGTCAGATCAACATTTGGTGTGTGAGTTTTGGAGCCCATAAAGTGGATATTTTGATGTGTTGCATCCCGCACTTAAATGCGCCACTTGATCTTTTTCATCCGTTTGGTTTTCTAGGGCTGCGACAAAGCGGAGAAGAGGCAGTTGGAGGTGATGCTGGAGGAGAGCAGGAGGAGCAGAGAGGAGCTGAAGACCAGGGCCCAGGAGGCCATCCGTCAGTGGAGGGCAAAGTGCAGGCGGCTGCAGAAGGAGCTGGAGGAGGTGAGCGCTCATGCCGCACTGCTGCTTAGACAGGGCCTTACGGAGGGGTTAGACACGGGCGTTCATTACCAGGTCTCTGTGGCTAATTAACTGCTGATCCCCACTGTCTGTTTCAGAGTAAGGTAACATCTTACTTACTTAGCAAACTTATTAGTGAGTGGAAAACAAAAAGTGAGTGGAAAACAAGTATTTCAACTGGATTAGATATTGTACAAAGCAGATAGATGAGGATGTAAATAGGCTAGATAAGAAGCTCAAGTACACAGAATTATAACATCGACAAAAATATCTTTAATAATGCATTATACAAAACAGACTGTATTCACAACTGTGTCTAATTAACTAATGTTTACAATATAGGCTTTAGTTCGTCTGTCAAGGATTTATCTCCTCCGTAGCATCCTCCTCATGTAAATCTTTTTGATACTTTTCTCGCTTGAAGCTAATTAGCGTCGCTTGCTTTAGGTTGTAAATAAATAGGAATCATTATGAAACCGTCACAATACGTTATCACATAATATGCCAAGATGAGCTTATGTTTATTTCCCAAACAAGTCTCGTAAAGTATGCAAGCATATGGTATTTGCCACCCTCTAGTGAAAACATGCATCTGCTTCAACGATCGACAAACTACCACGGGTCTCTATTCAAGTCTTATCTGCGCGAGCTTTGATGAGTATCTCTGTTCTTTTTGTTAGAAGCTTTCCTTTCACAAACCTGCACAGCCACCGTTTCTATCAGCAGCAGGCAGACCGATGGTAAATCTCTCCAAAGCAATCTCAGCGCAGAGGAATGTGGCAGACGGCGCTGGTGCTAACGGAGGCACAGATACAGGCTGTTAGCTGTTAGCTTCTGGCTGTCCTGTCGCAAAATGTTCTACACGTTCCCGGCTTCTGATTTAACAGCTGCTTGTGCTGTTGGCAACGACATCGACAACAAGGTGTCTTTTCAGTGTGTGTCACCTTTGGTCCATTTGAGCGAGCTTTTACAGGTCGTTTGGAAAGTCTGGTAGATACAACAATAAGAAGGCAGGTCCTTGACTTTTTCCTTGAGTTTATCCTGCAAAAGAAGGTAATGATAATACGTTTCTCAATGTGAAACTTCCTGTAAATATTCATAGACTACCTTAGGCTTGTGTGCATAGGATATAAATAATCGGGGTCAGCTCCGCCCAGTGTTTGGTGTCGTTACTGACGGAGTCACCTTGATACTCCGCAGCCCTGCCCTCACACAGTCACAGACAGACTCCCACCTGGCTCTGCGACGTGACCAGAATCTATTACACAATCGTCTCCGCTCCTTTAATGAATTAGGGAGGGGAATCAAGTGCTCAATTAAATGATTAGCTTCTGAGCTACAGCAAAATCCAGTCAAAGCCGGCGTATTAGCGGCAATCTGCCTCCAACAGACCTGACCATTGTCCCTTATCAGAGAGCTGAGTGCTAGCGTTTTCCTATCAGCGCTAAAGCCGCTGCTGCAAGTGTTTTTTCCCCTCTGTTACAGTTGCTCTTTCTATTCTTCTAATCATTATTGTTCAGATTTTTCTTTTGTACACCTTTTACACCCACTCCTCAGTTTGTCATTCTCCGCTCGTCCCACCCGTCCCCGTTGTGTGTGTGTCCCAGCAGGCAGCAGGGGAGCGGGAGAGCTCTCATGCCCAGATGAAGGCGCTGAGCCAGCAGACAGAGGCGGCCCGCAGGGAGCTGGCTGAAATCCTAGGCCGCCTCGCCCATCGGGAAGAGGAGCTGCGGCGCAAGGACGTGGAGCTGTCCGACAGTCGCCATCGCCAACTGTCTCTGGAGCAGGAAGTCAGGGAGGTATGGGCGCAGTAAGGCTACAAATAGAACTTATATCCAATGTTAATGGTGTGCTTTTCTTATTTTACTGTATTTTTTATTATTTTGCTACACTTGAAACATAAGCTTTTGCTATTGTTTCTGCAAATGTACTAAAATTAGAGAATGGAAAATGTCCTCTTCTGCTCATTGCGTGAACAATACTATATGATGCAAATTCCTTCAGCACTAGGGATTAACTAATTACATAAATGAATTAACAGGAAGGATATGGGCAAATATGAATGTGCGCTTAACTGGTTTAAAAAGCACTGCAATCGTAACTCATGGGTGTATTATGGATATAACCTCAAGGTATACTTGCTTGCTTGCAATATTGGCACGTAATTGGAAAGGTCAGAACCTCTAGCATTGCTACTGAGCTTTAAATAACTGAGGTCTGCCTTAACACACATTAAGAATGGATTTTGGCAGATTTTTGGATCAGGCAGAGACTTTTCCTTAATTCTTGCATATTGTTTTTTTGTTGTTTTGTTTTAAAAATTAGCAGTCCAAATCCTGAGGCTCTGAGGAATATGAGGAAGGAGCTGCCATCCAAATCTTATGACTTATGTGCTTTTCTGATTAGATGATTGGCTGCCTCAAGAATCAGAACAACAACAACAAAACATCACACATGGACAACATGACATGTAATTTGTGATTTGAACATGTTTACCTTAAATCTTACTGGCAACATTTAGATTGTTTTGTAAGTATAGAAATATTGACATACTGTTCCTGTAAGTTGTGCCAAGGCCGTGGTAAATTGTTCACAAGTTTTGCCTCTGTTGTTTACCATGTAAAATTCACTATTTATGGCCTAATTTTAAAGAAAAGAAAAAAAAATCTGAATGACCAAAACCAAAAGTATCTGTGTGTGATGGAGGGAGCTGTCCCACATCATTAGGAGGAGCACAGTGGCTTTGTAAAAGTAGAATAGTACAGTACATTGGAAATTCAAGCTCTGCAGTATGTCCAAGGGTATTGGGTGGATTTGCCACTGATGCCTGCCTGGCAAACCTGCCCTACCTTCAAATACCAGTACTTTTTATTCACCTTCCTAAACCTGAATGTTAACTCTAGGCACGAGAGGCCTTCACTTCCCTGGAGCACGAGGTGAGAAATCAGGCTGCTATCCACAAGAGACTGAAGGAAGAAAACGAAAGACTGGAGGAGCAAGCTGACTCTCAGGTGCGCAGACGGCAGAAAGACGAGGACCAACGCGTGGAGCTCCAACAGACAGTCAAACAGGTCACGTCCTCCCACGCTCAGCTGGTCCAGAGGCTGGCCGAGGAGGAGGGCTTGAGGAAGGAGCTGCACAAGTCCCACTCTGAGCTTCAGGCCAGACTGACGGCAGTGCAGGAGGAAAGGGCTGCACTGGGACAGCAGCTGCAGCTACAGAGGGAGGTGCATCGCAATGAACTGGACAACATCAAAGCAGCGCTGGAGGACGGGAAGTCAAAGAAGGAGAGGGATCTACAGGACATGCTCAAGCTCTTCACCCAGGAGCGGGACGAAATGCAGGAACACCTGAAGGACGTCAAGGTTGGTCTCTGACTGCAGCTGAACTCCAAAGATGCCTGATGTGTTGTGCACTATAACCAAATAACCCCATTATTTTAATATTAGATGTTTAGGTTACAGAGATGAGGACACCAATTGCTAGACTATTGCATAATGTCTGAAGGCAGTAATGTTTAAGTGCAAGGTAGATTGAAACAGTCGCCGACATTCTTTTAAGGTGATTCTGCAACATAAGGCCACTGTTATGTGCCTCAGTCTGTATGGCAATGAAAATTGTCATACAGACGATGCATCTTGGTTATTTAGGTATCAATAGTTTGTTGATAATTATTTGACAATGAAAAGCACTTGTGTTCTTTTCGCTTTGTTTTCTATCAACTTCTTCATTGTCAAATATTGTTCTGCCACCACCAATCACGCAAAATGACAAAAGCAGTGGTCCAATCACACGGCTCAAAAAATAATTAGAACGCGACATTTCATTTCAATTTGCGCAACAAAAGAAAGTGTAACAACGTGGCAACACAAGTTAATTGGCTGAGGCGCACTTCAAACATGCCTAAATCCCAGTAATGTGTCAGCCCTTCATCTAAGTCGCACCGTAATTGTTGCTGTCATGTTATAATCAAAAATCGTCCATCTGCTTTTTACCGATGGTCTGCCACGTCTGGATACACCTCAGCATTCTCCAGAGGCAGCAGTTGGCGCTCAATTATGCATCTTCCACTTCACACGAACACATTCTGTCAAATCAGTGAGCGATTGCAAGGTCATAAGCCAAGCAAAGAATAAACACGGATCACGGCTTGGAGTTTTTTAAATTTTGTAATTGACATCGGGAATCTCAACGGCGCACATTTGAAATTCCACACATGGAGAACACGCCTCAGCCACTCAACATCTGGCAAATTTACGCCGACTAAATCCTCATTTTGTGCACTTTTCCATTCATTGTCCTCGGAGTGCGGGTGAGTTGAGGATATCTCGGTTCCTAATGGTGTGCAGTGCCCCATGGATACTCCACTTCTTCCAAGGCTCTGAGCGTGAATATTTAAAAAGGCCCCGCTATCAGACCTTTGCAGTCTCATCGAGGCGGGCTGGAGATGGGGGACTTTCCACTCTCCTCTCAGTATCTCCCGAGATGAGCCCTCGTGGGTACATTGTTTCTTAAGGGGCCACGGTCCTCGCTGATACGCTCCGGTTTTGCCCATTAGCGCTCCACTAAATGACATTAATTTCTGACATAGCTCATTGTAATGGAGTCATTTGCAAAGCGGGCTAAGGACAAGGGCGTTCGCTGGAATGTTTAAAGTGCTCTCGCCTGCGGGTGCGGCAGATGTCCCCAAAGTGGCCCACCCAATATTGTAGCAGAAGCGCCCACGGCCTCAATAGAGTTTTAGATCCAGTCGGGAAAGCTTTAAGCACTCGTATATTTTGTCCTTGCATTTTATCCAGCCGTCAATCCACCCTCGCGCTGTCTCAATGTTAATCCGTCTTTTAATGCTCCCCTCGAGTGGTACTTGTACATTTTCCATCTGTTTTTCTTCTTTACCCAATTCTAGAAGCTGTGTTTTCTTACTTTTGTCTATAACTCTTTGGCTATTCAATTCTTATTATTGTGCAGTGAAAAGGCCATAACGATTAGCGTAATATCAAAATTAGCATTGGTAATTTGAGACAATGGTGATGTGGACAAGCGCTGTGTTATTGTATTGGGAGTCTGCGATTGGGACACTATCAAAGAGGGGTGCGTTGGGTGAGATGAGTCATCCACAATGATGATTCCTGCAGATTTTAACCTCTTAACCCCTCCGCCCGAAACCGAGTGCATTTTCTCCAGTTTTGCTTTAACCATAACTAAAAGCTTCTTGGTCAAAGTGTCGAAAATAATGACGAAAACAAGGATGAAAACATGACAAAAATGAAACAAAACGTAGTGAAAACGTTACAACATGAAAACATATCTGGATAATATTTGGGTATTTTCAATATCGCCTGATCGGCTGATATCTGTGGATTCGGAAGACTTCCCGTTTTTTTGCACCGACTCCCTCTGAAGTATCTACTAAACATGAATATACAGCGCCCCCTGCGGTCATAGTTCAACACTGACATGTTTACAAGCATCCTACACAGGATCATAGACCATAAACGATATTTGCCAAAAATATCAGTGGACCAGTTGAGAGTCTATTTTAGGCGGTCCGCCTAGTTCACTTCTCAACACTGTCTCCGACTGAAGCGCACATCTTATTCACTCACTCAAACAATTGGGATGTACGGGAGGGTGTGCGAGAGCTACAAATGCGTTTGGACAACAGCCAAGACATTTTCCTCAACTACCGCCGACTTTCACAGTTTCAAAACAGCGTAATCCAGGTAGTGCACCTTTAACGGCTTAGGGACTTTTGTCTCTACTACGATGGAAGTTTCCTGGGCGACTGAGAGCCCACACAAACACATTATATGAAATAATTAAGCCATTGCCGCAACTTTGTAGATCTATTAGACTTTAAAAAAAAAAAACTATCAGCTTGTTATATGGCAGGTTTGCTCTCCACAGCGGATTGCCCGGTCGCTTTTACAGCCGTAAATGATTGCTCATGTCCGCATCTCCTCTGTACCAGGCAGATGCAGCCTCCGACAAAGAGCTGTGTGAGGCGCTGCGCATCAAGCTGGACAGGATGAAGGATGAGTGTGATAAACTGGCAGCGCAACTGAGCTCAAAGGAGGACGCGCACTCCCTCCTCCAGAGAAAGTACCAGCTCCTCCGTGAAGAACTGGACGACAAAGTAAGTCCCAAAATCACGATCGATATCAAACAATGGAACAAGTTGCAGTGATAGCAGAATATCCACTGACATAGGTTTGTGTAATGCATCTTTTTCTCTCAGTAGATGTTGTACAGTATTTGTGCTGATTCTAATTGAACGTGACGCAGCCAGTCCAAGGACATGAAAAGACGAGCTGTAAAGATACAAGTGTGTGTTTGGCAGCGTTCCTTCACTGACGCAGCACGTTTCTCTTACTTCACTGAAACTCGAGTTTGCTGTGTTACCTGATAACACACTGGGGCACAGCGGGTACTTAAATGCACGGCTTTTGGCTTATAATGTAGACATCTCCTAGTTTATCATGTTTATTTAGCTGACTTTTAGAAATTGTGAATATCTTATTTCCTGCCTTGAGTTAAAAAATATTTTCTTTTGCACCTTTTTAATATATTCTACAACTTCTAGCACCGCCTCATGCAAGGTTATACTCATATTTAATCTCATTAGTGATTGTGCAGTGTGTTAAAAAATATTTCCTTCTTTTCTTTAGTTTTTGTTTGTTTGGATGGTCCGGACATAATTGGAGGCATCAGCAGCCAATGAACACTATGGAACACTATAGAGAACTATTATATAGGTTGTGTTGACATGTGTTCCCTGCAAGTATTTATGTTGAGACAAATGGTTCAGTTTGTGAATTTGGAGAACACATAGACCAGGCGTGGCTAACTAGTCAGAAGAGCCATGAAGAGCCACAAAGGCACCGACCATTCGCAAGGTCCAAGGGTGGTAGTTTAAAAACTATAACTTTATGCCTGGCCTTTTTGCTTTTCCTCTCCATAATAATTGTATTAGATTTAATGGTTTTACTCCTCACCCTGATTTAAATCAATTTATATGAAATAATCTGACATTTTCTGCTGTTCTGCCCTGACGGCGACAGCATCAGATTCAGTTATTAACGCTATTATTATTTCTACTTTAATGTTGGAGTATGTTTGTGTGTGGGGCCCTGCCCCCTCTGATTCACCCCTGGCCTGTGCGCTCAGATCAGATTCAGAATATTGGCCATTTGCAGTACTAAACCACATTGGAAAAAAATTTGTACGGCGCTCAAAGTGCATATGCGTGTAGAGTCAGATATAATCCCGTGGGATTATATCTGATTTTACGCACATCCTTAACTCTGAGTTTGAACTCAGTACTCAGCACTCAGGAAGAAGGTACTGAACATTTCTGTGTAAGCATAACAGGTATAAGAATTATCTAATTTTTACCGCTGTGAAACTCCTTAATAGTGAGTTGGAGAATAGACAGAGGAAATAATGTGCACTTGTGACAATGGTGTTGTATGGTGACTGTGTACGTGCAACTTTTCAGTGGCTGCCCTGTTCCAAAACAAGCTTCTCCTTTTGGGAGATTAATAAAGGAAACTGTCTAACTAACTAAAAGGACACAACATAAAAACAAACAAACGCCACATAGAAAGCTTAAGGTAAAATAGTGTACAATAAAAGTCCATACAAAAATTAAAGTGCCTTCAGCTTGGTCCTGATTAGACTGTGCAGACGAGCAGCGTCACTCACGGCATGCGGAAGTTCACTCGATAACAATTTACGAACGGCGCACGAGAGCGAGAAAGAGCGTGTCTCCAATCGGCGGTAAATGACCAAAAACACGACAGTGGGGAGTTTCGTGATTCATAATCCTGCGCAAATATGAACCTAAACGTAAAAACACCATATCAACGGCAGACGCCTACGGTTGGATTGTTGGTCAAGTTACAGTTTATGGGAAATATGTACCAATTCTTAGAGCCGCATTATATTAAACATACCTGATCATGCAAAGAGCCGCACTCTGATTGGCCAAGAGGTTCCCCTGACATAGACTCTCTCGTTCTGTTTTTATTGTGACAGTTTTGTTACTTATCTCTTTCTGATGAGAACAGGAGGCTCTGACCCACACACTTGAAAAGAGAATAGGGGATGTTTATGACCTGATTGGGGGGGGGGGGGGGGGGGGTTAAAATCGAATTTAGGGAGGATTTAGTCCGTTTATGTGTACTGACATCATTATGGTGCACACTGGTAAAGGGTCAATACCGCTGTAGTACAAGCCGCTGTGCCATTAGTGTTCTTCCTAAGGCTGGATCAGTCTATGGGCTAGATACACCATGACGTCTGGCATTTAAGAATCTGCCGACCAAACATACGAATCTCCCTAGAGGTAAACTTTGCTGTGGTTACCCCAAAAGGGAAATTGTCTATTCTTTGAAAATGTGCTATTCTTTGATACACTTGTTTTGTTGAGAAGAGCACTAACCCAATATCTCCTGCAGTATATTGCCCCAGTGCCTATGGCGATCGCACACTCCTAACCTTCAGGCTCCTTCCTTTCTTGCTTTTCTGCACATGCATCAACAAAAGGCATTTCAAAGCCTCGCGAAGTTGCAAGAGTGCCACATCAGCACTATTTTTTTTTAAAGCTTTTTATCGTCACGTCCTCGGATGTTTTATCACCGCTGATGAAGTATTGAGCACCCACTCCGTTTTCTGACTGAGCGCTGATAAGTACTAGGATGACTATAGGGGATCCATGTATTGATTTGAATGCAAGGGAATGGAGAAAAAGCGGCTCTTCTTAATGTTACTGCGCAGGTGGTTTATTTTCTGGGGACAGTGCAACGATCCAGGTCCCTACCTTTTCCGATCGACTGACCCTGGAACTATTGATGTGCACTTAGCACTAAAGATGAGCTGCAGATGCATGGAGCTACGCGGAATAAGATGTTCGTATTGATCAGTAGCATGTGACCTCAGTGCAACTTTGCGCATCTTTTGTGGTCTGGGAAGTGTAAATGTGGGGATACTTTTCTTTGCAAAGTAACTCTGTCTGTTGCTAAGGACTGACTGAAGGCTGACTTTCCTCTTCCTCAGGTCAGGTCAAACGAGCGGAGGCGCACTTCTGAGTCCGAGGTCTTTCTGCTGAAGGAGAAGGTGTCAAAGATGGAGGCGGATCAAGAGGCCGTGCTCACAGCGATGGGAGAGGAGCTGGACAGTGCCTGCCGCAGTCTCGCCCGGAACGGAGAAGACAAATTGCAGGTATATTTAATTGGCTTTGTATGACTTGAATTAGCGCTACTAGGAAGATTTTTGTTTCTTTTGTACAGAGGTAGGAATTTAAGCCTCGAATACTTGAGTTGTACACAGTGCATGTATTAGTTTTGCATGGCTTAAAGTGGACATATCATGCAAAATCAACTTTCTTGAGGTTTATACTATGTGTTTATGTCGTTCCCTCGTCAAAGACAGACCTAGAGTAGTATTTCACAACTTTCACGCAGTTTTGAGTAATTCTCCGACAAAGCTGTTAAAATCAGCAGTTTCTTCTTCTACGGTGTCAGCGCCTCGTTCTGTAGTTTCTGATTACAATTGTGTCATTGTTCAAACCCAAAAACTGTCCCCCACATTTTTAAAACCCATAATCCAAAATTATCGTTTTTTATTTTCATATTATTATGAGCCGTTCAGTGCTTGCAGTGCGTTTATCACACACTGCCGGAGCTGCTAACCACGGTTTATGTCCAACCGTGAAGTTATTTTTTAAGATCATTATTCCTATAGGTGTCGGCAGGAGGTGTCCCATACATGCTGAGGCACCAAAATATGTTTTTTAAGTCTATTTTTAAGCTCCATATGCATGACATACTTTATCATGCATAAACTTTATCGTTCTCAAATTGACAGAGCAAGGAAATTGAAGTTTGTCTGTAAGCCGTTGCTCCAGGTCATTTCTTGATCTCACAAACCTTTCTGCACATTCTTTGTGTATGTAAAATTCTCTAAACGTTATCCAACTTTCAAACTATGAAGCAGCGTTTATTGTCACAGCAACAAGTGCAGACTACAGTTTTTTTTTTTTTTTTTACAAATTGATGCTTAATGGGAGTTTACTGAACAATTAGTAGAAAAAACACATTTTGTGCAGGGTCTTTAAATAGATTTTATTGGAAGTAGTGCTGGGCGATATGGAAAAAACCTATATCACGATATGGATTATTTTATATCACGATAACGATATATATCACGATATACCATAATATAGTCCGTTTTCAGTTATTCTTTCAAAAGTTTAAAAAAAAGTAAGTAAGTAATTTTCATCTTACTTACTTTTTTTTTAACTTTATTTTGAAGCAGTGGTTTCGCTATGGATAATTTATATAGCCTGTATTGTTTATGTCAGGAAAAATGTGAGACAGCAGGATAAATGGGCTAAACATGATCTGAACATCTGAGTCCTTTATACAGTCTATGGTCCTGACACCAATTTAACAACAGAAATGTGTAAACTCGTGCGTAGAGAACGACTTATTCAGAGCATCATCTGCTCCTCAATATCAAGGCTCATATTACACCAATACAAATGTAAATTGGAGCTTATATCTCAATTTTAACGTAATGTTTAAGAAACAGTGGGCGAGCCGTTTGCATTGTACGTCTTTAGCTGCTCTACGCGCTGGTCCGTCTCTTACTTCCTGCACCAGCCTCTCCTCTCTCTTCTCTCTCGTGTGTTTAATCCAGATCCAGCACTATCAATGCGCATTGAGTGGCCTTGTGTACGAAATGCGTGGTATAAATAAAGTTGCCTTGCCTATCAGTCAGCTCCGTTGTGAGATCCATCACTAAAAAGCTGTTTATTTGCCGTACGTGAAGCAGAGCGAAACCACGCGGTGTTTAGGGAAGTAGCTGAGAGCCCCGCGCGCTCAGACACGGATCAGCGTCAAAGCTAAACATATTACGCAAATGACGGAGAATTTTCGGTTAATGTAACCTCTGTTATGAAGTGACATTTAACTCAGAAATAAGAATGCTGAGTGTAGTAGTAGGGGTGTACGTCCATTAGATGTCGCCGTTGCTACAGCAGGTGTGGCGGGCGGCGGACAGCAATATCGTAAAGCAGGTGTCGTAAAACAACAAGACGGAGTTTCTTTGCGAAAAAGTTATTTTTTATTCTTGTTTATAATCACTTAATATAAACTTAGAGGATGCATAGTGACAAGAAAACACTAATACATTCTTTGTGGCCTATTTAATGTAATATTTGCTTTAATAATTGATGAAATTAGGTTAGAAACGATATAAACGATAGAAGAGAAATGCCACGATAGACACTTTTCTATCGTCCCCACGATATGTATCGTCATATCGCCCAGCACTAATTGGAAGATGACAAATTTAAATGTTCTCAATGGTTTAATTGTTACCCATCAACACTTCTACGATGCCACAGAAGACACAAAAAGAACAAGCTATATTTTTTATTTTTATTAACATTTAATCGCAAGTGCTAATTATTTTCCCGACCATTTCATTTTGAGCCATTACACACAGCAACACTTAACTTAATTCTTCTCAAATTTCAACTCCAAGATTATCCTTGTGGCCTCTCATTCCTACTTCTTAAACTGGTTTCCTCTGCCGCTCAGGGCTAATGAACCTAGCCAGCTCTTATCTGCTGATATGGATTTCCTAATCTCGCCCAGCAGTCTTCCACCCGGATATTTGAGGCAGCGCCGTGCCTCATTTGTAATCTGTCATAGTGAAAAGAAGTCAAACTCACTGCTGATTGGCTTAATGAAGGGAATCATTAACAGTTAAGGGGTGCATTAGTTTGCATGTTACCCCAAGATAACCTCTTTCCTTCCACTTTTCTACACGTCGTACTGTAAAAAGTTGTCATTTCCAAAGTGGAGGAAGATATCGGCTGCACCGACATCAGGGTTAAATGGGGAGATGAGATTTCCTCATTTCGCCTTAATTCAAGAGGAACAGGAGAATGTTTGTTAAATACTGTCTGAGGGCTTCAGAGCCATCTTTTCTTTTTACTATATTGAGTAAGTTCTCAATATTACGTTTGCTATTGTTCTGTTGGCAAAGACGGTCACACATTAACTCTAAGCTTAAGAGAGACATAACCCGTGCAAATGCTTGTCAGCCGGGGCAGACACCCGATTACCGCCGCTGTGAATTTGTGGCTTTTTCCATTGTAATTTTTTTTACTTCAGCCCCGCAGACAGCACTTTGAACTCCCAGCCAGCTCCACGTTCTCCACAGTTTCACCTCGCTTTTGTCTGCCAGTGCTCCCGACTGTCTTTGATGATTCGCGGGGTAAAAAGAGTAGGAGAGTCGTAGCGGCGGAGCTTTATCCACCCACGCAATCACACGCTCCGCCACACGGCTATGACAGGGACCTCGACACAGCTGCGCGCCATTTCTGCTCTTTGAGTCTCTTTTGGCAACATCTCGGGAAATTCATTTTCCTTGGAAGTGAACTTGAGTGACGTCTTGGGGAAAATCGCGCGACACCTGTGCAGTGTTGGTGTTGTTTATCAAGGCAAACGGCAGCGAGAGTGCAGAAAAAGTCTCCCTGTTTAGCCTCCAAGTGCATTGATCATGCGCTAACACAGTGCCACGAGGGAGCACTTGACAAAAGAAAGTTGTAGAGTTTGCCTTTTCATGATGTTGTGTGGGGATGTGAAGTGGACCTTTGCCTGTAGTCAGAATTGCTACTTTTTGCTTCACCTTTTCTGCCAGACTGCTTCACAGTAGAGGACAACTGGTTCAAGGCGAGCCAGATCATCACTTTTTCTTTGTGTGCAATACAATACTATAATCTAGCAGCTCCAAATTCAAACGGGCTTCTGGGCTGAACTTTTAGACTTCTCCCTTCAGGACAAAGTGTATTGTCAGTTGCAGAGCTCCAGCAGACCCATGTTTAACACTACTAGAGGCATACTGCTATTTTGCATTTTATAGACTGCACTCTTTGCTGAGCCCCCGAGAGAAGCAGACTTTTCTTCTAAAATTTACTATGCCATTTTAAACTGGTGGGATTAATTATTTTTCCAAACTCTGCATAGACAAAAACATATCTTAATATGAGCTGTTTCACCATGTCACTTTGGTAAAGCATTGAGCTCCTGGCTTCACCTGAGGAAAGAGGAAATGTCTAGTAGTGTACTATGTTGTGGTTAAACTTGTACGTTCATAATAAATCCCTCACTTCATTCGGTAAGCTTCCTGGTGTTACCAAACGGAAGTACCGACCAGGCCCTTCCCTGCTTGGCTTCCAAGGTCTGACGGGATTGGGCAGAGCACAAGAAGCCACAATATAAAATCAGGTTTCCATCTGACTGAGAGTTACACATTTTTGGATAACACAACCTAAAACAAGAAAAGCGTTTCTTTCATGTGCAAAAGTTCAGTTTTATTCATTTTCCTTTTTTAGTTCTGTTTCAGCCTTATTTTGGTAACTGTTCACTTTTGTTTAGAGTCTTGTTTTGACAGAATTGGATGGAAAAACAAAGTGCTAACAGTTTTTGTTTCAACTTTGTTGAACGTACTGTGTTGCAATGATTTACTAAAATATTTCAAAAATATTACCACAATATTTAAGACATTTGTCAAATATTGCTTTTTTCATGCCATTTATTTATATAAAGCACTTTGGTGGTGCAACTCTATTGTTTTTATAAATGCTATATAAATATAATGGCTCAAAAATGGATCATGCAGCCCGAATTGAGAGGATTCTCGTGTACAGGATAAATGCATTTGCATGCGGAGCGAGCATAAAGCAAAGCACTGTGCAATCCTCGTGCCTGTTTATCTATGGGTGTCTTTGAGAGCTGTGCGTGTCAGCAGACATTAGGAGCTGGCAGACAGTGGGTTTGTGTTGCTGATTCTGATGGGCCTGACAGAGTCTCAGAGCTCATTTTGACAACACACAGCTGCTCTGGATCTTCACCTTGATTTTTGTCTTGTGTTAGCATTTAGTGCCAATGTTTTTTCATGATTTCAACTGATCCCAGCACCCATACCAACAAAAACAAATTAGCAAAATCTCCAATTATGTTCGGCTATTTTTTCTTGGAATTGGAAAACAGGACAATCATAAAGACGATCACTATTAGCAACAATTCAGTTCATATGTTTATGCTTTACATTCAGTGTTTCAAGTCAAGCCTAGATGCACAAAATGTCTTTGGTAATGCTCTCAACACTTTCACTGACAGCACAAATGCATCATCCGCTCGCTTGATTTAAAGTTCTTCTCTGTCAGCTTATACCGTACAATCACATTTCCATTCCTGTGGCCTCTTGCCATTTACTGAGATCCTAAAATGATCGATACACAGGAGGACGAGGGAGCCTCACTGGGTCTTAAAAAAAACTATAATTGGAAGGAATTGTGTAGTCAGGTGCTCTATCAAAATGCAAAAACATAGACACTTTCCTTACAAAATAGAGGCAACACAATCTGAGGCTCACTGACTAAAAGTCATTAAATGTCCTTTATTATAATGAGGGATGCCAACATGTTAAGATCAGAGTGGTCTTCCTCAGGGCTTCAACAAAGAATCAATAAGTGAGGTATTCTTAACAAAAGAATCAATAAGTGAGGTATTCTTAATACCAAGAGGCATCATGTAACAAGCAAAGTCTGAAAAGCTTCACCATACATTTGTATATATAATAACTAACACCATTGTCCGGGGGAAAACATTATACAGCTGCATATCATGTAAATTGATGTTGCATAACGCTTTAAGGATGTGTCCGATTTTGATTTCTAATTGATTGCTGTAGAAACTGCTTGAGCCGCCACCAACATGACTCACACGTGTCTTTTCTTTTCTCTTAAACAGGCAATCTTACAGAGGCCTGGATTAGTGCGAGACCCCCACCGCTGGTTCGCTGAGACAAAGGTAAGGATTTACCGCTCCGGGGCACCGTGCGAACACAGCTTTCTCCAAATCCTTGGCATAATAGACAGAACATAGGATTAGCACGTGACATGATGAGCGTGAACATGGCGCTGCACTATTAATTTAGACGTCTTACATAACTCAGAACCTCAGATTTCCCGTATAAGACTTCATCAGTTTAATATGTTTCTGTGCAATATGAAAGCTGTAAAGTGGAAACTTGTAAATTGTAAATGACGTTCTTCATCAGTATGTTTTGTTTAGCTAATGTTGGTGTTCACAAGATTTTAAGCATCAATGATTTTAACACATTTAAAACATTAATAGTATGCAGCAAGATGTCTGGGTAAGTTCTCAGTCGTACGGGAGTTGTCCATCTTCAATGAAGGTACTTGATTCGGCTCCTCCTCTCTAATCACAGCTACTCTCACCTGTGGGTAAACACCTTTGAAGGGGTTTCTCCTTCGGGAGAAACCGAAAGGGCATGGCCAGATACTCGGGTGAGCAGGTCGTTATGCTTCAAAGGTGTTTACCCACAAGTGAGAGTAGCTGTGATTAGAGAGGAGGAGCTGGGCCAACCCTAACTCCTCTCGCGAGCTGAGTGGGACTTTTGTCGCTGACGAAGCCTTTTGGATGAGAGGCGAAACGTTCGAAGACTTCAACTACTGAGTACAGAAGATGAATCAAGTACCTTCATTGAAGATTAATAGTATGCGTTTAATTGGAACTTTTGGTCTTTTTAAGGGCCTATATTAGCAGTCAGCATATATAGTTTTATTCCCTCTTCCACACTTAAAATACGCGGTCAAACTTCCCTGCTCAATTTAGTATGTTGGAAAGTAGCTGCCATTGTTAATTTTGTTTCCGTTTCCAGTGAGAACCAGATGCCATCACAACTTTGTCCTAGAGGTATTATCTAATAGACATGTATATTATACTTCTAGAAACATCAAGGCTCGGTCACTGGCTCTTAAGTTGTGCAAGTTTTGTAAAGCAGCAGCACAAAGTCATACAGTTTCGAGCTTTTTGCAGCGACGCACCAGGGTTAACCACCAGTGACTAATGTGCCTTGACCTCCTTTAGTATTCAGCCTAGTTTCTGAACATCCCAGCGCAGCCATTTTTGATCTACTCAGTGTGTTTTTCCCTTTTTTTCCCTCTCAGTCCAAGGTCCGCTGGCTGTGTGAAGAGGTGCGTGAGCGTAACAAAAGAGAGCAGAGCCAGAGGAGGCAGCATCAGCAAACCAAGGATCAGCTGAAGGCCCTGAGGCAGAGCCGCGAACAGGAACAGGCCGACTTCCTGCAGCGCTTAGACCAACAGGAGAAACTGCTGCATTCGCTCGGCAACGAGAAGCAAGGTGTGCTACAGCCCATGTACAAAGGGATCATGACCCGACAACCAATCCTTGCATTAGGTTTTTAGTAAAGGTGGAAAGTAACTTGTGTTCAAATGTTGGGTTTACTTTAGAACAATCATTTCACAATGAACATGTTGTTGCAAAGTAACCGTAGCATTTGTTTTTGCGTCTTTGGGCAATATATTTCACCCACCATGCTTATGGATTTTGGGAGATGGTGGAACTCTAATCTCGAAGACTCAGAACGCTGCACTAGGTCGATTATGAAAGGCTGTCTGTATATAAAATTAACAGTTTTATATTACTTTTAATTCATTTATTTTAAAAATGCGTTTTAAATCATTTAACAGAATAACTCTTCTTTATGTGTGCTCTTGTTTGAGATACTCCCAGAAGGTTAGAGCAACAGCTAGTCCTACCCAGGAAATTATTTGAATAATCAGATACAATTTAGTGCCATCTGGTGTATTTTAGGCAAAAATATGCTGTTTGAATTAGCCTTATACAGTGATGAAAATCAGAACTGTCTAATTACTTTCCTTAAAAAAAAAAGAGAGATAAAAAAGCAACACTGATTTTTATAGCTGCAAATAGACTACTTTTATTATTTAATCTATTTATTTATTGTTTTTTATATACTGTCAACATCCTGTGTAAGTGTTTCCCTGTGGGGCCCCTCTGCTGCCTGTGTCAGCTCCGCCCCTGTTCTTCCTTCGTCTATAGCTGCTCATCGCGCTGATCAGTGAGGAGGAGACACGGACGGCATCCGAAACCATTAAATTGTAGCCTCCAAGTACTAATTAATCCTTAACCTTTCATGGGGTCAACTGTTGGATCTCTATGCAGTTAGTGAACTAGAGCTTCAGCAGCATTTGCCCAATTCGACCGTCCTTATGATTATTATAATAGATCCATGGTCCTTACCCAGGGGAAGGCAAAAACTTGGGAAGAGTAGACTCCGTTTTTGGATTAGTTTATGGCCGTAAAGTTGAAAGCCCACTTTAACCCCTGCGTATGACCATCCTTACATGACTTAAGAATTCAAGAAATTATGGTAAATTTTAAGGCGGCCGAAAAGCATTTCTATTAGAATATGCATTATTAGTTAGAGTAGCAGCAGCAGCTTTAAGATAATTTGGTTTCTCAACCCAAGAAGATGTAGATAATTGGAGAATACATTTGCATTTAGGTAAGCATTGCTTTCCTTTATAAGTTAAAGTTGTGCTCTGTAGTTTTTAAAGTAACAACCAAGATTTTGAGCATCACCTCAGATTTTTGGCCCATTTTGAAACAATCTCACAAAAATATGCCACTTACAATTTCTTCTTGTCAGCTGAAGTGAGTTTTGAATAATCGTGGCTGGTGTCTGTTTACAATTACTGATGTTTGAAAAGGCGTCGCGATGTGCACCAAGTTCTGAGAAAATTGACTTGAGCTCCTTCTAATGAGCTGTAACTGCCGGCGGAGGAACAGCTTGTTTTTGCTCTTCATCTGAACAATGCGGTGAAACCGGTCTAAATTGGTTCCTTTTATTAGAGAGAACAAGAGAAGGCTGGACCCCGAGAGACTGACGGGGACGATCGGTGCCGTTTCATTCAAACAGGAAGATTTGAGTTATTTGAGTGTTCATGTCCTTCTTCAAATGGAAAGCTGTAATTTTCAGTCTTTTTCTTAATTGGTAGCACACCTGAATTATCTTTTTAGTTCTTGAACACCATGTATACAGCTAATAGAGGAGGAAGTTTGGACAAAAGCTCTCCGGGAACGATCCAAAGCCAGTGTGTAGCACAGGCGAGAACTGATTAGAAATGTTCTCCGTTTAGTCATCTAGAGCCTGTTTTGCATTGAGGTTTAGAATCAAAATTGCAAAACGGCAGATCTGATTTGGTACATTTCAAAAGCAGTTGCATTTACAATGGGAGTTAAATCACAAGAATTAGTAAACACTGTCTGCTTAAACTAATACCACCCAAACATTTACATTGTATTATATTTTTATTGGCCATAACATGTAAACATTCACAGGACGGCGTGAAATAAGTGAGTGGAGCTAAGGATTCTCCAAGCGCTGATTAGACAAATGTGTGCAGACATTCAGAGTCAGGTGTGAGCCAATCACTGAGGTGTGGCTTAAAGCTGCCCTTGCCACTAAAAAACACACACTAGTTAATTGTTTCACTGTTTACTACTTGTTATATTAATAAAGATCAGACCACATTTAATGAGCAATTCAGGCAGAAAGGTGTACTCGCGTTTTTCCTCCCACTGTATTTGAACAAGGTAATTTGTTCTGCAGAGATTGAAACATCCACGGTGTTTTAAAAGGTCTTTACTTGTAAGAAAAGTTTCCAACACTGTAATTTAGACCAGTGTTTCCCCAACCAGGAGTACAGGGACCCCCTGGGGTTACTCGAGGACCGAGCAGGGGGTATTTGGAACTATTTCAGATTTGGAAAAAAGGAGCAAATTCAGCATATTTTTTTTTTATAGGAAAAGCTATATTTTTTTTGCAAAAATCTTTGCTTTGGGAGAATTTTAGGTTTATTTTGACTGCAACATTGTCCTTTTTTCTTACACAGACCACTTTTAAGTAATTACTTTCTAAGTAAATTGTAACACCCTTGAGGTAGGGGGTACACGGACAACCACTGAAAGGCCCAAGAGGTACGCAAGACAATAAAGGTTGGTAACCACTGATTTAGACGACCACAAACATCTTCTGACAATTCTTAGTTAGTTCTAACAGTTCATTATTCATTTCAGTTTTGATGCCACTTTCTGTGGCTGTTTCTCGACCACGGACTAAAATGTGTTGCTGTTTTTAGTTTATTTTTCGTGATATTATAAAATAATAAATATTTAAAAAAAGTCAAAACACATGGTGAATTGTCTAATCTGAATTATAAAAATAGTTTTCACTGTAATATTTTCCGCTTTAGTGATGAGATACCAACCCAATCATGTTATGCGCTTCCTCAGCTGTTAGAAGCTCTATCTGTGTTCCCAATCAGCCTCCGACAGCACTCGTCCTGCCCGTCTGCTCCGCGCACTTCGTACTGATACGGACTCTCCAGTAATTAGAACTACACCTAATCTATGCTCCACAACAGCTACCAGATCGGCTTATTTCAACCACGGGAATTAAGATTTTATCAACTTTACTTTGAATATGGGTAACACGCTTGCTTGCTTGCTGCTCCCTTTGTTGAATTATTATTGACCGGGCTTACAAATCCTCCACACGCCTGAATGGTTTCTCTATAATGAACCTTACCTCGGTAAAAGCACTAATGGCACAGCGCTTTCAAAAACGCAGAATTTGAAAGTCTAATTATGGCATTTACCTGTCCATCACGTTTGCTTTCCCCGTGTCTCGAATTACATTGTAAAAGTTTGCGTTTTATTATAGACGGTGTTCATTTATGCTAAGCAGGCTTTTTGATGTGTCACGCATTGTTTTTTTCCTCTTCTGCCCTTAAAAGTATAGGAATATAGTTTGAAGTTTGCAGCTTAAGTTTTAGAGAAGATGAAACGACTTGCTTTGACAGGTGTTCTTTAGTCCACCGACTTTACGAGACCGCTGTATTATTGGAGTATGCTAAAGAACTGAAGTGATACTGTGGAGAGAGGCACTCAGCATGTTGTGAAGAGTCCTTGTCGCGCCACTCAGGCCTGTGCAGTTCGGTACAAAATGGATAAAGCATTGTAAATATTATCCATGAGTGTTTTCGCTTCGCAAAACATGGCATGAACCGCTGAAAAAGTATGTTTTTGTTCTGCAAGGTAAAGATTTGATTCATTCAGTCTGTTTTTGAGTGGTTTCGGTATAGAAAGACAGCGATCCATTTGTTCCACCAATATCCGCTCGAAATGGTAAACAGTCGCATTTATAGAGTAATCCTTTTAATTGTGGGTGGGCGTGACCTACACTAAGCTTGCACTCATAAGTTCTCTCTCGTGTGTGCTCAAACACTGGCTTTCTGCTGGGTACAAGGATCAAAATCTCAACTCTTGAGTGAGTGGACAAATGCCTTAGGCCTGTTAGAGCAGTATAGTAGTTCTCAACTCTCAAAGTCTCTTGGTATTGAAACATACACTTTAAATTGTATATGTCAAATCACTGTGGCAAAAAAACCTACCAATACCTTAATAAATCCTTCCCACATTAACAGATTAGCAATTTGTTGAATAACACTTTCAAGTCTCGCTCAGAGTTTAAAACATAAACTTGCCTCATGTGTATTGTGTAAACAATTTGCCATTTCTGTTGTAGAAGCACACAAACTGTTCAACTAGTCTCTTATCTTCATAAACCCTCAAATAAGCAAACACCCAGTGGTTTTGAAATTGAAATTGCAAACAAAATGGTGTGACACTCGGCTCCGCCCAGGGTTCAGCTCCTAACATAAGCGGTGGTTAAACAAGTGCATGGCTGTTGTGGTCTTTTAAGTCGGACCTCGGCAAGTCTTCTGATGGGTTTATCCGTTAAGTAGCTTTGTTTTTAACGGTCTTGCATTTGGTTGTCATTGCAGAGTTGTTGGAGAGAAGTCGCAATAAAGAAGATGAGATGAGAAGTTTGCAAGTAGGTATTAGCCTGAACTACTATACATTCCTTCCAGCACTTATTTCAAACAACAGGATTTCCTTTGGTTAGTTCGGGTACGAACATGTCCACGTCTGTTGAACTGACATAAGAAAAATCTGTTTTTACATCACTGAATAACACAACCTGTTCCGAAATTCCTACCAGAACGTGCTTTTTCATTCAAATACATTAGCACTTTGTTAATAAGTTTAAGGTCGGTGTGACATGTTTTCCTTACTGTAAGACATGTATTTTGCCAATGTCTCAGTGTTTATTGATTGACTGCGGAACTTTCCGCAGTCAATAATTGGTTTACACGTTCTTTATTGATTGACTGCGGAACTTTCCGCAGTCAATAATTGGTTTACACGTTCTTTATTATTATAGTATTTTTTTCCTGATTTTCTGCAGCTTTCACAGCTTTCACAGTTTCAGCGATTTCCACAAGTTATACATCAAAACGTTCCACATGTTTGGGAGATTATTGCTATTACTTTTGGGAATTCAGCGATTTACGGTTTTTCCGCAATCAGCCGATATTCAACCGATTTTTCCCATTGACTTATAATGGGGCTTCCGCAAATTCATGGTTTTCAGCGATTTTTTCAACTTTTTCTGCAATTTCTGCAGTTTGTACAGGTTCAGCTTCCACAACTCTTGTGACTTTTCAGAAAAAAATTGAGTTCTGCAGTTTTCCAGTTTTTTTCTACGGGCTTGGGAATTCTGCCATTCATTTGCATTGAGAATTCTTCCATGCATTTTAATAGGACTTCAGGTCTTTCAGACATTTCCGCAGTTTCAAGGTTTCAACAGTTTCAAGGTTTCAACAGTTTCAAGGTTTCAACAGTTTCAAGGATTCAACAGTTTCAAGGACTTCAACAGTTTCAAGGATTCAACAGTTTCAAGGTTTCAACAGTTTCAAGGACTTCAACAGTTTCAAGGATTCAACAGTTTCAAGGACTTCAACAGTTTCAAGGATTCAACAGTTTCAAGGACTTCAACAGTTTCAAGGTTTCAACAGTTTCAAGGTTTCAACAGTTTCAAGGATTCAACAGTTTCAAGGATTCAACAGTTTCAAGGACTTCAACAGTTTCAAGGATTCAACAGTTTCAAGGACTTCAACAGTTTCAAGGTTTCAACAGTTTCAAGGATTCAACAGTTTCAAGGACTTCAACAGTTTCAAGGATTCAACAGTTTCAAGGATTCAACAGTTTCAAGGTTTCAACAGTTTCAAGGTTTCAACTGTTTCAAGGACTTCAACAGTTTCAAGGTTTCAACTGTTTCAAGGATTCAACAGTTTCAAGGATTCAACAGTTTCAAGGATTCAACAGTTTCAAGGATTCAACAGTTTCAAGGATTCAACAGTTTCAAGGACTTCAACAGTTTCAAGGATTCAACAGTTTCAAGGATTCAACAGTTTCAAGGACTTCAACAGTTTCAAGGATTCAACAGTTTCAAGGACAGTCAATCTCCATGGCGTCAGCCATGGAGATTGACCTTCAGCAGTTTCAAGGTTTCAACAGTTTCAAGTTTTCCAGGAGTTTCAAGGACTTCAGTGCAATAATGCAACTTCATAGGGATTTTTACATGTAAACCAGTATAAACCAGTATAATGGAACCTAATAGGGTTTTTTCCATGTAAACCAGTATAAACCAGTATAATGCAACCTAATAGGGGTTTTTACATGTAAACCAGTATAATGCAACTTAATAGGGATTTTTACATGTAAACCAGTATAAACCAGTATAATGCAACTTAATAGGGATGTTTACATGTAAACCAGTATAATGCAACTTAATAGGGATTTTTACATGTAAACCAGTATAATGCAACTTCATAGGGATTTTTACATGTAAACCAGTATAAACCAGTATAATGCAACCTAATAGGGTTTTTTACATGTAAACCAGTATGATGGAACCTAATAGGGTTTTTTACATGTAAACCAGTATAAACCAGTATAATGGAACCTAATAGGGGTTTTTCCATGTAAACCAGTATAAACCAGTATAATGCAACCTAATAGGGTTTTTTACATGTAAACCAGTATAATGGAACCTAATAGGGTTTTTTACATGTAAACCAGTATAAACCAGTATAATGGAACCTAATAGGGTTTTTTCCATGTAAACCAGTATAAACCAGTATAATGGAACCGAATAGGGTTTTTTCCATGTAAACCAGTATAAACCAGTATAATGGAACCTAATAGGGTTTTTTTCCATGTAAACCAGTATAAACCAGTATAATGCAACCTAATAGGGTTTTTTACATGTAAACCAGTATAATGGAACCTAATAGGGTTTTTTTACATGTAAACCAGTATAATGCAACTTAATAGGGTTTTTTACATGTAAACCAGTATAATGCAACTTAATAGGGGTTTTTACATGTAAACCAGTATAATGCAACTTAATAGGGTTTTTTACATGTAAACCAGTATAATGCAACTTAATAGGGATTTTTCCATGTAAACCAGTATAATGCAACTTAATAGGGGTTTTTCCATGTAAACCAGTATACTGCAACTTAATAGGGTTTTTTTACATGTAAACCAGTATAATGTAACTTAATAGGGGTTTTTACATGTAAACCAGTATAATGTAACTTAATAGGGTTTTTTACATGTAAACCAGTATAATGTAACTTAATAGGGGTTTTTACATGTAAACCAGTATAATGCAACTTAATAGGGGTTTTTACATGTAAACCAGTATAATGTAACTTAATAGGGGTTTTTACATGTAAACCAGTATAATGCAACTTAATAGGGGTTTTTACATGTAAACCAGTATAATGCAACTTAATAGGGTTTTTTACATGTAAACCAGTATAATGCAACTTAATGGGGATGTTTACATGTAAACCAGTATAATGCAACAGTTTCAAGGACTTCAACAGTTTCAAGGTTTCAACAGTTTCAAGGATTTAACAGTTTCAAGGACTTCAACAGTTTCAAGGTTTCAACAGTTTCAAGGACTTCGGCAGTTTCAAGACTTTCAACAGTTTCCAGGTTTAAAAGTTTAAAGGATTTCAGGAGTTTCAATGTTTCAACAGTTTCAAGGACTTCAGGAGTTTCAAGACTTTCAACAGTTTCCAGGTTTCAAAAGTTTAAAGGATTTCAGGAGTTTCAATGTTTCAACAGTTTCAAGGACTTCAGGAGTTTCAAATATCTATCAAGTATTTTAACAGTTTCAAGGCCTTTTCAAGTATTTCAAGGATTTTTCAGCTAAATTCCACATTAGATCTGTTCCGCAGTCAATCGCAATGGCTTCAGCCATTGCAAGTTTCTAGTTATTATAGTATTTTTTTCCTGATTTTCTGCAGCTTTCACAGCTTTCACAGTTTCAGCGATTTCCACAAGTTATACATCAAAACGTTCCACATGTTTGGGAGATTATTGCTATTACTTTTGGGAATTCAGCGATTTACGGTTTTTCCGCAATCAGCCGATATTCAACCGATTTTTCCCATTGACTTATAATGGGGCTTCCGCAAATTCATGGTTTTCAGCGATTTTTTCAACTTTTTCTGCAATTTCTGCAGTTTGTACAGGTTCAGCTTCCACAACTCTTGTGACTTTTCAGAAAAAAATTGAGTTCTGCAGTTTTCCAGTTTTTTTCTACGGGCTTGGGAATTCTGCCATTCATTTGCATTGAGAATTCTTCCATGCATTTTAATAGGACTTCAGGTCTTTCAGACATTTCCGCAGTTTCAAGGTTTCAACAGTTTCAAGGTTTCAACAGTTTCAAGGATTCAACAGTTTCAAGGACTTCAACAGTTTCAAGGATTCAACAGTTTCAAGGTTTCAACAGTTTCAAGGACTTCAACAGTTTCAAGGATTCAACAGTTTCAAGGACTTCAACAGTTTCAAGGATTCAACAGTTTCAAGGACTTCAACAGTTTCAAGGATTCAACAGTTTCAAGGATTCAACAGTTTCAAGGATTCAACAGTTTCAAGGATTCAACAGTTTCAAGGATTCAACAGTTTCAAGGATTCAACAGTTTCAAGGATTCAACAGTTTCAAGGATTCAACAGTTTCAAGGATTCAACGGTTTCAAGGATTCAACGGTTTCAAGGACTTCAGCGGTTTCAAGGACTTCAGCGGTTTCAAGGACTTCAGCGGTTTCAAGGACTTCAGCGGGTTCAAGGACTTCAGCGGCTTCAAGGACTTCAGCGGGTTCAAGGACTTCAGCGGGTTGAAGGACTTCTGCAGATTCAAGGACTTCAGCGGGTTCAAGGACTTCAGCGGGTTCAAGGACTTCAGCGGTTTCAAGGACTTCAGCGGTTTCAAGGACTTCAACAGATTCAAGGACTTCAGCGGTTTCAAGGACTTCAGCGGTTTCAAGGACTTCAGCGGGTTCAAGGACTTCAGCGGGTTCAAGGACTTCAGCGGGTTCAAGGACTTCTGCAGATTCAAGGACTTCAGCGGTTTCAAGGACTTCTGCGGTTTCAAGGACTTCAGCGGGTTCAAGGACTTCAGCGGGTTCAAGGACTTCAGCGGGTTCAAGGACTTCAGCGGTTTCAAGGACTTCTGCGGTTTCAAGGACTTCAGCGGTTTCAAGGACTTCTGCAGATTCAAGGACTTCAGCGGTTTCAAGGACTTCAGCGGGTTCAAGGACTTCAGCGGGTTCAAGGACTTCAGCGGTTTCAAGGACTTCAGCGGGTTCAAGGACTTCAGCGGGTTCAAGGACTTCAGCGGCTTCAAGGACTTCAGCGGGTTCAAGGACTTCAGCAGATTTAAGGTCTTCAGCGGACCAAGACCTAGACCGAGGCCCGAACCAAGACCCTAACCAAGTCCCAGACCAAAAGCTGAATCAAGACCTGAACCAAGACCCAAACCAAGACACAGACAAAGTCCCAGACCAAGTTGCCATAGTTACCGGAACCAAAACCATATCCAGGTAAACCACAGATGTAAGGCCAAGTCTAGACCAGGTTACCATAGTTACCGGAACCAAAACCATATCCCGGTAAACTACAGAAAGCAGGCCTTGGTCCTGACCAGGTTACCATAGTTACCGGAACCGAAACCAGATCAAGGTAAACTATAGAAACCAGGCTGAGTCCAGACCACGTTACCATAGTTACTGGAACCAAAACCAGATCAAGGTAAACTATAGAAACCAGGCCGAGCCCAGACCAGGTTACCATAGTTACCGGAACCAAAACCATATTCAGGTAAACCAGAGAAGCCAGACAAAGTCCAGACCAGGTTTCCATAGTTACCGGAACCGAAACCATTTCTAGGTAAACAGCAGAAGCCAGACTGAGTCCTGACGAGGTTACCATAGTTACCGGAACCGAAACCAGATCAAGGTAAACTATAGAAACCAGGCTGAGTCCAGACCAAGTTACCATAGTTACCGGAACCAAAACCATATCCAGGTAAACCACAGAAGTAAGGCCAAGTCTAGACCAGGTTACCATAGTTACCGGAACCAAAACCATATCCCGGTAAACTACAGAAAGCAGGCCTTGGTCCTGACCAGGTTACCATAGTTACCGGAACCGAAACCAGATCAAGGTAAACCAGAGAAGCCAGACAAAGTCCAGACCAGGTTACCATAGTTACCGGAACCAAAACCATATTCAGGTAAACTAAAGAAACCAGGCCGAGCCCAGACCAAGTTTCCATAGTTACCGGAACCGAAACCATTTCCAGGTAAACCACAGAAGCCAGACCGAGTCCTGACGAGGTTACCATAGTAACCGGAACCGAAACCAGATCAAGGTAAACTATAGAAACCAGGCCGAGTCCAGACCAAGTTATCATAGTTACTGGAACCAAAACCAGATCAAGGTAAACTATAGAAACCAGGCCGAGTCCAGACCAAGTTACCATAGTTACTGGAACCAAAACCAGATCAAGGTAAACCACAGAAGCCAGTTCAAGTCAGGTCGACACCAAGTTGCCATAGTTACCGGAACCAAAACCATATCCAGGTAAACCACAGAGCCAGCAAGTCCAGACAAGGTAACCATAGTTACCGGAACAAAAACAATATCCAGGTAAACCACAGAAACCAGGCCAAGTCCTGATGAGGTTACCATAGTTACTGGAACCAAAACCAGATCAAGGTAAACCAGAGAAGCCAGGCCAAGTCCAGACCAGGTTTCCATAGTTACCGGAACCAAAACCATTTCCAGGTAAACCACAGAAGCCAGACCAAGTCCAGACAAAGTTACCAGAGATTCCGGAACCAAAGAATTTCAGTGGTGTGTGGAATTTAAAGTTCAAAGGACAATTTTTTTTCAAGAGGTTAAAGGATTTCAACAGTTTAAAGTGTTTAATCAGTTTAATGAATTTCAGGAGTTTCTAGGTTTCAAGGATTTCAGGAGGAGTTTCAAGGTTTCAACAGTTTCAAGGAT
This sequence comes from Proterorhinus semilunaris, assembly GCA_021464625.1. Taxonomy (NCBI): domain Eukaryota; kingdom Metazoa; phylum Chordata; class Actinopteri; order Gobiiformes; family Gobiidae; genus Proterorhinus; species Proterorhinus semilunaris. The sequence goes on from CM038359.1 coordinate 23,472,196, forward strand.
TTCAGGAGTTTCAATGATTGTAGGAGTTTCAAGGTTTCAAAAGTTTCAAGAATTTCAGGAGTTTTAAGGACTTCAGGAGTTTCAATGATTTTAGGAGTTTTAAGGTTTCAAAAGTTTCAAGGATTTTAAGAGTTTCAAAGTTTAAAGGATTTCAGGAGTAGTTTCAAGGTTTTAACAGTTTCAAGGATTTCAGGAGCTTCAAGTGTTTCAAAAGTTTCAAGGATTTTTCAGGTAACGTCTGCATTAGATCTATTCCGCAGTCAATCGCAATGGCGCAGCCATTGCAACGGTTTCTAGTTATTATTATTATGCAGCCTGGGGAAAACAAAGTATTTGTAGTAAAGTTTGTTCTGTTTCCTACTTTGTGCTGCTGACTCACTTTAGTCATCCATGAAAAATAAGTTATTAATCTCAGTGGATAATTCTTTTATAAATAAATACAAATAGGTCCAGATTGCTAGATGCTGCTGTTCATTTCGCATGGCTGACTGACAATCTTTCACCATATTGTATTCCTGGTATACAGTAGGTAATGGCCCAGTGTTCTTTAGTAGAAACAGCTGCTCCTATTTTTGTTCAAACTTGTTGTTTCTGCTTGTTGTGAAAGCTCCACTGGATATTCCGTCGTGTGGCTGGCGGTGGAGCGGTGCTACAAACAGCCGTGGGCCTGACCGACTCCTTGCAGCTTTTGCTTGGACAAGTAGCTAATTACTGCAGACACCACGCTTCGCACTTTTAAAAGCCACCGGGGGGCCCCTCGTCTGTGTCTTTCCAATACCACCGCCGCTACTCTCTACTTGGCACGCTACCAGGTCACCTTAGTCTGTAGTGGACCGGCCCGCGGCGCCAACGTGGCCCTTTACTCCCCATTAAGCTGCCCAACACGTACTCCTTAGCCCTGGGACACGCAGCGAAAATGTGCTGAGCAGTCGGGCTTTCCCCCGGAGTGCGCGAGCTCGCTGCTGCTCCCATCTGTGGCAGCTTCCATGGCACCTGCCAGAACTCATGTGCAATTAATCAGCCCTCCCCGAGCCAGTCAAGCTTTTAATTATGAAAGATGAGGAGAGAAAGAGGAAGCAGAGAGGCCGATAGGAGGAGAGGAGATGAGATGATGACTTAGAAAAATGGATGTGTGGGATACAGGGAGGTGTCAAAACATTGGGAGATACGGAGAGATAGTCAGTTGAGGATGGGCAGGTGTGTTTGAGTGGCAGAGCAAAAAGAAAAGCGCTTAGACATCTTTAGAGACTGAACTTGAGGCAGGAGCTGCAGGAGTGGGCTGAGGGATGCTCACAAAAAAGAAGTTGACGTGTGTGTTTCGATCTTCGACTTTGGCAAAACTACAGGTAGTTGCTGCGCTGCTATAATGTAAGTCAACATTTGTGACTAAAATGTAGAAAACGTTTAGAATTCAAATGATATCCGCGAAATAAGCATTGGGCCTAAAGCACCCTGATGTGAAACTATCTGTTTGCGTTCTCCTCTGAATATGGTGCAGAGACTGTTAGGTTCTGTTTTGTCTTCACAGGATCGAGTTCTGGAGCTGGAAATGGTAAGTAGAGATGTCTTTTGTGTGCATTAATGCTGCATAATTGTACTTGTGAGTGTGAACTAGGGCTGAAAGTTATATCGTTATGATGTCTTGATATCAAGATATGAACATTTGAGATATTAATATCGAAAAAATTAGGGCTGAAAGATATATCCCATATCAATATCAAGATATGAACATTCAAGATCTTAATTTAAAAAAATAAAAACATATAAACAATATAGATTTTCATCAATAAAACTGCACTCTTTTGTATTATGTTTTTATTTTTCTGAAAAATGCTTGGTTTTCACCGAACCCGTAGTTATATCGTATCGATATCAAAATATCTGGCGTAAATATCGATATGAAATGTTGTCCATATCGTTCAGCCCTAGTGTGAACGGTACTTTAAAAAGAACTAAACCACCAATGTTATTTTAGCCATTAGGGAGTATTGTGCAAACTGTAGATGGTATGTGTTGATATTGGGTAAAACAAAGTGCCTGATTTCCATTTCCTGTTTTTTGGGGCATGTCGACCTGATTAAAAGCTCCGCTAATCAGTGTTTTCACTATTCACATTATAAACTTTTACCTTCCCAGCTTAATGGGTGGCCACCAACTTAACACCAAGTAGTTATCAGTAAAATGTTACATTTACAGTCACAAACTCTAGGTCAGAATGACCAGGAAAAAACAAAAAAATGATTTGTAAATGGGAAGACAACAGGAAAGATACAGCTATGATAGATATTTACTTCATCAGTTTGAAATAACTTCTTGCCTTCTTTTACTGAGGAGTGTGTCTGTAACACTAACAATAAATGATAAATAGCTAATTAAGTTTCAGTCCAACTAAATGAGCGTTAGACTACAGTATATACCTCTGCATTTCACTGTTTTTGGATGATATAGATATGGCTGATATGTATTGGCCTCCAAAAATCCATATCTGAAGGGGTTTGGCAAAGCCAATGTTTATAATTAGTGACTATATTAAATTTATTTTTAATATCAGCGTTTGATGTGTCTGAGTATCGGACTGGCACTCTGTATCAGGAGCTACACAAAACTCAAGTATTTGTATCAAATGGAATCAGGATTATTCCAATATCATTTTTCCCCTAACAAAATTGATTTAATTTATTCATATTGCTCCAATCCTGACATTTTGCATAATTGAGCTCAAGGCAGTTTTAAAAGGAGATGGTTAAATGACTTTGTTTCTAAACTCTTAACTATCCCTTCAAGGACTTCTTTCTATCCTCTATCTGTGTCAAACCAAAGCCCTATCATGCCAACAGTATTGTACTATTTGAACAGTGCGTTTCATAATGAGTGGTAATGAAAGAGCATCAGAGGAGCCCTGAAGCCGCCCTCCAGCTGTGAGCCGTCTTCACTAATTGTCTGTTCGTTTGACCCGTGTCTCGGACCAACGTCTCATTTTACTAATGTGTGTATCATCGATCCTCTCCTCTCACGCCTCTGCTTTCATCTGCACCTCCTAAAGCGGGAACTGCTGAGGAAGAAATAATTTAAGGACAGTCAAATGGTTTGGGGATGTGTCTATTCCTTACCATTGTTATATAAGGTGCTTTTTCAAAGTAAGTGCAAAAGCCTTTCTCTGGAGGATAGTTCTCGTATGTCAAAAATCCAATTTATATGCAGTATACCGTCTGGGAGCAAAAGTTAATGTTATAATTGAGCGTTGCCGTAGAAATCCGCCATTTTGTGGGGAACTCGCAAACATTGTTCATAGATCAACATTAGTTTAAAGAAATATTATGAGGTTGTGAAAAGAGCTGCAGAAGAACTCATAGAGCTGCTGACGCATTGCAGGGTTCAAATGTTTTTATGTGATACCTCCAGTAGTTTATTAATATAGAATGTACCCTTTTCCCAAAAGACGGCACAACCTTAAGCTTTGTCTACTTTTTGTCTTCTTTTTTATTATTTGTTTGCTCTAAAGAGTTGTGTTCATGACATTTTTTAATTTAACTCTTAAGTGATTTACTCATTTTGAAATAAATGTCTAAACTGACATTGTTTAGGAAAGCTGAGAGGGAAGAGGAGACCATAGAGAACACAGCAGGGACAGCAGAGAGGACGGGGACGACAGGAAGGGACAGCGCAGGAAGGACAAAGACGAGGACATAAGAGACCGGAAGAGATGGGAGACGCAGAGTGACAGCTCCTGCACAACCGAAAAACAATAGAAAAATAAACGTTGTTTTGTTTTCAGTGTCGGGGTGTTCTTTATATATAACACAAACTCAGTGCTGCAGTGCAAGCGTCAATGGTCTCTGCGCACGGTGCACAGTCCCAGTTTTGTCAATTTGCTAAATGTCTCTTCCTGCTTTTTGCCTTTCACGCTGTACTGTTCTATTCTGTAAAGCCTTCAGGCCAAAGTAATACATAATTAAAGAAGCGGTGGCGAGCGAGAAACTGGGGTGAGACGAGGCCGATTTGCCAAAGAGCTCTGGTACGGCCTATGCTCAATTGCTACAATAAAGACGGAGACCGACACATATTAAGTAAAAATTACAGTTTAACCTCTTGATTCAGTTCTTTGTGTGGTCTGTTGTCGAACAGAGTACCAGAGCAGCCTTGGACCGCCTCGAGGCGATCCCAGAGAGACCGTCTCTTCTGGAGAACTTTAAGGATCTGGAGGTGAGTTTGAGCATCAAAGTAGAATGAGAAGCACGCAAAGATAATGCAATTTCAGACAGATTATATGTGTATGAGTGAGGGACTGTCATTTTAGTCGTCAGTAACTGCTTCTTTAAATTAGATTTGGCAAAAATATTGAATATGTTAGTTGACTATATTAAGACTGGTCTGGATAACGTACAGTTTATCACCCGGACTGTCTTTCGCTGCAGGAGTCTCAGCGGCAGAGGGAAGTGGTGGAGCAGCGTTACTCCAAGTACAAAGAGATCGTGTGGGACTTGCAGCACCAGCTCGATGAGTCCAAGCGCCGAATACAGGAGTACAGGGTAAACACAGTTATCTCATTAGGAAGCATTGAAACCCCGCTCTATTTACGAAACAACAAGAGGCTGCCATCCCCGACAGCCTACACATTTATCTTTTCCGATCCAAAGTGCTCGCTGCGCTCCACTCGAATGCCGAGGTTTGGGTGAGGATAGCGGCGTCCGTCCGTGAGTGGAGCTCGCCCACAGCGCTCCCAGTTTGCGCAGTTCATTTACAACTCGTTTGAATAGATGAATAATTCCACAGGCCGCTAATGCATCACAGACTGACAAAGCAATGCAGTCTAGAGCTCCGGCACAAATGGTTGAGCAAAGACGACAACGGATACAGTATTTCATCGTTTGAATTCATGACCGTCTTGATAATGGTGAGCGTAACACTTGTTCCGACAATCTCCAGATTTGACCATGTGAAAATAGTCCTTTACTGAAACCCGTGATTTATATCGAAACGTCCACAACTGTTGAGCCTGATCATTATCCGCTGGGGATTACACCCACAATCATGCCATGTCAATCTTGTGGGTAAAAGTTATTTGCGCTGACGACACTCACGCCCATACGTTTGAAGCGTGTGGAAAAGCGCTCCGAGTGCTAAACGTGGGTGGAAAAGTGCTATATATATAATGTGAGCCCATTTAGCATGGTTTTAAAGCAGAACTAAGCAAGTCATGCCCCTAGAGGCCTTAAGCACCACTGCAATTGTCCGTGAGGGTAAATACTACGCTGACAGAAAAGACAATGGGAGAGAGGGATTTTGTACAACCAGTTACACAATGGAGATCATTTTTTTCTCTCAAACTTTGCTGTAAATACTGTTTAAGTGGCGCTAGCCCGCAGTTAGCTTTGCCCGTTAGCCTGTTAGCTTCTTCTTCGTGATTCCATTAGTGTGTATTGCTGCTCCGACCCATGGCCAGAGACACCAGGGGGAGATCAAAGACGCCCCCAATCGTCCCATTAACACTTGTATTACCCCCAGAGGGACTACGAAAAGGATTTATTAAGGTAAACAAGTTACTTACTTCTTCTTTAACCGTATTTTGAGAAAATTATTTTACTATGGGGCATTTGTAACAACGCAGGAGTTCCAGCTTTGGTTTTGTGTAGTAATAACAGACAGTTGGTTTGCGCTCATGTTTTTATTTGGTACCATCAAAATCCTCGACATAGTTAAACCAAAAACCTCTCATTAACCTCTTAACCCAAGTGCATTTTATCCACTTAAGCTTTACCCAAATCTAAAAGGTTATAGGCCAGTGTAACGCCTCATTTGAAAGCTAAGACCTACAAAACTGATCTGAACGGATCTTTTTCCTTGGGTTGTTGCCATGGTTATCGCAACCTTTACATTTCTTTTCATTGCTTTTTTGTTGTTCCTTTGTGGCATTTTGAGCACCTTTTGCGTTTTTGTCACTCACTTGTCGGCTCATTTTTGTTGCTATTTGACACTTTTCTTTTTCAAGAAGCTTTTAGATTTGGGTAAAGCCAAACTGGAGAAAATGTGCTCTGTTCAGGCAGGGGTTAAGAGGCTAAACGAAACCCGAGCTCCTCAATTCACACCTCAAGATGTTATTATGCCAAAGAAAATGACACTAATCCTTGGGCAAGACAATTCACTCACCGTGTTTGTGAATGTTTTGTTGTTTGTTTTTTGGTGGGGATCGGAGAGGCCTTTGGCACAGAACGGCAGCCGTGTATCTGTCAGTCAGCCTCAGAGCAGCTTTCTTGCAAGACACGTCAGTAAGCGTTTGTCTGGGAAATGGCGGCGCTCGTATTGTCATTGTATCCCCGGGCTAAGGCACTTAACCCTCATTTGCCCACGCCAGTCACAGTAACGCTCCGACAAGAGGGGCACCCAGCACAAAGAGACGGAAAAACCACCATGTTCACGAGTTCACTGTGGGCAAACTGACAAAAATCTAAGCAGGCGAATGATAAAAACACAATTATGTCTCATCTAATATTCCGAATGACATTAAAAGCCCCTCTCGTCTTGCGAGCGCACGCGTAAAGCCCCGGAGGCGTCTCGTGAAGCACCTGTTAAACGATCCTTTAGGAGGAGCAGCCGAGAGAGTCCTCCACATGAAGCCCGGCGTTGACAGCCGAGTGCCCTCCTTCCCCGAGCTGCAGTGCTGTCACTCCTCAAACGCCTTTAAAGTGCCAGATTACCACCGCGCTTTGCCAAATGACTCCGCGTTGAGCGATAAGTGGCCATTGCATTAGCCTAATAGCCGCGCCGGCTCCAGGTTGCTTAAGGAAAATAGAATGGATCGGATGTCGGCTCCTAAGGTAGAAGTAATGAAGTCTTTTTTGTGTGTGTGCGTGTGAGGAAATTACACAACTTCACAGCACATTTAGTACAGCTGTTACATTTTGGTTCACGTTTCCCACTGTAGGCTTCAATGCGGAATTTATTTTCTCAAATCATATCGGTTACACAATATGTAGCTGTTAAACGGGCACGCTTTTGTTTAATTGGTATTCAAATCATTTGTCTCTTTTCCAGGTCGTTCTCTGCAATTTGTGCTTTTGTCGTCTGAACACTGATATTTCCCGTTGGATTCGTGCCATTATTGTTTGTAAATTGGTGATAAATTTTCAGCGTTCACGTGTAATTTATACTAAGTGGGCTCAGCCTGATTCTTTTTTGCCAATCTTTGCCAACCCCCCCCCCCACCACCACTAATCACTCGTCAAACCTGTCGTTCCCGAAATGCAGTCTGTGTTTTAATTCCACTCCCCGTGTGTTTTGCGCAGGACGACAAACTGGACGCCACGTCGCGGAGCCTGCGCCTGGCCTCTCTGTCCGCCTCCATCAAAGGCCCCGGCGCGTTCCTGAGCGGCCCCCTCAGATCCGACTCTCTGTGTGGGTATTTATATAATCCGCCTGACACCGCCGTCTATCACGCGGCTTTGATGCCAGCCGTGTTTTCTTCACACTCTGCTCTGCCGGGGTAATTTGACAATGTATGTTTATTTTTAAATCTGGTGCTGCGCCTTCGCAAGTCTACTTTGTCAAATCCAATTATCAATAAGCATATCGCAATAACATTTATAATCTCACGGGGAAGGATAGCACCACGCAGTATTCGTTTCTCAGTCTCATGTCATTATTACAACTGCAGTGCTAACGGCCAGGATGTTTCCAGATTTGAGAATAGGTTGACGTCAAGTTTTCAATGGGGACAGGCTCCCGGTTTTATGTATCAAGAAATATCAGATACAAATATTTAAGGTTAATTTTCCCCCATATAGATACAGACGGCATCTTTGGAATTGCCCATATACAGTGGCCGAAATCCAATAGAAAGTCTATGGGGAACTGACCAAATATGTTCCCCCCACTGTATGGTCATGTTCAAAGCAACCAGAGGGAGAGAAAAAAACATTCTCCCATTTTTCTTCGATTACTTTAACACATGCTGAAACCAAGTGGTTCACCAGCCTGTCAATACTGGTGCAAAAACGGGCAATGCTAACCGGGAAGCTAATGTTAACTTTATGCTACATATGCTAACATTAGCTAAGAGTGCTGTTTTTTGTATGGACCTGATTTTGGCTTGCCTTTTAGTTAGTTTATTTACAATTTACAAACATACATTGCAATGTAATAAAAACTCAAAAGGAGTAGCAAGAAAGCTTATAAGTGCCTACTTTATTGGTGCGTGATAAATATGTTTAGAGTCCTCCAGAAATGGCTAAAAAGATTGAAAAATTGCGATTCCCATGAGAGGTTTTCTTCCCCCTTGGCTAGGCCTCGCCCCCTCGTAAGACGCGTTGCCATATCTATATATATACTTATTTATACAAAACTGCAACCATTTACCAGTCATAGCTTTCATTCCACATCATTGTAGGTATTTTGTCACACTCCTTTTTTGTTGACATTTGTAGTTTATTCAGTATAATATTTTGTCAGCTCGTCTTCAAATGTAATGTGATGTCACTGAAAACCATGAATAACAAAACATGATTTATTCGGTTCGCTTTTATATTCGTTATCGTCAATTCAACTGCGTGTAAAGCACATGCAACAAATCCAAACGGCATTACTCTTCCCTGTTCATAAGCCAGTTTCAGCTGGCATGGATGGAGACTCCATTCCATTAATACCGTTACGCACCAGTACTTGTGTGTCTAGAGGCAAAGCGCACGGGCCAAGAACTTTTAGCTTAAACAGTGAGAAAATCCTTTACACAGTGAAGAAATGTTCATTCCACGACGTGAGACAGGCTGTGTATAAGCCTGACGGTTTTACAAGACACTTTCGGTTTCAGTGGCTAATTTCAGCTAAACCTGTCCCTCGTGCTCGGTATTGTCTGTGCCAGCGGCTCAAAGCCAAATCCACTGGTGGTGTTTGCATGAGCCGGTTAAGTTTACCTGGCACACGCTACTGATGCCGAGTCCAGCCTCCTAACCCTAAACCTTAATATCTTTAGGGTGCAGACAAGTCTAGTTTAAACCTCCTATGAAACACGGCCTTAAATGGTTAAGAGAACATATTATTGTAATGGATACTTCTACAAGAATGAAAACACTTTGGAATCGTCCTTGACATTACTTCGGCAGAGGCTTGGAGGCTGACAAAATATCACTGGCCTAAATATTCTTACCAAACTCAAAAAACCCATGTATCAGAAGACGTTAACTAACAGTAGATTCCTGTTGTGTCTTACCACAGCTCCTCCCAAACGCCTGAGCACTCGAGACCTGGGCGGCTCCTCTGTGAACGGGACCTTTACAGATTAGGGCCAGTCGAGGAGCCCCGTTATCCCTCTGCCCCAAATCAAAACACGGCGCTTCCCTCTCCGTGCTCTCCTGACTCTGCGCTCTCCTGAACCAGAACCAAGAGGGAATCCACACCGCGGCCTTGTACCGGAACGAACCTTCCACTAAACCTCCACAGGCGAGGGCAGAGGAGCCGAAGTTTGCTCACGCTGTGAGTGCACACTACTGTTACAGAAAGTTACAGAATTTATTTTTACGTGATTAAGATGTTGTTCAAAAACGTTTTATATCCAGAATGCCAATGTTTCTCGTGGTGTTTTGTGACTCATGGTCCCTGTATTACAAAGTTATGAAAGTAGTTTGGTGTGAAAACTGACAACAAAACACACAAAATGGACATTTGTGACTAGATATCAGAAAGTGGTAATGGTGCAAAAGGCCAAAACAAAATGGACAAGCATTTACATTTGTACAAGTTTAACAAGGCCCAAAGTGTGCTGGCTTGATGATCTACTGTATTAGTGTTGTTTACTTGCTAATTTATTGTAGGAAGTACTTAAAGCCATGTAGCAGGGTCTCGTATCTTATATTTTTACAATAGTGCTGTAATTTTTGCTGCACTGATGAGTGAAGATCGATGTTGTTGTTGGACACAGAGCAAACACACGGCTATATTGACTTGTTATAGCAAAGATGTAGCGTCATCATAGACATGGAGTCATTTCCCCTCTGTAATACAGGGCCCTTTAAATTCCTGCACGACATGCATTTTATACCCGTCCGGCTCACACTTGTCTCTGCAATGAATGTATGCCAATGTGTTTGCCTCCACTTTAAAATAACCATATTTTTTATATCATGCAGTATATAATTAAAAAAACATCTTTTGTGTAAGAAATGTCTCTTTTACAAGCGTCACAGCAGATAAATAAATCCCTGTGGGGCTAAATGTCTTATTTAATAAACCCACTTGTCCCTGTGTGTTCTTATTGAAGTGTTCGCTTTGCCGGGGCCTCGAGACGCGCGAATTTCCTGCTGCAGCGTTTTTTCCTAAAATCCTTCATTTTCAACGACGAGCCACACGAGAGAGCGAGACGCGCCCTCTGCTAATTTACCGCTCCACTTCAAAGCCGTAAACACAGAGCTGCTGTGTAAACACTTCTACTGCTTGTACTTAATCTGTGAGGTGCGCTGTATTGTTGAACTGCAGGCAGCCGATAGTGAGCGTGGAGGCCATGGCATAATAGATTCGCACTATATCCGAGCATACTTCAACTAGTCCATCCATCCATCGCATTTTTCTTCCACTTTCTGCCCAAATCACATTGCACCAGCCCCGTAGGCTCCTCCTGCAGGTGGTGGGTCCACAGAAGGACGGCCTCATGGTCCTAACCGGGCCTGTTGGTCTCTCATATGGAGCTTCTGAACCGCTCTTTGTCTGACCCGTCACCTAGGACCTGTTTGCCATGGGAGACCCTACCAGGGGCACGAAGCCCCCGACAACATAGCCCCCAGGATCATTCGGGTGCTCAAACCCTCCACCACGTTAAGGTGGCGGTTCCAGGAGGAGACTCCAAATAGTATTAGTTCATATATCCTTTATCAATATCCTTTATCTTGGCCCTACAGAGATACACTGCCTTTTTTACTTCGCTTTCTCTTTTCTCATCCTCGTTTTATAAAGACCTTTAATGTTTAGGGAATTAATACGGTTTGCCAATCTGATCAGAGTTGCACATTTTCTTTTTTATACATTGAGTGTCTTCTTCGCTAATCCAGACCGGCAGCAGCTCGCGGTCTTCCTTTTGTGTCGTGTTAACAATTTCACCCAAATGTCATCACTGCATCGAACATATTACTTCAGTATTGTTCTGCAAATGGTAACCAATTCCCACATCCCCTCCGGTCACAAACCATTCAGCCACAAATTTAAACATTTCACTTGGCGTGCACTACTCTGCAAGTACCTGCACAAATTTGTGCTCTAAAATCCTTTTATTAAGTGCAATAATATTATACTCACCGAGGGAATTAATTGACAGACACATCGTTATCGCTCTTTGTAAGAATCAAAGATGGTTTTGTCTTTTGAGAACACATGGTGCACTGCGATGTTCTCCTCTGAAGTTATCGTGTTCACATTCGTAAAAGATGTAGGAAGGAGTTTGTAAAAGAAAGAAAAATCTAAACTTGGAGCAAGATGATGTGCAAATTTGCTCTTATAAGATCATACTTATGCAAAAAGTAAAGTTTTATAATGGGTTATCGGGTCCTCTCCTGGAACCACCACCTTAACGTGGTTGAGGGGTTTGAGCACCCGAATGATCCTGCGAGCCGTGTTGTCAGTTTAATTCCCCTGGTAGGGTCTCCCAGGGCAAACAGGTCCTAGGTGACGGGTCAGACAAAGAGCGGTTCAGAACCCCCTTATGAGAGACCAACAGGCCCGGTTAGAACCATGAGGCCGTCCTTCTGTGGACCCACCACCTGCAGGGGGCGCCATAGGGGCTGGAGCAATGGGATTTGGGCAGCTCCACAACCCGGCAACGGAAAAGTGGAAGAAGATTGATGGATGGATGGATGGGTTATCTGGTATCACTAAGACTTCACTGTGATTTATAAACGGTCACATTCATAAAGCGCTTTTCTTTAGGCACTCTTTAGCGTTTTACATCAAGAACTCGCCCTCCCACGCTCGTTCATTCAAGCAAGGCGGCACGACACGGCGTGCGCCTGCGGGATTCAATTTTATAATTGAGCATAGAGCTGCTTTGAACAGAAAAACACACTTATTTCATACATTAAGATTTGATTTCATACCTTTTGCCTATACCCTTGTGTATATACCTGAACCATAATTAAAGACGCAACATAACGATGAGTGATTACGACTCCCTTTCCTCGTCTCCATTCATCACAATACTCCCAATAAATCACATTTGCTCACGCTCATTACTGACGATCATCTTATAGCACAATTGAAACGAATCCACACATTAAAGCTCCTTATCTCCGTGGCGATATGCGACACTTCCAAAGCGCACTCCCAACAGACTCGTTCGCCCATTTGCGCCCTTGCCCCATCATTAGTCCCACTTCACTCCTTTTTTTTCTTCCTCAGCCTGAAAGACGTTCCATTGGCTGGCGTGTTCAGTTGTGCGAGCGGAAAGCGCGTCGCAGGAGTCGATGATCTGCACTTGCACACGCGTGAGCGGCTCCGCACACGTCTGTCTCCGGCTTGTCAAAATACGCAGCAGCATAGTTGTTCCCCGTTACGCCGAGATTTGCGACTTGTTATTCAAATCTATGCACACACACACACAAAAAAAAAACGTAGCCCAAACGTCGAGCAGCGCCGGTTGTATGAAGGCCGAGAGGTTGTGTAAAAAAATAAATACAAAATAAAATCAGGTCATTGTCGGAGCGTGTTCAGAGCTGACAAAACGGAGACAAGCTTGTGGCTGAGCGCATGATAGTGTCATACGTACCAACCTGGTGTCGCTGTACCACATTGACTGGATGAGAGGTGTGCAAATGTTGTTGGCTTTCAGATTGTTACACTGTCACAGCATGTATTCCAAAGCGGGCTGTACAAATTTCACAAAACGTGGGTTTGATATTGGTTTTAAGCACAGTCAGCCCCATTACCTACTATTTAAAGCAACGGGTCTACTTTCGCTGTCCGTGGTGCTGAATAGATGGCCTGGCATGTGGTGGTTGGAATATATTTAGGCATGTCACTATAATATCAGCACATTATAGTTATTGCAATATGTGTTGACGATATTCATGTCACGAAAAGCCACAATATGCTGCAAAATCACTGAGGTCTTCCATCAGCCTTTTAAAGTTTGGACCTGTGAAAATTATTCAAATTAAACTTAACGGCGACTCAGGTTTTGTTTTGAATGAGGGTTGTCCTGTCACGATAACAGAATCTGGAGTTTGACAGATTGAGCCTGGAGAATATTGTGATAAAACGATATCAGTGAAGAAGTTTTAATGCCACAGAAACTCTTAATCTTAAAAATTACATAAAGCTTTGATTGAAAAGTCCATCGGAAAATATTCCACTATAAACATGAAACACAATGTAATCAAACCTACTTGGGGTAAGAAATAAAGTGTTAAAGCGAATAAATATACACACGATAAATATTGAGCCCAAAAATGTATTTATTTATCATTTATTGAACGATAAGTCGATATCATAATTATCGGGACAGCCCTAGATGAGGGAACAGCGTTGTAACACGGTTAGAAGCTTTAAAGAGTCAGCATAATAATATTAAGCCTGATCGAAACTATTTAGTCAGAAAGTCTCAGTGGTTTATTTACTTTGCGATTGTGTAATGCATAGTTGAGTTGCCAATAATGGTGGAGGTTTATCTGTTTCCTCGCGAGCTGTCCCTCTTTTGGGCCTGCTCTACAGATCCAGCTGCCCTTCCGTTGTACGACCACACACATGAAAGATGGCCGACATGACTGACACATTATCAGCAAAATTGTTCACCCCCCCCCCCCCCTCTCTTGTATCACAAATGTTTACTTTATTCCCGTTTAACGTACTGTTCTATTGTTCCATGTCCTGTGTGTCTAATGTCTCCTTTGCACATTTGTAAATATGCACTTAATCTTGCAATGAAAAAGAAAAAAAAAGACATATATTATTTTGAATGGGATTAATTTTTATTTATTTATTTATTGGTTTATTTGGTCAGGACAGTGCATGTTAATGAACATACATGGGTCTCATGCATGTAAACAAGCCACACCGGATTGTAGCCTTGGGCTAATTTGCATCCGTCGTCCTCCATGCGCACTCTCAAACACACTCTCATTCATCCTGGCCTATTGTACATGTTTTTAGTGGTAGGGGAAACCGGAGGAAACCTACGCAGACACGGGGAGAACATGCAAAACTCCACACGGAAAGGCCCCGTCCAGGTGGGAATCGAACCCCGGACCTTGTGAAGCACGAGCGCTAACCGCTGTACTACCGTGCCGCGGTTAGCGGAATAAAACACGCTCGTTTCTGCTGCGTGTCGTCCGTCGTGGGTTTCCGTAAATGACGAGCTTTGACTGCCGTGGGAGTAACATCTGAGCTTCCTCACCTTCCAACACATGACTATAAGGATTACCGAGAGAGACATCAGTAGACGCGCTGTTGGCTGTTTGCTAAGATTACCACGACACAAATCCGCCAATCTGACTTTCAATGAAATCTTTATCCCATTAATGGTGATGCCAGTGCTATTATCTCTATGGGAATAGTTTAAGTTAAACCCATGAGTCACGTCAAATAGTTTCCAATTCTTTGGTTGATAGAAATCGTAGACATTTCTTTACCTGCTCACTGGACGCCACGCTCGGAGGTTTCGCCGCTCCTGCTGACGTGGTGTTTTTCTGAATGCGGTGGCCAGTCGAGCAGACCTGTATGTCCACACGCCTGACCTCTGCCTCATCACCACATCACCAAGAGCGTTGTCACCTCGAGGAAGGCTTGGTGTTTGATGTTGAAACACACAAAGCAGGTAAAGAAACGTCCAAGTGTGGAAAGGATTTCTGGTGAAAGGTGCAACGTTGCTGAGAGTAACCGTTGTGCATGTTATTTGCGTGTATGTGAGTGTGTGTGTCTGGGTCTTTTTAATCTTTTAGGGTTAGCGTTGGCTAATTCTTATTCAAAATGTGCAGATTAATTTAGCAGCCACGTGGCCTTAGCTTCAACCTTCAACGGCAAGCTCTACTGATGTCCGAAATCCTTAATAAAACCATCTCTTTTTCTGTTTGAGCCGATTCTCAATCTCCTGAATCTGGTCATCCTTGATCTTGATAGATTCCCGAAGCTCGAGTTTGTGCGTGAGCAGATCGGAGTTGTTCTCCTGGGAAGTCTCGAGAGCGTCGGAAAGCTCTTGTATCGTCCGCTGAAGCGCGGCCCTCTTTTCTTCTTCTGAGCTTTGCAACAGGCTCACCTCTTCGTGGTGGAAGATGTTTAGGCGCTCCGTTTCTTGGCTTAGGTACTGCACGTTCTTCTCCAGGTTCTCTTTCTCTGCAAGGACAGCAGCGAATCTGTCTTTGCACTGCTTGACTACGGTCTTAAACGTGTCCCGCGTTGTTTTTAAACTCTGGTCGATGGTCTGTGTGGTGGCCTTTAGCTTTCTTATCTCCCGCTCCCTCTCGGTCACTTTGGAGCAGGCGTCTTCCGTGTCTTTTTGCTGTTTGTGTAAGGCTGCTTTTAGATGTTTCTCTGAGGACTGTAGATCACATTTCTCCTTCTCCAGAGTCTTTACTGTGCTCCGCTCCTCTGCAAGTTCTGCGCTCTTCGCCTGGAGGGCTGATGTTAGGCTGTCCACCTGCACCGACAAGCCATTACTTTCTGCCCTCAATTTAGCCATCTTCTCCTTCAGATTGTTTACTTTGCGTCTTTCCTCTGCCAGTGCTGCGTTCTTTTCAAGGAGGACTCTTTCTCGGGAGCCCATCCACAATGACAAGCCATTTTTTTCTTCCCTCAATTTAGCCATCTTCTCTTTCAGTTCTTCTACTTTGCTCTGTTCCTCCTCCAGCGCTTTAGTCTTTTCAAAGAGTTTTCTTTCTGCGTGGCTCACCCGTACGCCTAGGCTGTAGCTTTCCCCATGCAATTTAACCGTCTCCTCTTCATGAGTTTTACAATTGCGCTGGGCCTGTTCCAGTGCTGTGTTCTTTTCATGGACTTCTGATTTGAGGTGTCCTACCTGCAAGGACAAGGCCTTTCTGTCTCCCTCCAATCCAGCCATCTTCGACATCAAATCTCTGACTTTGTTCACGGCCTCTGCCAGTGTTGTAGTCTTTGCAAGGAGGACTGATTTAAGGTAGCCTATCTGCAAGGACATGTCATTCTTTTCTTTCCTCATTCCAGCCATCTCTGCCTCCAGGTTTTGAACTTTGCGCTGGGTTTCTGCCAGTGTTGTATTCTTTTCGAGGAGGGCTGAATTTAGGCTTCCCACTTGCAAGCATAGGCCATTGCATTTGGCTTGCAATGTAGCTTTCTCCTCTTCTTGAGTTTCAACTTTCGCTTGGGCCTCTCCCAGTGCCGTATTCTTTTTGAGGAGGGCTGAATTTAGGCTTCCCACCAGCAAGGACATGTCATTTTGTTCTTCCCGCATTCCAGCCATCTCTGCCTCCAGATTTTGAACTTTGCTTTGTTCTGCTATCAGTGCTTTGAGCTTTTCAATTAAGGTTGACTCTAGGCTCCTCACTCGCAAGCCCAGGGGTTGGCCTTTCGCTTGCAATTTTGCATTCTCCTCTTCTTGAGTTTCACCTTTCCTCTGTGCCTCTTCCAGTGATGTATTTGTTTCAAGGAGGGCTAATTTTAAGTTCCTCACCTCCCACATCAGGTGAATTCTATCTGAACGCAGACATTTAATCTGTTCCAGCGCTGTATCCCCGTGAACGAGCGTTGATTCTAGGGCTGACCTCTCCCCTTCGAGAATTACTTTATCCATTACTTGTGTTACCAACGTCTTTTCACGGAGAAGACGTTTTTGGTTGCTAACCTGCGACCGTAGTTCATCTCTTTCCGCTTCCCAGCCAGCTTTCTCCTCTAGGAGCAGAGTGAATCCGTCCTGGGCCTCATTTTCCAGAGCTTTTGCTGTGCTCTGGGCGTCTTCCAATGCCATATTCTTTACATTAAGGAGAGATTTAAGGTTTTTGACTTCTCTGTAAAGCCCATTTAGCTCACCTTCAAGACTTGAAATTTTGCTCCAAGCCTGTGTGCTGTGCTGTTTCTCATCTTGAAGGTCAGCTTCCAAGGTTTTTATTTTTGTGTTTGAGGCGTCGATGTCTTTTTGCCATTCCGCCTTGGCTTTTTTCATCGTTTTCATGCATAAACTTGCACTTTTGTATCTATTTATCTCATAGTCTTTGGTGACAAGTTCTACCGTCTGATCCTTCAACTGTGTTTTAAGAAGCTCTATTTGTTGGAGAAGTTCTTCCCGAGATGCCTGGCTATCACCTAAATCCAAAACATTAGACTTAATGTCGTTGACAGATTCTTGGACCATTGAAGGACTATTTTCTGCAGTCTGGACCTTTTCAACAGACTCCATTAGTGGTTCAGAGTTCTGTTCATCAGATTTAGTCGGCGCCTGAACGGCAGGCTGGATCAGAGAGGCCTGTTCGGTATTCATTCTGTTTCTTGTCTTACTTTCAGAAATAAGACTATATTAATCTCGCTGTGGAGAATTTCACTTGTTACAGTCGCTTTAAGGGACAGTAAGGTGAAATAAAAATGTCCAAAGTGTTGAACTAGCTAAAGAGTATGTGCTCTGCTCAGCGTGTTTGTCGTAAGTGATCTGTCTTGTGCTGGAACTATGCTTGTAAACTCAGAGTGGAATATTCAAATGAGATGACATCACATGCGTTTTATATGTATGTTCTGTTGCCACGGCAATACAGGCCAAATGTCCCGCTCAAATCGATACAGGAGGAATCTTTGGAATTGTCCTTATATGGTCATGTTCTCAAAGCAGTCGGAAGGGGAAACAAAGGAGGGAACAACACTAAACTTTCTCCCATTTCTCCACCATTCCGTCAACACATTATGAATATATGTTTTCCACTAAATAAAGATACAGTGACACAGAGAGGAACAAAGTGGTTCAAAAGCCCATAAGTACTTAGAAAAAACACAATACTAACCATGATTCTAACATTAGCTTCATGCTACATATGCTAAAGTTAGCAACAAGTGCTGTTTTTCCCTTCTACTGAACAATTTGCTGTGGGAAAACACCCACATGGACGACCCAATTTTGCAGGACTTTATTGGTGTGTGATAAATTATGCTTATAGTCCACCAGAAAACAGCTAAAAGGAGTGAAAGATTGGGATTCCCATTGGAGGTTTTCTTCCCCTTTGTATAGGCCACGACCCCTTGTATGACATGTTGCTGTCTGTTTGTATGAGCATATTTATCACATACAAATAAAGTAAAAATTAGGCCTGAATGAAAAAAATTATAATAATTCAGCCATTGCTAAAGTAGGTTTGGAGTAGTAGGAAAAAGACAAAATACATAACGAATAAATACATAAAAACAGATCATGCTAACCATGATTCAAATGTTAGCATAATGCAACATATCCTAACCTAGCTTAAGGGCTTTTTTTTTTTTTACATTTTTCTTTTTTTTGTTGCTGAGAAATCGTCATAATGACCTGATTTTGACTTGTCTTTATTTGAGTAATTAGGTATGTTTATATTCTGCCAGAAAACTGTAAAAATAAAAATTGTGATTATGAGATGATGCGTAGCTGTTTGTTATGGCTTGGATGTTTCCCATGAAAGACTTTATACTTGGTGCATATAATGTACAAATATATTACAAGAGTTTGTGTATAAAATGTACCCAATTGTCCCAGATTTGTTTGTGATTGTTTGTCCTTGGGCATGAGAAGAGGTACTGTAGCAACGAGCCATGAGCGAATCACAGTTTTGTGGGGTTCTCCCTCATCCGACTGAATGTTTTGTATAATGAGGACATGTGGTTCTCAAACTGTGGCACTTGGGCTTCTTCAGGTGATACTCGTTGGTCTAAAGATGTTTTATGAACTAGTTTTATCAGAGAGCAGTTCATTTATGCTTTAGTAATTAAAGTGATAATCTGTAAGATTGGACCCGACGGCCAAGCTCGTCTCATTGGTCGAAGTTATGACCCCGGGGATTCTGATTAGTGTCTGAGATCAGCAAAGAGAGAGACTTTAGAAAAATATTAGTTAATATTACGTTACGTCAAATTGCAGGCCCAGACAATATAATTAATTTGTATAACATTTAAACTTACAGACTATCAATTTAAGTTATTTGTTTTATCATACAAGAGGGAACTCTATCTTGGTACAGCAGAATTTTTTTTCCTTGCTGATTTATTTATTTTTTACTGCAGAGAATCCATAACGGTCCTGAAGAAAGCAGCTTTTTAAAAGTGACAGTTCAAACAGTTGAGACTTACAGGTTTCTTCTTCTGTAACACTGAGGAGGCACCAAGAAGCCCCCAAAAAAATGTGTAAAAAAATTAATTAAAAAAAATCAGGTCATTGTTGGAGCGTGTTCAGAGCTGACAAAGCGGAGACAAGCTTGTGGCTGAGCGCATGATAGTGTCATACGTACCAACCTGGTGTCGCTGTACCACATTGGCTGGATTAGAGGTGTGCAAATGTTGTTGGCTTTCAGATTGTTACACTGTCACAGCATGTATTCCAAAGCGGGCTGTACAGATTTCACAAAAAGTGGGTTTGATACTGGTTTTAAGCACAGTCAGCCCCATTACCTACTATTTAAAGCAACGGGTCTACTTTCGCTGTCCGTGGTGCTGAATAGATGGCCTGGCATGTGGTGGTTGGAATATATTTAGGCATGTCACTATAATATCAGCACATTATAGTTATTGCAATATGTGTTGACGATATTCATGTCACGAAAAGCCACAATATGCTGCAAAATCACTGAGGTCTTCCATCAGCCTTTTAAAGTTTGGACCTGTGAAAATTATTCAAACTAAACTTAACGCCGACTCAGGTTTTGTTTTGAATGAGGGATGTCCTGTCACGATAACAGAATCTGAAGTTTGACAGATTGAGCCTGGAGAATATTGTGATAAAACGATATCAGTGAAGAAGTTTTAATGCCACAGAAACTCTCAATCTTAATTACATAAAGCTTTGATTGAAAAGTCCATCGGAAAATATTCCACTATAAACATGAAACACAATGTAATCAAACCTACTTGGGGTAAGAAATAAAGTGTTGCATTAGATACATGCGAATAAATATACACACGATAAATATTGAGCCCAAAAATGTATTTATTTATCATTTATTGAACGATAAGTCGATATCGTAATTATCGTGACAGCCCTAGATGAGGGAACAGCGTTGTAACACGGTTAGAAGCTTTAAAGAGTCAGCATAATAATATTAAGCCTGATCGACGACACCAACTCAAGCCAAAACTATTTAGTCAGAAAGTCTCAGTGGTTTATTTACTTTGCGATTGTGTAATGCATAGTTGAGTTGCCAATAATGGTGGAGCTTTATCTGTTTCCTCGCGAGCTGTCCCTCTTTTGGGCCTGCTCTACAGATCCAGCTGCCCTTCCGTTGTACGACCACACACATGAAAGATGGCCGACATGACTGACACATTATCAGCAAAATTGTTCACCCCCCCCCCCCCCTCTCTTGTATCACAAATGTTTACTTTATTCCCGTTTAACGTACTGTTCTATTGTTCCATGTCCTGTGTGTCTAATGTCTCCTTTGCACATTTGTAAATATGCACTTAATCTTGCAATGAAAAAAAAAAAAAAAGACGTATATTATTTTGAATGGGATTAATTTTTATTTATTTATTTATTGGTTTATTTGGTCAGGACAGTGCATGTTAATGAACATACATAGGTCTCATGCATGTAAACAAGCCACACCGGATTGTAGCCTTGGGCTAATTTGCATCCGTCGTCCTCCATGCGCACTCTCAAACACACTCTCATTCATCCTGGCCTATTGTACATGTTTTTAGTGGTAGGGGAAACCGGAGGAAACCTACGCAGACACGGGGAGAACATGCAAAACTCCACACGGAAAGGCCCCGTCCAGGTGGGAATCGAACCCCGGACCTTGTGAAGCACGAGCGCTAACCGCTGTACTACCGTGCCGCGGTTAGCGGAATAAAACGCGCTCGTTTCTGCTGCGTGTCGTCCGTCGTGGGTTTCCGTAAATGACGAGCTTTGACTGCCGTGGGAGTAACATCTGAGCTTCCTCACCTTCCAACACATGACTATAAGGATTACCGAGAGAGACATCAGTAGACGCGCTGTTGGCTGTTTGCTAAGATTACCACGACACAAATCCACCAATCTGACTTTCAATGAAATCTTTATCCCATTAATGGTGATGCCAGTGCTATTATCTCTATGGGAATAGTTTAAGTTAAACCCATGAGTCACGTCAAATAGTTTCCAATTCTTTGGTTGATAGAAATCGTAGACATTTCTTTACCTGCTCACTGGACACCACGCTCGGAGGTTTCGCCGCTCCTGCTGACGTGGTGTTTTTCTGAATGCGGTGGCCAGTCGAGCAGACCTGTATGTCCAGACGCCTGACCTCTGCCTCATCACCACATCACCAAGAGCGTTGTCACCTCGAGGAAGGCTTGGTGTTTGATGTTGAAACACACAAAGCAGGTAAAGAAACGTCCAAGTGTGGAAAGGATTTCTGGTGAAAGGTGCAACGTTGCTGAGAGTAACCGTTGTGCATGTTGTTATTTGAGTGTGTGTGTCTGGGGGGGGGGGTCTTTTTAATCTTTTAGGGTTAGCGTTGGCTAATTCTTATTCAAAATGTGCAGATTAATTTAGCAGCCACGTGGCCTTAGCTTCAGCCTTCAACGGCAAGCTCTACTGATGTCCGAAATCCTTAATAAAACCATCTCTTTTTCTGTTTGAGCCGATTCTCAATCTCCTGAATCTGGTCATCCTTGATCTTGATAGATTCCCGAAGCTCGAGTTTGTGCGTGAGCAGATCGGAGTTGTTCTCCTGGGAAGTCTCGAGAGCGTCGGAAAGCTCTTGTATCGTCCGCTGAAGCGCGGCCCTCTTTTCTTCTTCTGAGCTTTGCAACAGGCTCACCTCTTCGTGGTGGAAGATGTTTAGGCGCTCCGTTTCTTGGCTTAGGTACTGCACGTTCTTCTCCAGGTCCTCTTTCTCTGCAAGGACAGCAGCGAATCTGTCTTTGCACTGCTTGACTACGGTCTTAAACGTGTCCCGCGTTGTTTTTAAACTCTGGTCGATGGTCTGTGTGGTGGCCTTTAGCTTTCTTATCTCCCGCTCCCTCTCGGTCACTTTGGAGCAGGCGTCTTCCGTGTCTTTTTGCTGTTTGTGTAAGGCTGCTTTTAGATGTTTCTCTGAGGACTGTAGATCACATTTCTCCTTCTCCAGAGTCTTTACTGTGCTCCGCTCCTCTGCAAGTTCTGCGCTCTTCGCCTGGAGGGCTGATGTTAGGCTGTCCACCTGCACCGACAAGCCATTACTTTCTGCCCTCAATTTAGCCATCTTCTCCTTCAGATTGTTTACTTTGCGTCTTTCCTCTGCCAGTGCTGCGTTCTTTTCAAGGAGGACTCTTTCTCGGGAGCCCATCCACAATGACAAGCCATTTTTTTCTTCCCTCAATTTAGCCATCTTCTCTTTCAGTTCTTCTACTTTGCTCTGTTCCTCCTCCAGCGCTTTAGTCTTTTCAAAGAGTTTTCTTTCTGCGTGGCTCACCCGTACGCCTAGGCTGTAGCTTTCCCCATGCAATTTAACCGTCTCCTCTTCATGAGTTTTACAATTGTGCTGGGCCTGTTCCAGTGCTGTGTTCTTTTCATGGACTTCTGATTTGAGGTGTCCTACCTGCAAGGACAAGGCCTTTCTGTCTCCCTCCAATCCAGCCATCTTCGACATCAAATCTCTGACTTTGTTCACGGCCTCTGCCAGTGTTGTAGTCTTTGCAAGGAGGGCTGAATTTAGGCTTCCCACCAGCAAGGACATGTCATTTTGTTCTTCCCGCATTCCAGCCATCTCTGCCTCCAGATTTTGAACTTTGCTTTGTTCTGCTATCAGTGCTTTGAGCTTTTCAATTAAGGTTGACTCTAGGCTCCTCACTCGCAAGCCCAGGGGTTGGCCTTTCGCTTGCAATTTTGCATTCTCCTCTTCTTGAGTTTCACCTTTCCTCTGTGCCTCTTCCAGTGATGTATTTGTTTCAAGGAGGGCTAATTTTAAGTTCCTCACCTCCCACATCAGGTGAATTCTATCTGAACGCAGACATTTAATCTGTTCCAGCGCTGTATCCCCGTGAACGAGCGTTGATTCTAGGGCTGACCTCTCCCCTTCGAGAATTACTTTATCCATTACTTGTGTTACCAACGTCTTTTCACGGAGAAGACGTTTTTGGTTGCTAACCTGCGACCGTAGTTCATCTCTTTCCGCTTCCCAGCCAGCTTTCTCCTCTAGGAGCAGAGTGAATCCGTCCTGGGCCTCATTTTCCAGAGCTTTTGCTGTGCTCTGGGCGTCTTCCAATGCCATATTCTTTACATTAAGGAGAGATTTAAGGTTTTTGACTTCTCTGTAAAGCCCATTTAGCTCACCTTCAAGACTTGAAATTTTGCTCCAAGCCTGTGTGCTGTGCTGTTTCTCATCTTGAAGGTCAGCTTCCAAGGTTTTTATTTTTGTGTTTGAGGCGTCGATGTCTTTTTGCCATTCCGCCTTGGCTTTTTTCATCGTTTTCATGCATAAACTTGCACTTTTGTATCTATTTATCTCATAGTCTTTGGTGACAAGTTCTACCGTCTGATCCTTCAACTGTGTTTTAAGAAGCTCTATTTGTTGGAGAAGTTCTTCCCGAGATGCCTGGCTATCACCTAAATCCAAAACATTAGACTTAATGTCGTTGACAGATTCTTGGACCATTGAAGGACTATTTTCTGCAGTCTGGACCTTTTCAACAGACTCCATTAGTGGTTCAGAGTTCTGTTCATCAGATTTAGTCGGCGCCTGAACGGCAGGCTGGATCAGAGAGGCCTGTTCGGTATTCATTCTGTTTCTTGTCTTACTTTCAGAAATAAGACTATATTAATCTCGCTGTGGAGAATTTCACTTGTTACAGTCGCTTTAAGGGACAGTAAGGTGAAATAAAAATGTCCAAAGTGTTGAACTAGCTAAAGAGTATGTGCTCTGCTCAGCGTGTTTGTCGTAAGTGATCTGTCTTGTGCTGGAACTATGCTTGTAAACTCAGAGTGGAATATTCAAATGAGATGACATCACATGCGTTTTATATGTATGTTCTGTTGCCACGGCAATACAGGCCAAATGTCCCGCTCAAATCGATGCAGGAGGAATCTTTGGAATTGTCCTTATATGGTCATGTTCTCAAAGCAGCCGGAAGGGGAAACAAAGGAGGGAACAACACTAAACTTTCTCCCATTTCTCCACCATTCCGTCAACACATTATGAATATATGTTTTCCACTAAATAAAGATACAGTGACACAGAGAGGAACAAAGTGGTTCAAAAGCCCATAAGTACTTAGAAAAAACAGACAATACTAACCATGATTCTAACATTAGCTTCATGCTACATATGCTAAAGTTAGCAACAATTTGCTGTGGGAAAACACCCACATGGACGACCCAATTTTGCTTGACTTTATTGGTGTGTGATAAATTATTTTTATATTCCACCAGAAAACAGCTAAAAGGAGTGAAAGATTGGGATTCCCAATGGAGGTTTTCTTCCCCTTTGTATAGGCCACGACCCCTTGTATGACATGTTGCTGTCTGTTTGTATGAGCATATTTATCACATACAAATAAAGTAAAAATTAGGCCTGAATGAAAAAAATTATAATCATTCAGCCTAGGGCTGGGCGATATGGCCTAAAATCTATATCATGATATGAAAAAATAAATATCACGATAACGATATATTTGACGATATAATTGACAATGGACGAATTATTTCAAAATCCCAGCCTCACGCCTATTGGGAAGATTCATTCAGTGATATTTTTTTTTTTACGGCATAATTGTCTTCCAAATATGATCTACTCGAGCAGTTTACATCCTTCATTTCATTTTTACTTTTTCAGCTCGTGTCCCCGTGTTCTACAGTCACCGTTTATGCTGCTCTGATGGAGCGTAACATAAATTATATTGTGTCCACAACGATATAAAAAATTACAACGATATCAAAACATTATATCACGATAACGATATGCGATACGATATGGCCCAACCCTAATTCAGCCATTGCTAAAGTAGGTTTGGAGTAGTAGGAAAAAGACAAAATACATAACGAATAAATACATAAAAACAGATCATGCTAACCATGATTCAAATGTTAGCATAATGCTACATATCCTAACCTAGCTTAAGGGCTTTTTTTTTTAACTTTTTTTTTTTGCTGAGAAATCTTCATAATGACCTGATTTTGACTTGTCTTTATTTGAGTAATTAGGTATGTTTATATTCTGCCAGAAAACTGTAAAAATAAAAATTGTGATTATGAGATGATGCGTAGCTGTTTGTTATGGCTTGGATGTTTCCCACGAAAGACTTTATACTTGGTGCATATAATGTACAAATATATTACAAGAGTTTGTGTATAAAATGTACCCAATTTTCCCAGATTTGTTTGTGATTGTTTGTCCTTGGGCATGAGAAGAGGTACTGTAGCAACGAGCCATGAGCGAATCACAGTTTTGTGGAGTTCTCCCTCGTCCGACTGAATGTTTTGTATAATGAGGACATGTGGTTCTCAAACTGTGGCACGTGGGCTCCTTCAGGTGATACTCGTTGGTCTAAAGATGTTTTATGAACTAGTTTTATCAGAGAGCAGTTCATTTATGCTTTAGTAATTAAAGTGATAATCTGTAAGATTGGACCCGACGGCCAAGCTCGTCTCATTGGTCGAAGTTATGACCCCGGGGATTCTGATTAGTGTCTGAGATCAGCAAAGAGAGAGACTTTAGAAAAATATTAGTTAATATTACGTTACGTCAAATTGCAGGCCCAGACAATATAATTAATTTGTATAACATTTAAACTTACACACTATCAATTTAAGTTATTTGTTTTATCATACAAGAGGGAACTTTCCTCTATCTTGGTACAGCTGAATTTTTCTTCCTTGCTGATTTATTTATTTTTTACTGCAGAGAATCCATAACGGTCCTGAAGAAAGCAGCTTTTTAAAAGTGACAGTTCAAACAGTTGAGACTTTTGAGACTTACAGGTTTCTTCTTCTGTAACACTGAGGAGGCACCAAGAAGCCCCCACACCTGCAGCACAAGAGGCGCTGCAGGGAACAAAAAAGGGACAAAGAAGAAAATGGTGGAAGACGGTTGTGGAGCGGAGGGAGCTCAGCAGGAGGTAGAGGAAGGAGGAGGTGACCAGTGCAGGACACCACGCTCTGGAACAGGGACAAATCCAGGAGGTGATGCACCGTTTCAGAGGATCAGAGGAGCACTGAAAGCAGCCAGCCAGGTGTCCTGACCTCCAAAAACATGCTGATCAGGTTAGCCCACAGTGGCGGCATGGCTCAGTTGCAGCGGCTCAGGACTAACACATGAACACTATTTCAATGACAAATAAAGCACTTACTTACTGTATCTGGTTCATGTATGTTTTATACTTGGTTTAGAAATGTGTTTGTCAAATGTAGTTTTATTATAGACCCATAGTTTAGTCCTGATTTGATCTTGATCTACTTTGGTGCTACTGTGAAGTTCAAATATTATATTTTGTGGTATTTGGCAATAATTATACTATTTTAATTTCTTATTTTATTTCATTAAATAGTTAATTTTACACATCAGGACAGAAGTATTGAACTTGCTCCTGGAAGTTTGTCGAGAAACTAAGAGTTGGTAATGTGTTTTTTTGTCCCTCACTCATAAAGGAGCAGGGAGTTAACCACTCGGCCGCTCCAGCTCTGAGAGCAGCCGTCTCTGAGTCCCATTACAACAAACCCATTTGGCCTGCATTACGAACTCATTCAGTCTTTCGGACCGCTCAGCCCCGCTCCGGCTCTGCTTGGCCCAGGGGCTCGGGACGGGGCGGCGGGCGGCTGTGGTGCATCTCGCTCCTAACGCTCAATAAGTGGACGGCTTATTGCAGCTGAGTCGCCCAATCAGCCTCATTCTCTCCGGGGCGCAGAGGAAATACAGGCCTTTTGTTTGGAGAAACTGCGATGTGTTTAGAAGCTATTTTGGAAACTCTCTCCCGTCACTCGGTTTGTTGGCTACAACTGCAGCAACCAGTGGGTGAACGCAGTGTTTACGCAGACAAAAAAACATGTTCTTGTGATTGTCTGATACATTATTCTGCATCTACCCGTGCCATGTCTGGAGAACATACTGTATAAAGCTTTGATTGTTGGCACCTCAATAGCAACACATATAATAAAATCTGTCAAGACAAATAAAAAATGTAATCTGTCGTCTTGCTGTGACAGAATCTGCATAACAGTCGAGGTCAAAGTACTTTCATTTCACTTTCACTTTCATTACTTTGGTAAAAGTACAGAGACTACTGATCAAATTAAAAAGGTTACTCCAATAAAAGTCAAAGTTGCTCAGTCAAATAGGTGCAATATGTAACTTAGAAAAAAAAGAGTTGATGTTAGCGATATTAGCACTATAAGAGGCTCCTGGACCAATTATTTTTTAATTCCTCCGGATAAAATGGTACATTATGCACCTTTGCTGTAGTAATATTGGTATGTAAGTATTATAAGTATTCAAAGTAGAAAGTGAACATCTCTTTAAATAAGTCTGAATTATGACTTAATAATAACATTGCACCCGAACACAATGGGGACAAAGCTTGTTCCTTGTTGTGAGTCACCACCTATTGTTCTGGATTGAGGCTTTTACTGTAAAATAAACACATTCACTTTTACTTGGTTGCATTTATAGAAATGTAGTGGAGTAGAAAGTGTCTCTTTCAAACGTAGTGAATTTAACCCAAACCACTAAAGTACAGCGCGTCAGTGAACTTACTTAGTTACTGACTCTGCTGCATGTGAAAGAACTGCAGGCAAACTACATCAGCCAGTGTGTTGATGACCTGCTTTTGCCGATTTATCAGAGTCTGACAGAGTTCGTGGAAGTGTTGGCTATATTTACTGGTGAGTGGGAGATTTCCATGCTCAGATGAATGACCTCTGACCACGTTCGAGCGCTGGCTTCACGTGGGGCGCGTCTCACGCACCTCACCACAGGCAGCGCTGTCGGACCTGATGTCAATCAATGCGGTGACGACGGGATAACACCTACTTATCATGCAGCACATGGAAACGCTGGCAGCAGTCGGTCATGCAAAAACGGGCTCTGTACTCGGGGATATTGACAGATATCCAGGATGATCACTTCAATCATCCATGGATGTTTTTAAATGTGCTCTAAAGATCAGAGTGATTGATTTTTTCAATATGCACTCCTTTCTCTGTCTTGACTACCTTCTCTACACCAATGTTGTCTATTGTTGGTTCATGGTGCTCGCATTCGTGTCTGTATCTCCGTATTCCATATGTGTAGGATTTTGCTAGTTTTAACCCTAACCCTCGTGCTTTTTTTATTTTCATTTTATGCTTTCCTTTACTTGTAATCAGCCTTTCCTTGGATTCATACGTTTTATTTCCTTTCGATTTTACACAGTCTCATCAGAAAGAAGGGACACGGAAAGACGATGAGTGTCATTGGGAGCATGTTTTTTACTGATGGCAACAGTATAGTCCATAATGTGCCTTTAAGGAACAGGACACGCGACACACTGCTGTTTATTCCATTCCATATTGTATTTTCTCTGGAGTTGTCAAGTGTCTGAAAAAAATAATTTTGCAATTACGTGGCAATCATATTTAGCGATGTCAAACAGCATTGTGACATTTATTGACACGTTGACGCCCTGCAGTTTATCTCAAGTTAATTGGCCAATTTCAGCCATTTTGACACAATTTCTAATAGGAGCCTTTGCCGCCTACTTTTCTTGTTATTTTCTGCCTTGTCTCTTCTAGTTTTCTCCAGGCAAAGATGAAAACGGCGAACTGTAAGTAGCACAACCCTGAAAAGTGGTCAGTAATACAGTGAGGAAAATACGTATTTGAACACCCTGCTATTTTGCAAGTTCTCCCACTTAGAAATCATGGAGGGGTCTGAAATTGTCATCGTAGGTGCATGTCCACTGTGAGAGACATAATCTAAAAAAAAAAATCCAGAAATCACAATGTATGATTTTGTAACTATTTATTTGTATGATACAGCTGCAAATAAGTATTTGAACACCGGTCTATCAGCTAGAATTCTGACCCTCAAAGACCTGTTAGTCTGCCTTTAAAATGTCCACCTCCAGTCCATTTATTATCCTAGATTTAGATGCACCTGTTTGAGGTCGGTAGCTGCATAAATACACCTGTCCACCCCATACAATCAGTAAGAATCCAACTACTAACATGGCCAAGACCAAAGAGCTGTCCAAAGACACTAGAGACACTTGTACACCTCCACAAGGTTGGAAAGGGCTACGGGGAAATTGCCAAGTAGCTTGGTGAAAAAAGGTCCACTGTTGGAGCAATCATTAGAAAATGGAAGAAGCTACACATGACTGTCAATCTCCCTTGGACTGGGGCTCCATGCAAGATCTCACCTCGTGGGGTCTCAATGATCCTAAGAAAGGTGAGAAATCAGCCCAGAACTACACGGGGGGAGCTGGTCAATGACCTGGAAAGAGCTGGGACCACCGTTTCCAAGGTTACTGTTGGTAATACACTAAGACATCATGGTTTGAAATCATGCATGGCACGGAAGGTTCCCCTGCTTAAACCAGCACATGTCAAGGCCCGTCTTAAGTTTGCCAATGACCATTTGGATGACCCAGAGGAGTCATGGGAGAAAGTCATGTGGTCAGATGAAACCAAAATGGAACGTTTTGGTTATAATTCCACTAAACGTGTTTGGAGGAAGGAGAATGATGAGTACCATCCCAAGAACACCATCCCTACTGTGAAGCATGGGGGTGGTAGCATCATGCTTTGGGGGTGTTTTTCTGCACATGGGACCGGGCGACTGTATTAAGGAGAGGATGACCGGGGCCATGTATTGCGAGATTTTGGGGAACAACCTCCTTCCCTCAGGTAGAGCATTGAAGATGGGTCGAGGCTGGGTCTTCCAACATGACAATGACCCGAAGCACACAGCCAGGATAACCAAGGAGTGGCTCTGTAAGAAGCATATCAAGGTTCTGGCGTGGCCTAGCCAGTCTCCAGACCTGAACCCAGACCTGTGTGGAGGAGTGGGCCAAAATCCCTCCTGCAGTGTGTGCAAACCTGGTGAAAAACTACAGGAAACGTTTGACCTCTGTAATTATGTCTCCCACAGTGGACATGCGCCTACGATTACAATTTCAGACCCCTCCATGATTTCTAAGTGGGAGAACTTGCAAAATAGCAGGGTGTTCAAATACTTATTTTCCTCTCTGTATAGTTATTGTTACAGTGCCACTCCCATCCACCCATCCACAGCAGATTATGATCATTATGGCACCGAGTTCTACCTATCAGACATGGTTTTAGCGTAGACTGGTCTGTAGGGGGCAGTGTGCCTGTCTGCGGGCGAGGGCCGGGAGTGTTTATCATGCAGCGTCGGTCTTAAAGCTTTTGTCGTAGAACTGCAGATTTAGAAGTCAGATTAGCGCGCTCATATCTTGGCAGTTAATTAGGGCTGAGGGAGTGATGGAAAGAAGAAGAAGTATCCACCTGACTGAACACGCTCTGCGACATGAAAATCAGTGGCTAGACGTAGTTGTTCCTTTTCCTGTTAACTAATTAGATGAGTTTGCTTAGTAAAAAAATTAATAAAAATGCTCGTGATCTCCAGCCACATCAACAAGATGCTGCCGTGACATGAAAAGTAGAGAGTTGTAAAGTAAGGAAGGGGTTTGCGTCAGAATGTGTCTCCACGTCACAATAGAGTCCGACTAAGGAAGCAGTTTCAGTTTCGCCTCAGCCCTGGACGGAAAACATGTGAGCGGTAAATGGGTTTTTGCAATTTGACCCATTTATTTCAGAGAGCACCCTTTACTCGTCTTATTTTACGCTACTTTAAGAGCAACCAGCCTTTCTCTGTGTTATAGACTCTTTTTTTATCTGGTTGACCCCTTGGACCATTCAGTGATCGTCCGTGGGCCCCCGACCCTAAGAGTATTGCAATTTATCTAGAAAGAAATCATTTAAAAGCACTATTTGTAAGTAAAAAGACAATAAATGTACACATTTTACTACACAATATAGCTTTTCCTATCAAAATCATGTTCAGTTTCCCCATTTTTTCTTTCAATCTTAAATAGTTCCAAGTAGTAGTCCACATGCCCCTGGTTGGGAAACACTGTTATAGACTATTATGATTTGTCGAACTGTTTGTAAAGAAGAAATCGGTGTCATTGCTGTCTTTCTTTTAGATAAGCTTAACGTTCATTGTATCTTCTACAGTGGGAGTCACATTTCTGTCTAAATTGGTCATAAAATGTGGTCTGATCTTTATTAAAATCACAAGAAGGATTAAACGGTGCTTGCTTGAACGAATACCACCCAAATATTTATTTTGTTTATTGTTTATTTGTTTATTTGAGCAGTACACATAGTGCTCAAAAGGAGTGGGCTGAAGCAAAAGCTTATGATTGCCCACCCCCAAGTGCAATAAAATAAATAAAAAAAGAACATTTCAAGCAGCTACATTCATACAGACCAACTTACAAACTTACCAAAAATAATAATAATATATGAACTGTTTATACAATTAATTGAAGCAACGCACAGCTACAACAACAATCCCGTTTCATGTACGATGTCTAGAACAAAGCAGTCAAAAAAAAAAAAAAAATGTGATCCTTAATATATTTCTTCCAGATTTTTACCCTTGATAACCGAGAGTTACTTTTATGTTATGAAGGTACATTAATAGATATTATAATCTGAGATCTTGATACTTTCCAGTTGTCATTACCATTCTCAGTATAATTTTAATTTGGGTGTAATTTCCATAATCATTATTATTTACATTTGATCATATTTGTATTGGCCATAACACGTAAACATTCACAGGACAGGGAGGAATAAGTAAGTACACCGCCTGAATCTCACTGAACTGCATTTTAAAAAAAGTAGTGGGGCAGAAAGTATTGGACTAATCTTACAAATGTAGTGGAGTAAAATTCATTAGCTCTCACCACAATCACCGCTACAGATCCTCAAAACCTCTACTTCAGTACAGTACTGTAGTAAATGTACATCATTACTGATCACTTCTGCCTAACTTGTGTGTTCAAGCAGTTTTCCTTCTGAAGACGGCGCGAGAATAAGCTCCTGACGATAAATGCAAAACATATCAATAACCCAAGTCCAGTCGACAATACTGTATTTGAAAAGCTCTCCATAGAAAATAAAAATTGCATTCGTCTGGGTTGTTCGTCAGTAACTTACCACAACAATACAATTATCCCTTAAATCAACACTCACTAGTAAATCTAAAAAGTCTGTGCATTAATTTCCCCGTGAAGTAGAATTACCCAGTTCAGTAGTCGAGGCTGTGCTTTTTTAATTTTTCCAGGTCGGGGAGCTGCGTCGAAAAAGCCTGAACCCGTCTAATGCAGCAAAACGCCAGCCCATTTGGCGAAGCCATTAGCGGACGCAAATTGTTTTTTCTGTCAATTACGATATGAATTATCCGGCCCACATCAGCGGGATTGATGTAATCTACTTGTGCTAATTTGACTAAAAGGAAAAAGGAGCTGTTACACATAAAATTCAATCAATAAACTTTGTCGGCCAACAACTGTATAAGCAAATGGCTCGCGGATTGCAAATAGATGTGCTGCATAGAAGCGACAAAGAGACAGAACGGCGAGAGATAACATATGGTTGAAGACATGACTGATGCGTTATTTATCCAGGGCATTTAGGGGAACACCTGTGGAGCATTTACTGTAAGGGAAACAGATGGTTTTCCATATTCATTCTCCGCCATTCTTTGTACATTTGAGCCGTTACTTTGCGAAATCTGATCTCCGGGGGCTGATCCGGGGTTGCTGCAGTTGGTCAGGTCTGAATGAATGACCAAGTTACTCCATCAATGGATTTCTTCTTCCCTCGTGGCTCGGGCATTATTCCAAGATGACAATGCCAGGAAGAGAAGTGCAGGGAGCACCAGACGTCACTGTCACACATGGATTGGCCGCCACAGAGTCCAGATCCGAACCCCATTGAGACTCTCTCTGGGATGTGCTGGCGAAGGCTTTGCCCAGTGGTCACGCTCTCCCATCATCAATACAATAGCTTGGTGAAAAATAGTCCAAATACATATTAGAGCGTGTGACCTTTTCATGTCCAAGTTCAGGCTTATTTGTCATATGTGTCAAGCGCAAGGTAGCGAAGCAATTAAAAAAGTTTTGCCCTGGGACTCTCTCCGCTGAACAAGAAACCAATCTATATATAAAACATCCGGGGTCAGCCAGAGAACATTTAGGCCCAATTAATAACTGACAACTTTGACAACGTTCAAATCCGGGCAAAGAAAATGCTTCTGTTTAGCCGTTGCACTTCACAACTGCAAATACTTAATGGGCGCTCTTTGACCTCTTCATCCCCGCCGTAACCGAGTGTGTTTTCTGCAGTTCGACTCTACCCAACTCTAAAAGCTTCTTGTAGCCAACAGGCCAGTGTCGCGCCTCATTTGAAAGCTAAGGCCTACACAACCTGACCTAAATTTTTATATTTCATCGCTTTTTTGTCACTTTCCTGTTGCGTTTGTGTCACTTTTTTATGTTTCTCTTCATCGCCAATTTGTCACTTTTTTGTTGCTCTTTTGTAAATGTTTTTCATCCGCCTCCTTTGTCTAATTTTTGTAGCTATTTTGGCGCTTTTTCAAGGGGTTAATTGAGGTTAATATTGTTTATTTATTTGGTTTACATCCTACCTCACAGACAGGACATTCATGTTAAGTGTGGATACTTGCTCCATTACATGTGGTGTGCCCCAGGGTTCGATTTTAGGCCCAGTGCTTTTTAACCTTTCAGAGCATTGCAATAACATTAAAATACCCAAACACCAGATCTCTTCTGTTGTTTTTTTAAATATATTGTAAACTTATCTTTCATCATTCTTGTATGAAAAGCGCTCTCTAAGCAATGTTTGAGTGATTTGCTTTATTAATTGATATATACTTTTATTTTCAATAGTATATTGCTTATTATTTATCATTAGCAAAAAACAACAATGGCAATAAAAACGATTCATACTCATACTGTATATATCACTGTTTTTGATTTGAACATTAACATTATTTTTAACATAAAAGTTACATGTGTTACACAACACGTTCTCAAGCCAGTGACAGTTTATCAATTGATATAAAAAAAATGTAAGAGAACAATAACAACCTTCTGCTGTGAGGTGAGATCAATAAATGAAACCAAAAATAAAACAGATACACATAATGAAACTGGTAAACAATGGTTTGTTGTGGAAGCAATAACCTTTGTGCTCCCTCTCTGTGCTTTACTGCTTTGAGGGGGAGTTTGACAGGGGGTATGGCTTATCCAAATGAGATGTAAATGAGCCCTATTGTCCCTCCCAACAGCAGAGAGGTGAGAATGGCCCAAAACTTCAGAGGCCGTTTAAACCCCTTTGGTTTTTTGGGAATTGCCAACTTCAAATCACCGCTACACCTCCAAATATTATCAGATTTCCATGTGTTACACATCATTGGAAAGCTTGGAGACTACACTTTAACAATCTGTTCTTATCTCATAATGCCCCAAAACGACTTGTGTCTTTGGGTTCTGTGACTGGTCACATATGCTCCCTCTTGGTGATGTCATCAGGAGACATGGAGTCAACGTTCATAGTTACGCTGATGATACACAGTTGTACATCTCCATGTCTCCTGAGGACACCAGGCCAATGGATGCACTTTTTAACTGCATTTTAGATCAAATCCTGGATGGCAAAAAACTTTCTCCAGCTTAACCAGGACAAAACTGAAGTTTTAGTCATCGGTCCTCAGGCCCAGAGAGAAAAACATTTACCCAAACTATTTGTTTATTTGTTTATTTGAGCAGTACACATAGTGCTCAAAAGGAGTGGGCTGAAGCAAAAGCTTATGATTGCCCACCCCCAAGTGCAATAAAATAAATAAAAAAAGAACATTTCAAGCAGCTACATTCATACAGACCAACTTACAAACTTACCAAAAAAAATAATAATATATGAACTGTTTATACAATTAATTGAAGCAACGCACAGCTACAACAACAATCCCGTTTCATGTACGATGTCTAGAACAAAGCAGTCAAAAAAAAAAAAAAAATGTGATCCTTAATATATTTCTTCCAGATTTTTACCCTTGATAACCGAGAGTTACTTTTATGTTATGAAGGTACATTAATAGATATTATAATCTGAGATCTTGATACTTTCCAGTTGTCATTACCATTCTCAGTATAATTTTAATTTGGGTGTAATTTCCATAATCATTATTATTATATATTTATTTAATTGAGTTATATGTGAAGTATGCTGCAAGCCCTGCATAGTGTGGTGCATTAAAAAGCCAAAGTGTAGAGCGGGCCAGATGAAGAGGGCAGTAATTCCCAATCAACAAACCCCCACATGGCTGCCCTAACAGCTGATTTTGTAGAATATGTTCCTATGCTGAGTGGTGCATTAAAAGACAAGGTTTAGAGCCCGTTGGGAGGATTCCTCTCAACAGATCCATAACCTGCCAACCCTAATTCTCCGTTTGTGAGTTTGAGCAATAGAATGACAACCGTTCCAAGCAGCAACACTCTTCCAGATTATAGAGGAACAATACACATAATCCATCCTACTGCTCCCCCTAGTGGCAACACATTTCTTCTTGTCTGTATATTTCAAAAGTCTTTTGTTTGTATTTAAATTTGAACAGGTTGATGTTTGGACATCGTTTCAAATCCATCTCCAGTTTATTCCACAATTGAACACCATTAACTGTTGGACTAAAACTTTTCAAAGTTGTGCTATGTTTCTGAATCCTAAAGTTTAATTCATCACGTAATTCATAACGACCAGTACGTTCTTGGAACCTTCTTTGTAATTGGTTTGGTAACAATTTATACCTTGCTTTGAATAACATTTGAACAGTTTGGAACTCAACAATGTCACAAAACTTCATGATCTTTGATTTTAGAAATAATGAGTTTGTGTGGTCCAAAAACCCAACTTTATGAATTACTCGGATAGCTCTTTTTTGCAACAATATTATTGGTTTAACTGTGTTTTTGTAAGTACTACCCCAAACCACAGTACAATAATATAAGTAGGGCAAAATCAGAGAACAGTATAAGGTATGTAGAGCTTTGATGTTTAAAATGTGCTTTGCTTTTGCAATTACTGAAATGCTTCTAGAAATTTTCGTAGATATATATTTAATATGAGATTTCCAAGTAATTCTGTCATCAATAATCACACCAAGGAATTTGATTTCATGCACTTGCTCGATAACAACACCCTCTATCTGAATTGCTTCCTGAGCATTGGAGTTACAGTTGCCAAATATCATCATTTTGCTTTTACTCAGATTTAAAGATAATTTATTTTGTTTGAACCACTTATTGACACTTTTGAGTTCCCAGTTGACAATCCGACACAGCTGCTGTAAGTCGTCTCCTGATGCAAAAATATTTGTATCGTCAGCAAACAAGATAAATTTAAGTATTTCAGACGTTTTACAAATGTCGTTAATATACATATTAAACAATTTTGGGCCCAGAATAGAACCTTGAGGTAAACCACAGACAATTTGTCGACAACTCGACTGATAATCACCGATTTTCACACATTGTTTTCTATTTTTTAAGTAACTGGTAACCCACTGTAGAGCTACCCCCCTAATTCCATAAAGTTCTAGTTTATTAATTAATATATCATAGTTTATTGTATCAAACGCTTTACTCAGGTCAATAAATAACCCTATTGCACATTTCTTGTTATCTACAGCATTAGTTATTTCTTCAGTTATATCAAAGAGCGCGTGTGAGGTTGAGTGATTGTTCCTAAACCCAAACTGATTGTCCGAGAGTAAATTACACTTTTCAATAAAGCTGTCGAGTTAAAAACCTTTTCTAAGATTTTAGAGAATTGCGGTAAAAGGGAAACAGGCCTGTAGTTTGTAAAGAGATGTTTATCTCCTGCTTTGAACAGAGGAATCACTTTTGCTACTTTCATACTATCAGGAAATTGTCCAGTTTGCAACGATAAGTTACAGATGTAAGTTAACGGCTTAGAGATACTTTCAATAACAGTTTTTAAAGTTTTCATGTCCATGTCATGGTAATCGGTCGAAGTTTTATTTTTACACCCTTTAACAATGTCCAGTATCTCCTTTTCCTCCACAGGTTTGAGGAACAGGGACATAGGATTTGCTTCTATCAGATCACAATTATAGTTCTCAACGTTTACAATTTTTGCAGCAAGGTTCGGTCCAACATCTACAAAGAATTTATTAAATGTTTCGACGACTTCATTCATATTATTTAAAGTGTTATCCTCATCTTTGAAATATTTTGGATAATTAATCGTTCTTGGTTTATTTCTAATTATACTATTTAAGATGTTCCATAAACCTTTAATATTATTCTTATTAGTATCCAACAACTTATTATAATAATCCTGTTTACATTTTCTAATGATACCTGTCAGTTTATTTTTATATTTCTTATATTTATCCTCAGCTTCTTTTGTTCGGTTACTTATAAAGTTTTTGTAAAGATTTTTTTTTTTCTTGCAAGCATTTAGTAAACCTTTAGACATCCATGGTGTTTCTTTACACTTTCTGTTTTTACTGTATTTCTTCATTGGGCAG
This sequence comes from Proterorhinus semilunaris, assembly GCA_021464625.1. Lineage (NCBI taxonomy): Eukaryota > Metazoa > Chordata > Actinopteri > Gobiiformes > Gobiidae > Proterorhinus > Proterorhinus semilunaris. Next base: position 23,509,899 of record CM038359.1, read on the forward strand.
TTTTTGTCGTATACCTTTTGAAATACTCGCGTAAACTCATCATAAGCCATATTCGTGTCATTCTCTCTGTACACAATACTCCAGTCTTGAGCTAAAAGCTCCTTTTTAAATGCATCAATAGTTTTCTCTGTTTTTACCCTTCTATACCAATACTTGTTTTCCTCTTCATCTTTTACATATCCATTTTTATACATAACGAAAACTGGAAGGTGATCACTAATATCATTTATAATTAACCCGCTGACTGTATCACTTTCAATTTCATTTGAGAAAATGTTATCAATCAAGGTTGCACTATGAGTTGTTATTCTACTTGGTTTAGTGATTAGAGGAAACAGACCTATACTGAATAAAGTATTTATAAATTCGTCCGTCTTTTTATGTTTATATGGGTTTAACAGATCGATGTTGAGGTCTCCCCCCACAAACATGACTTTATGATTTAATCCTGAAAAGTGCTCCTCCATCCAGTTAGAAAAAACATCTACATCAGAGCCAGGTGTTCTATAAATACAACTCACAATAATATTTTTCTTTTTTTGCCTTGTAATTTCAACAGTAAGGCATTCAAGTGTATCATCCACCACCATTGTCTTATTTTCCATTACTTTGTAACTATAGTTGGAGTCTATAAACATAGCTACGCCCCCTCCATGCTTGTTCTTTCTGTTCATACTTATAAATTCATAACCATCAATAGAAAACTCAAATTCTCTGTCATTATTAATCCATGTTTCTGTGATTAGAATGACACTGAATGGTGTGGAAAACTGTTTTAAGAAGCTTTTGATGTGGTCAAAGTTTGCATAGAGGCTTCGACTATTGAAGTGGATTACAGTGAATGCCTTAATGTTCTTAAGTTTACTATTGTACAGATCCTCTGTGTAGTATTGACAGTCATTGGTAGCTCTAGTAAAAAAGTTATTTTCCGGGTCGATGTCGATCTCAGTGTTCTGTAGGTCGTATTGAGAGAATGTAAAATCCTGGGAGTTTGCTTCAGCAATTCTCCTTATTGAAAAATCCAAGTCGGTGCTTCCTATAGAACTATATGTATTACTGGACTGGAAATTATGTGCTTTTACATACCAAAATCCATACGTTTTTCTCGGTGTTTATACTGGATGTGGTGTACTGCTGCGTGGACGTATAATGAGTTTGTCATATCTCAAGAAGGCGATCTCCCCCCTTTCTCGTGCAGCTCTCAGCTCCGGCATCAGTTCTTTGCATTTTCTTTTTATTGATTCGGTGTAGTCCTCGTTTATGAAGATTTTTGTTCCTTTAAGTCGTTTGGCGCGCTGCAAGATTTCCTCACGATCCTTCCACCTCAGTAGTCTGGCGATGATGGGTCTCGGCCAGTCTCTCCCGCCGTCGTGTTTCCCTACGCGGTGAGCCCTCTCCACCTCCACCGCGTGATTTAGCTGTAGCTTCTCCTTCAGTATCTCCTTAACTTTTACCTCGGCGTCGGCCCAGGTCTCCCCAGGCGACTCCAACACTCCCTCAAATACCAGGTTGTTTCTGCGGCTCTGTCCCTCCAGATACTCCAGTTTGTCCGTGATGATGTGTAAATTGTCACATACTGTTACTCCCTCAGAGTTTTAATCAAGGCTCAAGTAATTCTTTGGTTTCCACAGACATTTATTTGGCTATCATGTCTTTACATGCCTCGTTCATGCCAACAATGCCGTCAGAACTAAAAAAGTAAAGACAATAAAAACTTAAAATAATGTCACAAAATAACATACATGAATATCACACAAAGCTTAAATAAAATACCTCATTGGCCGCTTAAACTCCAAGGAAATAAAGTAAAAATCTTCTTAATTAGCTTTCTCTCGGACTCTGCTTCAGGTGGGTGCCGGTGGCCTCATGTTGCTCTGTGCCACGCCTATACTGTCCCCGTAGCAACTCAACTAAAGCGGAACCAAAAAATAAGTTCTCTATGGTTTTACATAGTTTTAAGAAAGAAAATATAATTGCAAACGCAAATGAAATATGAATATTAATTATGAACTATACTGTATATTAAATTCTTTGTCTTTTTAATCAATAATAAAAATTATGAAATTAAATATTCAAATCTGCCTTGACTGCAGCTACACTCCCACCAAATCACTTGTGATTTTAATTACCATGAACTTAACAATGTGTAGGACTAGTTTGCTTCTAACAGTGTAACAGTCTTTTGGATAGGTCTGTCCAAGTGTACTTGTTTACTGGGTCTCTTTCCGTGGGCATCTAATGCTGAGTCACTGATTAGCAGCTGCACCTTACGAACATATCCATCTTCACTGGGATACACTGCGGTGACTTTAGCAAGTTTCCAATCGTTTCTTGGTGCTGTGTCATCTTGTATGATCACTATGTCATTAACTTGTGCATTTCTTCTTGTTTTCTGCCATTTTTGTCTTTGCTGTAGGCTCAATAAGTATTCTTTTCTCCATCTGTGCCAGAACTCATTGGCCAGGTATTGAACTCTACGCCATCTCTTGCGAAGGTAAAGGTCTTCCTTTACAAAGTCTCCTGGTGGTGGTAGAATTACTGACGACTTCATGGTCAAAAGAAGATTGGGTGTAAGTGGTTGAGGTCCGGTAGGATCGTTGAGTAGGTGTGGGGTGATGGGTCTACTATTTACTATTGCCATCACTTCGTAAAGATAGGTTCTTAACGATGAACTGTCTAGTGTTCGAGAAGACTGATCCAAAATGGAGGTCAACACGCTTCTGATTGTGCGGATTTGCCTCTCCCAGACTCCACCCATATGACTGGCAGAGGGAGGGTTCATGACAAACTCGCAGCCCAGTTGCTTCAGGCTTTCCTGGTCCATTTCTTTGACTGCTTCCAGGAACTCGCGTCTTGCTCCAACGAAGTTGGTGCCCTGGTCTGACTTAAGTTGACGCACATTTCCACGTAGGGCGATGAAAGCTCGGAGTGAGTTTAGAAAGGCGTCAGTTGACAGATCGTCGAGTAACTCGATATGTACTGCGCGTGAGCACAAGCACGTGAAGAGCAGTCCATAGCGTTTCAACTCTTTCCTTCCTTCTTTAACATAAAACGGACCAAAACAATCCATCCCACAATACGTGAAGGGAGGAGTTGTTTCCATTCTCTCGCTGGGTAGGTTTGCCATTTTCTGATCTTCTGTTCCTCGTCTGAATTTCCTGCATTTGACACAGTTGTAGATATAGGATGCTACTGCTTGACTACATCCGAGTATCCAAATGCCATTTGCTCTTAGTTCGTTTATCGTCATGCCACGCCCTTGATGTTGCACTTGCTGATGATGGTGATCAATCAGTAGCCTTGTGATGTGGCAGGTCTTTGGTAAGATAGATGGGTGCTTGACATGCGGATGCAATGTAGCTTTCTCTAATCTACCTCCCACTCTGAGGATACCCTTATGGTCCAAGAAGGGATTGAGTCGATAGAGCCTACTTGCCTTGTCTTTCGTCAATTCTTGTCTGGATTGAAGCCTTTTGATTTCTTTGGAGAAGACTGATCTTTGTACAATGGCTATGATTGTAAGCTCAGCTTCTTGTCTTTCTTCTAGACTTGTGGCTTCATTGGTTCTCTTTTGTACGTTCTTGAACTCTTTCACAAATCTGATGAGCCTTGCAATAGCTTTGACTAGTCTTGACCAGCTGGAGAATTTCAGAAAACGTTCTGCAAGAGAATCCATCTTTGTTAGCGTGTGGTGCACAACGGCTTTACGTACTTCTGGGTCCTCTGCGTCAAGTTCTCCCACCTTAATCTCTCCGCTGGGAAGCTCTTCTTGCCAGAGATAACTTGGTCCACTAAACCAGCTGGAAGCAATGAGGTCTTTGGCTTTCAGTCCACGAGACGCATGGTCAGCGGGATTGTCCTCTGATGCAACATACTTCCACTGTGTCCCTTTAGTACTCTCTTTGATACGTTGGATGCGGTTCGCCACGAAAACATGAAAGCGTCTTGCTTCGTTGTTTATATATCCCAAGACTACTTGCGAATCCGTCCAAAAGAATTCTTCAATGTTTTCCAGCTCTAATTCTGCTTTAAGCATGTCACTTACTCGTACGGCGACGACTGCTGCAGAAAGTTCCAACCTTGGTACTGTTGTTACCTTGGTGGGTGATACTCTGGACTTGGCGAATACAAGTGAGCAATGGACTTGTCCTGATTCACTGATGGCTCTTAAGTAGGTACAAACCCCATATCCTGCAACACTTGCGTCTGAGAAATGGTGGAGTTCATAGTTCTGAACTGCTTGGAAATCCTTTGGAAGGTAACAACGGTCGATCTTGACATCTGCAAGGTTCTTGAGATCCGACAACCAGGACTCCCACCGTGGCTTGAGTTCACTTGAGAGTGGTTCGTCCCAGTCTGCCTTGTCACGACACATTTGCTGTAGTATTTGTTTACCAAGTAGAACGAAAGGCGCCACAAAGCCGAGTGGGTCGTAGATGGAAGCTACGGTCGACAACACTCCTCTTCTGGAGAGTGGACGCTCATTCACAACTACTCGAAACTGAAAATGGTCGGAGGCGATACACCACTTCACGCCTAGAGCTCTTTCAATCTGTTGCTCGCCGAGTACAAGGTCTTGGTTTCTTACAGTCTCTACACAATCTTCTTTGGGAAGAGAGTCGAGTACTTGTTGGCTATTGGAAATGAACTTGTGAAGTCGCAATTTCCCAGTGTAGCAGAGTTGCTTTGCTTCGTTTACAAGACGGATTGCCTCTTCTTCGGAGTGAAAACTGATCAGGCCATCGTCCACGTAAAAGTTTCTCTCAATGAACCTTATCGTCACTTCACTGAACTGTCCTTGACCTTGTGCCGCGATGTACTTGAGACCAAAGTTTGCGCAGGCCGGTGATGAGGCAGCTCCAAACAGGTGGACACACATGCGGTAGACTGACGGAGTAGAGTGGAAATCTCCTTTGTCCCACCACAGGAAGCGGAAATAGTCTTGATCTTCAGCTCTGACTCTAAACTGATGAAACATGCGTTCTATGTCGCACATCACTGCCACTGGACCTTTTCGAAATCTGCACAGGACTCCTACCAGGGTGTTGGTTAACTCTGGCCCTGTCAACAGATGATCGTTTAACGAGACTCCTTCATACTTTGCCGAACAATCGAACACCACTCTTATTTTTCCGGGTTTCTGGGGATGATACACCCCGTGGTGTGGTATGTACCATGCCGGGCTTTTGTCCAGTTCTTCGGGAGGCACTCTTTCTGCATCTCCTCGCTCTATCGTTTCATTCATGAACTTTGTGTAGTCGTTGTGATATTGTTTGTCCCTTTCAAATCTTTTCTTGAGGCATTTGAGTCGGTGTTCTGCACAGCTCTTGTTGTTCGGTAGACTTGGTCTGTCTTCTTTGAACGGCAAAGGTAGCTCACAATGTCCATCTTCTTGTACTTTCACTCCTTCCTCCATGATTGAAATGAAGCGCAAATCTTCTTGGGAGAAATGAGAGTCTTCCACTTTCTTCTCATTGAAATCGGACTCTAGCACTTTGATCACATCTGACGGTGTGACTACTTCTTTGACTTGTGTGCGGCAAATGTAGTGCACTTCCTGCAACAACTTCTCAGATGTTGGGCTGGGTGTCACTTCCTTGACAATGATCCTGTGGCTGCATCCAATGGCATCTCCATAGTCAACACATGGATCAACACCTCCAACTATTGTCCAGCCAAGATCTGTTCTTTGGGCGAAGGGCTCATTGTCTTTTCCTGACACAACTTCTCTGGGTACCAGTGCATGTGAACAGTTGTAACCTATGAGCAGACTAACATCGCATTCAATCAAAGGTGCGATCTCTTCTGCGAGGTGCTCTAAGTGAGGCCATGCTCTTGCTGTCTTGGGTGTGGGAATATGACTTAGATTGGCAGGGATGAACTCTCTTGTGTATGTCATAGGAAGAGGGATTATCTTTGTTGAGTAGAAGCCTCTGACTTGTAGCCCTGATAGTTTTTGACTTGGAATGACTGAATCTTTGGACGACAATGTGGAGAGCTTTAACTGCACATCTTTCTTTTCTGTGTCCAGAACGTCTGCCTTTTCTTGCAGAACAAATGTCGTGTCGCTTTGACTATCCAGAAGGGCGTATACCAGCGTTTCCTGTTCTGGGTTGCTTGTTGTGGATAACCAAACTGGAACGATTGTGGACGTGAGGTCACTCTTATCACTTTGGATCACGCGATTTGAGATTGCCTCGCTTGGTGTCTCTTTGCTTTGTTCGGTTTGTTTGGTTTCCTTCAACTCTTTCATCCCTTTAGTATCCTTTTGTTCTTTCTCACTGTCTTTAGTCTTTCTGGACTCTTTGTCTCTTTCTTCATGTAAACATGTTGGATGTTTTCCCTTACATGTATTACAGATGCTTCTCTTTTCACATTTCTTGGAGAGGTGTCCAAAGCTGAGACATCCAAAACACAGTCCTTTGGATTGTATGAACTTCACTCTTTCAGTTATCGCCTTTTCCATGAACTTTCGACAAGTCTGAATGTTGTGATTGGATTTCTCACAGAAAACACATTTCTTTGTCTCTGTTTTCTCTTCTGCGCTGCTTACAAATGTCTTTGCTCCGACACTTCGAGTCTTTGGAGTCTTCATCTTCTCTGAATCATTAGCTTTGAGTGCATGCAGCGATGTCACTGGATTGCACGCTATCTTGGCCTCTCTTGTGACAAAGTCAACAAAGTTGCTGAATGTTGGAAATGAACCACACTCTTCTTCAATCTGAATGACTTTCCTATTCCATCTTGCTGTAAGCCAATCAGGAAGCTTGTTGAGCATTCTCTGATTCTCACTGCAGTCATTTAGGATTTCGAGACTCTTGATTTGGAACATTGCCGTTTCACAACCTCTGAGAAAGTCTGAGAACTCTCTTAGTTCAACACTGTCCTTTGTTCCAATCTTCGGCCACAACGAAATCTTATCTCTGAAAGCTTTGGCGATTACAAATGGACTTCCATATCTTTCCTCCAGAGTGTCCCAAGCTGCGTGGTATGCCGTGTCTGTTCCCAACAGGAAGTAACTCTCAACAGCCTTTCTTGCCGGACCACCAACATACTTCCGTAGGTAGTAGATCTTTTCACTGACTGGAATGTTCTTTCTTTCAATAAGCATTTGAAACGACATTTTCCAATCCTTGTACTTGATAGGATCGCCATTGAAAACTGCGGGTTCTGGAACTGGTAAACGACTTATGTTGATGGACTCTGCTAATGCTTTAGCTAGTGCTGTTGTTCCATCTTCCTGTGTGGCATCATTCATAGGTCGCCGTCTTGTGGTGTCTTGTGGCATAGTGAATGGCTTAGCAATTGGATTGAGTACTGAAAGTGCAAACTCTGGTTCAGGCTGACTCACTGACTTTGATGTGGTCTTTCTTGATTTTCTCTTGTCATGCAGAAGGTCAGATATTTCTTCATCCGAGTTGCCTTCTTGCTCATACACTTTCAGTCGTGCTTTAGCAGCATTCATCTGCTTAACAGTCTCCAAGCGTTGAAGCTCTCTTTTCTTTTTCTCTAAAGCTCTTTGGTTTTCAGCATTTTCTGCTTCTTGCTTTGCAAGCCTTTGTTTGTTCTCCAATTCAAGATCTTCAAGTTTCTGTCTTTCACGTTCCATTTCTTCCAACACCTTGAGCATAGCTTCAGTGGCAGCCACTTCTGCTGCTGCTTCTTGCTTTTTGAAAGACAACTTACTTGAATGGCTTGAACGCACGCTACTTGAGTGCTTGGATCTGTGGGAGGTTGCTGAAATGAACACTGAGCCAGCTTCACTCCAATCAACTGATTTCCTTTCTATATCCCTTCCATCTTCTTCTGCTGCAAGATTCTCTTCTGCACGATGTATGATCTTCCGAGAAACTGCATCACATGTGTCCACTCTGCGGCGGGTGTCTCCATCTGGAGTTTCATAACTGCGTAGGTCATCATAGGCATCTTTAACTTCACCACAGGTATGTTGGACTTGGACAATGTGACTGTGCAAACTTGCGCTAACAGGTGCATCAAGTGCTCTTTTGGCTTCTTTAGCAGCACTTTTCCACTTGTTATAACTGAGAGTGAAGCGAGCTTGAAGCTTACTCCTTCTTTCTTCATGCAGCGCTTGGCCTTTCTCAGTGAGTTTCCTCAGTCTCACACTTTTCCTCAAGCCTTCTTCTGCAGAAGCTTGACTTGCGCCTACCATCGTCTGGCCTTTGGAGCTTGTGTCTGAAGTTTCTTCTTCGAGACTTCCTTCTTGCAGGAACTCCACAGCTTCAGTGTCATTGTCCTTTTGGTCAGCCATGTCACTATTCTTGTGTATGAACTTTGGGCTTAATTACTTTTAACTTAAAATGTCTTTACGTTAGTTGTGAGTAGCTTTAACTCAACTCAAATAGCGGTATACAAATTGTCAACTTAAATTATTACTTTAAATAATGAACTTAAATGTGTGTTATAACACTTAAATAATAAATCTTCTTTTCACTTGTTACAAAACAGAAAAATGACTTTCAATGTCAAACAAAATGATATGACTTGCCCTTTAAGTACCTTGATGTACCCTTTAAAATCTTCAAAACACTTAATAACAGTCACTTTGCAACAAAATGCAATTTCTTTAACTTAAACTTGTTCTTTAGACCACAGCAGGTTACCCCTTTAATGCACTTATAGAGTCCCTTTAAGTTAGCAAGGTTAATCCACTTCTTCACATTTAACTTGTTTTAAACGTGTTACTTGGGGGTAGGTTAACCATGCTGCACTCCTGGACCCTGGTTGCGTCTGGTTTGGGTAATCCGTGCATGCAGGCGGCGCATGCGGTCGGCCTTTCCTTTGATGCTTAGAGCGCGACGTTACTCCTTAACGAGCTGCTCGTTGTCGGCTCCGTGGCTGCGACAGGCCCCGCTCTCCTCTCTTCTTCTCCAGCACGATGCAGGCTGAGTTCTGACTGTTACTCCCTCAGAGTTTTAATCAAGGCTCAAGTAATTCTTTGGTTTCCACAGACATTTATTTGGCTATCATGTCTTTACATGCCTCGTTCATGCCAACAATGCCGTCAGAACTAAAAAAGTAAAGACAATAAAAACTTAAAATAATGTCACAAAATAACATACATGAATATCACACAAAGCTTAAATAAAATACCTCATTGGCCGCTTAAACTCCAAGGAAATAAAGTAAAAATCTTCTTAATTAGCTTTCTCTCGGACTCTGCTTCAGGTGGGTGCCGGTGGCCTCATGTTGCTCTGTGCCACGCCTATACTGTCCCCGTAGCAACTCAACTAAAGCGGAACCAAAAAATAAGTTCTCTATGGTTTTACATAGTTTTAAGAAAGAAAATATAATTGCAAACGCAAATGGAATATGAATATTAATTATGAACTATACTGTATATTAAATTCTTTGTCTTTTTAATCAATAATAAAAATTATGAAATTAAATATTCAAATCTGCCTTGACTGCAGCTACACATACTTTGTAAAAGTCCGTTTGTAAAGTGTTTGTGCGCTCCGTGAGTTTCAGATTATGTTCTTTTAAAGTGTCCACCTCACCTTGCGTGAACTGCAGGCTTGTTTTTAGTTCTTGAATGTCCTTAGTCTGTAAATCCATGCGGGTGTTTGTTGATTCCATTATGAGTTTAATAAATCCTTTGAAGTTCTCCTGTTGTTGTTGAATTAATTCCCTGAACATGACCCTCTGCTGCTCCATGAGCTCCGTGACTCGACTGAGGCTTACGTATTCCTCTTCCACCGCCGAATCTGCCTGTTGCTTCGCCTCTATTTTCGGCGGTTTAGGCATTTTGCTCCCTCTCAGCAGGCCTGAATTTTCTTAATATTCTTAACGAATATTTTGATATTCTTAAAAACTTTTTTTTTTCCGCGTTGGTCTAGCTTTGTCCGTCCCTGAAATCGGTCCGACCGGAAACCAATCAGGTGAAAATGATTGGACCCGAATCTTGTCGGTGGAAAACTAAATCAAGCCAATGCCATGTCTAGTGCAGAAAGCCGATACAAAGTCTCCAAACTACAGTCTGTTTGTCTGTTTATCTGTAAAGCACATTGTGATACCTTTCGGTATAAAAAGCGCTTTATAAATAAAGTTTGATTTGATTTATAACGATGATCTATATCTTATTGATTTGATCTGCCTTCTGTCATTTTATGTTGCCTACTTTTAATACAACGCGGTTCTGTATCTTTGTGTACGAATTGTGCACTACTGAATTAACTTGATAACATCTATATTCGAGATGTGTGTGCTGCTGGACAACAATTTGAGATAAATTTTGACTCTATAATCTGAGCAGAACCTGTCATGGCGTGGCGTCTGCTGACCTTTACAAAACACACATTGTCACTTTAAATAGAAACCGTAGGAAATTGCAAAAAAAAAAAAAAGAGAAAAGCACTGTACCTGCAGCCCGGCTCCCCGCGGGCCCATAGTCGTCCTCCCATTCCCCGCGGCTGAACGAATGAGTTAATCCGGCGAGGCGTCAGCGTGTGCGTTGGATATACTCACGGGGCAACGCTCTGATATCCCACATCAATGGGCTGTTGCGAGTTAATGACCAGTTCCTTGAAGGCCCATTTGCACGAAATATGGACAGCGTTAAAGCGCGCGCCGGAGCGAGCAGGTGAGCTCATAACCTCAGCATATGCTCGCGCGGACACCCATTCAAGTCAAAGAGAGGACTCCCTGGACCCCCCGTTAATAACTGCGCCTTTCTTCAGCGCTTCTCTTGTTGCGGTGTATGAATTTGCATAACCATCTATAGGTGAATGACAGGGTTGAGCGGCGGTGCCCTTCATTTGAATAGAAATGATCGCGCGCCGTTTTCCGCCTCAAAGAAACCGGCGGAGAGGGGCAGCACGCATGATGAAACGCGGTGAATGGTCGTCGTCATCTGTCCAGACGCCATGCGCCGAAAATGGGGCGCGTGTCTTTGTTCCCACAGCCGTCGCTTCTGAGGATTCCCAGATATGTAATATAACTTTTACTTAAAGGGCCGGTATCATGACATTTTTAGGGTTAATATATATCAGTTCTACATCCTCATATCCTTATATCCTCATCACAAACATATCTGGAGGCTGAGGGGCGTAAACTGCCCTGGATTTAAAGTTCATAGGACAGGTTATAATGCTTTTGAAAATAATACTTATTTTATTTCACCTAAGCAGCAATTTTGAATGAAGAAATGTTGGGCAGAAAAGTTATTAAGTTGCGCTAAGTGACGTAGATAAAGGTAAAGTTCCGTACCAGCTGGACTCACTCCTTTCCCATTGACTTAACATGGTCGGCACGGCAACCGTTTAAAATGTTTGCCTCTAACTATGTCACTTCCTGTCGGTGTCCAATAAGGAAGTGAAACTATAAACATCACAAAAAATGGTCAAGCGAAAGAAGGCCGGGTACAATCTTTAGCAAAATCTTAAATATAATTGTGTTAACTATGTTTTAGCAAATATTGTGTCAAATGTGTCATATGCACTTTAACTGTTGTGATCTGGGGTCAAGGTTCAGCAACACTATGTGTCCAACGAATGAGATCAGTGGACTGCCTGAACATCCTGAAAGACCGGGTTATTCCATCAATGGGTTTCTTCTTCCCTGATGGCACAGGCATTATTCCAAGATGACCATAGTCCTAATTATTTATACATTTTTTTATGTTGATAATTTATGAAATTAATGATTTTTTTTATTTTTATTTCTAGCTTCCTTAATTGCCTTTACATCTGGAGTTTAAACTCTTATGAGTGTTTTTAGATTTTTAGGCTCTCCCAGTGTTTCCTCTGAAGGGGCCCTCTGGCTTGGGAACAGTGATAGGCTGTGGCTGTGTGGGTGCTGTCCTGTGGGTGCTCAGGTGGAGGTGTGGGGTCTCTGCCGCGCCTCCTCTGGGCTTTCTTGGGTCAGTGTCCTGTAGCTGCGCTGGACTGCTGCTCCCGGCGGCTCCTCAAATGGGGTTTCCACACTTGTCCATCTGTACCCAGCTTTATATATCTATTTATTTTATGCTATGTGTGTGTGAGAGTTGGTGTGTGAGGAAAAGCGCTTTATAAAGTTTGATTGATTGATTGACATGGATTCATCAGGCTCGCATTGTGAAAGAGTGGTTCAGGGACCATGAGGCATCATTTTCCCACATGGATTGGCCAATACAAAAGTGCGGTGAAAAATGGTCACATCTTTTGACATTACAGAAGCTTATTGAAATGACGCCTGAACAATGATGACCAATGACGAATTAAAGGCAGTCCAACGAAACATTAGAGCGTGTGACCTTTATTTTTTGGTCGGGCAGTGCATTTCTAAATCCTACAGCGATGGTACACTCCTCGTAGTAAATCATTTCAACCATCAGGTTTCAGGACTGTCCAATCCCAGCTGTTCATCTCTTTAACCGCCTGATATCCCTCCCCTCTGATTAACAGCTTTTTAGTGTTTTGCTGTTGATTCAGTGGGTCTTGATTTGTCCTCTTTCAACCATGCTTTCACACTCTCAAAAGCCGCCATGTTTTTTTTTTTTTTTTATATGGACAGACAATGGGTAATTGTCTGTCAATCCCAAATTAACAACGTCCCGAGGTCTTTGTGAAGAACAGAGTTGGAAAGAAATGTAGTAACATAATACAACCTGTTTCTTATAATAACACTGTATTATGTAATAACCATTGTTAAGATCATATTGTAATAACCATAGATGCCTATGCGAACATCCACAGATTGTGTTTTTTTTGGAACAACAGTTTTATTTTTGGGAATTGTTCGGAGTCAAAGGAGCATGAGACAATAATAACTGGTCGTAACACACACAAAAAAACAGAACGTTACACACCGATTGAGCTGCATGGAAATGAATGACAACATAGGACTTACATTTATAAATGATAAATACAAAAAATAAACAAGATACTGCCAGAAGAAGATGTAAAAATGAAAAATAAGATTGAACTCAAATACAACAAATAAATATGTGAAAAAGACAGACACTGACACAGTTTTCTGTAAAAAAAAAGAAAAGAAGAGTGAACACGTATTCAAAGTCATTAAGGTGCTAGCAACAGGTCTCCAAATCCATCGTAATCAGTCTTTATTCTCTTCTCGTTATTTTCCTTTTTTTTTTAGAATTTCCATTAAAAAAATAAATAACATGAAAACAATTTGCAAATAAGTCCCTAATACAAGATCTGAGGGAGGTGTTTGCGTTTGTAAAGATGGCTTCCCTTGGTCAAATATTCACGAGTCTCGCCCTCCTTCTGAGAAACCAGACGTCTAATTTGACAACATTTGCAGCCCTCATAAACAAATGTACTCTGTCTCCAGGCGTCTGCGGCAAATGAAGAGAAATTACAGTTTTGAAATGTCGCTACAGCGGTGAAATCAAATCTGCATATCCAAAAACCAGACAGAAATCGAGTTTCACGTACAATATTGACCGGCAAAGAAAAACAAATACGGAGCTAAAGTGTGAAGCCAAATGGAATCAACATGAAAAATTATTTATTTATTTCTTCTTCTTCTTCACAGAATAAAATAAAAACAGGAGAAAAGAAAATCCCAAACAATGCACTTAGCCTGGATCTCTCACGCTAACCATTAAGACTCACTAAATACTCGGCATTTCGTCCAAGCGGGGATGGTTTTGCCAGGAATACTTTGGTGTACGTTGTAATATTTGTGGACATAATGCTAGACAAGGAACCTACGAGTTGAACTGATGAAGGTCATGGTCTGGAATTTGGCTGTAGCAGTTATTACATGCAGCCTTTAGATTGTCGAGTTCATGACAAAAAAATTAAAAATCTGTTTCAAGAAATCTACTATGTATTTTAATTGTATTTTAATTGTATAAGGACTGCAGATGGAAATTAGCATTGTGCTAAATCTGGGGCAGCCATCTTTTTAATGTACCTGTCCGTTGTCCTTTTAAAAAAATAACTAACTAACTAACTTCCAGCAAACAACAAAACAAAAGGTGACCATAAGGATTGGGAACAGGATGAGGTTACTCTTTTTGGTACGCAGGTTCTATATTAATAATAATAAAAATGCGTCCGTTTTTTATAGCGCTTTTCTGGACACTCAAAACATGTATTGTGTTTTGTTTATTATTATTTTTTGTACTGTAGACCTTTTTGTGAAGCACTTTGGTCAGCAACAGTTGTTTTAAATGTGCTATATACATACATTTGATTTGATTTATTCATTCACTCCATACCTGGTAAGCTACTACCTCCGACCACCACCAACCACTCGCTCACTCACTACATTCGCTAGGCTCTTCCTGGTGTTCTCAAACGGTCTCCCATCCGAGTACTGACCAGGCCCGTCCCTACTTAGCTCCCCAGCTCTGACGGGATTTGGCAGAGCAAAGGCGGTTTGACCACATATGGTGACTGTAGCATCTGACTAATGCTACGTGCACAGACCGAATTATTATTTTACTCGCCTCTGGTTGGTTTCTTAAAACGGCTGCAATCAGTCGCTCGAGTTGCTTCAGTGTTCGCTTCAGGAGGAGCCACTGCTGCTGCGCGATTCTGAGAAAACCTCTGGGAAAAAAACAGCTTTCCGATTCTTCGCTTGTGCTTTGGTGACAGTAGGACAGTTTTCCTCTGACACTTAACGCCAAAACCTCGACCAGCTTTCGAACCTTCAGCCTGTCCCGGAGACTCAGAGACGCCCTCCCTAGACAGACTGTCCCCCCGTGCAGCACAAAGAGGCAGCAGCAGATCTTGTAAAATCCTGTTCAAAACATATTTGTAATTCAGCGCGTTCTTTCTGTCGGTGTCTTCTGTGTTCGTAAGTTTATTGAAGCGTGTAATTCCTCTGATCGGAATGCCTGGCGTCTCCCCCTGTCGCTAATGCCGCGGTCCCCCCGCGAGACGCACTGATCGAATCGCTCTGCCGCATTTCATCGCTAAGGCTCCAGGTTGACAATACGCAAAAATCACTCGCGCCCGACGCTTCACACGTGGTTGATACAGTAGCGTTAGTCCTCCTTCTGGACGAAATGCCAAACATTTAGTGAGTGCCACTTACCATTACACCACGTTGCCGTTTTTGGGTCCCTTATGCTAGCAGTCTGATGCTACGTTCACATGTAGGACAGCTACTGAAAAGAATGTATCCCGCTTGAATATACATTTTATATTTCGCACAGATTTGTATAATATATATGTTGCCGTAGTTTTTAGAATATTGCACTTTTGTTTCAGTACATTTGGAATTTTTTAAATCAAATGAATAGATTTTTTTTAACAAACCTGAATACTAACAAAGGGAGAGAAATTGTATTAAACGCAAGTTATGAAACAGACTGATGGGGCAAAAGCACCTGTGTACATGTGAACATAGCCTTAGTTTATCAAAGGGGGAGAATTACACATGGGGGAAACATTACGGAGTGGTCTAACATATATGGCCATCTTTGTAACCCAAAAGTATCGGTCAACTGAAGCAAAAAATAAATAAATCTCAGTTTCAACGTAAAAAAAAAAAGTTTCAACACACACATTTCTTCCGTTGTTATCCGTGGGAGCTACATGAAATCAAACCGGACTCGTCATGTGACTTCCAACCGTTCCCCTTACAATCATTGTTTCTTAAGGTCCCTCACTTACACAGATGCCAGCACCACGTCACATACACCTCACATGCAAGCTCGAAATGGCCCGAAATGACAGTGATTTCGTATTTTACAGGGTCGACGATGGACAGGGTTGTTTTTCAGATCTGCGAGGATCCCACGCGTCGCCACACAGTCACGTCGACGGTCTGCGTGGATGTCAACAGAGATGTTTTATTCACACTACTAAATGTCTCCAGTGGTGGACTCCTTAAAAAGTTCCTTCCCGGGTCCCGCTAAATTAGCACTGTATTAACGGTCCGTAATGGTCAACAATAGTGCGCTTCCGGGAACGCCGCGGTTCGCCTGGAAACATCAGTTCAGTTCAGGAGATTTCTCTCTTTTTTAAGCACAGTTGCCAATATGGTACTGTCTAAAAAGTTTATATATCTCCAGTTTATCACGTGTTGGAAATGATTTTCTATACATAATACTCCTTGTCCTTGTCTTTCGGTCTCTTGCTACTGCCGCTCGCCTTGGCGCCGCCGCTGGGTGCTTTCTCCTTCACCACAGCGCCGTTGGTTTGCGCCGAGTTGCTGATGTAGTTGCGGGTCTCGTCCACCTGGTAGGAACCCTCGTCCCTGTTCCTGTACTTGTACATGGCGTAAAGTAAGATAAGGATGCAGAGGGCGGCGGCTGAAACTATGCCCACCACCATGCCTGTGGTGCTGCTGGACTCCCGGATCACCTCTGAGGCCCCCGGGGGAACCCGCCGCACTATCCCCGGCACAGTGGGCAGGGCCGCGGGCACCGTGCGCAGCATGGGCGACGTGATGAAGGGCCCCCGCGGCTTCGTGCCGTCCGCATCGAAGGACGTTGGCAGGGGCAGCAGAACTATGTCCGGCTGCGGCGGTTTGACCTCGCGGTTGTTCATTTTCCCCGCAGGCAGCTTCGGGGGCGTGTCCGACGGGACAGCCACCGCCGGTGTGCCGCGGGGGCCGAGGACAGGAGAGGTGGATGTAGTCCTACCTGCCTCAGAGGCTTTGCTAGGCCTCAAGTCCTTGGACTCCCACTTGGGCGCGATAGCTTTGTAGCCGCCTTCATAGGCCGATGTTGTCAAGATCTTATCTGTTACCAGGGAGAAGGTGGTGTAAAAATCTTCATCGTCAGTCGGGGGCAGGCTAGAGTCGAAAGCCTCGCCAGAGCCAAACCCCGAAATCACCATGCCATCATCACCATCAATATCCCCATCACCATCATCACAATCATCGCCGCCTCGGTCCGACAAGCAAGGTACCCCCGCCTCAGTGGCCATGGCCAAGGACTCTTTGGTGGTCTCAATAAAGGTGAGGACGGGGCGGAGGGTCGGGGGGAGGGGGATGAAGGGAGAGCGGGTGGATACAGAAGGGATGTCTATGGGGTCCTCGACTAGCACGGGGATCACTAGCTCCCCTCCTAGAAACAAAGAAGAGAAGGGAAGTCAGGAAGCCGCAAAGCAGCGAGTCACACAGCGAAAGAATCATTATCAAAAAAAAAAAACAAACAGAAAAAAGCAAAGCCCAACAGAGGAACAGAAGAAAACTGAGGAGAAACGATAAAAGAAGAAACGGAAAGTACTGTACCAGTGCAAAAACAATCAAACTCAGAACCAAACAAGACCCAACTGAAAGAAAACAACAGCCATGAAAAAAAAGTAAACATTGCATCAAAAGGCTTTGAGGGGTGCACAAGGGAGAGCCGCGGTAAACCTAGCTGTCGACTATTATAAGCAAAGTTAACAAAGTATAAATCCGTATCTGATCTTACAGCGGATTTCTCCATCCAAGTTCAGCTTTGTTTAATTTGTCTGAGTAAATCTTTTCTCCAAAATGGGAAAGCTCGGTGAATTTTAAAAAGCCTGCGCGGGGATTTAGCATTTGTTTTGTAATTCATATGCGCGCTGGTGGGCCCCGAGAGCGAGTTAAGTGAAAAAGCGCTCAGAGTAGCTGCTCAGTGAAGCAGCGTTTCACCCCCCCTGACCTACACGACCGAACGAACTCCAACAACCGCTGCCTGGTAAAAAAAAAAAAGGAAAACGTTGAGAATGGAAAGTGTCTGGGGCCGTTAGCATTCATTTATACGAGCCTGTTTAAAATTTTTGAAAGACGGAGTCACATTGAGGTGGCAGTAGAGGTCTTTGCGTGGCTACATTCATTATTTACAGTTATATTACAGATTTATTTTTAGCTTGGATAACGACTAACTTGCATTGTGACATAACCGATACCAATGCTGTGAGATGCTCAAATCTAACAGTGATGACGATACTGCCATAGGGCAACGGTTTATCCCAAAAGGGGACAAATCATGCAGAATTGTTGCTCATACACTTGCACTAAAATGTGCTAAAAACAATATATGAGCCTACATTTTTTGCCCAACAGCATGCTAACAAATCTATGGCGCTGTGATGAACACACTTTGAGTGCAAAACGGTTCAGATGATGGTTTTAATTAAACGTGCGTGAGAGGCTTTCGGATTCTCTCTATGATGCGGCGTAATCCAAGAAAGACGGACTGGAGCGCGGAAGAAGAAGAAGAAGAAAAGACCATAGGTAATAGATAAACTATGGTTATATCTTCTAAACTGCGTGACAGATGCGAGATGCTACTCAAGGTATATTTCTAACATTACATGGAACATTTGAACAGTTAAAAAGTGTCGACTTTGCATGATAGGTCCCTTTTAAAACGACTATTTTCTTGGACTCCCTCACAATGAACTAAATAAGCTGCTTATACCATGGTCCCACCAAAGAAAACTGTTCATTTGGGCCGGTTTGTTTTTAGGCAGGAGTTATTTCCCTTTTTAAGCTGTTTTACCTGAAACTAGTTACGGCTCAATTGTTTGTCGTTACTAGGGCTGGGTACCGTTAAAAAAGGTTTAGGTACAATCGGTATCGAAAAAATTAAAGCATCGAAAGCGGGTACAAAAAAGAAAAATCTAAAATATTTATTCACGTTTTGATGCTGTTTATTTTAAAGAAAAAAGTTGGAAAAAATTGTTTGAAAAAAGTGGAAAAAATGATGGTAAATTTGAGAAAAATGTGGGGGGGAAATTTGAAAATTTGGAGAAATAATTTTCAAAATTAGGAGAACGTTTTAGAAAAAATTGGGAAAACGTAAAAAAATAAAAAACGGGAAATTTAGGGAAAAAATATGGAACGATATGGGGAAAAAACCCTGATATAAATTGTTAAAAATTGGGGAAAAAAATAAGAAAAACTTGGAAAGTGTTTTTTCCACTTGTTTGTAGTTGTAGAAAGTTTTTTGCTTTCACCTAAAAAATTTTTTTACGGTACCCAGTCCTAGTCGTTACTATGGAACGGATGTTCACCTCGGCCTATTACTTTAACATGTACGAGTGCTGCTTATTCCATAACTTTAACATTAACGGGTGGACTTGTCCTATACATGGGCTCCCCTATTTGTCCTGGCCTCTTGCCTTTTGACCCCTACAGTGACCACAATGGCACAAAGTCGCCCAGCACTTCAAGTACACCTGAATGTTTGCGTCAGCTCTACATTGTTGATTTTACCAGGAGACTTTTCCGCATGCACTCATTAAATATTAGCCCGCTCAGAAGCTCTTAGTATCGGATGGCTTTTGACGACCGCATCAAAGCGTGGGAAACATTCAGATGTCTCTTGAAGCTGCTTATCCTCTTGCCAAAGTGGCTCGTTAGAACATTGCAAAGGCACACACGGGGCACTATAAAAGAGATGCAAACCTTTTGGAACAATAAGGGAAATAAAAATAAAAGAAATCAAATAAATAAATAAAGAAATAAACGTGAAATTAAAAAGTCAAACCAAGGCATAAGTAAGGCATTGCAACGAGTTCAGAGTTAGAGCAAACATCGTCAAAAAAAACATTCACAAAGTAAAGCCACAGATAGAGAGCTACCGAGAAAGAGGTATTAGTATAAAAAAAGAAATAATAATAAAGAAAACAAATACATAATTGAGCTCGGAAAATGATAAAAGCCTACGGAAAAAAGGTTTTCAGAAAGGAAGGAAAGCATACCAGTCAGTTTTGTCAACTTACATCAACAAATTGCCCGCATGATTTTGGCAGGAAGAAAACAAAAAATTTACAAAAGAAAGTTGCGTAAGAATGCCTTTGGACATGTTAAGATCCTTTTCTCTTTTCTTTTTTTTTTATCAACAACTTCTGATTAAGTACTATATAGCTTTTTGTATTTTCAGACAGGATGGGAGCAACGACACATACATCCACACATCATGACATGAAAAATAATCTTCACCATTCTGTTCGGGATATAGGTTTTTCTTTTTTCTGTGTATATATATATTAAAAAAAAAAAAATGTTATAGCTATACTCTGATAGATAAGTCTCTCCGTTAAGTATCTTGGCGACTTCTCTTTTTTTTTTTTTTTCTCATATATTTCCAAAATGATATGACTGTACATTTTTTCTAGTAAAGGGGCAGTCGGGTCGAAGGAAACGGACGTGTGATTGAGAGGGAGGGGGGAGGGGGGGGGGGGCCTATGAACATACTAGGAGGGTAATGGCGTAAATGGGGGTGACAGTGTACATCAGTTGCCATGTCCATGTAAAGGCGGCACGGAGCGGTCGGGCGGCATTAGAGCTTTTGGCTGTAAGGAAGGGATGGGAATATACAAACAATGAGCATAAACATGCCCATCTACAAAAGAGAACAGCACTCTCAACAATGACAGTTTTACAAACCCTAAGCTGCAACTTCTTTTTGCCATGCACAAAGTCAGTGAAAGTAGAATCCGAATTTGTGGGTAGCTTGAGCGACAGAATCAAGATTAGCAAAGAAACAAGCTCAGTAACAATAGGGTCTATACTTTTTTTTTTTTCTTTTTTCTTTTTTGGGAGGCGGCTTCGCGTTTTTCTCTGTGAAATCTCCAACTTTTTTTGCTGTTGCTGTTGTTGTTGTTGTTGTTGAATTTGGGGGCAATTCGAGACGGGGAAACCTTTTTGACGGACTAATTTCACGGAGAAAAAAGGAAGCGTCGTTTCTAATGAGGGACAAAGAGTCGTTAAAACATTTCTATACAGATTCTTTAAAAAGTTGGAACATTTTCAGAATGTATTAAAACAGAGATAAACATATATGCATTGGGGACATATATGTACAAAAAAAAAAGAAGGTAGACAAAGAAAATTAATAGATTGGCAAGCAAGAAAGAAAGGCATTTGGATTTTTCCACAGTTTCAAAGATGAACAACCAGAAAGCACACACTGAGGCAGACGGGTACTGGGGGGGGGACAGTTTGTTAGGTCAAAGTGTCACCACCTCATATGTTTAACTAATAATAACACGGGTCTTATTATTAGTTGGGTTTCTCTTGTTAGTATTAAAACACGGGACAGGGCGTGCAATCTGGATGTACGTCAAGAAAAAAAAAAAGGTTCACGAAAAAAGAAATACCGGGGGCATGGTTTGTTTTCCTAATTGGATTTTTTTTTTTAGTTCCGCTAACACAAGTCGGGTTAATGGCATGCGTTTAAGTAAGTTGCATTTAGGGAGAGTAATATACAGTAACATTTACAGGGCAAGCAGTGGGTTCGGGTGATAAGGGGGCGGGGCTTAAAGAGGTGGAAGGTCAAGGGGTATAGTCGCTGCAACCGAGGGCTGTGGGCTTCGTCGAGCTACACAAAAAAAAAAAGAAGACTCCATTTATCAGTCGCTAACGGGGAGCGCTAGGTGATGAATAAGCCGCATTATGAGGCATTTAGGCTAGCGGCGGTCGCTAATTAATCAAGGGGCGGAACGCTGGGGGTAATTAATGGTCTGGTTTTATTTAATTTTCGGATGCTTTGTGCTTAAAAACCAACAGCCTTCGTTTGACAGAGAGCGAGAGCGGGGGACGGGGGCAGCTGAGGGAGGAGTTCCACAAAGGGGGCTACACATTCATTTGGGGGCGTTGAACTTAAGGGGATGTGAAAGGCACATTTGTCTTCGCATATCGGAGACGGGGCTATCTGTGCAGGACGGCGACGGAAACCTGATTTATTAGGCGCCGGTGAGTGTCGGCGGGATAATGTGTAAGGAATATGGAAAGTGTCACTCCGCCGGGGCAATGTGTTATCAGCTGTGGCGTGGTGTAACTGCTGTACGTTTGACAGGATCACAAGGTACAATAATGTCTTAGTGATAAGGAGTGTGTTAAAGTCATAAAAGTACAACATTTAACCCATTGGCTCCAGTTCAGCTTTACCCATAAGGCCAGTGTAGCGCCTCATTTGAAAACTGAGTCCATTTTTTTGTTGCTTTTCTGTTGCTCTTTTTTGTCACTTTTTCATCGCATTTTGGTCGCTCTCCTGTCGCATTTTCATCCTCGTTTCTGTCTCATGTATCGATGAAGAAAATCCGGATAATTTTGCCCAGTACTCAACATGGCAGGTCGAGACCCAGACATTTTCCGAATCGATTCTCAGTGGGCCGCCCGCCATTCCTTTCGATCAGCTCGTTTCCATCACGGTGTCAGCGCTTTTGGCTTATCTAATGCGTATTCAACAGTAACTTGTGGGGAAAATACCACATTTTGCATTACATAAGAGAAAATCAATGTATTTGGGTCACAGCTCGTCATCTTGGCGTGATGAATGGGTCCTGACGCCAAAACAGTCGAGAACCACTGCTCTACACTATATCCTGAACTTCATTTTCTTCAGTCTGTTGTCCAATTGTTAACCACACCTTTAACAAATTAAGACTTAGGACCCTAAAGTGGGTCACAGGACCGTCTTTAGAGGGTCGTGGGCCGTTACCTAAAGGACTGTTGATAAATTGTAGAGTTTGATGTTGATATTATAAAGCTGTTACACGTAATGGGAACAAATTGCAAATTGTTTTAAGTTGCTTGAGGTTGGAGGCGGTTCCCAAAGCAACGCCCGCTCTAGTCGATTATACCACTTGCAATAGAGGACCTTAACCTCTACCGCTCTCGTTGTAGGACAGCCACACAGTCTGCCTCGGCATTACCCTCATTTCGTTCATCGGAGACCTTATTTATCTCGCGCCGCCCTTGCTCCCTCCGCCTCGTTTGCATCCTTCCACTCCATTCTCCGCTAACAGCTTTCGGCGACTGTTAGCTTTGCGCTATGTCAACAGAACAGTGAGAGTTGGGGGGGGGGGGGTGAGAGTAGAGGGTCCGTGGCAAAGTCCGCGTGGAAGACCTTGGATGTTTCGGTAAACACTTTAATCCCGTGTAAGCCCTCGCCGAGGCGTCGCGCATCTCGCCGTGTCTCCAAACCGGACAAACACGGCACTTCCTAATGGGTTTGCGTAGCCAGATTGTGTTTGTTTTGTGCTCTCCTAAAGATGGATGGGGGATTTGATTGTAAGCCACTGCCTCCCCCGGTAAATAATTTAATTCCTCACTCCGCTACAGACACGCGCGCTCGTCCTATTTTTTTAAAGAAACTACCGCCGATTAATACCTTTCTTTTAATGTTGCTTTGTTTGCCAGCCTCTGCGCCGAAAACAAACAAACGAGTGATTGCGAGGGGCAGCGGAGACAAAATCATTGGAAAGCCCGCGGCGAGCGATGGCACGAAACAAACTGAAGTCTATACTTTGGCACGAGGCGAAGTCGGCACCGCCTTAAGTAACACACAACCGAACCCAAATGGTTGATTGACCGGCTCGCTCAGCAGCTCGGCGGGAAACCATGAAGCAGCACTTTCTCCTCACTTTTCCCCCCCGGCTGATCCTCGTGTCCCTCCACTGTTCGCTTATAGGCTTCTGAACGGTGTGCTGAGGATTTCACTCCTAGAAAGTTAGAAAAATAGAAAAAAAAAAGTCCTGCACCAGCACCGACTGTGGAGTCAATGGGATTGCAACATGGCAATTTGCGGGCGACTCGGTGGTTGTGCCCGGTCTTAAAATCCCATTGTAGTCGTGGGCATTGTGCGCGGAGGCCTTGCTTGCTATGGCAGATTAATTCTCCACTACCCACGACAGGTAAGGGGCTGATTGGCTGGCACGGACGCGCCGAGGATTACGTTCTATGCATCGGTCGCCTTCCCGTGCCTTGAAGAGCCTCGCACTTTACACCCCGCCATTAAATCATCTTATCTCCCGCGCGCACATGCTGGCTCAGAGCGGCTAAGAGAAGTCCAAATTCTCACCCATCGTTCATTCATTTTTCTATCCCTTAAAAGTTGGATAATGTTTCATTTAGGACTTGAGCTCGCGGGAGATTCACTGCCGCTGGCGAAGAGATTGAGGCGGTGTCGGGAAAGGTGGGTGATATATATCAGTGTATATATCAGGAGTCACTGGTTGGGTCTCAAAGATCAAGTGGTAAACGGGTCCACCGTGATCGTTTGTAACTAGGGTCAAGATTTCACGCTACACCCCGTTCAGACTTGGTAAAATAAGATGTCACTGAATGAATGAATGAATTTATTCAGATTTTTTATCAAATGTTGAGAGCGTGACTGCGCTAGGTGTCCAAATGTATTCCAAAAGTTTGCATAGGTGCTCATGGGGAAGGGAAATTGCAGCAAGCAGCAAATCCATCCACTCCAAGCAAATGGGTTTGGATCTTTTTTTCCTGATTCAAGTGTAAAAGCTCAAAGCAAGGCCACATTGACTTATTTCAACAAAATGTAACTTATTTCAAGATTACTTTTTGCAGTCTGGAGGAACTTAATGAACAATATGCGGGTTAGAGTTTGGATTTGGGAGAAAGATTGGAGCGAGGAACCGCGTCACTTGTCTGAGTTTGTTTTCCCCCAATCTGAATTTTAACCAACACGTTTCAAACCACCCATTTGCCGGGGCAATTTAACACATTTCTGTGGGATTGCAAAACATCCACCTGATCTTTGTTATCGCACTAATCCACTAAAATAAGTCAAGATGTAATTTTTTTTTTGTGTGTGCCAATTTGGCCCGACCGAAGTGCACGGCCCGCTAGAGCCTAATCGTTCACCGCGGAGCACTGGGGCGGGGGCGGGGGGAAGCTTTCTGGCATGTTAAATTGGCATCTCGAACCAGGCGTGGCGACTCGGGGCCCTGTCAGACGCTCCATTTGCCGTACAGCGATTAGGTGTGTCAGCCGGATAACCTTTAAAGTGATCTGAGGTCTGCGCCCGGGTGTCACCGCGGCTGATGGGGCCTGACGGGGAAAAAACGCAGAGAGAAAAGACGCGCCGATCCGTGCCTGTCGTAGCTCACAGTGAACCAAATATACATGTCTACACCGTACTCTTCATAGCGCGGCAAAGAAAAGCCCACATGACACCCGCCAGTCCGGTTTATTATCAGCGGCCGATTTGCTGCTCCGTGGATTCCCGGAGTGGTAATGTGGTGTGACATTTTGCCCCGGTTACACGGGCGCATAGATTTACTGCCCACTTAATCAACAAACGATGGGGCTGAGGCGATTACTTTATGAGCTGATAGATTTTGAGAGCGCAAAGTCCAGGAGTGGAGCTAGAGATTTGTGGTCATCCTGCGTTACGTTGTTTAATTTGCTATCAAAGATTTAAAGGGATATTTCAGGATTCTTGACATCGGGCCTCATTTCCTAGTTATCCAGAGTGTTGTTGATGTCTGGAGATATCTTTTTCTTAAACTCACGCAGTTCTTATATTTGAAGAGCTTAGTGGCGCTAGGCTAATGCTAGGCTAACACATTTCTATGGTATCAGCAACCCTGCATTAAAAACAGTCTGACTACCCATATAAATGTCTGTGTCGATAGAGTAATTTTCACCATTTTGCATTTAAAATAACTTGTATTTGAGCAGCATCAGCTTCGTGGCTGTAAGCTAACGCAGCGGCGGAGTGATCTGCGAGAAAATAGTCCCTCAAAATGCGGTAATTCATGTGATACAAGGTCAGTTATATTTCAAAATTTAACACAGACATTTATATGGCCAGTCTGGCATTATACGTTATTTACCTCAGGTGCACTGTGGAGTGGGTCAGACTGTTTTTAATGCAGGGTAGCTGATAGCGTAGAAATGCGTTAGCTTAGCACTAGCCTAGCGCCACTAAGCTCTTCAAATATTGCATGAATTTAAGAAAAAATATCTCCAGACATCAACAACCCTCTGGATAACTAGTAAATGTCAAAAATCCTGAAATATCCCTTTAATAATGGGATATCATATTAGTATCAGGGTAGTCTAAAGTTCAAGTGGGGGTATTATGCTTTTTCACATAATTGGTGATACTTTGCCTGACATTTAGCCGGTTAGAAAATGCCACACCGATTAAAGAAAAGGCTTATTTTAACCTCTTACCCCCTTGAGCCTCATTTGAAAGCTAAGACCTACAACCTGCAGTTTTTGTGGTCTTGTTTTTACAGGTTTTGTCGAGTTCATCATTGCTTTTCCCCCTTGCTTTCTGACACACCCGTCACTTTCTAATTGTGTCTTTGTCGCTTGTTTATTGTGTTTTTGAACAAATGCTTTTGTGTATTGTTGTGCATTACATGTATTATTATTTTTAAGTTGTTCGAAATCAACTAAACTCAACTATTTTTCCTCCTTGTTGTGACGCTTTGATGAGGGAACGACACAATAACTTGGCGAGAAGCTGTAGAAAGTCGCATAATGTAAGTACCCACCGGACAGATTGAGGATTTCACTGTTATAGTAACTTTTTTTGCCTTGAATATTGGATGTAAACATTAGGGAAATAAAAGTAGTTGGAGTTGCCGAAACATAGCCAAGGGGTTTAGGCTGCAGCACACTTTGCCGGTCTCAGTGGGGCGAGTTCGCCTCCCGGCTTTCCCCACTCTTCACCCACATTCACGCTATGCTGTCTAATAACAGTAAAACACTGTTGGGAATATAGTTCTAGGGCATGGCTTTGATGATTTATCTATGTATCTGCAGACTAGACAGCCATCCGTTTGAATCTGGCACCTTTCGCTGTTACTGTAAGTTTGTCAGTTACCAATGTGTATCTAAATCATTAGCCACGCACACGCTCATCTTTAATCTTTAATTCCCATGTACTTAACTTGCTTCAATGCGCCTGCAAACGATGTCTTTACTAATAACAGCCACGTTTGGGGAAATCTCTCCCGAATGCTTCACTTTGTCGACTCGCTGCTTTCTTATCTCCACCTTTTTTTTCTTCCTTCTCCTTTGAGTGCCGGAGTGAATTATTCGTTTTGCATAATCCTATTAAAATGTATATACAGATGTTATCAAAAGTTGGCCCGCGCGTCAAAAGCCCAAAACAAACTAACACTTGCATTGAAAAAAAAAAAGGAAAAAAAAAAAGTTGTTGATTAATGCATGGAGACGGCAAAAAAAAGAAAAAAGATTGGCGCCGAAGATGCCAGCGTGTTGTTTTACAGCTGTTTTCCCTCCACGTCAAATGTTTTTAAGATGCAAATGTGCTGGAGTTTATTTAAAAGGCGAGCGTCGGTCGGCCGGCCGGCGCTGGGCAGATGATGAGCAGTCCTGCTGGCGCTCACGTTGACTCGAATGATTCCCATTGATGTAAAACTAAAAGGCCTGTTGTGAAGCGGCGTCAAAACGGCAAAATGGCAGGGCGGAAAGACAGAGGACATCAATTTCCCGAATAATATAAAAAAACAGCCGAACCAAAGATGTAATTAGCAACGTTCGTTCCTCTGACATCAGGTCAAAATGTTCCCGGCGACGAGAGCGCACATTGAAGTGGCCATTTATCTGTCTTTTAAATCGGGTGGGGGAAAAGTTTGATGTGTTCCCACGGGAGAAGATTCAGATTTATGGAAATCATTTGCATCAATTATGGGAGTATAATTACATATTAATCACAGAATTGCTCTGATTACACGGTAATGACAAGCGCCAAAGCCGTTAATCACTGTGAAATGAAATCATAAATAGGCTTGCTGTTCTCCACAACATCTCCGATTTGTCACGAAGAGGCTGCTGCATCTGGGCCAGCGCGCGGATAGTGACATGGAACGGTTTTAGCCCGACACGTTAGCATTTTGGCTGGAGGTTTGTCTGCAGTAGATGAGGGCTGTGACGTCGGCTTTTAGAGCAGATGGTTTGTGTCGCGCCAGCTGTAAACAGCCCACTGACCCACATTCGGAGCTCCGACGGAAAACGCCTGGATCAGAGATTTAATTAATTTGTGGTCAATCGGTTAGCAAAGATTAGCTTTATTACTGAAGTATGTAATATGTGTGCATGGATTGTGACGTCAGCTGCGTGATCTAGTTATGTACATCTTGTTCAGTTCATTTATAACCCTTTATTAACGTATCCTCATTGTTAAAATCTTGAAGGGATATCCAGAGTGTTTTTTTTAAAATTCATGCAGTCTAATATTTGAAGAGTTTAGTGGCGCTAGGCTGGGGCTAGGCTAGCGCATTTCTACGGTAACAGGCTAGCCTGCGTTAAAAACACTCCACAGTGCACCTGAGGCAAATCACGTATAACACCAGACTACCGATATAAACGTCTGTGTTGATAGAGTAATTTTTTAAATATAACTGACCTTGTATCACATGAATTACCGCATTTTGAGGGACTATCTTCTAGCAGATCACTCCGTCGCTGAGTAGCTTACAACCACGAAGCTGAATACAAGTTATTTTAAATGCAAAAAAAGTTCAAATTATTCTATCGACACAGACATTCATATCGGTAGTCTGGCGTTGTAAGCGATTTGCCTCAGGTGCACTGTGGAGCGGGTCAGACTGTTTTTAATGCAGGCTAGCTGATAGCGTAGAAATGCGCTAGCCTAGCACTAGCCTAGCGCCACGAGACTCTTCAAATATAAGGACTGCATGAATTAAAAATAAATAAATCTCCAGAAACATCACTCATATCCCTTTAACCCCCACCTGAACCGAGGGCATTCTCTCCAGGTCAGCTTTACCCAAATCTAAAATCTTCTCGACTGGAGAGCAACAGTGTGTAACGCCTCATTTGAAAGCTAAGGCCTACAAAACTGACTGTAGCGTTTTGCTGCTTTTTCGGCGTGTTTATGTCACATTTTTTAAGTGTTTTTTCTTTGGTGCTTTTTGTCCTGGTTTCGCCACATTTTCTGTTGAGTTTTTGTCACGTGTTTGTCACCTTTTGGTCGCTCTTTTAGTTGTATTATTTTTGCTTTGTGGGCACGTTTCTGTCACTCTTTTGTGGCTTCTTTGGTGCTTTTTTGTCACTTGTATTTGATTTTATTTGATTCATTTGAGCTATTATTTAAAGTGCGTTATTATCACCAAAAATATATATATATATATATATAAATAAAAATAAATAATAACTCAAAAGGAGTAGGCCGAATCAAGAAAGCGTATAAGTGCCTACCCCAATTTCAAAATAAATTACAATACAATACAATACAAGTTTCTGATTTCTGAGTGTATTTACTAAGTTTTATGATTACCTCTTTTTTTTTTTTTTATCATTATTTTGTTTTGGTCGCATTTTTGTTGCATTTACATCCTAGTTTTTGTTGCTGTTCTGATGCCGTTTTAGATTTGGGTAAAGCCAAACTGGAGAAAATGTGCATGGACCAGGTGGGGATGTTAAAAGATTATTGTTGTATCAGTGTTGTATCTTTCATATTTATTCATGTTGTTCTCAACTGGAGGGTCGAGACTTAACAGTGGGTCGCTTCATTCCTAAAATCAGTCGATAAATTGTTTTGATAGCTTGAAGATTAAAGCTTGAATGAACAAAACGTTGTGAAGAAATACTATATTTCTATAGCAACCGATAAGCTAAGTTGAAATATATATGTTTATTTGTGTTGCCATCGAAAGTAAGTCCCTAAAAGAAGTGAAACTAAAGTCATCTGCATAACTTGTATTTCAGGCACTTGTCATAATCGGTTTATATGAATGCAATCTTTTTGTTGTGAATAAGTGTTCTGGTGCCACACAGCGAGCTTTAAACCTGGAATGAAGAGTTGCCATGTTTGCAAAAATAATTGTTTCATATTGTGTTGTATCCGTCGAGTCGCTGCACAGCACGCGTCCCTCTTGTGGAACTCCAGGGGACATTGGGGGGGGGGGGGGGGGGTTGAGGTAAAAAGGTTTAACAATATCTTATATAATAGACACACAAATACACGGAAACAACCAACGACGCACAACAGACAGATGACAGACAATGCTGCTTTTGTTGGCGCGCAAACCGGCCACTGACAAGGGGGCAAAGCAGGCGCCAGCACGAAAAAAAAGAAAAAAGACGCATCCGACATGGAAGGGGAACAGCCCCCTAACAACACACTGACATGTAGTAGAAGCCAGCTGGGGTTATGGGTTGGAGAGGCACATAAAAATGGCTGCCAATCAAGTCCATGCAAAAGCCACGGGGTAAGTGGGCAGGGGCGCGAGGGGGCGGGAGGGGAGTTAAGCTACTTTTTACGCTAAAGGTACAGTCCAGTTACATTGCATGCCACAAATACCTTCTACTTGGAGCAACAGATAGAATAGAAAAACAGATATACTTTGTGGCAATAAAAGTCTTTTTTTATGCCATCCGCAAGTCAAACAGACATGTATATGCAGGAGAGGAGGATAGGGGGAACGGAGGAGGAGGGTGCTGGGATGGGATGGAGAAGTGGAAAAGGGGAGGGGGCGGAGCAAGTGAAAGGAGGCGGGGTCACTCGGGATGGGTACACGAGGAGTCATTCTTTCACACACAACTTTCTTGAGGCCAAAAATACGGGGAGATGGCAAGAAAAGATTTTGTTGCCGTTCAATTTCCCTAAATGGTAAAATGGCGAGGGGTGTGTCGGTGATGACGATGGTGGTGGTGGTAGTGAAGAAAGGGGATGTTTTTTTTGTTTGTTTTTTTGGAGGGAAGGGGAGTCTCGTTTGGAAGCCGTGATGATGACGGAAGGGGGAGGGAACTTAGAAGAATTTTTATTCAACCACCAAAAGTTCATGCGGCACAAGATGAGGCAAAAACGGGAGGAGCGGCTCTGTCCTTGCTTGGAAGATGGTGACGACGGATGATGAGGACATGGTGATGAAATAATAATAATAATCAAACCAAAACAAAGGAACAAAAGCACAACATCAACGCAGTCAAACCCCCTCCCCGCCCACGTTCAAGCACTCAAACCCCAACCCAAAACACACACACACACACACAAAAAAAACAAATCAAGGAAATCGGACCCAGGGCAAATGGATCCGGATCGTCACACACGAGAGAGATGTTCGATGTGCAGGCACAAAAGAGGAAAAAAGGCAAACGCAGAAAACGTCATGGCATGCAAAAAACGGGTCCAACGACAGGAAGCGGGGGCAAGGAATGACGAGATGAATTTCTGTGTCAACATGGAGGATGTACAGCTTGTATGAGTGTGTATGTATGTTCGCTGCGCTTGTCCAGTGAGTGCTACGGTACGAGCCTGTTCGGTTAGAATCCTCGAGCGCGTTCGAATTCATCGACCCGTTTGGGACGCGTCAAGGAGCGCGACGGTGGGCCGGGATTTCAGGTTCCAGAAGCAAATTTCGCATTGATTTTTTATCCCATTGACTTGTAATTAAAAGAGGTAAGAGTTTATTATTTAATAGGTTGCGTTCACGTGACTGCACAACATCCTAAAAGCGAGTACCTATGGTAACCGTTAAAATTCAGATTTTTTTTTTCTTGGTGTAATTGTTCATATCTCTATAATGGCTGGACTGATTAACATGAGACAAAAGCTGCCACAGAGTTCAACGTCTTCTCTTACAGCACATATGAACTTAAGGTCAATTAACTGTCTCATAAAGGTGTCCAAAATGATGTGCTTGATGTTGGTTTGACGGAACGACTTTCAGCCAAAAGATTCACGTGGAAGGTTTGTGAATCCAAACACTTCCAGCTAATGATCAGGGAAAATATTTGTAGGTTTTCTATCTGGGGATTTATTTACAAAACTGTGGGTCTCCCGCTGAGTTGTAGCGGTTCTCCAACTGAAATGACATGACTTTCTAGAATGTCGTGAACCTATGCAAGATCCTTTCTTCAAGAGCGGCAAAGGAAAGTCAACTTCAGGAACCAGAAACCTCCGCCCATTGTTGCATTCCATTGTAAAGACATTCACCAATTATTACACTTCAAAATGCACGGTCGCTAAGTGAAACTTTTTTGATTTGCTAATGAGACACTTTTCATTTGGGTCGAGGGGTCAGCATTTTAGACATTGCACATACTTTCGTTGTGGCAATGAGGAAGACACTTCGCCCATTACCCATTTTGTCACATGTGGCTCGTTGGGCAAAGAAAGAGCCAAATCACTGCTTCTTTTTGACAGAATTAACCCGTACCACAGCACTCCAGCGGAAACTGTCCCAATATGAGGCGAGGGTACCGCATTCTCCTCACAAACTTCTCGCTACACTTCGAGAACTTCGAGAACACTTGGGCTTGAGCTTTTTAACAGACCAAAAACACGCCGCGAAAATCGCCCGTTTAACACCAGTCATTTCCGAATTAGTAAAACCATTTGTGTTTAGAGATAAGAGACGCACACTAGGAAAAAAAAATAACTCTTTGTGCTTACATCAAACGCACCTAAGTACAAGGCGGCAAACATGGTCCGGATTTCAAGAACAATTGCTATTGCGTTGTGATAAGGCCTCAAAGCAAATAAACGAGGAAGGCTGTGCGGCCGAATATTAAAATCCCAGCTCTCCGTAAAAAATAAAGAGTTGATTATTCACAATGCTGTGCGCGCTGATAACCGAAGGGAAAGGGCAGGGCATTGTCGGGGCCTGATTACGAGTCGTAAAAAAGCGGACTTGTAGGTGCTGCTAAGCTCGGGCATATTTAGCCAGATTAATGCTGCATCAATTAGCAGGCCGTGATGGGGCTCCGAAGGACAGTGAAGCAATCAAAACAGTCTCAGCTGTTAATGATTTGCACTGGGCCTAAGGGATGATGGTTTTTTTACGGCGTAAGCGAGTCTCCACCGCGCTCACCATGTGCTGTCTGCTTTGGACCATGACCAAATCTTCAAGGGATTTCGTAAAGTCAACAGATAGGTGAAATAATAACACACAAAGTGATATTCTTTACATGACAATGGTATGCGTCTGATAATTTGCTGTTCATACAGGACTGACGAAATAATGTACATCCTCGGTCGTTGATTCCGTTTCAAACAGATACGACAGAAACAACTACAAAGTGCAAGACGTCCGGTTGTTTTTGTCTTATCCGTCTGAACTTGAATAGAAAGACGGATGTCGACAGAAACATTGCTAAAGGTTGAAATTTTGACTTTAAATATAGGATTTCTATTTTTTGACTATAAAGTTTGGGATGATTTTGCAGATTTGTATTCCATCTTATATTGTTTTTAGCTATGGGCCATATTTACTAGGTTTATAGTCAAGGTTCAGTTGTAATTTATACATAAAACTCCACAATGACGGGATATTTTGTTGCCTAAAGTCTTTGCTATTCTAATTGGCTAATAGTTGGATATTTATTCCACCTATCTGCGAGTGCTGCAGAAGAACAGTTCCTTAGACTAGGTTACGTTAATTTTTGCGATTCTTTTTGTTGTGCCCAACACGGGCCAAACCCAAGTGTCCTCAAAACAACCTCCTACTTGCCACTTCGCTCTGTTTTCTCCCTGACCCGCCGAGTCAGTTCCTTTAACTTTGATCCAGCCACAAAGTGACGGGCGTGTGGTGCTTGTTTGTGTGCGTGCGGAGGGAGAGGGGGGGAGAGAGACAATGTATTACACAGAAATTCGAGGATATCTGTTCTCTATTAGAATGTTTCAGGTAGGGCAAGCCTCCGACGGAAAGAAAAAACAGAGGTACAAACAAGAGAAGAAGAAAGGAAGAGGAGGAAGAGGGGAGCGGGGAGGAAGAGGCTCTGTTGCAGGTATAGTCTGCTACATATCACAGTATCAATCGGCTGAAAGCATCTTTGCTCTCGGAAGAATCTCAAAATGTATCCACTGTCGCAAAAAAAGGGGGGGTACGCACACAGCAAGAGGAGACCAACCGGGAACAGGGCAGATACATTTTGAAGCATCAGAGCGGGCGACATGAGGCTTGATACTAATTCGGGACTTTGTTTGAGAAAAAGTTTGGCTCTCCACCGAATGCTGAGAGCGCAAAAATTAGTATCAACGCTCCATCATGTCTGCGACCAGTGGCCCCATAGCTAAGTGTAACTTGTCTCGGAGATGGATTTTGTAACGAAGCTAGACCTAAGCTGACATATTCTGGAGCTCTGCACGGAACCGGGCTTACAAAAACACAGCTATAGTGACTAAACTGTTCTTTCAGCCTACATTTACTTTGATGATTGTATTACTTAGCGTGGCTGGAACCATTCTATGCAATTCTATGAGTCTTGCCTCTTCTCTAAACTACTTTTTTATTGTATTTTTGTGATCTTTATTGTTCTTTATCCTCATAGTTATAGACTGTTTTAACTAAATGAAGCACCCTGTGAGATATTCTTGTGAAAGAACAAATAAAGTTTATTTACTTATTTGAAAGGCTCTTTCAATTTAACTCCATGCCAAGAGGATGGAGAGCTAACTTCTCTCATCATATTCACCCATATACGCTGTTATACATTCAATGGTTCAATATGTCTCAATACACTACAATAATCTACACTTCTTCTACTTTCCACTTTCCCTGTCTATCCTCCATCTCCAAAAATATTATGTATGAAATACCTACTCCCTGAGACTACAGTGGCTACAGAGCGGAAGACTTTTGAAGTTACACTTGAAGCTCCCATGGGGCTTGATGCTAAAGGAGGAGAGGCTCCTCGGCAGCAAATCAAAGTAAAAGAAAGAGAACCAGACCAGGTTGAAAGCAAGCACATGTCGGCACACCCATCCCACCTGCGTGTCCCGAGTCGCACTCCTCCAAGTCCTCATCGTCGCTCGAACACTCGGCCGAGGAGACTATGTCATCCGTGGTCTGTGGAAACAAAAGTACGTAGACGTTGAAAAAGTTAGTATTATGGAAATGATGTTTACTTTCAAACACCTGTGGACAAATGCGTGAGGTGCAAAAACATCTTCTCACTCAGATGTAATCCTAATCTAGATGCTCAAGATGTGGTGAAAGGCGTTTTCCAATGGTTCCTGAGACACTGGATAAAGCTATGGTTCTCGAACATTTTATATTACCTAAAATAAAACATTCCAAAGATCCCCAAACGTCTTCCTCTCCCAATCCATCAAAAAATTATACGATTAGGAACTGATCATTACAAAATTTGCTGGGTTGGCTGATGTTCCGCTGCCATGATTCCATATTTTATGCCAACTCGCGCTCAAGCTCCATGCTCCCTTTTAGTTTCTGATCTTATGGCCCAATCCGAGCCCCGTGGCAGGGGAGAGTGAGCCCTCATCTCCCCCCTCAAGGATATCAGCACCGGCCCAGGCCTCTCAGCTTGTCCCCTGGCCTCCATACATCACCCGGCGGTCAATCATATTTCACAGTGTTTATCATTCTTCACTTTATGTGCTTTCCACCTCCGCCGATAATTGTTTTCCTTCACCCCGCGCACCGTGCCTCCCCTTATTTATCGCGCCTCTCGTCCCGCAATCAATGGCCCTATAGCAGGCGCGCGCCGGTCTAGATTTGTGCGGAAGGGTTGCGAGCTGTGGATGGCGTGTGTGTGCGTGTGTGTGTGGGCACTAAGCATGAACCAGCAGCGATGGATTATCTACGGCTTCCAGCACTGACAATTCTGATTTATCCGTCCACCCCCCCTCCTGGCCCTTCCTCCGGGTCGGCCCAAGGAGGACAGGGAGGTGCGGCGGGTTTGGGGGATATAGCGTTGATGGAGGGAAAGGGTGAGGTTGTATTTCAAGGCGTGGTGCGACGGGGCAGCCAGCGTTTATTAGAATGAATCAGCGTGGCGATAAAATAAGCCCTGTCAGTGCTTTGGGGTTATGAAATCACGGCGCTGATTGAGTTTTCCAGTGTTGGCCCGGGCGCAGAGGCTCTAAATATCATGCACTCTGACAGACTAATGAAACGCACCCCACATGCTCGATCTGCAGCCGCTTTGAGAAAGGCTGGGGAGGAAGACCGTCTTCTTCTGCCTCGGGCACGTGTTACAGGGGGATTCTGGAGGCTAAATGTAGTTATGATGCGTGATGCAATGATGGCCATTTCCCATCTGCTCTTTTGTACAAAGGCGAGTTAAAGAGAGGGCGTTGTGCTTTTTCGCAGGTATTTGGTAATACTCTTAAACACATCTATCACGCATGCAATGAACATATAAAACAGCTGAAACTAAACATATAGTCACTTCTTGATTTTTTTCCCATCCCACCCCCCTCCTCATGCTCCCATTCGCCGTGCAGTAGTTTCAGAAAAAAGAAAAATATTTTTTTGTGAAGCTATGGCAGGTGTTTTTACTTCGTGATGAGAGGATTACCCTCTTAACCTCTAAAAGTTTCTTACAGCCTACAGGCCAGTGCAAAACTGATCTAAGCGGATCTTTTTCCTCCTGTTGTTGACACCTTTTTTTGTGGCGTTTTCATCCTTGTTTTCGTTATCGTTTTCGGCTCTTTTGTGGCTTTTTTGTTGCATTTTTGTCACGTATGTCGCTTTTTTTCCTCGCTTCTGTTGTCACGTCATTATCGGTTCGTTTTCATCTCGTTTTTGTCACTTTATTGTTGTTGCGTTTTGAGAGAAATTGAGAGGTGAGGAAAGCGTAAAACCTCAGGAGGAGCTTTTTGGAAACAGGAGGAGTTTTATAGGAGCTTCCACCGCGATGCTAAGATTTCAAGATTTCAAGGTTACTCAAAGATGCGCGAGTGGCTCGAAACAACAACATGAGAGAACAACATTGTAACTTGGTAAAACTCTTAAAAAGTCGGTTTTAAATAGTATCCAAACCATGGACTGTAGAAAATAATAGACAACTCCTCCTCACTCCTCCCCGTTTGCCATAATAACTACGTT
This sequence comes from Proterorhinus semilunaris, assembly GCA_021464625.1. Lineage (NCBI taxonomy): Eukaryota > Metazoa > Chordata > Actinopteri > Gobiiformes > Gobiidae > Proterorhinus > Proterorhinus semilunaris. Next base: position 23,546,354 of record CM038359.1, read on the forward strand.
CGAGAGGGAAATCATGGTGGTTTTACAGATTCTTCCTACCCTGCTGTGACGGAGCATGTTCCTAAAAAGGGCATAAAGGCGGGATCTTCACTGTAGACTCTCACGTGACATGTAGTGTGGTCGTAGCCATGCCCGCACCATTAGCTCTAATGCTAACGGCCTGTCAATCAAAGTCCGGCCCTCATTCTTTCTTTTTTTATATGTTTATTTGATAGGGACAGAACAAGAAGCATTGCTACAAAATAACCGATGCCATGTTCATAGGTCTTATAGCTAACAGCTAATTCGCAGACCTGGTCCCTGTAATAGTATACAAGATTTCTAATATGTTTCATACAAAAACCCGCCTGGTCCCTGTAATTGTGCCTAACCCAGCGTTATCACAGGAGCAATATCTAGCTGTAGAAAGTTTAGGAAAATTAGGCACCATGTTTTACCGTTGATTTTAAGGTTTCTAAAGTGCAATGGTAGCTTATGGAAAACTAGCTTGTTTTACCGCCCCTGCATGGAAGTACTGCAGCGACGGAGGGCAATGGCGACACCCAGAGACTCTGCTACAAGCGGCCTTTGATCTCTGCTTTGCAAAATCCAACTTCACCAGGGATTACCACTTGTGCTAAACAGGGAAGAAAATTTCTTTCAGGTTGAAGGTTAACGTATATCATGCACTGTCCTTCCTGATTAGTGCTCTTGTCTCACAGTGAAAAGGTCAATTACCTGGTGAAGCCTCACTGTGTGGAGTCTGTATGTCCCCCACAAGAATGAGTATATATGAATACGAAACAACAGATGGAAATTAGCCCATGGTTACAATTTATACGGATCTTATGTGTGTTCATAACGTGCACTTTCCCATCCAAATAAATAAGGTAAAATATAATAATGAAATAATTAGATACCCACGAATTTCACTTGCCTAATGACCATGTGACAGCAGTTTGTATTCTGACAACTTTCCCGGTAGTTGTTACAATTCGTGCGTTTCGTGCGAACCAACTGTTGTGTTGCGTCATCGGCACACCACTCGTCCGTTCTCGGATCATTTGATAGATAGTGACCTTTATGGTTGGAAAATGAATCACGCCAGCGAATACAAAGCACACAATGTCCGCACAGCCTACATTCACTCAATGCACACATGCCGATGTATAAGATGACGTAAACCTCCACACCTCACATTTCACGATCATTAAAACTGCCACTTCCACATCACTATCTCCTGTGATTAAGTTCACTGCAAATTGCCATACTGTTTGCGTCTCATATGATGGCAGGAGCAGTCTGTATCGTCTATGCAAACAGGCCTGTCATCTCTGTGATGTTTTCTGAGTGTAATCACAAGCCACGGAGGCTGTTATTTTCACTACGTCTCGTTACTCCGTAATGGGCTCCGATGCAGTGTACACCGAGGAGGCAGAAGACGAAACGCTCGCGACTAAATAGCTTGAAAAATACGGCCCCCTCGGAAAACATGACATTATTTATTGAGGCCACATTATGGGCGTAAAAGTCTGGGTTATTGCTGAAAGAGGGGTTATTGCCTGTTATTATGATGGCGGCAGATGTGGGAGGCAGCGAGATGGCGGAGGAGAAAAAAAAAAAAAGAAATAGAAAAGAAAAAAAAATGGCCCATCCACTTCAAATTCTGTTCCAGTCTTCGCGAGCCGCAGACCACTGTGCCATAACCCAGTATCAAGCCCCGAACACTCCGTCTCCCTCTCTCACCTCCATTTCTCAACAAATATTTTCACAGCTCCGTTAGCGGGCCTCATCGTGTGAAATGTGCTTGTTGTGGTAGAAATGTGATCGTGTTCAAAGCATTCGGCTGCGGGTACATTGTTCCACGGCCATTCAATCTGCGGCCAAACGGCAGAGGCATACAGTGTCTATTTTATGGGAATATAAGTACATGCTCATCTTCACCTTTTTCACAATGGGAGGGATTGCAGTGGCTCTAGATCTATTCAGCCACAGTAAAAAGACCATTCACAGCATGTCAGTACACAGGCGCAGTGGATGATTCTTAACCACAGCAATGTAGTTCAAGTTATTCTTTATGCCCATATGGATACAAAGTACGCTTTAATATTCTATATTGTGACATCCACTAGAAGCTGCAGCCCCTAAAGGAGTCACCACAATGGAAAATTCCAGTTTGCATATTTATTGCTGAATAAGTTTCTACTTCAAATGTGCTTTCTTATTTATTCACTCCTTTTCTGCAGGCTGGCACTTGCAAATTGCAGGCGTACAAAGCTTTGTCCGGTCCACCACGTGACAAACCATTACCTTAATGAGGGTTTTGATACAAGACAACAAATATAGATATTATAAGACATTAGTCCTAAAAGAAGAACATTTGCTCAACAACAAACCGATACAAACTGTGACAAGACGGCAATCCAGTAAATGAACAGAAACAGTTGCCGTTTGAAGATAAACCCACTCTCTCGACATCATTATTCTTCACCTGGTTGGAGCGCTCCTCCTGCTGTTGCTGCAGTGGAGGCACTGGCAGCTGCCTGCGAGGCGCGAGTTGCCAGGTATTGTGCAAGCATTGCATTCGGAGCCTCGCAGGTCTGCTGTGTTTGATTAAAGGGCCGAACCAAACATTTCCATGAGTGCGGCCGATGTGGATGCAGAAAATCGATAGGCACTTAAACCGATGAAGACAGTGGTGTGCGGGGAGGACACGTGTAGGGGTGACTGACGCAGCCGCTGATGGTTAGTGCGGGTGTGGACTAGCTAATCAATGTAATAACAGCTGCCGAGCACGGCCTTTAGCCCCGGAGTAAACCTTATTGCTCTTGTGTGCGGTCTGTCTGCTTTCTCTTCGCAGAATCACATCCTGGGTTTACAGTAAGTGTCGGCTGCGCACACTCCAGTCGATTTTCTCACTCCAGCTTTGATTGAAAAACCATCAGCAGACTCGGGGCGAAAAGCGGCGCTCATCCAAACACCTTTGATTCCTCTCAGAGAAATTGAAGAGGGCCTCCCAAGTGTGCCGTTTGACATTTGCCGACCCTCTCCAACGCACGCCTGATCCATTTCCATAAACACGTGATATATCTACAACGCTTCCGATTTGAGTGCTTTCGGTGAAGGGTTTAGGGCGCCGTTTTTCTCGATTTTGGACTGCTGCAGAACCAATGGAGTGACACGCGTGGCACGGCATATCTCAGATGTCCATTATAATGTATTGCGGCACGGCTCGGTGCGGTAAATGCAAAGGCCCCATGGAGCGGAAAACCATAGACGGTGCATAGACCAGGAAATACGACCATATTAGTCCAGTGCTCCGGTCTCTGCACTGGCTTCCTGTCACTCAGAGAATAGAATTTAAAACAGCTCTGCTTGTGTACAAGTCGTTTCATGGTTTAGCACCAAAGTACATCTCTGACATGTTAGACCCGATTTGAACCATCTCGGGCCCTGAGAACTTCAGGGAAGGGTCTCCTGGTGGTTCCCAGAGTCAATAATAAACACGGTGAGGCTGCGTTTCAGTTTCATGCAGCTAAAATCTGTAACAGTCTTCATGAGGATCTGAGACAGGCCTCAACTCTGACAATGTTCAAATCTAGGCTGAAAACAGCTCTTTTTACCCAAGCATATGAAAACTGAAAGTATTTTATCTGCACTCTTGCCTTTTACTGTAATTGATTAATTTTTTATGTTGATGTTTTAATGAGTGATTTGATCTGTTTTCTTGTAACTTTATGCAACTGTGAAAGCACTTTGAATTGCCTTGTGTATGAATTGTGCTCTACAAATACACTTGCCTTGCATATGCGTCTGCAGAGCACAATGATGTGGATGGCAAGCAAGACAAAAACTGATTTCACAGCTGAGGGAAATCGAATTCTCTCTCCAAATCTTTACGTATATTTCGCCAGCAAAGTAATTACTTATTTTAAGTTTAATTATTGTCATGAAATCATTTAAACAGCATGACTGTAGGGGTGAAGCCTTCTTTCTGCGAGGTGTCTTCTACTTCCTGTGTTAGAGCCAATCACAGAACTATTTTTAACACAAAAAACAACCAAGGCTGAATGTGCCGCTGCTGATTATCCTGATCAGCATTCCTTCTCTGCGCCGCTCATGTTCAACTTTAAAAACAAAGGCTTTCATCGACATTGATTTAACCTTTTCATCATTCATAGTTATTGGCTGACACAGATGTACGGCCAAAAACAGAATCAACAAAGTACACATCAACAGCTTTGATCAATCTGTTGTTTCATGCCCAATTTTACGGACATGATTCAAGTTATTTCAATAGGTTCACTAAATGATTTTGACATTCATGTTTTGATTGTTTTGATTTAGGAACTAGGAATGGGTGGATTCATGCACTTTTCAAGGTTTTACTTTCAAAACTATTTTATATATTATTCTCACTCAGTTACAACAGGTGAAGTAATGCATTGTGAAGCACAGGGCGTTGCGTTGTTACATAATTACATTACTTTGGTATTATTTTGTATCAAATCAAACTCACTGCTATATCCCATCCCATAGGATCACTAGACTAGTCTGTAGCTTTAGCATTGATGGTTCGTTGATTCATTCATTGCCAATCTGAATAACTTTGGCTCTGGTTTGTATTCAGCTCGAGCAAACAGTCCAGTTTCTGTCCTCAGTAACCTACTTCAACCTCAACCTACTTCTTGCAACCAAATCCCTCTATCTTCCACATCCCTAAGCCCAGGGTGTTCTTTCTCACCTCGCACCCAATCGCCTTAAGACATATACATATACTCCGTAGAACCATTTTGGACACAGTGTAATAAATGCCTGGTTTGAGACAGTTCCAGCTGCTCCCAGGCGGTGTGTTGGCGAGGCAAGCGGCCGCCTCAAAACCCACAGGGAGGGAAGACATTATGTAGTGGACCACTGTTCCAGCTCTCCCCTGGGTCAGCGGTGGCGGGAGAAAGGCTAAAGCGCAGGCATGGCTCCGGGTTCCGAAACATGACATGAAGTATGAGTGGAGCGGCGAGGCGTCTCGGAAAGAGAGCGGCAGGGAGTGAGAGAGAGAAGGACACACATGGTTAAGTAACTACAGAATCGTATCATGACGAGGGCAGAAGAGGATGTCCCTGAACGCAGCACAAGCTTATCATAACAAATGACCTTCAAGTGTTCTGCAAATCCGTTGGGACAGGGGAGGCGGCGGTACAGCGTGTTTATAGCCGAGCAGAGGAGCCTGAGCTGTAGCTGTGTTTCTAAAAGGTATATAGAGGGAATACTGTATGATGGGATTAACCTTGCAGAAAGAGAGGGATCAAGCGAGCGGGCTTAATTGAGATAATGAGAACGTATGACGTTGGAGGCTGTAACCTCTGAGATATAAAGAGCCAATTATTAAATAAAATACTTAATTCTCATCTATAAATAGCCACTGCAATTTTTAATTAGCATGTTTACTACTGAGAAAGTGGACTGAACCAAGGCTAAGCCAGCTCTTAAGTATTGTTTTTATTGCTGTTATGATCCCTCTATAGGACATTTGGCATATAAAGTACAGTACCAGTCAAAAGTTTGGGAAAGCATTTTTATGCATTGGTTTTTCTGTTATTTCAGAACTGTTTACATTGTAGATTCTCTCTATAGGCATTACTTTATGAATGAACACACACACACCCTCCCAGACCGGTTTGTGAGGTGAGAGCACCATGCCACGTGTAATAGGAAAGACTATCTTTCATCAAGACCAAAGTATGTCCAAACCAGAATGAAACCAGGAACTTTTCTATCCAGGAGTGAATTAAAAGAACATCTCTGAGTTGACAAACATTGTCTTTTCATGTCTCTGTCCTGAGCTGGAAGCGTTAGATTTGGTTCAGAAACCTAACTTGCTCCCTTGCATTTCGGTGGTTGTCGCTGTATTTACAACGCCACGCTCCCAAATGGAAACCTTGACACTTTTCGCTGACTTTGAAGGGACCGGACCCTAAACAAATCAATTTCCTCGGAGCACCTCGTTCTTATAGCCGGTTGCCATGGATATTCAATGTGCTGCATGCGGGGAGATCAAAGTGACGACGCTGAGGCAAGGGTGAGTCAAAGCCGCTCTGTATTCCCACGGCGCCCGGTGGTCACCTTGCACATATATTATACTCATTTTCACACGCGTTTGATGGAAATACATACGCCACACTATTTTTCAGTTTGAGAAATAAACCTGGAAGCGACAGGAAGCTGAGGTCAGGTTGACTCCCTCCAGCGTTTCTTCCTTCATATCTCTCTGGTTCAGTCCTCTCTCTCGGTCTCCGCACCAAAATAAGATTGTCATCTCCACTGCGGAAGCTTCGGCTCTCTATTGACGGCTATGTGATGTGCGCATTATCATGTCCGATCTAGGCTTTGACAGGCCGACAAGGGAGAAGCTTGTATTACAAGGGGAATCAATGGCACTAGGCCATATCCCTATCAATAGGCTGCCACAACTCTTTTTGCTCATACTCGCCCGCTCTGTGACAGATAACACACTTTATCAGGCAATAACCGCCCAGCGATGTGGTTGATGATAAACACAGCAGCAAATCATGCCACATCTGAAACTTGTGGCATAATCTTAATTAGAAACAGATGGGTACAGTTGCTATTGCCATGTGCAGCTCCCGACTTCAAACTTGGGGAAAAAGAGCAGCCATGGAAGGATCAGATAAGAGTTAGAAATCTGAAATCTGCAGCGCAACATGGGACTCCCACAAGGCTCAGCTCTTGGACCCTTATTATTCTTAATTCACAGTCACAATCATCTCCATCTATAGCAAGATCTAACTGTGAGGGAGGTTGCTTTGTAAAATATGACACACTGAAACATACCACTTTCAGACTTGAGATTAAAGAAGAATTAGAAGAAAATAACATAAGATAACATTACGGGAGGAAGCTACTTAACCAAGGTTTAATTTTGTGTGTGATAAAGCTAAAAAGGGTTGGTCATGGCTGCAAATCAATAGGCCTCTAATGACGGTACAAAATATGATGTAGCATTTGCTCACTTGTCTTTAATTGCAAAAACACATCTTTAAACAGTATTCTGCTGCTAATGCTAAAGGCTGCGTGTCCTGCTGTTAACCTTAGATTTCCACTGAGAGAACATTTACAACATAATGAGCAAATGAACAATGGCAGTGTCAGAGTACCACGCTAAAACAATTCTTAAATCAAATATTGATGTATCCACAGGGCAGACTTGGTGGGCTGATCTGGGCTCCTATCGTCAGCACATTCCTTTTAGGAATTGGAAATAACCACTTAGAAAAAAAAAACAAAAAACTTTAATTTGTTGGCCAGCGCGTGTTGGGTTTCAGCAGAATGTCTTTACAGTCTCTTTCTCAAGGACCTGCCTCCATACACAGAGCGAGAGGCGGCGAGGGTTGCTGGCTCACTCCAAAGTCTAATTGCCCCGTGGCCATAGGCAGCCACTTCCACAGCAGGGTCATCCATCTTCCCACGGAAAAGGAAACGGTGGCCGGCCCTGATCCTTAATCACCCCCCCCTCCGCAATGTACAAGGTCGAGCCAGCCTCGGGGCAATATCAGGCGTGGGCAAAAAAGTGACGGGCAGGTGACAGCTGTGTCTCCCAACAAGAGTGTGCCAGGAGAGGCCTAACCGTGGGTCTCATGAGATTGAAAATTAGGGTTTTATAGCAATTAACAATGGAAAACTAAACATTATATTCATCTTATTCAGGAACTCGCGGGGGTGGCGCTATTTTGTGTTCGTGACCCAACTGCAGGTAACATTGGCTTTATTTCTGTTATGGATGTAACATGCACATTTCTAACATACGGTTGTGTAAATCTATTGATCGACCATCAGTGCAGAGTGACAACAGGAGGTATGCAGAAATAAGGCTAAAATAACCCAAAATAATTGATTTCATCCTCCCGCTGTTATAAGCCTGAGGCGAGTCAAACTCATTTCCTTTTTCGCAAGTTCTCCATGTATTTCCTTTTTAAGTTCCTCCCTCTCTTTTATTGAAAAGAATGGACATTGACACTAACCGGAAATGCTCAAAGGTGAGAATGGAGTTCATGTAAAGAAAAATATTGTGTCTGAAACCCATGAATGGGACCATGAATTTGGAACAGACAAATGGCGATATACAGTTCCTTGCGAAAGTTCTAATACACCTTGAACCTTTGCACATTTTGTCATGTTTACAACCCTAAATGTAAAGATTTCAACTGTGAAGTGAAAGCAAAATGATACATGATTCTGTTACTTTTCAAAAAATAGAAAAGTGCGGCGTGCATAAGTATTCAGACTTAATACTTTGTGGAACCCCCTTTTGCTGCAATAACAGCAGCAAGTCTTCTGAGGTTTGACTCTACAAGGTTTGCACATCTAGAGACTGACATTTTAGCCCATTCCTCTTTACAAAACAACTCAAGCTCTGTCAAATTAGAGGAGAGCGTTTGTGAACAGCAGTTTTCAGGTCTTTCCACAGATTTTCAATAGGATTTAGGTCAGGACTTTGAATGGGCCATTCTAACACATTAATATGTTTGTTTTTAAACCGTTCCATTGTAGATTTAGCTTTGTGTTTAGGGTCATTGTCCTGCTGGAAGGTGAATCTCCACCCCAGCCTCAGTTCTCTTGCTGACTCCAGCAGGTTTGACTCCAAAATGTCTCTGTATTTGGCTCCATCCATCTTCCCAACTATTCTTACAATCTTCCCAGTCCCTGCTGAGGAAAAGCAGCCCCATAGCATGATGCTCCCCCCACCATATTTGACACTGGGGATGGTGCACTCAGGACGATGAGCAGTGTTAGGTTTGCTCCATACATAACGTTTTGTATGTATGGACTTCTAGCAAACTTCAAACGGGATTTCTTATGGCCTCCTTTCAATAATGGCTTTGTTCTTGCCACTCGTCCATGAAGGCCAGATTTGTGTAGAGTACGACTTATAGTTGTCCCATGTACAGATTCCCCCAGCTCAGCAGCAGTACGTCGCAGCTCCTCCAGAGTTATCTTGGGACACTTGGTTGCATTTCTGACCAGTGCTCTCCTTGTTCGGTCTGTTAGTTTAGATGAACAGACGTGTCTTGGTAAGTTTGCAGTGGTGCTATACTCTTTCCATTTACGAATGATGGATTGAACAGTGCTCCGTGAGATGTTCAAATCTTGGGAAATCTTTGTATAACTTGACACTGCTTTAACCTTCTCCACAGCTTTATCCCTGACCTCTCTGGTGAGCTTCTTGGCCTTCATGATGTTGAGGCCCTCACAGAACATGTGTAATTATACTGAGAGTAGATTACACACAGGTGTCCTCAATATTTTACATGGTGAGTGCTATTGATTTTCTACATTGACCATGTGTGAAGTTGGTGAAACTAGAGCTCACACTTAGTCCTTGTGGAGCGTGTTTTGATCCGGCTTTTCAACCAGTTTCAATTTTTCCAAGTTTCCCACAGTCAAAGGCTATTATGATTTCAAGGCCGCTATACAAATCAATGTAGGCATTGCGTAATGGCCTCCGCTGGAAGCTTGCATTTGCATTACATAAATTAGCCGAGGGGTCCCTTATGGGCTCCTTTTCATACAAAGCAGAAACCAAATCAAGCATTCGATTTAAGCCTTTTTTTTTTTTTAGGAGATGAAAGTTGAAACGCAATGACACACCAGAGGAGGCATTATCTTTACCATACAGCCTGTCTGGGTATGCACACTTTGCCTTGCCTCTCTGCAATATTATCATCTACTTATTGCAATTAAGAGCAAAACACAGAAGTGAAGTTTACATTCTCCGTGGAGGGTAAATGAGAAGCATTAGCAGGCTTTGTTAACAGTTCAACTAAACAGAGCACGTAATCACGGCTAAACATCAAAGCCTTTGCTCTGGGCAACGTGTACTGGCATCATTCTCTTAAAGGCCCGTTGGACATGGAAAGGCGCTGTATCAAATGAGACCATTTACCACTATCATTTATAAATGTTGTATCATGTCCATTGTGATGGGTACATTTTGCTGCTAAACAAACTCTAAAATAAATAAGGTGAAAGAGATCCAGTGTTGTTCAATCACACAGCTTTATATGTCGTAAATGAAAATACTTTGTGGACCCAGTCACTAAAAATATCTATTCATTGCACATACTGTATCTTCACTGCAGCTATAGGGCTACGAATAGGCCTGTCACAATAATAAAATAAAATAAAAAAGCCCCAACATAATGTGTTTATCTCATTTACCTAACGATAGGTAATAATTGTGACAGAAGTGTGGGGGACTAGCTTTAGTACACATTTCAAGTTGATGGGATGAATGTCCGTATACGCTCGCAGTCGACCAGGGATGTTCCATTGTAGAAGAAGTGCTCAAAGGTTTACACACCCTGGCAGAATTTTTTATTTATTTACTCTTTTTCAATTAAAATGAAAGATGACACAACAACTTATTTTTTTCACTCAAACAACTGAGTTTGCAATTTTTAAATCATAATGAAAAAAAAAAAAGTACCAAAATGACCCTGATCAAAAGTCTCATGGTAAAGCGGCTCATTCTTCTTGGCAAAAAGCCTCCAGTTCCTGAAAGTTCCTGGGCTGTCTTGCATGAACTGCACGTTTGAGCTCTACCCACAGTGGTTCAATGATATTGAGGTCAGCGAACCACCTCCACATTTCACAGTAAGTATGGTGCAATGAAGGCCTATGATGAAATTCTTCCAGGGTATGTAAACCTTTGAGCACGACTGTATGTCCACCTCGACTTTCTTCGGAGTCTTCTTCTCACTCTGAAGTCAAATGAAGTGATGATACTGGGTAACTCATTTCCCTTTGAAGAACTGCTGTTTAGATACAGCCTTAAAGCTTGTGTGTTACAAAGTCTCATCACTTCAACTCAATGAGCCCAGTCCAGCCAATGATGTTTGATAACTTCTACCTATAGTAAACTGGATAAACCAGAGCACAGAAAATCCATTGAGTGAGAACATTAACAAAAAAAATCGTCTTTGAGAAGAGAGTTCCATTCACTTTACTGCCATATTTAAAGTGGAACTGATATGCCCAATTGGCCTCATCCGCTTACACACGGCAAGTGTACATAGTAGAAGTGCATCAAAGATTAGCCGTGGATGTCTTCATAATGTTCAAAGCCTCATTACCCTCCCAGTGGAACAAGGCGCGGAAAGTGTTACAGCCTCCCCAAAAAGCATTCCCGCTACATACATTTCTCAGCTCAAGGCGCCTCGCTTGATGTATACTATTTATAATTCAACATTTCTGGGAATTTGCCGCACACAGTTTCGACTAAATGATGAATGTCAATTTCATATTTCATCTCGGTGTAGTGCGATGTGACCTGGGGAGCCGCGGGCTGAGAACAAGCTCCGGGGCAAAGTAAAGCATTAAATTACAAACAAAAGTCTTAATATTAAAAAATCTTCCATTCATATCTGCCCTCTTGAACAGGTCCAGAAAAACGTACGCCCTCCCCATATGAACTCTCAATATTAGGTGCAACATGTTCCGTACAAGTTGACACTCATGTGGCTTTTGTTGCCGTTCTCAGATCCCCACAAATGATACTATTCATCCTAATTACACTCGCTCTGAACTAGTTAGGTAAAAATGGTTCACACACCATCTGCCCTGCGTGTTTGACAAACTCTGCTGCCACAAGGAACAGCCCTAGGACACATTTCCTTTATGGCTCAAAAATACAAATGAACTATCTCAACATTGACGTTCACACGAAAGGATGTTTCATGGATACTATCGGCAAGCCAATGGAAGAGGAGAGACACGCACATCCAACGCTCTAAACCAGTGTGCTGGATCCAAAATAGTACATGATAAGAAAAGGAAAAGATCCGCACAACTGAGGTTCGCTCACCGATTTATTGTACACCGAAGGTGGTGGTTGACGTTTCGGGTCTAGCCCTTCATCAGACATGAAAGTTAGCTCTGACACACCTGTTATATATACACATACATGTTATATATACACATACTAATTTGTATCACGTGATACAGATGGGTATCGGCAAGCCACCATCTTACATTTATCTGTTACTTGTATATGAGTTGTGATTGTTTTTTTTTTAAAGCTGTGTCAAAGAACCCAACCCACAACATGCAGAATAGGTCAATCCTAAGGGTGTTCATCAGCCTGGTTTAAAGCAGTACTAAGTAACGCGTGTACCTTAATAAATCCTTTTCGTAGTCCCTCTGGGGGTAATACAAGCGTTAATGGGATGATTGGGGGGGGTCTTTCATCTGCCCCTAGTGTCTCTGGCTAGAAAACCACAATTACAATTTTTCTGCCAATACACACTAATAGAATCACGAAGAAGAAGCTAACAGGTTAACGGGCAAAGCTAACTGCGGGCTAGCGCTACTTAAAAAGTATTTGCAGCCAGGTTTGAGTGAAAAAAATTATCCCCATCTCTCCCTTTGTCTTTTCTGTCAGCGTAGTATTTACTCTCAGAGACAATTAATGAGGAAGAAACCGTAACTCTTGCAGTGGCCTCTAGGGGACAAATAATAAATAATAAACCTTATCTTGGACGTTTTGCCTCTAAACTTAAACAGATGATGTCTTGGGAAGGAAAGGAGTACGGCTTCAACTACAGCAACAACCTATCTACTACTAGAACAGCACCTACATAAACAAATTCATCATTAGATTGAACAATGACAATTTGGACTTACCCTAGTCAGGGTGTTTCTATTTACGGGGATACATGAGTCCGTGGATTGTATTGTTTGAAATTTGACGGAGACAGCTGAGATGATGCAGGAATTGAAGGCCAGAATGTGAATAATCATAAGATGCTGATATGAAAACCTACACATTTGGGTTTGCGATGCGCACATTTATCAAACGCAATGTTTAATGTGACAGCGTAACAGGAGGACAGTCTGGCTGTACCTCTCTGCTGCAGACCAGTGCTAATCCGAGCTAATCGCATCACGCGGCTATCAGTGTTCACCAAAGACAGATGGAATTAATATTGATCTCCTCGTGCGGCCTTCATCAGAACACTCCTCCAATGTTCCAATGAGAAAAACAGGATGAAACAGCTAAAATAATGCCAGCAAAATGAGCTCTGCCTTTGTGTGTCAAAGGAGCGGACTTCAAAAAACTCAATATCAACTACCTTGTGAAGTGCAGAAGAAAGAGCAGACTGAACTTTTACTTTTGGAATAGTTTTGTTCTGGGAAGCATGGTGTTGGAAAAAAAAAGTTAATTATAAAGAGCCTGCGATGTCACTGCATTTCTCACAACTTCTCAAAACGACTTGGCAAAGGATTTAATACCAACTGTTCCACTTTGATAGGCCACGTTCAGCGGAGGCACGGGATCGATTACATCTGCGGGGGAAGCTGGGTGTGTAAATTGGGTTGAAAATGTAAAAATTCAACAGTGCATTTGGGGCTGGAAGAATAATGTAATAATTGTAATCATGTCAAGTAAGGGCTGGTTGCTGGATCCACGTCTTCAAACAGGTTCAGTTGGGGCTGTATATTTGCAATAATAAAAGATGATCAAGGTCGTCAACTGGGCTGGTATTACAAAAGTGCTGTAACGATAGATGTTTTAATTAAACATCTTTATGAACATCAACTAGGTCGACAGTAAGGTCCCTGATAAATACATAGTTCATACATATATATCTACAAATGTTATTTTCCCATTGTGCAACTATTTTCTTAGATAATTTTCATTCATGAGTTACAGAACCCTCTGGACTGAGTATCAAAACAAATAACTACAAATGCCTTAGCTCAAAGTTGACACTCATTTGACTTCTGTTGCCATGCTGTGACGCCATCTGCATACTCTCTGCATCCACTAGCCAAAAACACAACAGAACAAGATGTACTTGAAGTTCCATGTCTGTACTTTATGTTAAACTGAGTATGGTGTTGTTCGTAGAGTTTTTCATGAGACTCTAACACTGAACAGCGTCGGCATTTGCCTGGAAAGGCTTCTCCACTCGTCCATAAACAGTCAGAGCAGCACATCCCCTCAGCCTCTGTACCATCCTGCTGTCTCTCTCTCACAAACATCCACTGCTCTTGTGTGTCTTCCCCGTCGTGTCAGTGACAAGACAGCGTGTCTGCTCTCTCATAAGCCTTCCCCCAGGATCTATAAGCCACCGGGAGGGGGCATCCATTACAACACCCCTGTGGTTCCCCACCCCTGGAGCTAGCTCCTGGTGCACATACTGAGAGACAAACTGCCCACAACACATCTGAGAACATGAGATCTCCAACGCCACACGCCGAGAAGTCTAATGTATACCGCCCTATGTACATGTTGTCTTTTTTGTTGCGAGAGACATGAAAAATTCATAGTCACAGTGAGCTTTGCATACAGTATGTACAGAGCCGACTGAGCAGGCAGTCGGTGCATGACTGTGCTAAAATGGGTTTGTCTCGTCGGAAAATCTTAAGTGAAAGGACTGCTCTGTCCTCCTATCGCATTTACATAAGAAAAGCATTGCAATTCTTGTTTTATAATATACAACATTTGCATAGCTGCTAGTAGTTACTTTCTGAGGTAATTCAGAAATATTGTATAGGGATTTAGTTTTCTATAAAACACCTGTTGTTAGGAGTCAATCGCAATCAAGTTCACTTTTCTACTCCGCTTATATGTGAGTAGAAGGTCGAGGCATAAATATGTATTTCAAGGTGTTCTTTTTTGCAAACTCCTCCAGTGGAGAGTGAACTGATCATTTGAAAATCTAAACATCAATCATTTTAAAAGCAGCATGCGGTGTGTGGTCTGTAAGAGCTGAATGCTGCGTTATATTTTAGACTGACATGATTACAAGGCTTAAGATTTCATTCCATTTGCAACACGGGTTTTAGAGTATATCACTTCAGTTCCCTGTATATTTCATGGATGAACTGTATCTTTAATCTTTAATTTATCCACAGCATATATTAAAGTTTTACTTCCTCTCAGAATTATGCCTAGAACCTCACACTGACTTAACATCGCTTCCTCGGTCATTTGCGTAAAGCGTAGTAAGTGTCTTAATTTGGCGGCGCTCGTGTGAAGATGAGTGAAACAGAGACGTGGTGAGGCTCATAGAAGCTCCGTGCCTCCACTGCCTGTTTGTTGCTAATGAGCCGCACCTCAGCAGGGTCACCATCACTCTGCCGGCTCTTAATTGGTCCAACGGCGCTACCAGTGAACCTCCAGCATTCATCTCCCATAACGCACCGTGAGTGCACAGCCTGGCGCTGTGTGTGGAGTGGGCCGCAGAGAGACGGAGATGGAGAAGAGATGAAAAAGAGAAGTGAGGGAAGAATGTGTTTTGCAAATGCTGACACTTAGTTTGACCTTTTGATCACTGTTTGTAGGATTCGTGTGTTTTCCTGGACACAGGCATTGCCATTGAAACAATATGCATATTCAAAAGGTCTTTAAATCTAGTGCTTTACATCTTTCAGCACTTTCAGCACCCGTTTTAGTTCTATAAAGGTGCACCCATCTAAATATATGGCCATATCATTGTGGTTTGGTATCGTTGTATGCTTTTGTTCCTATACCCGTACTAGTTACAAGTGTCCGTTCTCGTGCCCATATCACAGACTTTACATGTCTTGGTATTGTGGACTACATGAATGAATCAATATGTGTTTACTGTGTGGCCATTGCTGCAGACAGTACTCAGAGCAACTTCAATACTGGCTGGAGACTCTAGTCCGTCTAAAAACGTACAGAGAAACTATTGATAGCTTTTTGACGCCTTCATTTATTCTTTAGAGTGGAATTACAGCATTGGTTAGAGTTGACAAACGTGAGGTACAACACGGGCGTGAGCCTCTTTTTACAGGGTTTGCTCTTGTTTTTATTCCTACGCTGCGGAATTGGACTGGTACTCAGTAATGGCGGCTGAGTTCCAGTCTAATGAGCCAAAATATCAAATCGATGGATGGATGGGATGATTTTGAATGATCTCTTAAATGCATCTGCAAAAAAAAAAAAAATGCTGTGGTTGTACTTCTAAGACAAATCAAAGCAATGACATGGCCGTGTTCACTTTTATGTTGCTAGGGCTTAGTATTCAACTGCATCTCAATGTATTTTCTGAATGCCCAAGTCTTGCCAGAATCTAGCTGCACCACAAGGTAGTTTTGAAAAATATCCCGCTTTGCTACAAAGTACATTCTTATACAAGTTCGCGCACACAACTACACACTCCGAATGAACGCTGATCAAACATCATCAAGCAGACAGCCACTTGGAGACACTTGTGCTTAAAAAGAATAAATCAGTGATTATCACACACCCGGCGTAAAGAAAAATCCCCAATGTGCTTTGAGCAGACAGCCAAAGAATAAATGGCAAAACAGCAGCTCAAGTAAACATACATCCAAACGCCTTTTGTTCAACACTATTTTCAGTCTGTCTACCTCTTGACCTCAGCCGTTAGCTCAGGCTTGTCTCTCTAAACTCCATCTGTCTTCTCGGCGCCTGGAAAAATTGCTCTCAAATCCCCCCAGCGTGTCAGTTCAATGTAGCGCTGTCAGGGGAACGAGGCGAAAAAAGCCCAATTAAACTACAAAACAATTTACCTCTCATTTTCCCCGACTCTTGCGCCCGTTGTCGCTTGAGCATGATGGACGCGAGCAATTTCTGGAACACGGCGGCCAATGCAAATCGCTCAGAGTGCCGCTCCCGCCGTCCCCCCCCCCCCCCCCCCCCTACGGTACGCTAGAGATTGCAGCTTTCCTCCCCACAGGTTTCCCCCTAATTGTTCTCAAACATCTCGGGCCGGCAGCGCGAGCTAATTGAGTAAGCGGATGATGTTGATCTCCCATGATACAGGGGCGCTCCCGAAATGAGCGTTGAAGATCAGAGCCGCGAGCGAAAAAAAAAAAATCCAGTGTTCACTTCAAGTGGAATTCAATGGAGGGAGGGATAAACGTTGAATTATATATGTAGGATCATGTGGAAGGCATTATTATCTTTTCATGCTTCATCTAGGCTTTTAAAAAAGTGTTATGTGCTTTTGGACGTGCTTTGTTTTCATGGATAATGCAAATACACTGCCTGACACACGAAAACAAGTTGCCCCAAAGAAAAAGATCACACGCTTTAATGCTTTAGTGGCGTCGTTTCAATGAGCTTTTGCGACGTCAAACGATCCAGTGTTGCATACGCTTTACACCAAGACCTTGTGTATTGATGATGGGAGAGAGTGACCACTGCGCAGAGCCTTCTCCAGCACATCCCAATGATCCTCAATGGGGTTAAGATCCTGTCTCAGTGGCGGCCGATACATGTTTGAAAAGGATGTCTTTCACATTGTGAGCCCAATGAATCCTGGCATTGTCATTGTGGGATATCAGGGAAGAGGAAATCCATTGATGGAATAACCTGTTCTCTCAGGATGTTCATGTTGTCAGCGGTGGTGGTGGTGGTGGGGAAAAATTAGTTAGTTAGTTAGTTATTTAAAAGGACAACGGTACAGGTACATTAAAAAGATGGCTGCCCCAGATTTAGCACAAAGCTAATTTCCATCTGCAGTCCTTATACAATAAAAAAAATACAATTAAAATACAAAACGTAGACAATAAACATTTGTGCAATATACAGTAAAAGGTGTAAATGAAAAGTGCAGATAAAAAGTGCCAGTTGCATTCATAAAGTGCAGAATAACACAGTGCAACAGTTTTCATAATTAGTTTGTAGCTATACATAATTAGCACATATGGCTTTAACACTAATACTGTGGTATTAGCAGTACTTGTTGAAAATTGAAAAAAGATATATAACGTTTCATAACTGTCGCTACGCAACCATACTGTACATAAGGCCCTCGAGGGAGTCCTAGTCATTGGAAAAACTAATTCTCCCACATTGAAAAAATCAGCTTTTGTCAACTTTTCTTCATAAAATTGCCACTTCACTAATGAAAATTAAACACCATGGGCATCATCCAATCAAACATATTTAGATAAAAAACATAAAAAAGCTGTCACCACTAACTGCTTAACAAGCAGCAGATGGAGAGTCTACAGTAGAGCGACATGGCAAAAAGCACAAAAAGTTTATTCAGCTTCAACCCTGTCTACATTTACTGGCCTTGTACATATTTATCACCCTTTATTTCTGCTTTAAGGTACTGGTCAAAGTGTTAATAAAACGACTACTAAAATGTTCTCTTGGCCCCGCGGTTTTGGTTCAAAGCACATGATTTCACTTTATGGTGTTTGCTTGACATATTTAAAGGGTACAATCCGTCTCACCCTGGGTTTATCTATCTGCACACATTGGGAAGCTGTGTCACTCTAGACAAAACTGTGGAACCTGGAAGACGGAGGAGGAGAAGAACGAGACGAGGAAGAACAGGAAGAAGAAGGAGAATGACAAACAGGAGGAGAAGGAGAAGACGAAGAAGGAGTAGGAGAAGAAGAAGGAGGAGGTGAAAAAATAAAGAGTAGGTAAAGGAGAAGATGGAGTAGGAGAAGAAAAAGAAGGAGAATGAGAAGAAGGAGGAGAAGGAAAAGGCGAAGGAGAAGAAAATAAAGAGAAGAGGAAGAAGAAGAAGGAGAATGACAAACAGGAGGAGAAGGAGAAGACGAAGAAGGAGTAGGAGAAGAAGAAGGAGGAGGAGAAAAAATAAAGAGTAGGAAAAGGAGAAGATGGAGTAGGAGACGAAAAAGAAAAAGAAGGTGAATGAGAAGAAGGAGGAGGAGAAGAAGGAAAAGGCGAAGAAGGAGAAGAAAATAAAGAGAAGAGGAAGAAGAAGAAGGAGAATGGCAAACAGGAGGAGAAGGAGAAGATGAAGAAGGAGGAGGAGAACAAATAAAGAGTAGTAAAAGGAGAATATGGAGTAGGAGAAGAAAAAGAAAAAGAAGGAGAATGAGAAGGAGGAGAAAAAGGAGAGAAAAGGAGTATCTATAAATTCTACCCATCGAGACAGCCCCAAGCCTGGCAAAAACTGATTAGGCCTGTGTTTGAAATAACATACATGGTACGAGCCCAGCCAATTTACCCACAATTCCACTTCATATTCTTCCCCAACCTGGGTTTATCTGTCTTCACACAAGCTAGTTCCGCTTCACACTTTGAGACAACACTGTGCAGTGGAGTGTGAACAGCCCATCCTACAACCTCTTATTCTCGCCCCCAGAGGACCACCTGACCCAGCGATGTATCCGAAAAAACTCAACCTACAAAAAAAGAAAAAAAAAAAAAAAAGAAGGGTGGGGGGGGGGGGGGAAAGGAGCTGGAGCGTGCCTGTCGTCTCGCGTATATATCCCGCTGGAGCAATCATTAATTAAGCGTGAGATTGGCTCTCTCCACTACCCCGCCCCTGTCTACCCCGTTTCGTTGATCCTTCGCCGCCCTGGGATTCAACACTTCTCACCTCCGCGAGGAAACAGCCGGAATTGGGTCTCCGAAAATAGACGTGAGGCCGCTTCAGAATTCAGTGCACACACAAACGCGCGCGCCTCGGTGCTACAGCCAGTCCAGGCGGTGTCAGGTGCCTATAGCTCACTTTGAACACCGCAGTTCATCACTAAGGATAGCTCAAGTCCCCCTACGCCCTTATACTACCCGGAGGGGCGGAGAAATCTGCCAAGTCGGGGCAGGTTCCTTCCCCGCACCTCTCGCGTCGGTGTGGTTGACACCCGGCGAGGGAGCTGTAAAATTAAAGGGCCTGGCAAATGAAATTCTGTGGCACAGCGGCGTGAATCAAAGCAGACGTCGCCATGGGAACGTAGGCGAGGAAGAATAATGAACATACTGCGTGCACTGTGCAGGGGGAGGGGGAACGTGACGAACTTCGAACCACGCTCAAAAACATCGGCCTCGATCATTGTATCGCATGTGATTCAACCCAAAACATGCATAATGGGTCAAGATTTGAAGATGGGCCCCCCGAGTGCGGCGCTGCGGCTGCCCATTACTCCTGCCCACAGCTCCTGACTGGTTGCCTCAGCAGAAAATGACGGGTTAGGGACACGCTTTTCTACAGCAGGGCTTTCCAGCTTTCAACATTTCAAAAATAGCAGATGCATTTCCTCTTCACACCAAACCCTTGAGTTTTGCAATCTGCAAAAATGTAGGTAAACAGAGAGAAGTATTAAGAGAAAACTTATTTCGTAAAAGCAGCTCATGTGGGGGAGTGGTTGGAGACCCCTGCCCTAGAAAAATCAATACATAGCATCTTATTTCAGTCTTAGCTCAAGAAAATTGACAATATTTGAAGTGTACCGCACAATGTTCTTTTTAATGATTGACAAGAGGGATAAAAGAGCCAAGCAAATTAATTCAAGATAAAGGGAAAGAGCTTTGTCATAATAGATGTGGGTTTTATATCAGGTTTGTGGAGATCGGATTGAGAGTTAGTGCTAAGTCACTGTGACTGTATGCACAGGAGCCAACCTGTCTCGCATTTTAAGTAAGCTAAACTGGGGCATCTATGGAAAGATATCGGTTGAACGAGCTGTACATAGAAAAGGCCTTTTCTAAACCTGGGACCTTCTTGTTATGTGGCGAGAGACTTCATAATTTTCAAGTCTTTTTGGATCAACTGACATACCAAATTATTGAATATAAGGAGGAGCCATAGGGGCTGGTGCAATGTGATTTGGGCAGCTCCAACAGTTGCCCCCACGACCCGGCAACGGACAAGTGGAAGAAAATGGATGGATGGATGGATGGAAGGTCCAAAATGAGAAAGAGACTTCATCCAACATTGTCCACCATCACAACTTTGAATTCCACAGGAAGGAAAACAAAAAAGATGGAGGAACGTCTAAGGTGTTTGAAATCAGTTTGCACCCTTTACAAGCAAGGATACAAACAACTTTCTTTTCAAAATTACGCTCAGTTACTAAAGCGCTATTCCCTGTCGAGGTTAGATGAGGTAAGTTGAACTCCATCAAAATTCTGAGCTCGAAACTGCTGTCCTCCACTCAGGGTTGAAGAATTGAAGCAAGTCGATGCCAGAGGCGCCAATAGACAATATAGACGTCTTTAGGGGAAAGTATTTCCTTCTTAGCTTATTTGAACTCTGTAGTGTGTCGGTAAAGATCCCCTGCCGAACACCGTGCAGGGTCTGTAACTTAGAATTGCACCTTACACCTGTGTCACCGTGTTATAAGTTGTGAAAGAATTTGCGTTGCCGTGGAAGACGTATTGCAGAGTTCAATGCGAGCTTATGTCTCCTACATCCTGCTATTGACAAAAGACATATCACTTCATCGTTTCACCTTGAAAAGAAAAACGCAGCACGAAAAGCTCTCACAAAGTATTGACTACCCTTGATATTAATAGCATATAACTCAAAAATGCCTCTTTACCAGCGCAATCTGACATGACCTTGTTTCAGAATGAAGGGGACGTCTGGGTAATGTATCTAAGATTGCTGAAGTCGAGCAGGTTTAGAAAAGACTTTGGAGTGGACTTGTGGCAGCTTGGGGTGGATTTTCCCCCAAATCACGGGGTATTTAGTGGCGTCTGAATAGGCTCCGTTCATGTCGCTGAAGCTGATAACGTCCAAATCTAAGATGGAGGAGAGGAATCGATATCACTCAGAAGATTTTGACGATGTGTTCTTTTATCCACTGACTTCATACTCTGTCTATATTGTAGCATATGAACTCTTTGGGACTGAACTCTGAAAAACCCCAGTGGAAGAGCGAATTACATTAAAAGTTAAACAAGAACTCACACCACACAAATGCAGGACTGTGACCAACGGCAGATGGGCGTCTTCCTATGGGCTCACAGCTCATGCCGAACTTAACACTCCTTTGTTTAAGACATAAGGACTGAAATGGGGGGTGGCCAGCCCTGACTCAGCTGAAACCTTCGCTCCTGGCCCTGTTTGAGGTCAGATAAAGGTCCTAATGCAGACAGGAACATTCTCCCAGGGAATGCCAGATTAACAAAGAAAGAAACAGATTCCAAATATTGGTTTATTTAAATGACATAAAAGAGTTCTGAAACAACTACTGGCCTTGGACCTCTCAAGAAGAAAGAAGACCACACTAATCAATAACTTGACTAGATTAAGGACTTCCCAAAAAAACTAAAACTAGTGATCAGACATTGATCACTCACTTCTCTTCTCTTGTCCTCTTGTCTAAAATCTTAAGCAAAGTGACCATTCTGGTCATGCGCTGTTTAACCCTATTTCAAACCTCGTGTTTCCCCCTTTTCATGTATTTTTTGTTGTTCTTATCAATTTTTAAGTTTAGTAATCATATATGTATTGTTTTAAGTCAACAATTTACGTTGGAGAAAGTCCTGGTAATGTTAACTTTACGCGCAAACTACATGTTGTAACGCTGTTTTTGATAGCAATTTTTATAATCTTTTCACAACATAATCAAGCTCTAAACGGGCTCTGACCAATACCAGCCACAATAGTTTTAAAGAACCACCCTGCGTTGTCCCACGAGCGTGCACGGTCCAACCACACGCACGCGCCGGGCCTGAGCGAGCCAAAAGCCGGAGAGCTTCTGGGGACCCACGGAAGGCGAGAAGCGACTGAAGCCGACGCGCACCTGGCTCCTCTCGGACGCGATTCCAGACTGACGACCACGGTACCGGACCTCCTTGACCTGTCGGACCGTGAGCCCCACAAACCAGTGTGTCCACCGCCCTTGGCCTCCAAGTAAAACTCGCCTCCATCATGCAGTGATTGTTGGCTCGGTGTCAATTATAAGCCATTTAGCTCTGCCCAAATACCCCTTTTGACTAATTTTACTACGTGATTTTTATTTTTGTAATAGCCCCTAGTAAACCTATCGACCAGGGCCAAACCATATTAAAAATTTATCTAACCAATGTAACGAAGGTACTCCATCAACTTCTAATCGTGTAATTTCACGCCTTGAATGTCTGTTATAAATTACACCTTAATACGTGATGCTTTAAGTTGTGTGTGAAAGTGCAATTAGTACTATTCATAGTCCAAACTATTTGACACAACTTTCCTTGGACCCCAATCCTCACATCCAGATTTTTATGTGCAATCATGTGTTGCAAAAAAACATTCAATCATCTTACATAGTAGATGTTAGAGGAAAAAACAAACAGTTGTGAGACACAGATACCACACTTTAACCTCATCATGTTTGGTATATAGAGAAGGGAACTGTAGCCTTCAAATTATGGGGCATCACTTGAAAAACTGTCATCCACTTCAGCTGCCCTGCGCTGTTTGTGACATAAGGCCATGAACGCCACACGCAATCTGCTGTAAAGGTGAAAAGCGCGATAACAGTAACGTGTCAGCGTCTGACCAAGAAGGGCCAAAGAAGGAGACGTATAGCTTTAATATGAACAACAAACGGTTCAATTTCTCCTCTGGATGTCACCAGACAGCGTGGAGTGATTACTTTCCCAAGAAGCAAGGCGACATTCATTAGCTTGGACGATAGGAGACAAAAACCATGAAGATAAAATAACACACAGAAAGCCATGTGATGTAGTTGACAGTGAAGAGAAAGGTGTTTTAGCGGTGTGGAGATTGGCTTTGTAGACGTGGGTGAACAGCTGTGCTCGAGTCCACCACGGAAGCATAAGTAATGTTGACCATGACGGATCGGGCAGGGAAAAAGGCAGCGCGAGGGGCACACTGCCACCTCAGTACGAAAAACCAATATGTACACTGCAGTGAAGTGCGATTTTTTTCACAGTTCGGCTGGGGGTGCGACTTATACTCAGGTGCGACTTATATATCAAAACACTTAATTTCACATTGTGTTATTTTCACGCTGACAGCTGCTAGAGGGCGCTCTAGGCTTGTGTACCAATATCTACTCCTGCACGGTTGTACAATGACAAATAAGCACGTACTGTACCACTGAAAATAAAATAAAAAACGTTGAGGATTGAGCGAGAAACTTGTAAGGGACTGTCGAAAAACAGAGGTTACTCAAAAACAAAACAAAAAAAAGCAGCAAAACAGCAAGAGGAATGAGTTTGCAAATGGCTGCTTGAATAATGTGATGCCGGGAGAGGCTTGTCAACGGTGCAGTTACTCTTCACTGCCCAGGTAGTTGCCCAGGCTGGTGCGACTTATACTCCGGAGCGACTAATATATGTTTTTCTCTTCTTCATTATGCATTTTTTGGCTGGTGCGACTTATAGTCCGAAAAATACGGCATATACAATATATAAAGTCTTCAAAAAACCTCCAGCACCATCAAGTCGTCTAAACATAAGCAAGTGGGGAAAGTGTCTTGCTCGAAAAGGTGAGATGACAAAAACAAATATTGATGGTACATTTACTCTACTGTTGTATCCATGAGCGAGACACTTCATTCACATTGCCTCAAGGGTTTGATAATGCTGTATGGAAGATGCAGTTCAGTTATATTTATTGTTTTAGTCACACAAGTACCTGCATCTTCTATTTACATTTTCCAATTAAAGATCAAAGCAGAAAGCCGGACGTGAACACCACGCGGACACCGCCTCACCTGAATGGTAGGCGGGGAGCGCTGTTTTCTCGTGGTGGTGGTGGACAGCGTGGTCGTCGTCTCTATGAAGGTGGTGGACATTTCCGGGGGCACCGAGGTGGTCGTGCGCGCCCCCCCTCGGCTCGTGGGCACGTCACCCACCAGCCGCACGCTCCCGTTCACCTTGATGTTGGCGTTCCCCTCGGCGGCCATGTTGAGCACCTTGAGCCCGTTGTAGTAGAGGCCCGAGAGCTGACCCTGGTAGGGCCGCTTCCTGTCGTTGCCGCCGATGGAGATGGTGGCCTGGGTGTTGAAGATTGTCAGCTGTCGGCCTAATGTGGAGGGATGGGCAGAAATGTTTAAGGTGTTGCAGTGTAACCTCATGCTACATCTCTGTTCTAATGTGATATTAACTTGAGCATACCATTGATTATCATTCCAAACCCATTGTATTCCAACGTTTAATCACTGGTCATTTATGGAACAATGTAGTGGCAGCCTATAATTTGCAATCGCCTATTGTTAGCCTCCTTTTATTGTGTCTTCTTCTTTTCTTCTTCTGAGCAATTTGATGGGATTGGGCATTGTAACTTTTATTATGATTTTTTTTTTCCCGGATGCTCTTCTACTTTGGCTTTGTCGGCAACTTTATGACACCATTATATCCCATTCCAAGCTCAGAATGTTTTTATGTCTTGTTATCTTCGAGACACTTATAATATGATTGTGCGTTTAGTTTTGTTCTTCGCCCGCTAGCAATTTGTTGTGTAAAGAGCTACCTTAACAACTCAGTGACTCCACTGCGGTGTCTTAAAATATCGCACTTAACAGACCATTAATAAATTGCGTAGGCCCTTTCCCTTTGTAATTACTGACATTGCCGCAACTCCCCGTTTTATAGAATTTTCCACCGCCTTCTTTCTATGCCAACATCGGATGGAGTCTTCGCCCCTACTGTTCTCATTATCACTTTCATAAGCTGTAAATAAATCTGCAAAGGCTCATGCCAAGAGACTGTCAAAATGAGTAACTAACAATTTTGTCACACTGTTTTCGCTGGCTGAATGCACTTTGGTGACAACTGTTTGCAAATTCCCAACCACGGAAACCTCCTTTGTTCTTTGTCTTGTAAGCCTTTTGACAAAGTGTGGTAGCCATGACGGAACGTGTGCTTTGTTATGGACACACACATGTAAATATGATCATTATTTAGTTTGGTTTAGTTTCTTCTTGTTCCATGAGTCTTTGTAGGCGTTTGTATAAGTACGTACTCATATATTTTGTTTGCATTTCTTTTTCCTGGAGGGCTACACTGTGATACTTTAATCAATAGAAAACCTGAGATCGACGATACAAATGTAAAATTGCCCATTGTCCAGACATACAATGAGTTTTTTGCCACAGAAAGCATTGTTTCATTGGACCAGTGACCAAACGCTTTCAGAATGCTAACAGGTTATGCTCAATGAAACATTAACAGCATTTTCTACTCCATTTATCAAAACTTTATAAATTGCTTTACGGGGTTATTATATGGATGTGCATGGAAAACAGTGAGAGAAAGAAAAAAAGGACGGAAATGCTTTTTTTTTTATTTATTTTTTTCATCTGCTCCTCTCCCCACTGTATTATAAATGAAGCAGCGGCAGCTACAAGAAGCGATACCACAGAATGCAATATGGAACTTGTTACCGCTGGAGAACACTGTGCATAAATAGCAGCTCGATGGCGAGGGACAATGCACATGCAGGTGCGGGAAACAGTTGAAAAATGAGCCGGAACACTTAATATTCTCCGGACGAAACCGTGGACCCGTGCGCTACGGCGATGAATAAATGCGTATACGGGCCTCGGCGGATCATGGCGAAGCCGCAGCCGTGCACATTGCCCGCGCGTCACGTGGGTTGTCATTAGCGGGACGTCTAAATATCGCCGTCGAAACACACCACTCATGCGTTCATTATGAGGCGCGGCAAACTCTGACAGTATGGAATCATAATTGAAATCTGGCTCGTATAATTCGCAGACGCGTTACATTGCAAGCTTGTATTGGTAATGAGACACTGGGAATGACAGGCGGGCGCCACAAAAAAGCGAGAAATGAAGCTAGTGGACTCATGCATGCATTCTGAGACCTGTCGGGTTTAAGCAGTTGTTAAAGGGACTTTATAATCAGGTTAAGATCTTTCAGTGGAACGAACTTTATGTGCAGTTTATGTAGATATTATGGACGGTAAACATGATTACATCAAAGTCGTAGAGCGCAAATTGAGCGAGGTGTCGACTTGTTAAAGACGATCACGTTGATGGAGCTACACCTCGGCAGCAACGCCGTCGCCGTCGAGAATCGCCCAATTACCTCTCCGTCATTTAACAAGGCACAGGGCTCGGGGAACATGTGCGATGCGTTCAGGTACAGTCGGGTTTAACGACTGCTGTTTGGAAACTTTACAGGGGGAGATGCTGATCAGTTTGTGCCCAAACACTGGCGCGTCGTGAGAGTTAATTCTCTCCTCACAACAAGCCGAGCACTGTTGCAACACAGATAAGGGCTGATACCGTTTACTTTGGTCTCACTGGTGAATAGTAACGTAATTGTTGGGTTTTCAGGTCCAAGCCAGTTTATATTTGATTATAGTTTAAAGCTGATTTTCTTATAGTAGAGTATAGTTCTTTTTGTAAACGCGCCACTTTGAGAAATCCCACACACAAATTATGGTTTGCTTCACCATCCAGCTTGTTATTATTACTTGACATAGAAACAGAATGTGTGAGTGGGACTGTGAGAGCTAGAAACAAGTCGGGACAGCAGCTAACAGTTTAAACTCCCTCCTTGCTTTAGTTTCTCCGAGAGAGAAATACTTGCTTTCTGTGGCACTGCTAATTTGCTGCCGTTATCTAAACCGCGCCAATAAAGCTACAGCAGCAGCAATCCATAATGATTGTAAAATTTTACACTGTTTACTTCACAGTGTTCTCTCGAGAGGTACGAGGCAGATAGGATTTATAAAATGGCCTCGTTTACTTGCTTCAAGTAGTGCTAAAGTAATATTGTTTCGGTCATCCATGAAAGTGATTTGCTGCATTAATTTATGCGATAAATAATCTACAAGTTATCCTGACTTTGTTTTTTTGCTGTCAAATGATCACTTTGTAAATTCTATATCTTTGCCTTGGATAGAGTTGAAGCAGAGTTGCAGCAGGTAGTCTAAATTATTTATATTTCAACTATATTTAATTGTTTTTATTTCAATGATGTCGGGGGTGGGCGCTTATAAGCTTTTGCTTCAGCCCACTCCTTTTGAGCAGAATTTTAACTGCTCAAATAAACTAATAAACTAAACTAAACAACTAAAGCAGGTTATCTTGTTTGGTCGGTGTAGCTTGGACCCAAAAACCATTAAATGTTATAATTGTAATTAGAAAATGGTGCATCCGTTACCCAGTCCCTTTAACTGGACACCATGACTGAAAGAAAAAAAAAAACAATGACGATGACAAAAGGGCATGGGAACTCAAATATATATAAAGTAAGAAGAGACGGGAGAAAGCGCTGGTTTGGTGCTTTACTGGTTTCGTTTAGAGGTTTAAAGGGATTCATTCTCCAAAAAGGTTGAAAAAGGGGGGAACAAGCCGATGGAATGACAGAGAAAACAAACAAAAAAAAACAAAAAGAATTTCGAACAGAGATTTACCTTTCTCCTGAAGCCAATCTTCTACTGGCCGGGTATATTTGAACGGGATTTTCTTATTTGCCATTTGATAGCGCTCACTGTCGCTGTTGCCTTTAAAGTTTGAGAGTTTGACAAACAGCTTGAGATGACAGCAGCACACATCAGACATTTATACACTGGTTTATGAAGAAGTTTATAATAGTTTATGGTCATTTATAACAGCTTTATGATGAGTTTTTTTTTTTGTAGCTTTAATTATGTGACATTTATTTGGCTATAGCAATGCATATATCTTCACAGAACCTGAGAGAAAAGGTTAGTCGGGGGAAAGACACGCAAACACAGCACAGCAGAATTACAAGGTCTTGTTTCAAGAAGCAGGTTTAGCGCCGTTTAACTCCGGATTTGTTACCATGGTGACAGCACGAGTCTAGCCAAGTCCAAACCGTCTGTCTGGACACACTTTGTTGAACATATTGACAAATGCATATGAACAGGCGAGTGAAAGTTATGTAATTTATAGGGCTGGGTGCAGTGAAATGTTTTTTACTTTAACGATACTTGTTTTCCGATACCTTTTTTCGATACACTAAAATATTTTTCATATAGAACCATAAAATCCCCCAATTTCAAGTTTTTCAAACTTTTACATTTTGATGACAAACAGCATCAAAACATATATCTTACATACAGCATATATCTCTTTTCAGTAACTGCTTTCAATACTTTTATTTTTTTGATGCCAGTAGAACCTAACCCTTTTTATTTTAATTTTATACCAGACTGGTATCGTTTAACGGTACCCAGGCCTAGTTACTTGCTAATGTTTGAAACTCACTCTGCAAGATCTTAATGGCTCATTTGTTAGTGTAAATAAACTAAACCATCACCTACACCTTCTGTCAACACATTATCGAACAATTCTCCAACTTTTCTTTCCGTTGCTACAGAATATCGCGCTATTTTTTCAATTAAAGACAACTAATATACACACACCTTTGCTATTGAACATCCTGGAATGAACATTAACAGCACTAATTAGCAGTGAATATGTTCGTGTGATATTATTGGAGGTGAAAACGCGAATAAATGCGCTTGCTTTAAAGGCTAGTCAGGCACTGTCTGCAGTTCTGTTTACTCAAGTTAAACAACAGTCTGGCCTTTTGTTAAAAAAAAAAAAGAAAAAGAAAGAAAATCATATTCACATTCAGGAACTACCGACTCGGAAATGCGACGAGTGAGCTGATGATAAAAGCCCCACTGACATAATTTAGAATCCACAATCTACTAAGTCTAAGTTTTATGCTGTACGGATCCCAGTTGAGTTTATTCCATTTCGTATGTTGAGTCTAAAACACATCTGCTATCAGTTATGTGGCTATAATTTGACACGTCACGATTACTTAGCAACCCAGTTAAATGCTGTATAAAACATTTCACTTACCTCTTGCTTGCCAATGTTATCTATACACTAACCAACTGCACGCCATAGTTTTGGGCCTAATTGACTAATGTCGCGTCAACCTGCTTCCTGAAACACGTCCCATCTTCAGCATG
This sequence comes from Proterorhinus semilunaris, assembly GCA_021464625.1. Classification (NCBI taxonomy): domain Eukaryota; kingdom Metazoa; phylum Chordata; class Actinopteri; order Gobiiformes; family Gobiidae; genus Proterorhinus; species Proterorhinus semilunaris. The sequence continues at coordinate 23,575,999 of CM038359.1, forward strand.
AACACATTAATCATTGCATCATTTAGAAAATCAAGAATTAAAGCATGCATTAACGGTGCCTTTATTTGCACAGACTGACTCCCACTGGACACCACCTGTTTTCCCTTTTCAAGGCCTGAGCCACGACCCTCCGTAGTGGGATATTTGGAATAAAAAGGAGCACGCCTCTTGTAGCTTGGGAAGAGGTAATTTAAAACAGACCCGTCGAGAGAAGTCGTGGGGGCGTCCCACGGCGGCGTAGTGCTGTAGAGGACAATGCATACAAATGAGGGCATTACTGACATGGTTGGAGGTCTTTCGGGGCGCCACCGCTCGAGCTACCCCCGCAAATCCCAATCCGCAGAGACCGCCGAATTACAGGTAAACTAGAATTACTGATAATGGAGAATCTCATCCGTCGTGTGTTTCCCGGCATTACGGCGGCTATTACGGGATTTCGTCTGTTGTGTCGAGAGCCGGGGCGCAATATTTTGTCTGACAATCACAGAGGCATTTGAAGTGGGAAGCCGGTAAGCGCGGAGATGACTTTGAATACTCGACAAAGGGAAGACGAGGCTCGTAAAGATTTCTAAATGGCAGCGTGATGTCATTTGGATCCCGGGCGAGGAGGCGTGCGGATGCTGGTGCGCTATCGCCGGCACACACGTGGGGAAGGGGGCGAGAAATTTGAATAAGTAAATTACTTTGGTTGAGGTGCTATTGTTAGCCCGGGTGACTGGGGATGCGGATAGTTATACTTTATTTGTCACATTATGAGCAAAGTAATAGCTAATGTGGTCTAATTTATTTACTGCAAGCAAGTTAAAGAGGGTCATTTTTCTTTTTTTTTACTTGCTATTAAGCTGCATGGCATGGTACGATGCACATTTTTAACATTTTTATCATCATCATTATTGCTGAGGTGACTCCGATAGAGAATATCAACACTTAATTTTTCAAAATACTACTCATTTGCCGATATTGTTATAATGTTATTTGGTTTTACTACTGCATGTTTAAATAATCCTGGAAATGCATCTGGTCTACTTTTCCAGAAGCCTGAACCGCCCCACATACTGATGTCACAATGTGGTACTTCTCTATGTTTATAAAACTTCAATGGACTCCTTCTGATCGATTCAGCACTCCAAGGGAATTGATCTAGGTGTTTTGAACGCTGTGAGTTGTACATGTTTTCCATACATGAAGTCATAATAGTACACTGTATTTAAAATAAATAATGTAACAAAGGATCTCTAAACAAAGCGGCTCCTCTCTGCATCATTTCTCCGTGTCAACATCCCTTAGCCCCTGCTTTGCACACCTTTGGGCATGACGTAATTCTCTGGGCCAGAACGCCTCCCCCATTCTTCTGTTCTCCGCGCTCGCAAACAGAAAAGGCCAGCGCTCGGTTCAGAGCCAGCGGGGAGCGGAGTGCGGATCGGGCTCTGAGGGAGCGGGGCTAAAGGAGCGAGTCTGTGGTGTGCCAGCAGGTTAATCAGCAGCGAGCAGCTCTCCCTTTGCCGCCGCTTTGATGTGGAGCTGGGTTTCAGAGACCGGCCAAATAACACTCTCCTCTGGACAAGGGGGCCGCATAGGGAGCTGTGATGATTGCATGTGCAACTACAGGGACGAGCGGAGAGCAAGGAGTTTCGCCCGCGCCTGCTCTTCGATAGACTGCCTCCTTCATATTCGTTTACAAGTGAGAAAGCCACCGACACGGTGAGGACCATGTTAAAGGGGAGGCATTGGCTCAGGACTAAAGTGGCTTGAACCCCCTATGTTGTGTGAGTGGGTCACATGGGAGAGCGAGTCGTCTCATGACCGGAAGGTTGGCGGTTTCAATCCTACATTGTATCCTTGGGCAAGACACTTAAAAATGGGGTTCCTGATTTTTTATGTTCAAACTGAAGTTATTAGTTTTGGCCCAAGCAAATGTCTAGCTGTTACAATCCCTAAGCTTAGTAACGTTCATTGTGTCTACTTGTGTTACCAGTATAACTTTCAGACCATTAGAGTTGTTGAAATCGTTACCTTTACATGTTTCATCTGCAGGCCGCCATCTGAAGTATGTAGTAGTAGTATACTTCTGATGGCGGCGGCAACATGTGAAGGTAAAGATTTCAATATCTCTGATCCTAGTGTCTGACCAGATGAACCCTGAAAGTTATACTTGTTACAGATGGCGCAGATTGGCAGCCTTGCATCCATCGGTGAACCCCAGGGAAGCTGTGGCTACAATAATAGCTTTCCATTAGTATGGAACCAACAATGACTACAGTGTAGCGCTTTGAGAAGCTTGGCAACTCAGGCTTGTAAAGCGCAATACAAGTGTAAGCCATTATTGTGTGAAAGGTGGTGGAGGATATAGGTGCAATTTGGCAGCCACACTCCCAAAAAAACAACTGTAACTATTCAATTAGTTGGGGCGACAGAAGGTTGGCGGTTTGAATCCCCGCTGCCTCTGGTGCGGACTGTTCTTGTGCCCTTGGGCAAGACTCTACACACCCGTCTCGCCTCGTGCAAAATGTACTGTGTGAGTGAATGAACGGAACGGCGGCCGTCCAAATGTATAGAATCCCTATCTGCTTGGAAAATGGTCTCCAACCTTCTTTGGACTCGGCTTCTAATGGATTGGTTTGTAACAGAGAGGAATAGGAAGCCTGTGCTGCGATGCTAATGGAGTAGTCGCAGGTACGGCTCCTCCATTGTTCCGGGGTGATTAATGAGCTGACAGTCGCCATGTAATGAATACACCACAAGCTAATTGTCCAACTAATGAGAAAAATCTCTCCAGTTTGTCAATTTGATCTTCAATTTCTAACGGTGACTTCAGAATGGATGACCTTGGCAATAAAAAGAGCAAACGGACATCTTTGTACATTTCAATATCACAAAGGGGCGGCTGCTTCCTGTTTGTACAGAAACAACCAGGTGGAAAGTAAAAGTCCATATCCACGTTTATCCTAATGCAACAAAAATAGGCTAAAGATTTCTTCCAAACACTCCATTTCCAATATATTGCAGCTACCTCCGCTCTTTTCCTTTATATCCGCTAATTAAATTATGTCTGACAAAGTGGCCCTGCCTGAATTGGGGTCCGGTCTGGTGCCGGAGTCTAAATTAACCGACTCATTTTGCGAATTCACACAATCATGTACGCTCAGAAGCCTTCTATGCTCCCAGCCGACTCTTCTTCCTCTCTGCCCCAGCCAAAACAATGTCTATCAGTCGCCCCCTTTAGTGGCATCCATTCAGTCGACACAGACTCTGGCAGGCTGACAGTGGTTTTTTGCCATCGTTTGCCAGACTCCACTCGCTGGGGTTCCTCTCTGCCTGGGCCAAGTGCAGGGTAGAAAAAAACAAAAAAAACTGTGTAAAATTGCTGCCTAAACGGTGAAGGCTTCTGGCGCCGACGCCACGAGGGGCTGATGATTTTGATGTACGGCGCGCCCTGTCCAGAAATCCCAGAAATCTTTGCTCCGCAGCTTGATGACACCGGCTTTAGCTGCCACCGCCGCCGGACAGGGAAACCAGCACACCCACCACTTTCCACAGACACATTTTTGACCTTAGCTTTGGAAAATGTCTCTGTTGTAAAGCGCGCAGGGCTTTCTTTTTCCAGATCGCCTCCTTATTGGACACTGACAGGAAGTGACATGGATGGAGGGAAATAATTTTAAACCGTTGCCGTGCCAACGATGTCAATGAGAAGTGAGTGAGTCAAACTGCTATGAAACTTTACCTATGTCACTTCCTGTCGGTAGCTTAAAAATTCAAATACAAATATATTTTCTGCGCGACATTTCTTCATTAAAGGTGCGTTATGCAACTTTTCATGTGGAAAAAAAAAGTTTATATTTGTGCTTATTTGACCTTCTCGTGACCTTTACGTTCGACTAGGTGTTCTCTACAACGCTGCAGGATCAATTGTGTTTGTAGGTTTTCTGGGGAGAGGGTCCGTCAGCAGAGAAAACCTTCCAAACTATTGATCCTGGAGCGTCCTAGAGACCACTGTGATGGAAAGTAATGCTGCGCTTACACATAAGCACGATGCGTTACGAATGGCATTCTTCCGTCATTCGTGACGTTCGTGACGTGACTTAACGCATCTCAATGGAATTCTTAACAGAACGCATCAGTTCGTGACATTTGTGACGTTCGTGGAGAAAGTTTTTGTCTGTCAAAAAATCTTCCACGAACGTCACGAATCCCCCTCTGTTCGTGGCGTTCGCAGCGGAGCGTGTCCTTTCGTGAGGAGCAGTGGCGCTTCGTAATTCAGCGCGAGAGCATTCGTAGTGCATGCGTACAGCATACAGGGGCCCAACCTTCCGATCATCTCGTGATCGGAAGGTTGGGGGTTCGAATCCCACCTCCTGAAGGTGTACGCTGTCGTTGTGTCCTTGGGCAAGACACTTCACCCACCTTGCCTCCAGTGTCTGCGTACATTGGTGTGTGAATGGGTGAGAGGTTCCTAGCTGTAAAGCGCTTTGAGTGTCTAATGTAGGTGGAAAAGCGCGATATAAGTTGAGACCATTTACCATTTTACCATTTACCATTCGTGGAGCAGAATCACTGTTTCACGCTCAAAATAGACAGAAACCCACGCTACGCCGAAAAGTAAATGTTGGTACCTGCAGTAGCTATGCCAAGGAAAAGTGTCACAAAGTGCTGACGGCCTGACAGAACAAAGTTTTGAAACAGTATTTGGGAACTGTATTTTCTTAATATTGACAACATGGACATACCTGAGGCTAGAGCAGAAAGCAGCGCCACACGGGACCAGAGGAGCGAGGAGGAGCAAACGAGAATGGGAGCGCTTGTGCACACAGAGCCGGTGACTGTGCGGCTGACGGTCTGGTCCACATTCGCCCAATACTTGACTGATCACTCATACAACAACTGGATCACTACAAGATCAAATACGTACAGATATAAACTTTTTTTTTTCCTCATCAAAAGTTGCATAATGCTTCACTGAGGTGATAATTATTACAACAAATGTTATCCATCTAAAAAAAAAGCATATTTTCCAAAAAAAGTGGTTAAGATTTTTCCTACATCACACAATGTGGTTTAACGCTCCCAGCCATCAAATCCCAGAATGCATTGCTGCACAGCTTGAGAACACTATCTGCCACTGCTGCTGGACACGATACCGCCTACCTCCTCCTTTTCCTATCCACACCTGGCTTTCATCTCTCCGGCCCCCGGACGTTTGCCTTATAGCTCTCCATCCATCTTTTAGCCTTCACTTTCCCCTCTCTTCCACGCCGTCTGCTCACTGTCATTTTGTCTCACTCAAAGGCAATCACGCACCAGCCCGACGACTCTGGCTTCAGCACGAGGAGACTGGAACTGCACAGGCACAATCTAGGCCCCGTTTATCTACGGTTCAGTCGGGGTTATTTTTCTCTCTCTCTCTCCTTTTCTGCTCTGATCTTGTATCTGTCACCGCTGCCTTGTCCTTCTCCTTTGTCCAGTTCATAAATGGAGGAGTTCTTGCCACTGGGCGCAAAAAGAGCAATTGTGAACCCAAAAAAAAAAAAAGTTCATTTAAGTGCAAAAATCCTTCTTTCTCTGGCAGATTTTTTATTTTTTTTTACTTCTACTACTGCAGTGTAAGTTAGTAAGTAAGTAGATAAGTTTGCCGGTTATTTTTTTTGGTTGGTAAGTTCGTTTTGCTTACGTGGTTGCATCCATTACGTCCAGTTCAATCGCCGGGCCTATACATAATTGATTGTTTTCTTGTCTCTCCAGTCCTTTACACTGCTTTTCCATTTCTAGACAACCCCACACCCCCCCCCCCCCCTCAAAAAAAACAAAAAAAAAACTACAGAGTATTATCAGTGCGCTGTGAAATTTCTGCTGCTGAAAGGATGGATGGGACTGGCGGCTCGGGCGCAGCTTTACTTCTGAGGGCGACAGAGATTGTGTCAAAGATTGGGCTAATCGTGTTTGGCCCCCGGGACGAGAGAGGATTTATCAGGCTACCAAGGATTTTTTTATTTTTTTTTGCCCACTAGATGTCAATTTTTTTTATTTATTTTTTTGCGTTATTGGGCTTCTTTTCCAGACAAAAGAGCGGCAGATCGTTTTGAAAATGGCAGATTATTATACTGGCTCTTGGAGAGAATAACAATGTTGTGGTGTGATTTGAAGCAAGGCGTGACAATGCTAACAGGGCTTTATTCATTAATTTCCATTCGTTATAGTTTCAGGGAAAGTCGTCAGTTGGTTTAATCAAGCGCTGGAATTTAATCTTTACGCTCTTCACATCGGAACAATATTATAAATAATGTCTGTGTAGGGTCTCAGTCGTGCAGGAGTTTGTCCAGCTTCAATGAAGGTTCTTGAATAGGAGTTAAACTACTAGGAGACTCTTAACCTCTTAACCCCCACCTTAACCGAGCGCATTGTCTCCAGTTCAGCTTTACCCAAATCTAAAAGTTTGCAGCCTATAGGCCAGTGTAGAGTCTCATTTGAAAGCTAAGACCTACCAAACTCATCCAAACAAATCTTTTTCCCTGCGTTTGTTTCGTCGTTTTCGTGCGTTCACTTTTTCGTTCCGCTTTTGTGTTTTTTCGTCACTTTTCTGTTGCTCTTTCGTGGCTTTTTTTTTATTACGTTTTCGTCCCAGTTTTGTCGTCATTTCCACACTTTTTTTCCAAGAAGCTTTAATATTTGGGTTAAGCCAAACTGGAGAAAAATGTGCTCGGGTCAGGTGGAGGTTAAACTACAAAGACGTTTACCTACAGGTGAGAGTGGCTGTAAATAGAGGGGAGGGACTTAGCCAAGCTGAACTAAGTCTTTATCTAGTCTGCGGGCTGAACTGAACTTTAGTGCACCGACGAAGCCTTTTGGATGAGAGGCGAAACGTTCGACACCTCAACTACAGAGTACAGAAGACGATTCAAGAACCTTCATTGAACACAAATCTTTAGGTTTGATCATTTACTGTTTACGAGATAAACTTCATGGCAACTGAATCTTTACCGTTTTAATGTAGGACTGGGGCCTTGTCAGAGATCCACTTTTAATCTACTACATTTTGTAATTACTGGACATGCTGAATCTTTTTGGTGGGACAAAATATATTCAAAACATTGTACAAAAATACCAGTCTGTTATTTGTCTATCCCCTCCTGGAACTGCCACCTTAACGTGGTGGAGGGGTTTGAGCATTCGAATGATCCTGGGGGCTCTGTTGTCGGGGGCTTCGTGCCCCTGCTAGGGTCTCCCATGGCAAACAGGTCCTAGGTGACGGGTCAGACAAAGAGCGGTTCAGAAGCCCCTTATGAGAGACCAACAGGCCCGGTTAGAACCATGAGGCCGTCCTTCTGTGGACCCACCACCTGCAGGAGGAGCCATAGGGGCTGGTGCAATGTGATTTGGGGCAGCTCCAACATCTGCCCCCATGACCCGGCAACGGACAAGTGGAAGAAGATGGATGGATGGATATTTGTCTATTCCCTCATTAAGTAATGTTCTTGGTATGAAACCTCCAAGTCGTCACTTCAGTTGTGCCATGTGCTCCAGCAGACCCAGCAGCTGTATTTGTGCATTATTCCTTGTGCTATTGTATCGGTCATCTTCAGCGGGCGACGACAGATCGTTTTGTTTACAAGCCCTTGAAGATAACGCCCCAATCGACGCCAATTGTCGCAAATCCGGATGCACAATTCCTGCATCTCTGCCATCTCCGCTCCCTCGCAGATCCAAATTCACATAAAGGGAAGAAGCTTGTAATCCACGGGCAAATAATGGCGGGATTTTGAGAGTGTTATATAAGGAAATTGGGAGCGCTCTCTCTCGCGCGCGCCAAACAAAAGCCCGGCCCCTGCAGTAGCGAGTGTGGGCTGTCACTGAGGAGCGCGAGATTGTAGCCGCGATGCACAGACTGGAAACCGGATGAAGAACGCAGATAAAAGGCCGAGCAGGGAGGGGAGGGGGGGGGGACGAGAGGCGATCCGGAGATCTGACGGGGCGCTGTTTGAGGGAGGAGATAATGAGACAATGCGAGATACAGAATAGGCAGAACAACTCCGTGCCCGCAAGTGCTCTTCTGTGTGGGGAAACAAGTGGCTATTAGACCACTGAAGAGTGTGATTGCAGTATAGAAGTTTGCTCACGCCATGTGTGAGTGTTTGATCTGTCCCTCTGAGTTTCCGGCGGTCAGCTGGACAAACGAGAACGCCGGTCGGTAGCCATTCGATCGCTAACAATAACTTGTTTTTCTACACTCAAAGACACGTTACACAAGGACAGAAACACCAAGACAAACTATAAATAAAGGAGAACCATTGTTCAACTAGGAGGAGGACTTCCAAGGTGGTCAGTGCTTTGTTCTGCTGATGGGAACCCGATGCCTTCTGTATGAATGAGTTGATGTGTGAACATGAGAAGGCTTCCTATATCACACTTGGTATTTGTTTTACTACCATTTTCCTGATGTAAGGATATGTACATGCTGCAGAGTCATTTATAACGTACCCCCCTATGGAATATTGTTGCACTAAAAATAAAAAATACACTTTTGACTCTGACACTGGCCCTTTAAAGTGCATATAACAGATTAGACACACATTTCTTCTAAAACGTAGGTAACACAATTCCATTTAAGATTTTGCTAAAGATTGTACCCAGCTTTCTTTAGTTTGGCCATTTTTGTGATATTTATAGTTTCACTTCCTTATTGGACACCGACAGGAAGTGACATAGACGAAGGCAAACAATTTTAAACTGTTGCCGTGCCGACCATGTGAAGTCAATGGGAAATGAGTCAAACTGCTCTGGAACTTTACCCCTATCTATGTCACTTCCTGTCAGCAGCTTAAAAATTGAAATAAAAATAGCTTTTCATTAAAATTGCTGCTTCACTAAAATAAAAAGATTATGCAACCGATGAACCTTCTAAATAAGCCATATTTTCAAAAGCATTCAAACCTGTCATATGCACTGCAAGTTTTCCTATTTCCCACAGGTGCCAGATAAAGGTCAGATAATTATCACTTTCTACAGGTTTAAATTGGAATAACTGGATAAAATATATATGAATATATATATATATATATATATATATATATATATATATATGAATGTGCATGAATATGTCAAGAAGCATATTAGATTGTTTACATCGTTTTTTGCGCTTTTTCAGTTTGTTGGCTCAAGGTAACATCATGCAGATGCAGCACTTGTGTTGGGGAAATATAATGCTGGCGATGGGCATCTGCTGGAATGGAACATTTTCACCAAAACGTTTTTGCAGGTCTACCTACTATTTTGTTCTGTCCACCCAAAAAGTTAACATATTTGTATCCCCTAAAATAAAAAGTAATGCCATTAGAGAAGTATTTTTTTTTATTTTTTATAATTACAATTAAAGGACACCACTACTACCACTGCTTCTACAGCTAATCTCTCGCTCCCCAATTTCTGCAAAGTTCAAGACCTGCGGGAGCAAACTTGCATTGAAATTTCCACTGAGAAATAATGTGAAATGTTGATGCAACTTGCCTTAACTTGCTATGAGGTCTGAACTCCGTCTTCAATTATGGGATATCCTTTCATTCAATTATGAGCAACTTTAATTGCGGAAGAGCTTATTTCAAATAGGTGGCTGAAAAAAAAACCCCCAAAAAAACACTGCGATGTTTTTTAATGTTTTGCTTTTAATCACCGCAATTCACTTTCTTGCCTAATCTCGCACAAATTTTGCCATATGCCAGTAATTAATTTTACAACAGGCCCAGCTAATCCGATTTCTGTGCCATCTTTATCCTGAGGAGCGAGCTTGTAATTCACATGTGGTTTGAACACGCAAAACCGCGCAAACGTCGCCGACCTCAAAGCCTTAATGAACGGCCATCTCGAGTGGTCGAGATCATCAGCGCGGCCATTGCAATCATTTCATCATTTGCTCTTATAGGTTCAAAGGCCGCTCCCCACGTCATGTTATTTCTGACCGAGAGGAGCTGTAATAAAAAGGCTGCTAATCTCAGTTCATTAGACTTCCGTTCAATGACGCGTTGTGTGTTGAGAACTCTATGCAGTAGAGTTTTTTCTCTTTCTTTTTTCCCAACTGTGAAATGTAATCAGAAACGGTGCCATCTGTGCTCGTGTGAACCGGGTACATATCTAAAAGATGACGTGGGTTGTTTGACGCGGTAACACTTTCCAGACCTGAATTGGTTTAATGATGTGGCATTACTGTTCTTAGTTCTGAATGTGAGAGTGCAGTCGGAAAACTTGAAAGGGTGGACACTTTACGCAGAGGTTGTATGTGTCGGAGGCAACTTTGTATTTGAATCTGACAGTTTTGTTTGGATGAGAGCTACATGTGTATCATATAAAAAAAACGGGGAAATGTAGATGACGCAATATCTACTGCCAGGGTCTACGAGCTGCTTATGCTTCGGAGACACCTGTGCAACTATTATTGCTTTAGTTGCAATACAATTACGTATCACGATACTTAGGGCAGTGGTTCCCAACCCCAACCCCTACGCGTGCTGTAGTTGAAAACTGTGGCCCCACAAATGTACTTGACCATATAAATGATTGCCAGTCGGCGTTTATGTCAAGCACATAAAAGGGAATTGGAGTGTTTCATGCACCTGTAATCCTTTGTCATATTGGATGATTTTTAACCATTACATTTCAATATCACTTATGACCTGACCCTCTGACCAGACAAAGTTCTGTCCTAGTAACTATGCGATTTAGGAGGAGTTCATCCTGGAGAGTCAGTAGCCAATATACTGCTGGGTTGCAGGTGACATCACAGCGTTCTAAAGGCCTATAATATTATATAGAGGTACAATTATTTTGTTTTTGAGGACATTTTTGGTCTTGTACAGAGAGATCATGGACCCAGTGACTGATATGAAGGATAATTTTTGTAATTCATACATCTTCTTTTTATCTACGACTTGTGAAAGTGCAATGCTGTTAATAGGAAAAACTGGCTCCTGCCCCCTACTGGATTTCATGTATTTACAATCGGTTTGCTGGTTCTGTTCAAAATGTTACGGAAAAAAAAAGAGAATACATCTAAAAAACACTGGAGATGGAGATTCCTGATTTACTGTATATAGCAAGAAGCCATAATGCACACTAAGGTCTTCCCATCCTACTGAGATTCACACATCTCTTACTTATACACGGACTAAAAAAAAAACACATTTAGATCTTTTTAGCTGTTTTTGGTCCTGATTTAGTATTTTCCAATTCAATTTTGATTTAAATTTAAATTTAGTGTGTGTTGAAATGGTTAATATAATATGTTCATCCATCCATCCATTTTCTTCCGCTTTATCCGGGGCCGGGTCGCGGGGGCAGCAGAGATGCCCAGACTTCCCGATCCACGCACACCTCCTCCAGCTGTTCTGGGGGGACCCCGAGGGCGACACCAGGCCAGCTCGGAGACATAGTCCCACCAGCGTGTCCTGGGCCTTCCACGAGGCCTCCTCCCAGTGGGACATGCCTGGAGCTGGAGGCGACCAGGAGGCATCCGGAAAACAGATGCCCTAGCCACCTCAGCTGGCTCCTTTTGACGTGGAGGAGTAGCGACTCAAGTCCGAGCTCCTCCCGGGTAACTGAGCTCCTCACCCGATCTCGGAGGGTGCTCCCAGCAACCCTGCAAAGGAAACTCATTTCGGCCGCTTGTATCGATCTTGTCCTTTCCTTGTCCTATGATTGTTCAATATTCTCATATTGTGCGGCCCTAGTTTTGAATTCAGTAGAGCCTGTGATTGTAAAGCAACACATATATTTAGCCATTTAGTCATTTGTCTCTTCTCAGGCCATATCAGTCCCTCTGACAAATCCATGTATGCTTAACACGCGTTGTTTTCTATACAACTGTAATGAATGCACTTTGTAATACGACTTTGCAAAGCTCCTGACGAGGCGTTCAGTCGTACACGCCCCCAAACCGATCGCTGTCCCCCCACTTTAGCTCTTCCCCAAACCTTTGAGTTGCCCCGTCGCGGCTACGCAGGGCACGTCCCGCACAGGCTAACTATTTATCGATACGAATCCTCTCCCTTCAAGTTAACATGCGGCTAAGAGTGCGCGCGGGCAGTCGATGCGTCTGCGCCCCTAACATACAATTACTCATGACTTGACAACACCTTTAGAGGGGAAGGAGGGACGAGCACGAAAATCAATCACGGCTGAATTACTATCACTGAGCGTCCTGCCAAATTACCCGCGCTTCGACGAGAGAAAAAGAAATTACGAGGTTTTCACTCCCAACGCGGCCACGACTTCATTCTGACACAATGACAGGGACGAGGGGGCAAAACCGCACGTCACTTGTCGAAGGTGCCACAACACTTTGATGATTTTCGAAGAATTGGACAAAATGAGTTCCTGCAACTATTTCAAGACTATTACAAAGTCTGCTATTGTTTCATTCGACAATGATCCATCTATAGGTAAAATCGGGGTTTCGTTCCTCTGTGCGTTGTTGTATCACAGAAACGAGGCCAAAAGATATTAAGCAATGATTTCTGAGAACGGGGGCTGCTGGCATCAGGGATATTGGCGTCTGTATTAAAAGAAGACGAAAACAAGCTGTGAATACCGACGCTCAGAGCACTTTAGGATAATTATGGAGGTGGCGAGGGTTAAATTGCCGTGTGAAATTGCTAGTGATTGAAAAAAGCGAGAGCAAGCTTTATGTAATATAAATGGGAATGCATTCGTGAGGAAGGTCCGGGACAAAACGGGCAGGCAATGTGTTATGGGGGCTTGGGTAAACTGGCTCGTTCCATTCATCCAATAAAATAGGGTCTGAAGCATATTTTTTTGTGAGATTCGACCGACCTCACAATGCTACAAGGGCAGTGAGACACCCCTGAAGACCGCTAGATCTGAGCCATAGTTTAGCCGTTGTTTATTCTTGTTTGGCTTTTGGCACATCCCTTTTTCTCTGTAAAGCTCGTGCAGATTGTGCTTCATATATACTGTAAACTTGCCTGGATTACAAATGAGCACAAACAGGACGTTAAGTTACAGTATTAAGGCTTCATCTCTTGATTTGTTGACAGGATCCAGCTAAAGGCAAACATGTTTTCGCCTATAGTAAACTAGGGATGCACCAATCCGGATATCAGAGCCGATACTGGAAAAAATACGATATCGGACATCGATATATATCCGATACGGAACCGATACCAGTTTTGGCTCTCAACGCCTTAAAAACACAACTTTTACCACCTAAATCTAAGTGAGTATGCTCATGCTGTATGTCATTTTGGAGCTCAGAACCTGGAGAATCCAAGTTTTAACCTCCGCAAATGCATCAGTACGCTTAAGCTAGTGGGTCCATGCTAATGCTAACGAGAACGAATCAAGGCTGGGTCAGAAACTATGATAGAAATACATAAAGTAGCCTAATAAAACAAAATAACCAATAACTGATCTAACATATCTGTAATAATCACTTATTGTGAGTTGTTTATATTAATGTAATCGAAAGCCTGTCATATACCCAACGATATTTACTGTAGAAAAGTCCAGTGATCCTTGTTAAATGTTTATCAATAGCTATAATTGATAATTGAACTGTAACATCATGACAATAAAATATGACTTTATTGAGCTTAACATGGAGAAAAGAGTCAATTAAATGTTTCACTCAGGGAAAGCCATTTTTAAAAAAGTCTCTTGGTATCGGTAAATATCGGATATCAGCAGATACTCAAACCCCAGTATCGATAACAAAAAAGGCTGGATCGGTGCATGTCTCTTGTAAAAACAAATAAGTAAAGAATAGAGCAAAAATAATGTGTTGCCAAGATAGCGATCCAACATTTCAAGAGTTCCCAGTGTTTTTTTTTAACGTGGCTACGAAGCAGTTATGAAACCCATCCGACTTCATCGGCTCAAAGAACAGCTAAAGAACGCTAACGGCAAAGAAAGGTGGAGGCACATTGGATTAGCGTCACCTGCGCTATAGCTCTGCAGCGAAACCACAGCAGCGATGTGTCCCCGCTGCGCCGCGTTCGCAGGAGAAACGTTGTAACCTGCTATTTTCTAATGAGGATTATATTGGGGCACTGCTATTTCCAACCTCGAGATCCGCTTAGTTTGCGCCATGTTGCCAAAACCTCCTTTTCGTCTTATTTGTGTTGCTTTTGTGACACTTTTTTTTTTACAGAAGCTTTTAGATTTGGGAAAAACGGGAGAGAACGTGCTAATGGGTTGACGTGGGGGTTAAAAGGATGAGTTCAGAAATCTTTTCCAAACTTGTTCTGTCCTCAAACTGTTTGCTGGTATTAATCTCTTTTGGTTCATTTTGCCCGGCCAAAGTGCACCCTCTGCTGGCCTTTAGTATAACTACATTATATACTATCATCAAACAGAAGGATATTATCTAGACACACACGTTATTTTACGTTGTTCGGCAAAAAATATCAAGGCAAATGGGTGTAACATTGATGTAAAAGCCAGAGTAATTCATGATATAGAATAGTATAGTAACTTTTAGTATAAGATCAGAGCAATCTCCGTCACACGACACCCAGCCTCTACACCACTTATTGTTTCCAGTGCGCTCCACTCTGCAAGAAACATGACCTTAACTTTCCCACGCTTGCACTCATTAGCCTTTGACCTTTGATAAACGAAGAATCTGTCACCGCTCGAAAACGACACGGGCGCACATCAAGGGGCTCTCCATTAATAAAAACGAATCAAAAATGCACCCGGGCCCGAGACTGTCGTCGGGTCGGGCCGGGATCGGGTTGCACTTGGCCCCCGGAGCAAGAATCTAAACTCTAACTTGCGTTACATTATTGATGGTTCTGTGTGTGGGATAGAATACGTGTGAACATTCTTGCCCAAGGACACAAAAGTATGCAGAGGGTCAGATAGGGAATCAAACGGAAACTCTCTAGTGCCGAGGAAACTTGCCAAACTTTTTCCTTTTTTTCTCCAGCATCAGCCCCAATTTTTGACCTTGATATTACACATTTTAGCTCCAAATGCCCCCAAAATGTTGTCGGTAGGGAGCCCTGTTTGACATTAGCATTCAGTTGAGGCGCCGCTGTTGCTGACCTGTGGATGAGCGATACCGGCTTTATCTGACCAGCAGCAGCCCCCCCTCTGCTCGTCCGCTCTTTGCTTCTTTGCTCGAGGCCTGACCAAATACCTCTTATCAGTCCCTTTTCCTGAAATGTGCAGATCCGATGTGCCTTTTCAATACAATCGTTCGCAGATCAAAAGACTAACCATGTCGTATAAGATGCTCAAGAGATGTGTCTTACCTAAGGAGTCAAAAACAGTGTTAAATGGAGAAGAACCCACCAGGAAACCTTTGTGTTAGTGCTTTCATTTTGGTCCTGGATCATTCCTGTACTTACAAAATGTACAAATGGGGAAAATGTACTGTAGTTTGATGGCTTTACCGACCTATTAACGCCGTCCATTTTGGCAATTCCTCAAACGAATTAAGTGGCAATTGTAGGCCTCTGCCCTTGGGGAAATAGGTGGTGTCCAGTTTTTCTTTTTTCTCTTTAACCATCAATTCTTTGCTATTATGAAAGTAATAAGAACAGCGGACAGGATATAGAGTCGTTACCCGAGGGGAAGTGCTCGTTGATGGGCCAGTTGTCCACCTGTAAAGTCGCGTTGCCTCCGTTCCTCGTGAACCGCACCAAGTGGTATTTCCCGTCGTTCACCGCCGTGCTCTCCATCACGCTGATGTCCACTGTGCCGATGTTGAAGGTGACGCTCACTTTGCCCTGATCCTGCGGAAATGAGACACAAAAGTAACATTAGGACCAGGTGTTTGTACAAATCGTGCTGAAGGAGCTCGTTCAACAAATCCCAGCAGCTCTTCATCTTCTCTTCACCATAGTCTATCATAAGTCTATCGTTCATGGCATCTACCCAAGTCTGTTCATAAGCACTTAAAGCAGAACTAAGTAACTTATGCTCCTAGAGGCCATAAGCGCCACTGCAGGTGTGGTAGCATGTTGCATTTTTTTTACTCATTAATTGTCCGTGAGAGTAAATACTACGCTGACAGAAAAGACAAATGGAGAGAGGAATCATCCAATTACACAATGGAGATAATTTTTTTCACTCAAATTTGGCTGTAAATACTGTTTAAGTGGCGCTAGCCCAGTTAGCTTTGCCCGTTAGCCTGTTAGCTTCTTCTTCGTGATTCTATCAGTGAGTCCCGGTGGCAGCGAAGTTGCAATTGTGGTTTTCTGGCCAGAGACACCAGGGGGGGATGAAAGACCCCCCAATCATCCCATTAACACTTGTATTACCCGCAGAGGGACTACGGGAAGGATTTATTAAGGTAAACAAGTTACTTAGTTCTGCTTTAATCTGTTCAATAAACGCATGAATCCACATCACTCAGGTATCACTGAGGTATCAAGCATCTGTGGCTTGAACTATATCTAGGAGGTCCATGTTTTGATTCCTAGGCTAGGTGAGACCGTCTGTGTACACGCAGTATAATAGTTATCCAAACAAATAAAAGCAAATTGTACAATTCAAAGAGACTTGTTTGTTGTTTGAATTTACAGTCACTGTCTGAACAGAGGCACTGTACTCTACAACATTTAGGTCAATGCAATTCCTTACAATAAAACATGTCACTTACGTCTCGCCGACATTATAACCAATTACTCATTACAGAGTAAAATGCCGAATGGTGCCTCGCATGGCTGTCCCCGACTTCTGCTAACTAGCCGACCCAACCTGAGGAGGCTAGCATGCTACGCTTCATTATACCCCTGTAATGTGACGCGACCAGGCTGCCAGCGCAGTTTGTAATGATGAGTAATCTCCCCTCGGCATGTTGTCACTGCGAAAACAACACAGCGGAGGCCGATTCTGCAAGCCCTTGCGAGCGCTACGGCAGCAGATGTTTTGGTTTGCATCCTAAACCTGGCAGTCCATAAATCTATACCCTTTTCCTCCTCCATCAGCGAGCAATGACCCCACTCGTTTCTTTTTTACAAGCAGGCCGTGTTGTTTTATGGCCTGGGCGTTCATTTGGTGTCGCAAGGAAAGGGTTTTAGAGCTGAAGCGGCGCGATTTCGCAGGGCGATTGAAACGCTGGAATGGGGAAGACGCCGTTTCCTCTCATTTGGTTTAATCTTCCATTTGGGATCCCGCAATGTAATTACCTACTTCAGGAGCCGCGGCGATGACTGTACGGGCAAATATATTGATATATCATGGAAAGCAATAATGAGGGAAAACAAATGTACTAACAAATGATTGTGTTAGTGAACAGATCATTTGGTTTCCATGCTTGGATCATGTTGGCCCTTTGTCTCCTGTCTGTTCGCTCAGTTTTTTTTTTCAGGAGATGGAGAGTTCAATTCCTGAATCTTTCGACACACAGTCCAATCAGATATTCGCCAGTCCAGAAAGCATTTAATTTAATATTTGCGAGGTTTGGCTATCTGAACAACAAAGGATAGCCAATAGACATACACCATCTTTTCCAAATCCATCTCAATGAAGATGTTCTCATTTGAAATGGCCTAAAAAGCTACACTCTCCGCTCCTATTACATTATTTCAACCAGTTTACTCAATGTATCGCAGCTACAGACTGCAGCGCCATCGTCATTTCCAACGCCAGCATAAGTGTCAGCTAATCCTCCAGCTGTACCCCTGCAAGACCCTAGCACGAGATCTGGAGATGGGTCCCCAGGCGCCAACTGCTCCTGACAGGTTCCTCTGAGGCACTGGTTGAAGAACGTGTCGGACAAATTTCCTCACAGGGCAATAAATATACAATACAATACAATAATATACAAATACAGCACCTCCAATACCTGATGAAGCAAGGCGAAAACAATACAATGCCTCTAAACTGAATTATTTACTGGAAATGCTTTCAAAACAAAAATCCGCACTCAGTTTGCTCTGGATTTCGCTGAGTGAGTTTGTTGCGCTCTTTTATTTTTGCAGCAAGACAATAACAAATATTAGATCAATGGAAGACGAACATTAAGTTATAATTCGATATTTAAGTAGAGCACCCGGAGAACTGCAACAGAAATCCTTTTTTGTTCCCCTAAATAACCCTGGCACTTTTGTTTTATTGCATTTTTTAAGAGCACAAGTCCAAGTGTGTATTTTGGGTGTTAATACAAAGCACAGTACATTCTTCTTAAAGAAGTAGAAAGTTGTCCACAATGCATGATAAATACAGTGATTTATTGCCCACCGGAGTCGTGCGCTGACTGTGTACACTGCTGTCTCCGAAAGCCCTTTTTATCAACTCTAAGGCTGGGTCAAGACCAGCGTGTGGAGTCTATTTGGGTCAGAGAATAAAAGTGGACTGTATAACAAACAGCCCTGAGAGTAGCAAAAACACATTCCCAACTAGACAGAATGAAAATCGCCCTAAACTTCGAAGACAAAAGATTATCATATATAGAAGTTATTACCGTTTATCAGCAAACACATGTAGGTTTTCCAAGGTTACTAAGAGCTGATTTTCATTGGGGCTGTTCAGTTACATAAAATAAATTATAATTTAAATCGCCCTTATTCGAGTATGTATTAATTGTAATTGAGTTGTTTTTGTAAGAAAGACCTTGCAGATATTTGTAATCAGGGTTCGAAATTAACACCCGCCAACCCGCCAAATGCGGTTTAAAAATCATTTTGGCGGGTACCGATAAAAACCTACCAGCCAGTTTGGCCGGTGATGCATGAGCTAGTGATGGGTCGGTCGCGAACGAGTCGGTACAAAGAGCCGGCTCTTTTAAGTGAAAGATGAGAGCCGAGCCTCACCCGCGAGCCGTTTTATTTATTTATTTATTTTTTGCATGTTGCATGTTTATCAAGCTCACCGTGCCCCGCTTTCTGCTACATTCAAGAAAAATAGAGAAAGGCAAAAGAGTAAACGAGTAAAGAGAATGGGATCGGGGAGAGAGGGAGAAAGGAGAACTCTGCAGGCGCAGCCCGTCCGCGAGGAATGAACCTGCCATTTACACAAAATCAAGATCTCTATAAACTTAAACTACTCCATAAATGTATTCAGCGCATCCATAGCTTTCAGTCACTTCTTATTTGAGAGAGATCCGCTTCATATTTTCGGTTTTATGATTAGATAAAGTTACGCTGGGTTTGTGGAGTGAAAACAATGCGATGACGCGCGGAGCGGCCTTTTCCTCTCATGTGTATGAGCGCATTACAAACGTACAGGAGTCCTGGCTTAAGTAATAACTTCAGTTATGTCTGGAGTCTGTAACTCTCTCTCAGCGTGAGGCTCCAGCAGCTCACGGAGGCGGAGCTGAGGCCGCAGAGGGACTGAGGAGAAGCTATGGGAGAAGCATTTTAAATAATAAATAAAAGAGTACATACATGAAACTAATGGCAGCTTTAAAAGTGTATGTTGCTATAATAAACAATGGCTCTACCACCTCAACAAATTTACTTTGATTCCTGAAGACAACACAGACCACTATAAGCCAATATCACATTATTATAGCAACTAATAAAATTAATTCCTCTTTTCTTTTTAATTTCTTTCTTGATTATAGTTGTTTTGTGCAGGGAGCAGTAGAGAGGCCCATTTAACAAGCCATGAATCCAAATCTCTCCTAAATTTAAAGTGTATATATTAAAAAAACATAAAGAGCCATTTGGGAGCCAAAAGAGTCAGCTCTTTTTGGTGAGCCGATCCAAATGATCCGGTTCACCAAAAATAGCTGAAAATCCCATCACTAGCATGAGCCAATCATGCAAATCATGTCAGAGACGCTCTGGGTGGTTTGTCCCCTCTGTCCTACATTTCCCATGAACACTACACTACTTGTGACGTTTTAGATACCTATTATCACATTTTCATCCAGTGGCATTCATAATCTCTTATTTTCACAACGTAAACATTTGTCTAATGGAAATTCTGATTGGCTGGTAACTTCAGAAAGTTACCAGCCACTTTGGCTGGTGATCAAAAAAGTTAATTTCGAACCCTGTTTGTAATACATAGAATAATAATATTTGAAAGCAAATACAAAAATCCTGTGCAAAATCCTGTGTTTGTTGACTTGTGGAAACAAACATACAGTTTACTAATTTCAGTAGTTCAATAGTTTTTCTCAATTATAGATGTTTCACTGTGATGAATACAGTTAGAAAAATGCATGAGTTGCATGACGTAGTGGGTGGTTGTTTGTCTTTGGAGAGGGAACAAAAGTATGCAATGAATAACAGCAAATATTTAATCATCGTGCAGCTTCAGTATTTGATACATTTAGTCCAGCCACTTAAATAGACATTCCTCATACTGCCCGCTGCTGCTGCTTGTGTAAACAATAGCGCTCTGGCCATTTTTTCACAATGGATTAACGTTTAATCTTAAATTGCAAATAAATCGCTCCACTTTTTCCCCCCGTTATCTGATGTGATTTTCTAATGTTGTCTCTTCGTATTTCTTTAACGCCAAGATTACATTACGTTGTACTCAAAAAGAGTGTCACCAAAGCTTATGCATGCTTGACGTGGCTTGGCTAACGAAAGTAGAAGTAATGTGAGAGACGACATGAGAAAGCCATCTCCTGAAAGCTGAGCCATGACTGAGAGAACTTGGATTAGCACTTAGCATCTCCGTTAAGTGTATGTCAATGCACACTTAATCCATCTGACATTAAACTTAAAAAAAAAAAAAATGAATAAATCAGTCTGTAGCCGCTTTTTCACTTCAGCATAATGCATGTGCCTTTGTGGGGGAGAGAGTTAATGATTCAAAGTGACTCGATGTTCGGAGCTTGTCGAACCGTGAAGAATTCAACCAAAGCCCTCGCTCGCCCTTTCTGACTAATGACGGGACCTTCCTGTGTAATGAGGAAACAACACGTCCCACAATGCACTGGGAGGACGTCCACACCTGAACCTCCGGCGTGACCTTGGGAGCCTTTCACAGCGTCAATGCCACATCAGTGACCCCCTAATACGAGCAAACAAAGGAAGAGCGCTGCCCTTCTCGCCTCATTACAGATAACAAAACAGCACAGTGTAGCCGTAACACGGGGAGGATGGCAATGCGACCAAATTAGGGGAACTGATGCTAAAAATGTACCACAACGTAGGTGAATTTAGCAATGATATTTGGAGCATCAATGAATCCTTACAACTTGGAGTACAGAGTCAAATGAATACAGAAATACAGAATGGAGAATAAAGAGATAATGTTCCCACCTTTATGACAGGCGTGTTTCCATTATTATTGTTAACCTCTTAACCCCCACCTAAACCGAGCACATTATCTCCAGTTTGGCTTTACCCAAATCGAAAAGCTTCAAAAATGCGACTGGTGACGGATGAAAAAGCAACACAAAAGCGACGACAAGATGGTAAAAATCGTGCCCAAAAGACCCGACGAAAACGTGACAAAAATGAGACAAAAAGAAAAAAAAAAAACATTAAAAAAGCAACACAAACTGTCAAAAATATTGCAAAAAAAACTCGCAAAAACATGACAAAAATGTAACAAAAATGGGGCGACAATGCAACAAAAACGTTTAGATCATTTTTGTCGGTCTTTCAAAGCTTTCAAACCAGGCTGTAAGCTCCAGCCGAGACGCTTTTAGATTTGGGTAAGGCTGAACTGGAGCAAATGTGCTGGGTTAAGGTGAGGAGGGGTAAGATCCAAATGCATCAGCTGATCACTTTTATATTGGAATACTGCATTGCCATCTGTATCGATTTTGGAACCACCTGTTTCCTCTCGAACGTTGGCAAGTTTACCGCATAAAGGCGACATCGTGCTCGCCTGTTGTCCGGCCGCCCCGCCCGTCTCTCAGCCTGCCCACTCCAGTGCCGCCGCAAACGTTTGATTGACAGATCCAATTACGTTTTTTATTGGCCTGTCTCTCTCGAGGCGGGGAGGCACTTCATTGTCTCCCGAGCAAAGGAAGGGGTGGGGGGGATATTGTTCTCTTAGTGGGAGAGATGATGGCCACTATTCCCGGCGTAAACAAATGAAGCGCGGAGATTCACTTTCAAACTCGCACATGAATTCATGGTTGATATACGCGGGGCACGCAAACAAAGTCAGAGCGCTGTAACCTTGTGGCAAAGCACTGGTTTTATGGAGTGTCACCGCGGAGTCTCCGAACAATCACTCAACAAGTAAAGTAAACATTAAGTATAAACAGCAGCGGGGGAGGGCATACTGATTAAGACGCCTCCTTCATAAAAGTACATTATTAGGTGAGATTTCTGTCACATTCTCTGCACTCCTTCCACTTCACCGTGTCCTGCGGCTACGCTGGTAGACAAGATATTTTCCCCAAACACATTTATTATAGTGCGGAGGCAGTTTGATCAGAGTATACACATTATTCTTCACAGGCTAAGGCACTGCTGACTGAATTTCTATTGGAAATTTGGAGAAATTACAAATACAAATATATATATATTTTTTTTCTGATTTAACTGGGGGGGAAATAGCCAAATCCCCTCCTGGAACCGCCACCTTAACGTGGTGGAGGGGTTTGAGCACTCGAATGATCCTGGGAGCTCTGTTATCGGGGGCTTGGTGCCCCTGGTAGGGTCTCCCATGGCAAACAGGTCCTATAGGTGACGGGTCAGACAAAGAGCGGTTCAGAAGCCCCTTATGAGAGACCAACAGGCCCGGTTAGAACCATGAGGCCGTCCATCTGTGGACCCGCCACCTGCAGGAGGAGCCATAGGGGCTGGTGCAATGTGACTTGGGCAACTCCAACAGCTGCCCCCACAACCCGGCAACGGACAAGTGGAAGAAAATGGACGGATGGATGGATGGAAATAGCCAAAGAGAGAGATTTCTGCAATAGGCAATTTCGTTTTCAAAAGTCTGCTAAAGGGCCTATCTCACTGGCCTGGAGACTAGTTGGAGACTCGAGTTGCTTTCCTTGAGATCAGGCAAGTCCTCCAGGTGAAAATAAACAGGTTGGATTTTAGCGGAATCTGCATGGAGATTTGAAAAAGTCTTCATGTGGTCTCCCGCGTGGTCTTCGAGAGGTCTACGCGGCCTCAAGCAGGCGTGTCGCGCATAGTATTTGTTGTCCTCAACCTGTGAGTCGTTTATGTGACGTTCCCAGAATGTCACTGAGACCTGTCGGACCTGTTTGTTTTCACTGCGACTACTTGGAGACTTCCTTATTGCCAGGGGACGTCTCTGAGACATCCTTATGACTAGTCTCCAGGCCGGTGAGATAGGCCATTTGTATACGCGAGATAAGTCCGTCTCCGCAACTCCCTCCAGCGAGATAGGCCCTTAAACGAAACAAAAATGCCAAAATCCACTTTATGCTTCTGTGTGATTTGAGTCCCCTCCGTCACGTGCCCCCTCACTCCGTCGAACGCTGATCAGGCGCAGTTCACCAGAATAGAACGCGATTATGTCCGCGGATTGTTTGTGCGTCATCGGCAGTACAGTACGTGTGGGCATGCTGTCTTTCATCACGCTCGGGGAAACTATGAGCCTTATAAATGAAATCTTTTCTCCCTTTCTTCCTCCCTCTCCTGCACCCCCCCCTCTCTCCGCCTGCTCGGAGCCCTGGCACGGGGATCTTTCGGAGGTCCCACGTGATTTTCCACACACTGACATCAGTAATCAGGCTGTGCTGCAATCCAATTCAGCAGCGATCAATGGCTCCGACACACACAGAGAGCGCCGGCGGCTCGGAGAGAGCGGGGGATTCAGTGAGAGCCAGGCGGGACGCTCCTGCAGACAAGCCGTCAGGTGCGAGCAGACAGGAGACGAGACGGGGACGAGGCGTCGCAATAGACCGCACTCTGAGCGCTCCGTGGTTACGTCATCATGCTGTTGCTGTGCATGAAGCATTTTCAACTGTAGGCCGGTTTATCTAGGAGGTTGGATCATGCAGAGAAGAGATCTCTAACTTTTTACCCCCATAACCGTCTATATTGAATTTGCAAAATGTGAGAGAGCTACACGCTTTGAGGAACTGTGGGAAGTTGGCGAATAAACGCTGGGAGCATTTTAGGCCAAGATGATTTCAACGCAATATTTAGCTTCCTCATAAGATGCACACATAAATGAGACTCCTGTTTTGCCAAGAGAGTAATCCAATTTGACATTATGTAGAAATGCTCTTGAAAAGGAGCAACACATCGAAATACAGGATGTGTTCCAAAGATTGGGAGGGGTCTCCATTCAAAATGGAAAACACTTGGATGTATTGGGGGACAACAGCGGGAGTGGAATCAACAAACTTTGATCTTAAGAAAAAGATGTAACTGTCACTTAAGCAAGACACATAACACATTAGTGCTGGGCGATATGGAAAAAACCTATATCACGATATGGATTATTTTATATCACGATAACGATATATATCACGATATACCATAATATAGTCCGTTTTCAGTTATTCTTTCAAAAGTTTAAAAAAAAGTAAGTAAGTAATTTTTATCTTACTTACTTTTTTTTTACTTTATTTTGAAGCAGTGGTTTCGCTATGGATAATTTATATAGCCTGTATTGTTTATGTCAGGAAAAATGTGAGACAGCAGGATAAATGGGCTAAACATGATCTGAACATCTGAGTCCTGACACCAATTTAACAACAGAAATGTGTAAACTCGTGCGTAGAGAACGACTTATTCAGAGCATCATCTGCTCCTCAATATCAAGGCTCATATTACACCAATACAAATGTAAATTGGAGCTTATATCTCAATTTTAACGTAATGTTTAAGAAACAGTGGGCGAGCAGTTTGCATTGTACGTCTTTAGCTGCTCTACGCGCTGATCCGTCTCTTACCTCCTGCACCAGCCTCTCCTCTCTCTTCTCTCTCGTGTGTTTAATCCAGATCCATGCACTATCAATGCGCATTGAGTGGCCTTGTGTACGAAATGCGTGGTATAAATAAAGTTGCCTTGCCTATCAGTCAGCTCCGTTGTGAGATCCATCACTAAAAAGCTGTTTATTTGCCGTACGTGAAGCAGAGCGAAACCACGCGGTGTTTAGGGAAGTAGCTGAGAGCCCCGCGCGCTCAGAGACGGATCAGCGCTGCGTCAAAGCTAAACATATTACGCAAATGACGGAGAATTTTCGGTTAATGTAACCTCTGTTATGAAGTGACATTTAACTCAGAAATAAGAATGCTGAGTGTAGTAGTAGGGGTGTACGTCCATTAGATGTCGCCGTTGCGACAGCAGGTGTGGCGGGCGGCGGACAGCAATATCGTAAAGCAGGTGTCGTAAAACAACAAGACGGAGTTTCTTTGCGAAAAAGTTCTTTTTTATTCTTGTTTATAATCACTTAATATAAACTTAGAGGATGCGTAGTGACAAGAAAACACTAATACATTCTTTGTGGCCTATTTAATGTAATATTTGCTTTAATAATTGATGAAATTAGGTTAGAAACGATATAAACGATAGAAGAGAAATGCCACGATAGACACTTTTCTATCGTCCCCACGATATGTATCGTCATATCGCCCAGCACTATAACACATTATGCAAAATACCACACAAACATCAAGTGAAAAATCTGTGTCAAAAAGAAAGGGGGGTGCAGACAAATATTTTCTATATACTGCATTTGCCCTTTCTTCCCGTCCATAACTTAAGTTTTGAATGAGAAATGAATTATAACAAAAAGCAAGTGTGGTTTCGGGTCAAACTGACCGTGATTTAACAGGAAACTTTGAAAGCAATGATTGGCACAGTAGGATTGTGAGACTGCCTGTCCTTTTGAAAAGTTCAGATACATTGATGTACCTTTGTAATGACTACGCGAGTCAGACGTAATAACGGTAACAAAAGACTTAATATTTGTCTCTTTTGGTCCCCGTAACATGGGACACATACTGTACTCTAGACTTTGAAGGTTTCATAATTGTTTCCTTTCATGCAGGCGTTTATAATGAGCCTTTTAAACTCAGCAGGGGATACAACGCAAACACAGGCTCCACTTACGCCGAAAGTGAAGGGAAAATTACACAGCAGCTAATGTGCTAAGTGCTAATGTACAGGAATACAAAAAAAAAACCCATCTAAGGTCAGAGAATGTTATTAAAGAGTACGATTCCCCCCCCCCCCCCCCCCCCCCCCTCTTTCTTCCACGAAAGGTATAGCGTTGCAATCAAGCCTTGGGACTGAAATCTGGTCCGGGTCGGGGTGCAGATGTAGTGGGATCTATATAAAGTCTCAAATCTGATATCAAGAATGCAAACATGTCCCTTGATGAGAGTTTCGGTTACATATCATATCCTTCCTTTTCATCTGACATCAGCGCTCCCGTCGGCTTTTTGCGGTCGAGGGGCCATCAAAACGGCATGTTGGAAGCTGCGTGCGATCGATAATAGTGAACTATATGTGATGTGAGGTGTGTTGGAAGGGTGTGCTTGGCCTTCCCGGCGTGCCAAAGTCATTTATTTACGGTAATTGACAGAGATAAACCGTTATAGGCGAAGCAGGGATTTGTGGCTGTTGGATTGGGGGAGTGACAGCCTCACCGACAAAGATGTTGTTTGTTGTTTGTATCTAGAGTCTAAGCCAGTTATCCTGCTTTTGCATTTTGGTACAATTAATGTTTTATATTGTTGGCCACTTTATTTAACATATAACGTTTGTCAAAAATTAATAGCATTAACACCAATCCAAAGACCAATCCACTGCGAAAACTGGCCAAACTCTTTTTTTTTTTTATAAAATTGTTTTAATTTTCAGGTTTTGGGCCAAATTGGTCTCTTAAAGGGACTAGATGCAAGTTGATCATTTTTATACTCACTACTGCCACCTCAGGTCTTACGCGTAACTGCAGTTTCTATATTAAGCTTGTGCATGACGGCAATTCGGACCCGAATATACACCTTTTTGAGTAACAGTGCAGGATTTTAGAGGCAGTTGTGGTGAATAGGTCTGGGCTCATTCTACACATTAGGACATGGCTGGAACATGTAGGGGGAGGAAAATACATAATTTTTAAATGTTTAAACTCCGTATAGTCTCTTTAATGTAAACATTTACCTGGAAACAAAAAAATACCTAGTCTTGAAAATATTCAAATTCAATTTCAGTTTTCGTTTTTTTTTTTTTTTATGGGAAATTGTAATTTCAAAATTCCAAGCCTGATTTATTGAGTTTTGAATAAAAAAACAACAACAAAAACCAGGGGAAATGTATGTATTTTTTTTTTTTTACTTTTTTTAAATTCTTTTACAGATTTTTACATTAAACGTCTTATTTTAAAACTAAACTCTTAAAGTCTTAAATCTAAAAATGTAAAACTAATGTTAACATATCCAAAATCTGAAAAAGTCTTTGTAACTAATATGCCAACATAGTAAAAGTATCAATTTAAACCTCACTTATTATAAATATTTCTAGGCACAAAAGGCCTTATATGTATGCCCATAATCTAAGATACACATTTCTAAATTATATCACCAAATATAAAAAGTTTCCTAATACACATGCAGTGTCTCGCTTTAATATAGTACTTCTCTGAAAGTTTCACAGGTAACTAAAGCCTTATCCTTTGGGGCTTAGACAGACTTATATGGCCAGCAAGATGCCGCCACGTTTTTTTTTTCCTCCAGTTCTTGTTCAGTAATACAAGCAACATAAACAAGTCTAAATGGTTTATGGCGTTCATTGGGCGCTGTGTGCATATGATGGCCTTTAGTTCTGCAGTCATCTCTTCTTGTTCTCGCGTGCCATGTACTCATTACTCGACAGGCCCAGGGCGAGTCAGGCACATTTGTTGTGGCCGTGGAAAAAGCGTAACGCTGATGGTGAAATTCATGGCACTAATTACAGAAAGCATGTCTCTATTCCCCCAGTAAATTAAAAATATCAGTCCCCAACAGCGTGCTCCTATGCAAATGCTTTGGAAATGGCTGGCTAAGCTTTAGTCAGGGACGAAGTGGGCTAATATCTTAATGCACTGTACGCATGGGGGGACTCATGCTTCTGGTGAATGTGGAACAGGCAGTTGTATGTAAAGTAGGGTTTTGCATGCCCCTCAGGCAAAATGTAAATATGTGGAGTGTAACAAGTGCAAATGCTGGTGGAATGCTTATAATAATGGCAAGGTCTTTTAAACTTGTTTTGTGTCCGGCCTCAAACACAACTGGATGTTGTTCACAATGTTCAGTGTGCCGTTATAACACCGCCTGACCCCAAAAAAAAAAAAACAGTCACCACCTGGATTGTAAGCCGATCCTCCAACTAGGCACTTATGATCAAAGTCCACAATAGTCCACGAAAGGTTCTATGTCTGTTATTTTTATTTATTTCTCTATTCTTTTCTTTAATCATTTTTTTCTTTTTTTCCTTCTCTCATATTCCCCCTTAAAACCTTTACCGCAATCTGCCCTCACCTATGGTCACCAACATTTTTCAAATGCTTCCCAAATTTACCCCAGCCAGACTTCACATGATTTTTCTTTCTATACCCATTTTGTTACATACAGGAGATTGAAAACGAGGCCTTTGAGATCTTGTTATTGCTGGTTGCGTTTGTTGTTGTCGTGTTGTATTTATTTATTTAGATGTTTTTCTGTGTTTTGTTTTTCGAGACGTGTGGCATGGGGGTGGGGTGTGGGTTGGATGGAGGGAACGGGTGAAAAAAATAAAAAAATAATACATGTTTATTATACACGATGTAACATGAATAATATTCTTCCTTCACATGTGTATAAAAAGTAATAACAACAACAAAAAAAGTCCACAATAGTCCAGTGGTTAGGGCTGGTGGGGCACTGTTCTGTCCTCAGCGTCACGGATTTGAGTCCCGGCTCAGACGATTGCTCTTCCCCCGTTAGATAAAGTCTACAAGCCAGAACATTCCTTAGGTTGCACTGGTTGAAGGAAGGTGTAATTACAAAATGTGTAACACTGTCTCAAAAAAAAAAAAAAAAAAACTGTTTTCAGCCAACACCTTAAAAACACTTAATAGTCAATGGGAATTCTGTACAAATTGTCAAAACACTTATCTCTAGATTACAACACATACATTGTAAAAACCTGTACAGGAAATCGGGGTAATGACAAACTAAGTTCTCCAAAGTGACACATCCGCATCGTGTCTATATTTAAAGCTCTTGCATAAAACACTATTTGACGTATACATATCCGGCGACCGCACTGATGCAGAAGTGCCTTTGACAGACTTGGAACCGCAATCAAAATCCATTGGAGAAACTATATCCATACATTTGTGAGTGACACGCCTCTACTCTTTCAAACAGCGCCGGCGTTAATGCGCTATTCAAACAAACGTAACAAAAAAAGAAAAAAGCTAAAAAAAAAAAACCCAGTGAAAGGCTTTTTAATCATTCACTGTCTCTTGTCAGAAGTCGGTAATGGCGCTGTTGTGTGAGATACAAGCCCGCTGCCACTAAAATATTGATCGAACCTAAAAGAAGCCCCGCGCTCCGAACACGAGTTGTATTTTACACCTGAGAGCGTCGCAACAGCTTCAGCGAACCGACGGGAACAAAATGGCTTCCTCCGCGCTCGCCTCGCCTTCCTTGCTTGCTATAGGTAATTGCCGGAGTCCATTAGCCAGTTGGTTAATGCTCCTGGGTGTCAGCTAGCATTAGCGCCAAACTGGAAGAGAGGGGGGGAGAGTCACTGCATTTTTTATATTAGCCATAGCAGTCGGGGTAGCGGTGATGGTGGCGGCGATGTTACAGGGGGGGAGAGAGTAAAAGCTTTGACTCCTGCGCCGGGGCTCAATGTCAAAGTCGCTGCGTTTGATCCTTTGCCGCAGAATATGAATCGGCCCGGGTCAGCCTTATCAATTATTTACAGGCGCGCTTTCTCTATTTCCTGTTTGTCTGCTCCTGTGGCTGTAACTTGCCCTGACACTAATGGCGGACGGTATGGCGAAAACATTTATCAAAGTTACCACAGAGGCCTCTCCTGGCTCCGTACCATCACTTTGAGGGGATTTTTTTTTTTTCCCCTTTTTTTTTTTTACTTTCTCGGGAAGCCGGGGGACCCTGACGCTGCACTGATCCTAATCATGTCGGCTGTACTTTACTGCCCCGCTGCGTTTTTGGAGTAAAAGCAATTGTCCCCGAAAGAACCTTATACATGGTGTACTCTGGTGATTATTATCCGTCCACAAATACCCCTGTGAGGTCAGTGAATGCTGTCCTATCATGAGCGTGGACATCTGTGCTGGATTGTTTTAGTCCAGATGCTTGATTCGGTCTAAGATGGAAAACTCAAGTACATATCATAAAATACAACAAGCTACTAAAAATGCATCGGAAATATGCGAACAAAGATGGTCGCAGGAGGATCGGAATAGTCCGTAATGGTATTGAGTTGCAGGGAACAGCTGATTAACCCCTTAACTGCCGTCTCTCCTGCTCAGGGGGTTAGGGTTAGAGTTAGTTAACCCTAATCAGGCAGGATATAATTAGGGTTAAGAACGGCAGATGTAACGTAAGTTGTGTTTCACTCACACAGATCTCACACATATTTTTAGAAACTAGAAGGTCTTGGCTTTCAAATTAGGTATCACACTGGCATATAGACTGTAATCTCTCCAGTCAATACGCTTTGAGACTTGGATGTAAATAATTGTTGGCAGTAAGTGGTTAAACAATGCTCCAATAGTGCTTCCCAACACTTGGACATATTTCAGATTACAAAAGAAAGTGAAACTGATTTCAAAGG
The DNA here is from genome assembly GCA_021464625.1 of Proterorhinus semilunaris. Taxonomy (NCBI): domain Eukaryota; kingdom Metazoa; phylum Chordata; class Actinopteri; order Gobiiformes; family Gobiidae; genus Proterorhinus; species Proterorhinus semilunaris. The sequence goes on from CM038359.1 coordinate 23,606,632, forward strand.
AAGGTTAGTTTTAATTATGTTTTTTTCTTTAGTAAAAAGTATTTTAGCTTAATTTGAACTGTTTTAACCGTCCACCTGAACCGAGCACGTTTTCTACAGTTTGGCTTTACCCAAATCTGAAAGCTTCTTGAAAAAAAGTGTCAAAATAGCAACAAAAATGAGACGAGAACCAGGCTGAAAACGCAACAAAAAAGAGCAATAGAGAAGTGACAAAAACGCGATGTAAAAGTTACAATAAAGAGAAAACAAAAAAGTATCTCGGGGTCGTGTTCACGAGTGAGGGACGGATGGAGCGTGAGATCGATAGACGGATCGGTCGGACTGTTGTGGTGAAGAGGGAGCTGAGTCTGAGGCAAAGCTCTCGATTTACTGTTCGATCTACGTTCCCACCCTCACCTATGGTCATGAGATTTGGGTAATGACCGAAAGGACAAGATCGATACAGGCGGACGAAATGAGTTTCCTCCGCAGGGTGGCTGGGCGCACCCTCCGAGATCGGGGGAGGAGCTCAGTTACCCGGGAGGAGCTCGGAGTAAAGTCGCTGCTCCTTCACGTCGAAAGGAGCCAGCTGAGGTGGCAACGGCATCTGTTCCAGATGCCTCCTGGTCGCCTCCCGCGGGAGGTGTTCCAGGCATGTCCTATTGGGAGGAGGCCTCGGGGTCCCCCCAGAACAGCTGGAGGAGGTGTGCGTTGATCGGGAAGTCTGGGCATCTCTGCTGAGACTGCTGCCTCTGTGACCCGGCCCGGATAAAGCGGGAGAAAATGGATGGATGGACTTTGTAAGATCCTCAAGGTAGCGGGTGTGAATGAACGAATCAAGGGGTACACGAGAAAAAAAAAGTTTGGGAACCACTGGCCTAAGACACGCACAATAAATGAATCCTCCAGTTAGGCCCTCGTGACCATGAACCTTTAGCTCACGATTTGGAAAATAACTCAATCACATTAAAATGAATATTGTTGAGGTAAAATGTTATTAACTGGGTCATAACAAATATATTGTTAAGTTAAACAAAACAATGGACATCCTTTTATTTTATATTTTTATTCATCTACAGTATCTATGTATATATTTGTGTGGTTATTTATTTATAGCATCTTCAAAAAGTATATTTTGTTATATTGGATGACAGTGGCGTCCAATAGAGTAGGTCGTCTCATGATCGGAAGGTCCTGGCTCCCACAGGTGCACACTGTCATTGTGTCCTTGGGCAAGACACTTCCAACCTTGCCTCCAGTGTCTGCATACACCAATGTGCATATGAGTGTGAATGGGTGAGTAGTTTGCAAAAGCGCTATATAAGTTGATACCATTTACCATTTTTGCCCCTTATAATGAGAGACTGTGCCAGAAAAGACTCACAAGACTTAAATAAATATCCTCGCTGTGCCCGGCCGCATGTTCTTTATCGTTTGCTGAAATGTGGCCATTGCTTTTTGTTCAGACTTGATTTTTACTCATTTAAACATTATGAGCTTCTTCTTTCACCCCTGCAGTACATTTGTACAGCTCTCATTTAATTATATACACAGATGAACATAAAAATAGAGACCACTTTATTCTAACCTGCTATTATACAATGACAACAGGTGAAAACAACATGTCGCCGTTTTATGTGTCGTCGGCGCGGTTCAAATAATTACCGACTGGGATGTAATTACAAGCTCTCAGACGCTCAGGAACGCGGTAAAGCTCCAGCAGTATTCATCGCACTAACCTGCTGCTTCGTTTGCAAAACAACAATGTCACGGTGTGTCGCCAGAAACGCATTCAAGGCCATGTGAAGTTTTGTTCCATCTAAATTAATTACTTTTTCATTTTTTCCTCTTCTTCACCAATCAAAAGGCAGTTCCAACTCGCAGCAATTAAAACAGATAAGTGACTATAGCACTTGAGATTTTATTGAATGGATCAGACGCTGTGTAGGAGATTTGTGAAAAGGGAAATATCTCCCCGAAAGCACAGTAGCGATGGTGGAAACAGACAGGGTTAATGGTTCTGCTGTTTTCTTATGAGAGCATATCCTTCTATAGACTGACTTTCATGGCCATAATGTTGTTCTCTCGTGAAACAGCCACGTTAAGCCAGGAGTTTGTTTTGCATTTTCGCTCCACCTCGCTCAAAACGCTAGCTCCCCACCGGCCGATGTCACGAGGCAGCGCTCCTCTGGGATTGTAAAGCGCAGACAGCTCCACCGGACTTGTTCCTGATCATTTACGCACTCAAATTGTCTCCAACGGCTGTAAACGACTGCTTCACTCTTCACTATATTCCAGTCAAGGGAATGTTCAGGTGACAAAGTATGCTCAGAAGTTTGGCCTGCATATTTTTTACTTTTTGTTTAGGTTGTTGTTTTTTATTTCTCCTCCAAATAAATGCATAATAATGATGAAGATGAAAAGTATATGGACCGGACTCACGGTGGTATTCAAATCCTAGCACAAACGGAGACAAACAGTCATCCAAATGTTGACTGCATTTCAGTGAATCCATTTCCTGCCTTGGGTGTCCATTAAAACAAGAGTAGTGTGACCTGGGAGAGCGGCGCGTGGGGCGGGCGGTCCCCGTGTGCCAAGGGGCTCATTTCAGCGAGAGGGAAAAAAATTGAGCCAATGAATGGGATTTGTGCTAGATGGAATAATATGCAGTGAAAGTCCATTAGGGACTAGTCTAATGAAATTGAAACAGCTTGGTGATCAAATTAGAATCTGTTCGGCACATATTTAATTTAATGTGCAGCTGAATTTCTCCAGCACTTTCTATTTGGTCTGGCCCCGTATGCAGCCGGCACGCCATTAATCAAGCATGGATGGAAATTCATTCTTCACCTCACTCCCCTTCGATCAACAACTTTTACCATTTTCCCACCGCTTTTTGCAATAATGCGGTGTGAAAATTTCATTTAAAGTGGAATTAAATGTTGGATCCTTTTTAGGGATGGAATGGAAAAAATACAATATCGGGTATCGACTAAAAATACACGATACTGAAACCGATACTAGTTTTGGCTCTCAATGCATTAAAAACACAACTTTTACCACCTAAAATGAAGTGAATATGGACATGATGTGTATCAGTGTACAGCTAAGAACCTGGAGAATTAGTTTGAACCTTCGCAAATGTATTTTTGATCGCCGCACAAAATTCTGCGGTAAGCAATGGCATGCTAAAGCTAGCGGGAGCATGCTAAAGCTAGCGGGAGCATGCTAATGCTAACGAAAACTAATCAAGGCTGGGTCAGAAACTATGATAGAAATACCTAAAGTAGCTTAATAAAAATAAAATCGGCCACTGCTGAAGGCAAGTGTTTCTATTTTAGTATAAGAAATACCTGAACTATAGTTGTAATGATTAGATCACTTAATGTGAGTTGTTTATATTAATGTAACCTAAAGCCTGTCATATACCCAAGGATATTCAGTGTAGAAAAGTGATCCTTGTTCAGTGTTTATCCAAGCGTTTATCTACAGATATAATTGATAATTACCTTGACTTACCTTTCATTTGCATCCTGTCTGCTGTGAGGTATGTACTAATCTTCTCATTTTGCCATAAATTATTCAGTACAATCCAATCAAATGGGACCGTCTTCACACATTATTATAGCGTGAATGAAAAAGGTTTCCCTTTATAAACCGTTACTTCAACGTTGTTACAAAATGCGGCTTAACAGACGACCTAACCTGCTCCCGCACCCCGAGAAACAAAAGCGTTTTCTTTATGTACAAAGGCAAGACGCAAAAGTCAAGGCGCACCGGTTCCAAAACAATACAAAGGCGACTTTACGCCTGTGACCTTTTAGTGTTTTCCCATGGAGAATACCTTTAGTCACAATCTCACGCATCACCGCAGCTGCTACAAGTGCGACGGCGGCTTGACTTTATTTGAATAGACACAAAAGATCTGGGGTTTGTTTTGAAGCGCTGACCTCCGCTCTCGGCAGGCTCCCTTTAGCGCGTGTCAGGTGATATGCAAAACCCAACCGCGCTTGAACGACAAGGGAAACGGTGGAGAAAAAAAATAATACTATTCAAAATAGGAAGCGCGGAGGCCGACTGAACAACCCAATTTGTAAATATAGTCGAGCAAATACTAGCTGCAATGTGATGTAATAGAATCACAGTCGCTTTAAAGCCACACTCTGTTAACTTTCACAGAATAAATACAATACAATACAATGAGACCTTTACCGTTATAATCGGAGAATCTTTGGGATGTGCCGGAGAAGGCTTTGCACAGTGGTCACTCTCTCCCATCACCAATACAAGACCTTGGCGAAACATTAACCTCTTAACCCCCCGCCTTAACCCAAGTACATTTTCTCCAGATCCCCTTTATCCAAATCTAAAAGCTGGCAGCCTACAGGCCCGTGTAACGCCTCATTTAAAAGCTAAGACCTACAAAACTAGAGGGATCTTTTTAACTGCGTTGTGGCCGCGTTTCCGTCAAATTGACCGCATTTTGTTGTGTTTTCGTCACACTTTTTCATCGATTTTGTAACTTTTTTGTCAAGAAGCTTTGAGATTTTGGTTAAAGTCAAACTGGAGACTTTGTGCTCGGGTCGGGTGGGGGTTAAGAGGTTAATGCAACGCAGGATCTTTTGACGCTGCAGAGGCTTATTGAAACGTGTGCTGTAATCAAAGCTAAAAAGGTGCTCCGACAAAGTATTACAGCATGTGATTTTTGGTCGGGAAGAGCGTTTTAAGACTCCACGGTGCCACTTCGACGCCATACCTTACGCTAAGCGAAGAGCCCAGTTGGGGGAATGACTAGCACCCATCTGTTGTACAAACATCCTCTTCTGGCAGCAGACGGCGAATGGACACATACATCGCTCTTGCCCTTCCCCTCTCCCCTCCCCCCTCCCTCCCTCAGCCTCACGTTTGCCACTTTGTGATTCTGCCGCGGCCCTCTATCGTTTATCTAACGCTTTCGCCGAACACCTTAAATTAGAGGACCCACTTGCTCCCCAGCAGGTGTTAGGATGCTACGCTGTCGGCCATGTTGTCGCTTTGCTCTGGCAGGTTGGTTAAACATAGCAACTGTGTGAAAAGAGGAAGGAAAAAAGTGAATAGAAACAGTGAGGGGGTTGGTTTCCGTAGGTGATGATGTGGCTCATCTTTGCAGGGTAGATGGTGCCAGTGCTGCTTGGAATGGTAGGATGGGACAGGGAACGGTCGCTCAGGGTAACGAGAGTGACAGCCATGTTACTCATATGGTAAAATTCCAATGTGAAATACCTAATTCGTGATTGTAAACATTATTTAGACCTAAATATTGTACAGTCTGTGCTCTTCATTGTACAGCGCTCGTGGACTAGCTATTCTCTTTATCTCGCCACCGAAATCAAGCCGTAATCTCGGCCAAAGTTGAGGCAATTACAGCGCAAATGGTGTGAATTGAAACGACAGGGGTGGGACTCCGCGATGCTTAGTGGGAGGGAGGCGAACGCGGATTGATATTATAGCACAGCGATGGGCTCGATTTGGAACGAAATGAATCTCGAATCAAAATCAAATGAATGTGCTCTTGAGTAGACAATCAGAGGTGGAGAGGAGGGAGAGAGAGAGAGAGGGCTCACTATTCTCAGCTAATCATACTTCTGCCGCTCGCACCACTTCACTTCAGGGCCAGTCTGTTCTGATACCCTCGCACTCTTCACCTACATGCACAGAGAGGGGTTTTAATAATGCTTTTGGCGAGTAATACAAATCACATTTCAGGAAGAGACTGGACACTGTCTCATTGTAAACACTGGAGGTTTTAGGAATACTCCATTGTTAACGTGGGGTAAATTTACATACGGCATGTACTGTGTTTGGCCCACCCTTCAGTACTGCGGACCACCTTGCAGCATTCACAGAACCCTGTCCCGAGAGCAGAAGACGCAGACTATAATGCGTATGATAGGTGGGACGCGAGGCCATTTTCACTGGGTCACAAGACTTTGCATACGGTTTTTCAATGGTTTTTGATAAATCAGCTTATGACCAATGCTTGAAAAAACACAACACTTACATTAACCTCTTAACCCCCGCTTTAACCGAGCATTTTCTCCAGTTCAGCTTTAACCAAATCTAAAGCTCACAGCCTTCAGGTCAGTGTAATGCCTCATTTGAAAGCTAAGACCTACAAAACTAATCTAAATGGATCTTTTTTCCTCATTTTGTCGTCACTTTTTGACATTTTTGTTCCCCATCACATTTGTGCCATATATTTATCGTATACATATTCACATATTGTCACTTTTTTGTTGTTCTTTTGTTGCGTTTTTGTCCAATTTTTTTCAACTTTTCATCGCTTTTTCATCACGTTTTTGTTGCTCATTTGTTGCATTTTCATCCTTATTTTTTGTCTTGTTTTTTGTTGCTATTTTGACTTTTTTCAAGACGTTTTTGCTTTTCGTAGTCCCTCTGGGGTGTTAATGGGATGATTGGGGGGTCTTTCATCTCCCCCTGGTGTCTCTGGCCAGAAAAACACCCTTGCAACTTCCCTAACTGCGGGTCGGAGGTGCAATACACAATATATAAGCACATAGAGGAAGCTAACAGGCTAACGGGCAAAGCTAACTGCGGGCTAGCTCCAATCTAGCAGTGTTTACAGCCAAGTATGAGTGATTTTTTTTTAATCTCCATTATGTAATCTGATGTCCAATATCTCGTGGGGGTTTAGAGGTTACAACATTAAATCACAACAAAAGATTACATTAATACCTTTATTTGGGTTGCCGACTCATCCTAACCAGGGAATAAAACTCAGGACCTTACTGCTAACCGCTTCACGCATTTGCTGCCATTTGAGGAAGGCGAAACCTCCCAGAAAACAAGGTTGTTTGCAGTTCCCTCTTTGCTGACCTATGAACTTTTGACCTTATCCGCGGTGATGCAACAACTGAATGACTTCCTTTACCGTCCTAACGCCATAGTGAAGTTGGCGTGTCTCCCGTGGCGACCGCGCAGTAGTCCTGCTGGGCCACATATGCCATCGCCGCAAGTGTGAGCGTAATAGCAGCTTGACACTGGTCAACAGCCCAGATCTCGCTTTATATTCACTCATTTCCAATTCAGGCCCACACTGAGCACATCAAATTAGGCAGAATGATAACTATCTCCGCTGAATGTATAAAAGGATAATACGCACACGACTGATCGGTTTCTGAAGTGTTTGTTTTGGGCTGTAAAGGAGTTTTTTTTTTGCGTCTTAATTTTGGGACCCCCCGTAGTTTAACAGCATGGGGGCATCTCGAACAGTGCTCTCAATATGTCACTGCACTTTCAGAGGACTTTCAGGAGTCGACTCAATGAAATAACGGAACGCAGAAAGAGTCACAGAGGAGGAAGACAATATGGAAAGAAGTGACGTCCCTTTATGCTGCTGACCATTACAGCAACAGTGCAACAGGTGCAATAACATGTGAAAACATTTGTCATTGGGATTCACATACCCTGAAAAGCGTTCATCAACTTTGCTAAGACAATTAATCTACTTGAACGCGTCAAATTGAACAGCTCGCTCCACACCGTTACAGGAAAGCTTTACATATTCCATACACCTTTGCCAATTATCTTTACTGTTCAGCTTCGCAACATGTTTTTGGTGTTGTTAGCTAACCGTTTCTCTTCTCACTGTGCAGCAAAGTCCTGGAGTCGTAACGTTTTACCAGTATTAAAAACAGATTGATGTGTTTCGATAACAGCCTGTCCCGCTGCGTGTTGGTACGCCGCCGCGCTGAAACGTTTCATTGTGTAGAACGCGCTCTCGCTTGATGAACATGATGCTTCATACACTCCTCACTCTAATCACAAGTGACACAAATTCATGCTGCCCTATTTGCCATCACACGATCATTAGCCCCTTTCAATCCCCTTTCATTATGCTGGCGCGCGTCTCAATATGCGACACTGTGTACCTCCGAAACCCGATGCACCCTGAAGTGGTGTGAAGACAGCCAACTTCACCCACTCAACGCAAAAAACGCCTCAACCTGAACGGCATAAAATGGGATATTGCAAAGGCGATATAAACAAACAAACAAAGCCATTTTAATATAGACTTGAGGCTCTGGAATGGAGAGACTTTGATATCCTTATAGCGCTTTAATACGGCTCAGTAAACACAAGGAAATGTAGGTCGGCCTGTCTCCACCACTTGAAGGAACATTGAGCCAAGTGCCCTACTTCCTGTGCGTGTTGGACACTTTGAGGGCAAGGCGTCGTCAAACGAACACCCCTCCACTTCTGAATGTGACTTTATACTTTGAACTAAAGAAAACGGTCGAATATTCAACCGTTTCCCTTTAGCTATCTGAGTTCAAATGGAACGTTCCATCCCCATACAAATGAACGGGGAGTTTGTGTTGCTTGTGTGTGAGATGGGATGTTGTATCCGATCTCATGGCAAGTCAAATCTACCTACAGGTACAAATTAAGTAAACTTGAGCCCTGAACCTTAGGGAAGCCCGGCATCTATACTAACATATGTGGAGGTAGGTTTCGTTCTTTTCATGGCATTTATATACTTTCTGTGGTTTTGTTAAGATGATGTTTTGTGGCCATTGGATGTGTATGCGGCCCCACAAGTGGCAAGAGCTAGCCACTGCGCCACCATGCTTCTGAATCTACTATTCTGATTTTTTTCTTTTTTGCCCGTCCTCTCTTGTCAATTACCAAATCCTAATTATTTTCCTCTCGAAATGCCATTTATTTGAAATTAATTGGACCAAAAGTAATAACGGTTGTTTCTCTCTTTCTTTTATATATATTTTTTCACAGCCAATTTTCTCTTCCACAATGCGAAAAAAGATAAGTGCATATCAAAGCCTTCGCAGATAGCACTCGCGCAATTAAACAGGGGCCCGAGTGCCGCTGAGGGAAGCCGTACGAATGTGGCTGATTGGAATGCAAGGGGACGCTGTGGCATAATCCCTCGCAAACGCCATTAAAGCTAATTCCGTGTGATCGATTATGGAAAACGCCATGTGAACCACTCATGCATGTCGCTTGTATGTATGTGTCAATGAGCGTGAGCCAAAGCATGCCAGGCGCTTTTGTCTGGCTTGAGTTCTGCACATTTCTTCTTCTGAAATACTGAAGAGGCACCAAGAGCCCCCCACACCTGGAACACAGTGGAGGCGTCACAAGAGGAGCTACAGGAATAAAGAAAAAAGGAACAAACGAGGAGGTATCCAGGCAAGACTCGCAGCTAAGCCACATAAAACTTCTATCCCTACTATTGTTCTGACTAGAGTTTGTTAATTGGAGAATAAGATGCATTATATTCGTCTGCCACGCTCTTCCCAGAAGATGGTGAAAGACTGTTGTGGAGTGGAGGGAGCTGCGCAGGAGGAAGAGGACGCAGGATGTAGATGTAGTAGCTTGGTGAGTAGGTCGGCCAAACTACTTAACATTCTAACTTGCAGTGTCCAAATGTATGTACAACAATAACTCCAGTATTTGACATTTTCAAATCTCCATTAGAACGGACAGCGGCGACATTTTTTGGAGTTTTGATGACACAACCCCAAGCTCTATGAAACAATTCCTCCATCAATGTTCTTCCGCTTTATCTGCTTTAGTTGCACACACACAATCAATTGCTCTGTGTGAGTACCCCAACTCTTTGAACAGAAGTGCTCAGCGACACTGAAATCCTTCTCACAATACCTGCTCCTTCCAGTGCAACCTTGCCTTTTAAAGCCCACTCCATAAGCCTCGGACAAACACTGTTCCCGTATGGGGCCGCTTTACGATATCACAATGACTGAACTCTGTCTCAAAGGGAACTCTTTCTTCTTACCCCATATGCCCCGCAGACACCTCGAGTGGACAAAGAAGAACACGCAACATCATAGTCACGTAACCTTCGAGTCTGCAGTTGCTGGAAAAAGCAGCATGTCTCGTTCTTTGCAATGGACGGCGTGGAATATATGTCTTCAAAAATCAAGCTGAATTTTTTGGAGAAAAAGGCTGCTGACAGGCAAATAACCGCCAAAGATTTAAAGCAATTGTTGATAAAAAAAATAATAATCTCGAAACGGTGATCGGAGGACGAGGAGAGCGGCGCTTTTGGGGAAAGTCCTGTTCACAATGACACTTCTACTAGCGCCTATTGTGGTGTAATCTGTTTGTCAAAAGCTATAAAGCCAATAGAGCCAACTATTATTTATCCAAATGTTCAATACTTCATTTTTTTATCAAATTATTATAATTTTTTTTAATATGAGACAACAGAATTTAAAGATTCCAAGTGACACACTTTATAAATTAACAGCAGCCACTTGGACTCAGTTCTATTGTTTCAAGTTGAGGCGTGAGCAAATATCTCCGTCAAATTCAGCCCGAGTCCATGCCTTTGAATGCATGTGTAGGCATTTTTGGTGATATATTTCCTCCAAACACAACTGGGACTCTGTGCTTTGTCTGGCTCAGTGGGCGTCTGTCATTTTAGGGCCGAGTTTATGTGTCATCGAGAGGCGTCCTTTACACTGGCAGCCCTGAAGGGAGATTAGACACACTGCTCTGCGCTTCCATCGCTCTGCCTGTTTCCCCTCCCCCCCCCCCCCCCCCCCCCCCCCCGCCCCCCCATCCCTCTCACATCAACATTTGCCCCGTCAGTGTCTCTGTCCTCATCTCCCGTCTCCTCCTCCTCCACCGCTCCTCTCCTGCCATTTGTCAGCCCACGCTTCGCTGACCCAGGAGCTCCGAACAGGTTACAGTAGTGGAGTAAAGGGGAGGTCCGTCGGGACAGGCCAGGCGCGCCGCAGATGGGCGGACGTGTCCAAACTTGAAATCCACACAATGTATTTCAATCCTGTCCTCCCCTTGGTAGCAGAACGGGTCTCTGAAATAGTGGCGTGTGAGACTTTGCAGAATGGCATGGATGTGAATTGTAGGTTCATACTTGAATGTTGCGCTGGTGGATAAGTCATTGCCTTTCAACAGCGAACATGATTTGGTGTGGTTTACGGGTCTATAATCACAATCCGATCCACAGGAAACAAACGGATAGCATGAAGTTTGATGTTTCCTGTGTCGGCACAAATGATCTATGGGGACATTTTTACGCGACATAATCAAAACCTGGAAGATTATTCGATCACAAAAGGTACAATTGTCAGTTGAAAGGACTTTTAGCTTTTAAGATTAATAGGCCCAATTTGTGGACTTGATGTGTGACTAAATGAATATACAAATTGGGAGAGCAATGTTGTGCCGGCAGGAAAGCACAGGGGAGCAATAGTTGCATATCTGCCACACACATTGAGATATTGTTATGCTTTGTAGCTAATTGCCCAACAGGCAGATGCACAGCGCTACAGTATATGCTAACATGCGCATCTTTCCAGTCAAGTAGCTCGAACTAAATCCCAAACAGGGCTTAATCTCGCTCCTGCCAGCGCAGCAGAAGACATTCTACATTTTCATAATTGGAGCGTTATCCAACTTGTGCCCTCCCCGGAGTGGCAGCGTTGGCACGCGAGAGCAGGAGACCCCTCGGAGGCTTTTCCAGGCAAAAAGCATATGCAGTGAGTCACGAGGTCCCTCTCTGCTCCAGATGACATTAATTGCTGTCCGTGCAAACGCCTGCTGGAAAACATCCAAGGCATGTGCAAGTCAGTGCAAATTATCACTGCAAACGAAATGTCTTATTCACGAGTGGGTGCCGAGTGCGTCGCAAATATTTGGGGAATGCAAACACAAGTGCTGAACCCAAAACGTCAAACTGTTTATTATTTTTTGCATTGAACCTCCTGCAAATATTTCAAGTCAATCTGTAACGTTGCGCCAGAAGGAACAATCCAATGTATTGTTTTTTTTCTTGACTACTTAACTAGTCAAGGATTTCAAAGTCATCAACTTGACCTCTGTTGTTGAGGAGAAAAGATTCAGAGTTTCAGAGAGGAGTAGGGGAGGAAGTTCCAGTTAAAATCGCCTTCCAGCTTGTGCGTTTTCTCATGAGAGGAAGTCACTGAAACAATCCTCAACTCAAAACAACCCAATCCAGTTGACGGTACAAGACTCCATGGTGACTGAGAGCAAACAGAACATATCTACGTGCAAGCCAGCGAGCGATTCAAGTTCTTGCGGCTCTTGCAGAAAAAAGTTCCTGCAAATCCCTTTAACAGAACATCCGTGCCTGTGGAGAATACGAGAAAGCACCCGGAGAGTGGCACATTTTCCGGCGCAAACCCTCGTTAACGCGCACTAAAGTAAAGGGAAATTCTCTCTTTCTTCTGGGGCTGACATATCCCGGCAAAATGTGAATGAATTAAAGATAATGTGCGAAGAATGAATTAAGCATGCACTCCTCAGTCTTCAGACCTACTAATCAAAGCCGCGCATTCGGACGGCGAGAGAGAGGGAGGGCGCTGAAGGTTTGAAGGGTCACGGGAATCACAGCCTGAGCAGTGTCAGTGTCGAACATCTGTCACTGCTGAGACGACTGTGGCCACGGGCTGATCCTCCGCCGAGGGAAGGGGTCGCGGAGAAACAACTGAAGGAATCCCATGCAAAACAAGCCAAGACATCTGGCTGCTCAGTTTCAATTGACTGTGATATGAAGACAATATACAAGCTAAAGGCGACTGAATCCAACCATCCCTTCGTACCGCATGTTGGCTGAGTGCAGGGATCTCTTAACAGTTAGCTCTCCGGTCTTTTTGAAAGGCTTTCTTTGTTTCTAAATGGGCTTGATGAGACAGATGCATTTTGTTACTGTCTGAATCTGTAAAAGTCTTGGTATAGTATAGTATAAAAATGAAACTAAAGTCATTTCCTTTGATTACTTTCTCGAGTGTACTCTAAGTGGCGTAGTTACACGAGATTACTATATCCGAGGCACTAATAGTACTCTGTCATGCAAGAGGTTAGGGCCGTGTAGTTAATTCACCAACTATTTGGATGTTTTTCTCTGCTATTCACCGCATTTCACACTGAACTGTCCTGTCAAATAAAGCCATTCACAGTATAATGACCAAAATATATTCCAAATAACAAAACAACTATCAAAAAAGTTGCATCTGGCCACATTCTACCTCAATTTACCTCTTCTTTATCGTCCACAGGTTTTAGCCACCACCGATCTCTCCAAAGCTTCCTTCACCAATATTATTGTAGTGAATATTTGTTCACCACACAATTGCAGTAACTGCCATTGATTTTGGAGAGTTTTTCTCTCCTTCCTTTTGCCTCCAGAACAATTGCGCTGTTGTAAATCAACAATAATTCTTCCGGAGACTGCCTGCCTTGCACTTGGTCTAATTAACACCGTGTGCATTTATAACACCTCCTTTTTTTAGACCGTTTTTCGGCACCTGTGTTTACCACCATGGAACACTTCGAAGTAGCAACTGCGTCTATATCAGGCAGTGGATCCTCAAATTGGATTATGTTGGCGTTCAAAACTGATTCGGATAATTTGCAGAGACTTTTGCAATACTAATCGTTGGTTACACTTTAGATTACAGCGCCGGAAGTTCCATGTGTACGTACAGGTAATGAGAAAGTACTCACACATGTTGGTACAGGTAATTACACATTCAAGTGCACGGTTTAATAACTGTTCAAAAGAGTAATAAAGGTAAATGCGTGACAAAGGGGTACAAGGTGTAAAAAAGGTGCACATAGCGTCTCACTTTAGATCACGGCCCACGCTCATGTGCGGTTATACATTACAGGGGCATTAAAAAGCATTAATAGTCAGTAATTTGGTCCTTAAATGTCATCAAGCATTAAATTGGATTCAAACTGGCATTAAATCTAAATAATGAAAATGATCATATTACGCAACATTTTTTACTATGGACTTAAACATGTTCATCTGCATTTTCTTTTTGCTCAAACGTTTCCCCTTTTGTTCGATTCTCTTTCCTCTGTTTGATCAAATGTTTGCAAACCTTAAAGGTACACTGTGTAACATTTCGGACTATACTGTTGCCATCAATGCAAAACATGCTCCTAATGTGCAGCTCAACACAGAAAATGCCATTACTGTAGGGGGTAAGCAAAGAATGGATTTGGATAAGAACCTAACCTGGTTAAATCTCAAATTCTGCTGACTTTGGTTGACATCTCCATGGAGACAAGCCGGAGACGTACCCACCCCTGGTAAAGTTACCGTCATGTCTTAGGAGAGCTGAGCCGCTCACAGCAAAAGCACATGTTTGTTTGTACATTTCTGAGGTATTTTTCAATCATGAAAATATCTGTCATAAAATTAATGCTTGTATTTCAATTTTATTTACTGGGTAAAATTCCACGCGGTGTGGCTTTAAGTAATTAAATATGCACTGTTTCTTTCTGCATTAGTGGTATTAAAAGTGACATTAAAAAGCCTCTTACACCTTTGTTCCACCTTGTTACAGTTGTTATACTTTAGACCCCTTTATTAAGCCGTTCAATTCAATGTGTAATTACTTTCTTGTTCCCTGGACCTACAGATGGAACTCGCGGGCTGTAATCTAAAGTGTTACCTAATCTTTATTTGACGAAGGCTATATTTTGGGATGATTCATCAAACGCCTCGAGGTCTGACAATTTGCATATTCACACATTTCCAATAAAGTCGGGTTGGCTTACCTAATGCTGTTTTTTTCTCTTTAAAGCTTTACAGTGGTATTTATCTTTGCAGGTAAAGTTCAGTTTAGGACCATTCTGCATGTGTAAGAATTATGTTATCCATGCAGTATGTCTTTGTACTGAATCTTCTGGTACTGATGCTACTGTTGTCCATCTCCACACACACACACACACACACACACAAACAAACAAACAAACCGACAGACAATTCATCACAATGCCTTATGAGATCTCTCTTAATACGGTGCTTTTTTCTCTCCATGTACTCTGACTGTTATGTGATACGATGCGTATCAAAAAAGCTCATGACCCTATTGGCGGACTCGGGCGCCATGCTGTTTTCTATTGGGTGTCTTTGGGAGCCATCTTTGACCTGACAGGAAGCATCGAGCGTGTGCAGAACTAGAGCCCGGGCTAAAAATATCTACAGTATCTTTTTTGAACAATAGAGGGAAATAGCTCAGGGCCAAGTGAACACGAGATGGAAGATGTCACGTCCTTGGCCAAGTGCCCCCCGGTGCCACTGGCCTTCCAACGTTACGATCAATAAACGGTTCCTAACCTCCAGTGAGTTGGTAATCACTGACCGAAAGGAGATAAGAGAATACAGTGCGTGTTTTTTTATTGTTTTTTTATAGATTTACTTGTGACAATGTTCATGCTTTGTGACGTAACATTTTAGTGTCATGCTATAGAGACCAGTCAATCATGTGAGGAATTAGCATTTTTTTTGTGGCAGTAAAGAGTGACTTTTGTTTTGGGAAAAGCATTACTATTGCGTATCGCTTTGAAAGAGGGGAAGCCACCATTCAAAGTTGCACAATTGTAGTTGAATCTGTTTGAATGGGCGCAATTAGCAAATCACAAAGCAATTATTTTGGCTGCGGAACGTCTTCTGCCAACAAAGACATCCCGTCTCCATGGGGTTTTAATCTATAAAGGCTCTCCTGCAGTTAAGACTTCTTGAACACAGACTAAAATGGCAGGTGATTCTTGTAGTTTATTGTTCATGATTGTGCATATTTCAGAATGTCACACGTATGTAAAAACGGTGGCCTGTTCCATTAAGCTGAGGCCGAGGGGAAATGTTTGCCGCTAAACTTTGATGTACAGTTGATTGCTTTGTGTAAAATGTCCAACGTTCATTTGCACCAACAAGTCAACTGATTTTCTCTTGACTTCTCCAGTCCTATGTAAACAAATAGGAGTACAGTTCACCCACGCGGACTTCTGGAATAAGGGGCCATAGCTCTCCCGAGGGTGCACCGACAGGGAGTATGGCTGCCTGTCTGCACCTCGGGCCCCTACAACCAAAATAATCACTCACACACCACACAGGACAGGTGGATGAAGTGAGTTGCTCAAGGACACAATGGATAGGCTTTGGAACAAACGCTGCAACTACTGACGCACACAGATGGTTATGACATGGCTGCTTGTGGGGGTGGTGGGAGGGTCTTCTTCCTATTTTCTTGAATAATCATCACATTATTTGGTTGTTGTGAAATTCCCCCTGTTGCACTTCTTGATTGGTGTAGGCTTCATGAAACGGATTAGTTTGTCAACCCGGCTTAGTCATGGTGAGGAATCAATGACAAAAAGGGTTTAATACAGTCAATAAAAAAAAATAATATGTATATATATTTCCATCCAGGTGTGAAGGAGACTCAAATCTGTTCCCCCTTCCTCTATTATCAGGAGAAATAACTTCTTGGGTCTTTTTTTAAACCACAGGAGCCTAATCCCCCGTGAATACATTTGCAGTGTGTACATTCGTGAACGCATCGAGTGTCTGCGTGAGCGAGATCAGCCGCGCCGTCTCTGATAGTTGTGGGGTGGGTGGGTGGGGGGGGGGGGGGATTTTTTTTTACCGCTCTTTCCGCTAGATTTATTTTCTAATGTTGACGTTTATCACTTGAGCAGACCTGCGATTCATCACACCGCTTCGTGCCGATAATCCCCGAACACTGACAATTTGCTAAAAGGGGAATGTCTTCTTTTTTTCTCGATGTGCCCTACTTTCTTCAGACTTTGGTTGAAATCGAAACAAAGTGACACGCGATCACTGACGCGATGAATATTTTTTTAAATGGATCGGCTTTTACGCGTCACGACTGAAATATTTTACAATCTCCTAACCCCCACCTGAACCGGGCTCATTTTCACCAGTTTGGCTTTTCCCAAATCTAAAAGCTTCTGGGAAAAAGTGTTGAAAAGGAGACAAAAACAAATAAAAATAAATCAAAAAATGACACGAAAAAGCGGCAAAAACGTAAACTAAAATGAGACAAAGACATGCCGGAAGAAAGCAACAATAGCACAATAAAAAATAACCAAAAAAACGACTAAAAAGGATGGAAAAAGCAACACAAAAGCCGCAAAAATTCAACAAAGTGACAAAAACAAGCCGGAAAAGCAACAATAAAAAAGCAACAAAAATGCGCCCGCGACGCGAAAAAACAAAAAGACAAAATCAAATTGCAATACGTTTTGTAAGACCGTTACTCTGGCCTATAAGCTGTAAGCTCAAGTCGAGAAGCTTTTAGATTTGGGTACAACTGGAGAAAAAAAATTTCTCCAATGTGCTCGGTTAAGGCGGGGGTTAAGAGGTTAATAGCTGCTGGTGAAAGGTTTGGGTTTATAGAGATGTTATTTTAGTTTAATAAAGCAAAAATAAGCTTGAAATTAATGACTAGGGGGTCGGTCCTATACAAAATGCTAAACAAAATACATTATAATTGATAGAAATCTAAAATTTACAGTTGAGTTCTTATAAGAAAAATGGCTAATACTTTTCCACATGTGGTAGATCACAATACAAGGTCCAAGAGTGTGTGTGTGTTTCCTGACTTAGAAGTGCCAGATGCTGTGGCAGTAACAGTGAAATCCTTGTGGGGGATTTGAAACGTCTTTAAAGCCACTGTGGCACCTGAGCCTGAGATATCCAGCTGAACTTATATCAACAGCCGTCACATACTCGTCACTCAGACACTCACTGGCTGGAGTGAGAAAAGGGTTCATATGCAAGCAAAAACAACACATCCAAGTGAAAGTGACCTCAAGAGTTGGAAAAGTCCATACAGGGGCTATTTAACATGAATATATAACCGTGGATAGTTGGATGTAAACTGTTTGCCATTTTAAGCTCTCGCAATAACTCCCACACTTCCCAATTGTTCATGTGAAAATAATTACGTGCGTGTTTTTGAGCCTTGTACCACTTTGTCGCACAGTGAAGTGAAGCACCCCGCATCAATCCATTTTCATGGTCTTCACCTTTCCTAACCTTATTCAAATCCAATTCCAATGAAATGTCACCTCCTGCAGCAAAGCCTTTTATAAGCCCTCCTGGAGGGAGCTGCTGTGGAACAAGGCTGGACCATCCGTATTGTAATCAAAGTTCAAACCCGTGGACATCTATAATTGAGAACCTCCACTTCCAGCCGACGCGCGGCGAGGACACACTTAGATGCACATTACAGCGAAAACCTTTTTGCATCTTGTGTCCTCGCGCGCCGCCCATCCCTGCAAACATATGTAGTTTCGACAGCTTTCATCCGCAGCCCAACAGACATGGACGTTTCATCCCGCTCTCGCGCCACTGCTGCCTGCTGCCACCGACAAACATGATACGCCGACTCTACTGGGACGCGTGCCTGTCAGTCAGCAACGGGGAAAGGCTCATGTGGACAAGAAGCACATATCACACTGGGAGCACATTAGACAGACGGAAAATGTTATGTTTCTTTGAATTAGATCCAACCTTTTTTAAGCTAAAAGTGTTTATTTAGTTCAGAAGATATTTGAACTGCCCTGTGTTTCAATTTTACATTTATTTCAGATCTTTTTGCCATTTTCTACTACACTGCCTGACCAGTAAAACCACCCAGATTGAACTAACTTATGATCTGCTGCAGTTGATCAGGTCTAGGTTCAGCAACACTAATTTTGCCCAAAGAATGAGATCAAGTGACGACCTAAATGACCAGGTTATTCCATCTACGGATTTCTTTTTCCTTGATGACACGGGCATATTCCAAGATGACGATGCCCGGATTCATCGGGCAAGGGCGGTTCAGGAAGCGAAAGATTGGATCGGCCACCACCGGGCCCAGATCTTAACTTCATTGAGAATCTTTGGGACGTGCTGGAGAAGGCTTTGCACAGTGATCAATACAAGATCTTGGAGAAAAGATCTTGTATATTGTATAGAAATGATCTTGAGTTTGAAGTTCAAAGCTCAAACAGACTAAACTTGTTGGTGAACTTCTACAAATGTGCAATTGAGTCCATTCTGACAAACTGGGTGACTGTGTGGTTTGCCAGCTCTGTACTGTATATACCACACGAGCAAAGAGGAGAGGGCAACACACATTTACAAGGACAGAACACATCCTGGACACTCACTGTTTGGGCCCCTGCCCTCAAGCAAACGTTTTAGAGAGTTAAAGACTCATACCAGCAGATTGAAGAACAGTTTTTACCACCAAGCTGCTCCATCACACCTTAAAAGCACTTTAGCACCTCATTGGAGCTGCTACTACTGTCTTTGTGGGCGAGTGTTTTTATTATCATTTATTATTGAGAATTTGAGAGCCAAACAAGTTTGATTATGCTTGTGTGTAATGACAAATAAAGCATTTTATTCTATTCTACAAATGGACACAACACTGGAGCTTTTGATTGTTATTGCGGAAACGTATTACAACAATGCCACGGCGAATGTGTGCTGTAATCAAAGCTAAAGGCGGTCCGACAAAAATATTAGAGTGTGAGACTTTTATGTTGCAACTTTTTCAGACAGTGTATATACTGCTGTTTCTATATCTATCAGATCTCATCTTAGTGGACTTGTGCACGAAAACAATAACAGTAAAGGCTGTATTTTTCATTCCTCTGGGCTTGGAACAGGCATATTGTGTGAATGCATTGAATGGTAGAAGTCGGCTTGTGTGTGTAACGTGTATGTGTGTCTGCAGAACTGTATTCTATCCATCCATCCATCCATCCATCTTCTTCCACTTGTCCGTTGCCGGGTCGTGGGGGCAGCCGTTGGAGCTGCCCAAGTCACATTGCACCAGCCCCTATGGCTCCTCCTGCACGTGGTGGGTCCACAGAAGGACGGCCCCATGGTTCTAACCGGGCCTGTTGGTCTCTCATATGGGCTTCTGAACCGCTCTTTGTCTGACCCATTACCTAAGACCTGTTTGCCATGGGAGGCCCCCGACAACAGAGCTCCCAGGATCATTCGAGCGCTCAAACCCCTCCACCACGTTTAGGTGGCGGTTCCAGGAGGGGAACTGTATTCTAAATTAATGATATTACATACTGTACATTTCCCCCGTGTTATATCCATCCGTGTCACACAGGTGAGCTTTGATTGCGCCCTTCCTCCGTAAAACACAGTACGGTGGCTCTATTGGGACACACGCCTGCCAATCACCCGCAACCGACTTCATGTACCCCTCACGCAGTACATCCCCTTTGTATCAGCCGAGGGCAATAACAGCTCACGTTGGACAAACTGCAACATTATTACCATGTGCTGTGTGGCCCTCGCCCCGCTGTGGGCACATGTATATTTCATGGGTTAGGATGAAAAATTCAATGAGGAGCTACAAACAGCGGCGGCACACACCTCTCCCCTGCTCTGCTCTCTGACAGCTGGCCCTCTGGGGAGATCTGATATTTTCACAGCCTCATAGCGCACCAATCCCACTCTGAGGTGATGAAGAGACACATGAAAGAGACGCCTGTACGCCCCAAAACTCAGACAAATACAATAAGAATAGGAAAGTAGATGAGATAGCATGGTGTAGCGAGATATTTGGGACTGCTTCGGAATTCCGAGCAGGATCACAGACAAACTCCAGCTCAGATAGGTCTCGGATTGCCCGCGCCTCGCCTCTGAATTACAAGTAATGTGCCTCAGTCAGACTCCGCCAGACGCCAGCCGCTATACCGGCTTCGCCATCTTATCCCCGCTCTCCTCCTTATCTCCGCTCGCTCCTTCTGTCGTTCCGCACAGCAGCGCCACAGAGCTATTGTTTTCCGAGCAAAGCAGAGATTGGGCACTAGAAGCCGGTCACTCACACACGCGCTTTGAAATCAGGCTGCAGTGTGGCACCCAAACAACTTTCAGCTAAAGGAGGAAGTTGCAAAACTGTGGTCGAACTCACGACTAGATATATGAAAGCTCATAGAGATGCATAGCAATTTGTGGAAACAGAACAGATACTACTGTGGGCCATGGTGCGATTTGGATGCCTCAAAAACTAACCCTACCTCTTTGGATGTGGTTCCCAAAGTACGGTTTAGGGAAGGGCTGCAAGGTTTATCGATATCGAGGCTTTGACTACTGCAATGACATAACCTCAAGGGGCGGAGGTTGTTTTTTTCCCCTTCTGTCTCCGGCATTTGAGTGATCAATGTTCACCAATCTGAATTGTCGAGCCTTGCGATCTCAGGTTCAGCAACAGATAAATGGTCTGAGTTTCCATAAAGCAGATTCTAACGTGTTTAGACTTATTTTGTTCACATGGCTGTCCCCTTGAGGTACTCTGAATGTCGGGGAAAGGTGGAAGTAGATTTGACTTTTTTTGTACTAATCTTGACAATCTGAGCTACAATATGTTGTTTGACAATCTAAAAGTAACATGACTTCATTTAAATGGATCAAATATAAAAATTGTGAATCGAATTGCAATATTCTCCAGACAAATCACAATTAGGTTGTTTGTCAAAATCGTGCAGCCCTTGTTTAGGGTCTCAGAGGCACTGTCAAATAACGCAAAGAAGGGCTGAAAAGCATATCACCAAATGTTTATCAGCACAATATTAGGTCACGCAAACAGTCTCAACTTATATAGCGCTTTTCCACCTACATTAGGCACTCACAGGAACCACTCACCCATTCACTCTCTCATTAATTCGACAGTGCACACCTTCAGGAGGCGGGATTTGAACCCCCAAACTTCCGATCATAAAGACGACCCGCTCTACCATCAGCGCCACTGTCACCCCCACGTAATATCCATATCGCAAAACCACTGAGGTCTTCCATTCAACTTAAAAAGGTGCAACGGTTCAGTTTTAGTCATGATTGTTCGAATTAAGTTCAGTTTTGTTTTGGACCAGATTTTGCATATATATATTTCCCATTCTTCGTTGGGAGGCTTCGTGTGATCCTCTGCCTGAAAAGGGGACACAACACTCCACACTTTAGGGATGGCTGTCTGTGTGCATCATAACAGCGAAAACGTATATTGAATATTGTGTAACGATTACTGACACAATTTAACTTACCATATACAGTAATCTTTCTCATGCGTCCATCACCTCAATATGGCGAATACTGCATGTTGTTACAGCCTTATCCGACCCACTTTCCATTAAAAATGTCCCTCCTGGTGAGAGAAATCCTTATTCATCCCCCGTCTCCTTATCCTTTGTATTGCATATGAGCAGCAGTCCAAACATCTGCTGGCTGCATTTCCCTGTCTCTTTATTTCAGAATAATAAGGTGTAATATAATCAGAATGCATGTGCCATAACAGAGATATTATCTGCGTTTCTGCTGCTGCCGAGTCGGGGGTAACTCGATACAGTCAATACCTTTGCGGATATGCACAGGCCCTAGTGCGTGCAGGTAAGCATCAAGCATCTGATATTAGGTCTGTCACAGCAGAGGGAGCAGACAGGTGGAGGGGGCGGGTGGGGAGTTTGGCGGTGGGGTAGTTTCAACAATAGACCGCGAGGGAGCGATGCGATTTGGAGCGGGGACAGCAGGGATATGAATTAATGATACAACTGTGTTACATAGAGGGATTAAAGAGACCATGTGTTGTGGAACTGGCTGTTTGACAACCTGTGTTCTTTTAATTGGCATACTGTCTATTAGCCAGGTTTTTGGCAATTAGTGTAATACACGACTCAAAAAAGCAACTCCTTGTTTTATGAGAGCAAGCGGAAGGATAATGCATGGGTATAATTAAAGGCGCAGTATGCAACTTTTTCCATAAAATAAATAAGCTGATATTAGTGCGTATGTGACCTTGCAGTGACCCTAGCGCCTTTACTCACCATCTGGGCGGCCCCTACGATGCTCAATGATCGGCTGTTTTTTTAGGATTCCTGGTAGATTTTCCCTGCTGATTGAACTGTCTCCATGGTAACGCTTACATTTCGTTCCAAAAACCTACCAGAAATAGGTTTCAAGTTAGGTTAAAAATAACTTGAAATTAAATGTATTCTGACGCATCATACGGGCCACCAAGATGGGAAGTAAAGGCGGTTAGTTAAACACCCGTACAGCCACTGGGTCACTGAAAGGTCAAATACGCACTAATATCGACTTGCATAGTGCACCTTTAAAGGAATAGGCCACTGTTTTTACATACTGACATATGTTCTTACCTTACCTTAGACTAGTTGATATGTACCTGTCTGGTCTTTGTCCGTGCGCTCTGTCATGCAAACGGAGCACAAACGCAGCCTCCTCCACATACTGTATAGTTCCAAATCAGCTCCCGTTAGAAGCTACCAAACTCTTCCACGTTTTCCCTATTTAAATACAGTTACGTGACGTGTTACACTACAAAGTATAGCAACACAGAAATGTAACATGTCGATTTTCCCAGCGGATAAAAAGGGGTACTATATTGTGAGGCGTAATAATACGAGGAGCACTACGTCCGCGCACTAACTCCTAAAGACTTCTCTCCCGCTCACTTCCGTCAATAGAAGCAGCGTGACTTGTAGTGAGCGGGAGAGAAGTCTTTAGGAGTTAGTGCGCAGACGTAGTGCTCCTCGTATTATTACGCCTCACAATATAGTACCCCTTTTTATCCGCTGGGAAAATCGACATGTTACATTTCTGTGTTACTATACTTTGTAGTGTAACACGTCACGTAACTGTATTTAAATAGGGACAACGTGGAAGAGTTTGGTAGCTTCTAACGGGAGCTGATTTGGAACTATACAGTATGTGGAAGAGGCTGCGTTTGTGCTCCGTTTGCATGACAGAGCGCACGACAAAGACCAGACAGGTACATATCAACTAGTCTAAGGTAAGGTAAGAACATATGTCAGTATGTAAAAACGGTGGCCTATTCCTTTAAACATGGGCTGATAAACAACAGCCAATCACTTGACTCAAAGTGTGTGTCATCTTTCCACTTTGATGGATGTCTCAACGAATAGTATAATATTTATCGTTTACAGATTTTTATCCGTCTATCTGACAAAACTCAAAACGGTACAGCACATTCTTGGTTTAAAGTTGTATTGTGATTTGCAAGTTTGACAAGTTTCTCAAACCCCGCAGTGCATCCTTCATTCATCCCATAGTCAATGATGGAAAGCTACAATTGTATCTGCCAATCTGCACCATCGTCCCCACCGACCACCACCGTTCACTCACTCGCACACTGCGTTCACAGGGGCAAAGTGGGGGATGTCTTGCCCAAGGATGCGATGACTGACAGTGAGCGCTGGGACTGATGTTTTTGGCTTTGGAAGCAGCAGCATTGAAAGTGTTGTAGCTATTACAATGCTGTACTTTTACCTCCCTGAAAACATAAAAGCCTAACTATGCTCTATGCTTTATATTCCCGCCGGATGTTGTTTTGAAGAAATGTTTGCTTTTTTCAAAGACTTGGACAGATATAAGATCTGCTTTGTTGTTTTTGTTTTGCAATGTCATTTTTCACTAGTATAGATAATTAATGAGTACATAAAAGCTAGACTTGTGTTTTCTGTCCAAAAATATCTACAAACAAAGAATGAGCCAAACTCACTATTGAACAGCTCCCATCTCGCCTCCGTCTCGAGCGTCTGAACGAGGACTGTCAATTACTTCCAACCTCCTTCTGAATTAACAAGAAACTCAAGGAGGTCATGGAGAACCGCACGGGGCAGTTCATTAGAAAGCCCGATTGTCTGGAAAAGATTTGGTTTCTATCTGTTTTTATCTATGTTATTCACTGATGTTTTTCTGGCCCACCATTACAGTTCTACGACAGGCTTTGAAAATCCCGATAGAGCAAGTTTTGTCACTGATTGGCATATGCAACAGCAATGATACTATAAACTGGTGAAAGTGAACCTCTCCAAAAGTAGAAAGTTGGGGCTGAACTTTTTTTTGGAATTGTATTTAAAAAATAACTGCTGTAAATACTGGACTCGATCGTTTGGGAGGAGGATGTTTCACCTTTTCATTTGAGAAACCCATCATGAAGCGGGAGACGAATAGTAAATCAACCCTGCCCCAAATCTGTTCAAGAAAGGTCTATGTTTTCCATAAATATCGCCTCCTTTATCCTCACATTGACTCATATTAAAATCCTCATAGAGCCACATCCCACTGTCCTGAAAGACTCAAATGATACTACCAGCAATGCATGACCATAGAAAGAGCATAAAGTCCGTATTCATGTGACATCGTTCTTGACCAGTGCTGCTTCTAAGACACAGCCCTGTCCACGGTTCGCTGAGCTAAATCGTCCCTAGCTGACCCACAATGCACTGCACTGGTTCGACTGAAAAGAAGCTTGAAAGCTCTACGGGAAGCTATTGAGTTTTTTTGCAGATGCCAAAACATAATTTTAAGCTAAGTAGAGCCTTTAAATTCTGAATCTATTTTCCATAAAGTACGTAATCACATTCAGGCTGCCAGCCCAAACAAGACCCAATCACACTTTTGAAATGGTAAGAGATGCCGCTGACGTTCGGGCGGCAGGCATTTGATTGATATTTAAAACTTAAATGTCAAAATGTTCACATCTACCTCATTATGGCGGTGGCTCGAGCGCTGCGTGCCATGTTTTTGCATTCAGCTGGCGCCACGCTGCGATATTCTCTCTTAATTGGGAGCTGAAACGAAGGCAGCGACTTAAAACTGACGGGGCGTTTTGTGCCGATGCCACCTCGGCCCGTCACCCGCCCGGCTCCGCAGATGCAGCTTCATCTGGACTGCAAGCTCAGCCGCAAATTTGTTCAAACACACTTTCTAACACTTTCTGCATACTTTCTGGAGTTTAGTTTGTATTTGTCATTAATAGACCGTAGTAACAACTTACTTATTCTTTTTCTTTCTTTCTATCATATCAAATTCACGCCTATTGGTCAAATCTCTGGAAATCACAGTAATTGGCTTTGTGAAATCAAATACAAATGCTTGCTAGACCACTTCACACCTTTCAGATTTTTCTCACTTTTAATAGTCTGTTTGGTGTTAGACAGTTAATTAATTTGTCTCAGCTACGTCCCGTCAATGAATCAGATCCAGCGCCAATTTGTGTTGCCAGATCCACTCCAAAATCATTTTCCAAAACAAGTGATGTCAGGAGCCCTTCAACTTTCAAAATGGCTGCGACAGTTTTGGTTAATTGCAGAGTTTAACTTGATGCCAGCGGAAACACCTTGACTTGTTGAAGTCAGGTGACAAAATTGTTGAAGAGAAGTGTTAATTGTGCATCTGTTTTCACCATAGTGATTACTGCGAAAGGAAACGGGAAGCAGACAGCACATACTATAGGTGCGAGAAAAGTGAATACTTTAAGGGTACATTGTAACATACAATGCTCTTCCACTAACATCGAACACTAAATATTTAGGTCTCAACCGTTCCCCCTCGCAATCGCTCTCACCAATAGACTCATGAGAAATCAACCAATAGTTCAAGAAAACATCACGGACTGTGAGATACTGGTGGGGAGTCACTGGCTGCGTTGTTGGATGTAAATACTTGACTACAGGAAACGTGTTTTCATTGAGGTAGGACTTTTTATTTCAATTTTATCTCAGAGCTAATGGTGAGTATCAAAAAAACAAAGATTAAACAACTAAAACGTATTTAAATTAAAGCAGTACTAAGTAACTTGTTTACCTTAATAAATCCTCTCCGTAGTCCCTCTGGGGGTAATACAAGTGTTAATGGGATGATTGGGGGGTCTTTCATCCCCCTCTGGTGTCTCTGTCCAGAAAACCACAATTGCAACTTGACTGCCATTGGGTCGGAGCCACCAATACACACTAATGGCATCATGCCGAAGAAGCTAACAGGCTAACGGGCAAAGCTAACTGCGGGCTAGCACCACTTAAACGGTATTGACAGCCAAGTTTGAGTGAAAAAAACTATTTCCATTGTCTAATTGGATGTACAATATCCCTCTGTCCCTTTGTCTTTTCTGTCAGCGTACTATTTACTCTCACGGACAATTAATAAGTAAAAAAAAAAACGCAACATGCTACGACGCCTGCAGTGGCTTTTATGGCCTCTAGGGTGCACGAGTTGCTTAGTACTGCTTTAAAGACAGGACGATCACTTTCTGAGCGGTTCCTTCAAAATCTGTGAACCGTGAAGAGCACAGAAGTATCCTCCAGTGAATTCTTTGCAATGTTTTTAACACGAGGCAAGTGACCGTCCACCAGTAACTCACTGTCTGCCATGGACACCACTACTAACGCATAACGGGACAGGAAGAGCAGCGCCTCCTGAGGATTTAAGCGGTGGTCACACTTGCATGCATATGGCCCATTATGACCAGGACGGTAACGTTTCCTGCTCACGAACCTTTACAATTTTGGTATACTTTGGTAAACGAAACACGGGGGACTGTTGAACTTCCCCGAGACATTTTTAAAGGAACTAACAATATTTTCAGTATTTTTGTAGCATTTTTAATGGTGCTAAATGATCAGGGGGGTCAGGGGAAATCTCCTTGGGTTGGCATTTGACCCCAGAGCCTATGAACATGGTTTGGGTTTGCAGAGAAGCCTGATACTATATATTGCTAATCAAACATTTATTCAAGACAATATTGAGAAAAAAAATAGGATTACATGCTGTGGACATTTGAGTCGTGTGGTACAAACTCAAATATATGAGCTTTTATTACATTCCTCATTACCCGCATTATTAGCTTACAAATTCCAAAGCACCACACGTGTACAAAGTGCTGCGCCTCCTGCAAATGGACCTAAATTGTCTCCTCCTATTTCAAACCAAGCGCGCAGTTGCTCTTAGCGGTTAAATGTAAACACGGCAATCAGCATTTTAATTTGCGATTGCCAAACAAGCTGTGAGCTAATCATGGTTAGGCGGGAGAGGGAGATAATGAAGGAGCTTGCATGAGGGAAAGTTAGGAGGCATTTTTTTCTGATTAGGTCCTGACTTCAAATGGCTGCCTTTTCACTCTGCCCCGTGTGCTTTTGACAATGCTCACTAAAAAGCAGTGTGTGCTCTTTTTGTTTGTTGTAGTAAGCTGAAAAAATGAGATACTCGCGGATGAGTCAAGGGCAATCGGAGACATTCGTGTTCGGTGGTGTGGAAAGGGCTATTTTTGTTAAGAAAGGGCACACAGGCTCAGTTGACAGATAGAACAGAATTGTATTAAAATACATTAATCTAGGTTAAAAGGTTTAAAGAAATAATCTGCATTGCAACAAAAAAAAAGTAAACTTGTCCACTATCGCTGTATCAGCACCAGCAGTTTAACTTAGGTCAACATTTCAAATATTTTAATATTTAAGTTATAACAAAGATATTGAGTTCAGAGGCTAAATGTTCACCCCAAGGACTTATTTATTATTCAGTGTTATTTACCTGTGCAGAGGTCCGACTTTTCGCAACAGTAATTGTGAAAGAGGGATTCCTTCTGGCGCTTTGTTCTGCCAAGAGTTTCTCCGTTTGAAGGATGGAATAATTTTTACATTTTAAATAATGTTGACTTTGCTCACCCTTGGCAGCTGATAAATCGCCTGAAATATTACACGGCAGGAAGACAAAACACTAAGATGCAATGTTAAACTAAAAAACAAGTCTAAATGAATTGCTAATAACATTCATTAGCGCCCGCAGACAGAGGGAATGAAGATGTTCGCTTCCCACGGATAAATTAGATGAGATACCCTGCTTGGCTAGTCCTGCTGAGATATGAGCAAAAGGGAAAATGTCTTTCCTTTTCCACACTTTATTACTTGCATCTGCGTAAAAGTAATTATACAGCCTCAGCATAATAGTAGTCATCTTTAAAAGTACAATAAAGTAATCGGAGGGCAGACATATTGCAGATGTTTCGACCTGCTTTATGATTCATATCTTTTACTGGGTCTATTCACAAAAACTTTAATCTCTAATAAACTTAGGTGAAAGCATTTTCCCCAAATAGTATCCAAAAGTGGTTGCGTTATGTCGTCACACAGGCATCACTGGTGTTAGTTGAAATAACCTTCAGCCATTAGATTAGTAAGTGGAGGTTTGGACACGTATCACTAACAAACTCGCCCACCCAACCGATCCAAGGGTTTCAAGAAATATAAAATGTGGCTGTGGCAATAAGCAACATCATTTGAATGGTCCTCAAAGTCCTCAAAAAATGGCTACCTGGGAAAGCAGGAAATAGCAGTAAAAGGAAATAGTTACAATAATAAAACCCATGAAGATATTTGTTTTATCATTATTATTATTATTACTACAGAGAGGAAACTAAAGTAGCAGGGAAATAATGACTGCAGAAACTTCTTTCTCATTCTCAAAAGCAGTAATAGATTTTTAAACATTTTCAAAACCAGCAGCATCTTTATTTTACCTTTTTTTTTTTTTTTACCATGTTCGCAAACACTCATCTCTCTATATAGTTTGTTTTTGGCCACATCTTCTGGAGAGCAGATGGCGTGTTTTTGGCACCACATGGCAAGGAGATGAAGGAAGCTCTTTAACAAGAAAAAAGTCTTTCAATCTGTTCCTGCAACTGTAGACTCTCCTCATCAACAGCATCCGTTTTAACGCTGTCAGCAACATCATGGCCCCTCATTTACTCTATATAGTCAAAGGGATGGAAATCAGCACATGTACAAGTCCCTCAAGCTGTTGCATTTAAATGTTTTTTAGACAGCAACTTCAACAGAGTCTAGATGTTTTAGCCAACATCCGTGACTTAATGGACACATATGAGCAGTAGTTCACTTTGTTCACATCGTTTAATCCTGTTTACTTTGGCCATTTCTTATGCTGTTGAAACGCTCTGATATGTACAGTATTTCCTGTATTGTACAGGTGGAACGCAACACTGACCTCTACATTCCTGAAGACTATAATCACTTTTAAATCTGAATTAAGCATTGTAGTATCACGTTAAAGTCAACAGATTAATATGGCAAGTTTGCAAACCGACTCCCATGTGCATTTTTAGAGATTTGGCCCCTTACCTCTGATGGACATTTTGATGTGAAATTCTCAAAAAAGTCTCCAACAAAAAAAGGCTTTGTGCAGCATCTCTGAAGGATTATGTAACTTACAAAATGCTCTTGCAACTGTAGCGTGTCAACCACTTGTATTTCACACGTCATTTTCAGGCTTCATCCGGTTATTATCTGACTTCATCCAAAACAATTACGTCTCTCTGCCATCTCGGCTGACATTTAAGGGCCTTCCCGCCAAAGATGATTATGTTAATACTTAATGCCTACGTAAACCAGTGAAAGACAAGGTCGCACCGTGAGATTATTAATATGCAGCGCAGATGAGCAGACGACTAGCCGGGAATTCCAACGCGCCGATTGCGGTTTCTCTCCGTCTCGCAGCAGCTGCATATGTATAGAGGGAACATTTATTATTCATGCAGGGAGTCAGTTCCAATGTGCGGGAGAAGTGTTTTTTTCCCCCTCTTTTTTCATTTTCTGGGAGAGGATGGAGAGAAGGTGAGCAGAGTGAGTTATCGGAAGACTTTTGTCTTGTATGGATCTGCACTATAATTCAGCACGGGAATGATACAGGAAATTCAGACCACAGTGCAACCGTTGGACACTGTGATTTACACCTGTCTGACAAACAGCGGCAAAACCAAGAGGGCATCATGTGTTTCTTAGGACACAAAGGTTTCAGCACTGTCTATGGAATGGCATGTTTAAAAGGCTTATGCAGAATCAACTTTTTGAGGTTTTAACTATGTGATAAATACTGATAATCCTCATGATGATTTGTTTTATTTTTCCAGCATATTCAGTCTGTCAGCCTCTTCCTCACTCAAAATGCCAGCCTATACGCTTATATACGTCACACAGAGACATTTCACTGAGATCATTCTAATTTTACAGCTTTAATATAACAAATTAAAACCCCAATACCCTACTTTGTTTTCTTAAACTTGACCAGATATCACAACTGTTGCAAGATCAGAGCAATAGCCTTAGCTTGTAACTTCTTCTGCCGTATAATGTGTCTCTCAGCACGACTCCTTCTAAAAATCCTTTTACCCATATGAAAACAGTACAACCTATTTGACCTGCACTGACCGTACAGTCCATTCTACGGAAAATTGTATTGCACAAACACTTTGTAACAGGAAAAACAAATACAAGGTAAACGGGCAACACAACTAAAAGCCTTTTGTGTGAAAATGGAATTTGGCAAAGCTGTTGTAGTTTCCCTGCATCATGGCAGTTCAACACCATAAACTCCTTCTGTGGTCTCCCTCTTGGCAGGACATGGTAAGTGCCCGGCGGCGAGAAGAAAGTGTTTTGGTAATTAGCTTGCACCAGATGTCTAGCCTCAAAGTAATTAAGTGACTTCAATGGGGCACGAGTGGTTTTCAAGCTGCTAAATAATGCACGGCTGGAGATGGTCAAGGGGGCCCTGTCGCGGTACTTACGATGTGCAGCATGATGTAGTCGCCGAGGCGAGGGGCGGAGTCGATGCGCACCAGGATCCCGTCTTTAATGGTGGTGCTGAAGCCCACGGCCAGTCGGTCCGTCCTCGTGCTCGGCCGCTCGTTGTTGGGCCACATGTAGGTGATGAGACCCCCGCCTTTCCCGAAGATATAGGTGGTGCCAGCTGCAAGGAGACAAAGAAGCACATTAGTTAGATATAGTAATGTGGAAACACCTAAAATTGTGAACATGTGAACGGGTATTAGGGGGGAAAAAAACATGTTGTTGTAGGCATGTGCATAGGAAAACAACCGTGGTTAAACTCAGCTCAGCTCAGCTCAATAGCACTATCACACATCTAGTGCTCGAGAGACGTATTGTAGCATGCCCATTGTTACAGCTACAGCTATTGTCAATGACACAGTGTGAAAACTGCAGCAAGGAAAAGGTGAGATAAAATGAATCAAC
Source organism: Proterorhinus semilunaris (assembly GCA_021464625.1). Taxonomy (NCBI): domain Eukaryota; kingdom Metazoa; phylum Chordata; class Actinopteri; order Gobiiformes; family Gobiidae; genus Proterorhinus; species Proterorhinus semilunaris. Next base: position 23,638,327 of record CM038359.1, read on the forward strand.
AGAATGGCTGTAAAGCTCTATCTAGGTTGTTGTATTGTATCTATTGTACTCATGGCCTTGTGACACCTTAATTTTTTAAGAATTGGAAGTGGAGGATGAGAGTAGGTTAGCATGGGCATCTAAAGGCGAGACAACCATCTAATACCAAGCCTAACTCCTACTCACAGTTTGAAAACATTGGCTACCATGCCACATCTGTGTATGTCCGTCTTCCCATAACTTGATGACACACGTCTATTATTTATACAGTACAATGTGTGGCAAGAAATGAGAGTTCGAGGTGGTAAGGTGCACATCTTTTCTTCAGTCAAACATAAAAGACACTGAAAGATCATAAAGAAACTGCATAAGCGGCTGATGTGGAGGTGGGGAATGAACCATCAGCCCACTTGTTAGTTGGTGTGCTGTATCCAATGCTTTACTGCCAAATGGATAAATGTTTGGAAAATGATATGCTATGCCTTATACAATACCATCCTCGCTTCAGTACTACAAACACAATAAGGACTCCAAACATATCCGCTCAAACGTATTGATTTTTTAAATTCAATTCATTCACAAGACCCTTTTGGGTAGTCAGCTGCGCCTCCCTTTGGACACCCATGACCTATCCCGCTCTTTCTTCTTTCCTGGGTCTGTCGGTATGGCCTGAACCGGATAAGCCTCCCAATCCTCATGTTTTATACAGTATATGAGACCTGCGACCATAGAACAAAGGCTGGAACTAGAAAGAAGGGAGCAACTGCTGTGTTGAGGGAAAACGGACTTGGGAAGCACAAGTGACAGAGAAGCGCGGCAGAATTACAATTTTGCCATGACGTCACCCTGTATGTAAATTCACGTCAGCTTACGACCAAACCAGGCCGCGAGCTAGCCTTTCAAACGTGCGATTCTATCCCTATCGTCACGTAGATCTGCAGAAACAACGATCATTCAGTTGTAGGGTTCGGATTCAACCTGTGAATATTCCCTCAGGTGAAATAAGACACGCAGAATCCATGAGCTGCTAAGCCATATCATCCACATTTATAGGCACCGATAATCACAAGATCAAAGGCATTGGACCTGCAGCAGACAGCAGCGGCGGACTGGAGAGATCGATAGAAGAAGACCAAACAGATTCCAGTGGCCTAAGGATAGTGGAAAAGGCTCAGCTCACAAGGGAGTGCTAATGAAGTTCTAGCATCGATGCATTCATCCCCTTTTTACCCCCAAGAGTTTGGTTCCCATCACTTCCATATAGAGACGCCTGGACATCTGCCTGGCCCCGTCATGAAGTCGCGCAAAGCATTCTAGATGTTTTTATATTTTCTCGCTCAGAAACTCTTATTCTTAGATAGAAGCAGTACTGTGTGTGGCTCTATTAAACCTCTCAGGCCCAGTCAGCCTATTACTACTACAATTATGTTTAAAGTGTATGTTGGACAAAGCGCAAAGTACTTTCACCAACCTGCCTGTAGCTACAGCAATCATTACTACTACCACACTACAGTAGAGCGTTTCTCTCCTTTCAAAAGTGTACAACTGAAGTCATCTGTAAAATGCGTTCAGAGAGAGTACGTATCTCCTTTGCCTATGAAGCCTCATTCGGGATTCCAAATAAAGTCTCCGAGTCTTCCAGCTCCAATGAATTGATTCTGTTCTTACTCGCTCACTCTTAGCAGCTAATTGTCCCCACACCACGGTTTAAAGATTTTTGTTCTTTGCTTTTTAGATACTATACTCAGTCCTTTGTAGTACAGGTTTTCACAGTCGTAAACTGGACTGGGCTGTTCGAGTTAGCTTGACGATTTGAAAACCTGTCCTCCTATATGGACATCGAATGGATGGAAGGTGGTGACAGCTATGGTGATTGGGAACAGTTGGAAATATTTGGGTGGAAGTGGTTCCAGCAGAAGACGTTTCACAAATGAGTGGTAGTTGAAGTCGAAATCAGTCAATGCAATGCCGGTTTTGGGCCATTTTCTGAGCGGTTGCAGCCTAAAAAAAAAAAAACAATTGTGGCAGCGTTCCGTCCTCTGTACAAGAATTCACAGGGCGCAACTGGGTCCCTTCGGCTTCCTTCCTCTCCCAGTTACCTGAACATCTGCCTGGCCTAGTGATGGGTGCCCAGCTGTCTTTGTGTTTCCCCTCTGAAGCGGCCAACAATCTGCTCCGTGGTCCGCGATACCCCAGAGACTGCACGGAGCATATGGGAGAAGTGATGGAGGGACTCAGTCTGCTGTGTCCGTGTGCCTGCGGGGGCTGCATAAACAGGTTTTCTTTTTCTCTTTTGGTGTCAGCAATGCAGGCCACCGGCTAAGGTCGCCTGTGTCACTTACAAAGTATCCTAACAAATGGAGCATCGCTAGCCCCCAACAACACTTGTAACTAATGAGCGGACATGGTTAGTTTAGCACAGGACACTTTTTAGACCTTGTGTTCTCCTGGCTATAGTTTTGCATGTGTGGGCACGATGATTCACGAGAACAACCATAATACACTCTGAGGTCCAATATTATGCTTTTGATCAGACTTTTTAAACAACTTTCGGCGCCGCATAGCCTTGATCATTTTGTTGTTCAAACAATGTATGTGTTTAGAAAATATCCCTAATGTAGTTGTAGTAGTTATCCATAAATAATAATTTGTCCTTCATGTTTTGCCTGATGAAATAAAGGAAAAACAAAGGGGAAACAGTTTGACCAAGGACAGGACCAGAACAAGTTTGTTGAAGGCATCTGGACGCCAAAACTCATGGATTACACAGTGTTACATGTACTGACGTGTGTAGGTGTGTTTTTGATAAGGATATTACATTTTTTTCATGGTTAAAAACTTTGTGTCTAAAGTGAAGCAACGGCTAACAGTAGTTATGACAAGTATATCTCTTTCTATTCATACTTTTGTTGCTAACTTTGTACTTGGGTTGATACCGTTTGGGACTAACCATTTTAATTCCATGGGAGTTCTGCCCCGCTCACTGCACACACCCTTGTTTGTGCAACATTTGGGACATAAAATCATGAAAGAAATGTCATTATACTGTAGCCGTGTACTGTAACTACGTACAAAGTGCAAATGCGGCATCTGCGTAATCTGCATAAATTCACACGCCTTGCTCTCTGGTCGGACGCCCTACGTAAATGACAGTCTAGATTTTGCCCTTCGTTTCAGCTATGTCAATGTCGTTGCCGGATTTGATTATTGCATCATTTGCCACCTGCCTCCAAAGCCTGCATCCGTCTGGCTCCATCTCGACATATCCTCCAAGATAGTGAGCAAGAAAGACAGAGCAGTATGCCGCCCCAAGCCAAGGTTTGCACCAAATCTTGTGTGGCTGTCTCAACGCCTCAACATTTCCCCCCTCCTCGCCAAAATGAGCTGAGGCAGACTTGGGATCGCCAACAAAGTTAGCCTATCTCACCCAACATGCCTTTTGCTTTTCTTTTTTTTCTTTAGGGGATGACGACGATGAGTAGCAAAGACACAAGCACCCCGGGGAGCCAATTATCACATTGAGGAGATTTGCTTAGTGTTTCAAGTAGACAATGTTCGGCACGGAGCTAACACTATCCAGGCTGACTCATAGAGAGAGAGCTGAACCGAGCACAAGCGCATCGCCGTGAAGCGTCCGAAAGTGTGCAAAACATACCAACAGACACCGACGCTGGCTGCTTCGCCACGTTCAGTAGCGCAAGGGGGTGATTGTCAAAAGGACAGGAAGACAGCGAACCCGTCGGAATGGACAGAATGTGTCAATGACATGCTGGGCCCAGAATGCAGGAGGGGACATGCAGACACTTGTATAGTGGTGCAGAACTGCTGCACATATGGCGGAACACTGTTGGCGCCTGCTCCGACAATTTGCTGAATGTCTCTCCCTGCCCCTTTCCACCCTGTACTCTTCTATCGACTAAAGCTTGTGGGCCAAAACAATCCTTCAGGAAAAGGCATACTGTGTTTGCTTTTGGTGCTGTACATAATGTGCAAAATCGACTTTTCAAAGCTTTTAAAAAATATATACCAAATAACTGCAAAAAGCATATTATCCCCACATTAACCATGTATTAGGCCTAAAATATCGGCACAATGGTAAGCCTTTTGATAAGAAACAAACTGAAAGTAAAGCCAAGTGGAGTTCAAAATACAACCCTTACCTCTCTGGAACTACTTCTTCTGCAAATTCCTTTAAGAGACTGGTCACTTTGGGCATACAATAGGTCAGAAATGTACTAGAAGGCCAATCTACACTGAGAGGGGGCATTCTCAATTTCATTCACTTTAAAATTAGGGTCAATAAAGACATGGTGGACATACAGGAAACCCTTTATTCGATCCATTTCTATCTAGTACCTTGTCAATTCGTTTCTATCTAGTACCTTGTCCATTGTTGGCATTCGTTACTGAGAGGCTGCCCCTGTAAACAGCATCTGAACAGACTTCCGTTTCATGGCGGCGGAGCCCTGGTGAAAAGCCAACTTGAGGGGAAATATCATCAAAGGAATCAAATCTACAAACAGATTACTGCACAAGATGTTATTTCAGCGGATCAGAGAGGACTTTCATCTCCATCTCGCAATAATGCAATCTCCATGTGGCCACTGGGCATTGGAGGGCGGCCATTTAAAAATCTAATTGCGGCATATGGCTGCGCTATTGATCTGCAGTCGAAGCAACGAGGAGGAAGAAATTATAATGACGATGTAGAGAGTTAAGATGTGATTAGTAAACCGAGGAGCGCAATAGTGATGTCAAAACCGCGTGTGTCACTAGATGGCAAAACGGTTTGTTTTATTACGTCATTTAACTCAAACTTTTGGCCGTTTTTTTCTCAAATGCTTTTGCCACTGATAATTACGCACACATGAATAAATAACCACAATATTATATTTCCATTAGAGTAGTTTTCTTTCATTGTTAAAAATGGGAAAGTATGCTGAAAATATTAGCTCTCAAGTGGCTCTATTGTGTTCTCTTTTTTTCTTTCCTTTGACCGCGACAATAGAACATTCCAGGTTCTGTATCCTTGTCCGCGGGGATGGCTGTATCAGCAGTGTAGCCGTGTGCGTTTTTCTCTCCACACCTTTGTGATTTAGCGCAGCCCTCCTCCATTTAGAGACAAAGTGCGGGCGAGAGGACCGGGTCAGAGCCTTGGCCTCTATTTCAAAAGAGGTCCCGTGTGGCGTGGGAGAGCAGACACGAGGTCGGGGCACCTGTCCGCCGTCCACCCGCTCCCGTCCTTCAGAGTCTCGTGCTGCTGAGGAGGGGGGGGGGGGGGGGGGCAGGAACAAAGGCGAAAGGGGACGCAGCGTGAGAGCGGCGTTTTGAGTTTCAAGGTGATTTTGATGGATCGCAAAAGGTTAGTTCAAACCCACATCCAGCAGGTTTGCCTCAACATAATACTAATCCATATCCAGCTTTTTGCCTGCTTCATTAAAGATTGAACTCAATATGACAGTGGAAATTGATGCAGATAATTTAACTGCATATACATTGAAAACGGCTTTTATTGTCAGTCTATTAAAGTGGAACCTCACAATTGCTATAAGCTGATAAAAGTGAGCGAGCGGTTGTTTGTCTGTGGACGGTTAACTAACCAGTAGCCAATAGTCATAGCCCAAGCACATTCCGAGTGATTTTGAAACTTTCGCTTCAGCGACTCATAAGTGTCCTTGCAGCAGTTTAATTCCTCTGGAGGACATGCATCTTCATCAAAAGCGGCGTCTCAAGTGCTTAAACGCTTTTCCCTCTTTGTACAGTATATCTACCCAGTATTCATTACGGCTCGTACACAATATCAAAACTTTACAATAGAGCTTCCCTAAATCTACCCCCGGGGACAACTTCAACACCATTTTGCGTTGACAAAAAGAGTGTGTTTTACATAAAGACATTATATTCCGTAGTCTAAAATAGCCACTAAGTAAATGGCAGGTATATGTTGAGCCGCTGCAGTGAGTCGTTCACTTACCGCCTGGATTTATGTTCTGGGGTTGCTGCAGGTGGTCAGGTCTAGGTTCAGCTTTTATTATAGTGAGACGCACAAGGTTATTTAAGATGGTGCCAGTGACTACTGTCTTGGTGCTCTGGTGGCTCAGTTTCACATAATCCAGTATACCACTATTCTGATGGTTAAAGAAGCTACGTGAGCGAGCTAACGGTAAGGAGGAAGAAAAAGGAGCACGTGAACCATCTCAATCTTCCTGTGCATCCACTCCAAAGTCCCAGAGGAGAGCGACAAGAGTGAGAACATATGACTTATGAAACGATACGAGGCTGTAAAACTGAGATAAACCCTGGTGATTACATAGCTCAGTATCCCACAATCCAATTCCTCCGGGAACGGCTCCGTATTGTCGCTTGTGTGAAGGACAGCCAGTCTAATACTTCCCCCGTATGAAGTGTAGCAGGCCAAAGCGTTCTGATGATAGACTTCTTTTGAACATGATTGAGGAGGCAATTACTTTTTGCATCTACGGTTTTTTGTTTTTTCCTTCTTTTAAACCCCCGCTTTCGTTTGCCTCATTCTCCGATGGCAGAAAATTCGACCACATCAAAACAGTGTTTGTCTTCTTCTCTCCTTGTCCCCTGGGGCGCCAAGCGCTGCACAGAGCCCATGAGATAACAACGAAAAAAAGACTTAAAAGCACATAAACAAGGCACAGGCAGCATACGGGCGCAAGGACGTATGAACAAACTCCTGGCTATGCAGATGACAAGTATCAGGTACAAGGTTTCAAAATGTGCTGGGGTCATATGGAACAATCTGTTTGTCCAGTGACCGGGGGATAATGCTCTCAGTCCTCCAGTAATGGCCCATTGTTGCAGAGATTTGTATATTGTCAACTGAACTGGGTTGATTTAGTTGAAGATGTTTCATTTATTTCCTCTTCCTGCATTCCCCCTGTCTCAGGAGTGGGCAGAGTTTCAATAGGCACCTAATCAGTCTGATAGTTGAGCCAGTGGAAGCTTCTGAAGATTGAAGCAAAATGTAGATAATCTAATCTCTACTACAATCATGTCTAAACCTTTACACCACAAAGGCATTTATAAAAGCGGTTTTCTGAAGTTGCCTCAGAATGATATGCCTTAAGCCGCGTGTACGCTGCACTTGTCGTGGGGAAAATCTTAGCTCGTAGCTCAAAATCGCAGTTCTTAGGTCATATAGTGAGACAGGGACAAGGATTTTAAAATAGAACAATTGTACAACAAAGACGAGGCGCGACCGACATCAGGCAGTGTCTGATATTTTGGAAGGCTAGTCGCAGAGTGAGCCCTCCCCTCGCTGCAATGATCTCTGTCGAGTGTCTCGTCAACACCGCACGCCGCCAGAGTCATAAGCAACAGAGGCCAGGCATGAGTGGTCCTGACTCCGCATTTTACAGGACTTTCCCCGCACTTTCCCCCGGGAAAAAACACTGCTAGCCTGCAACACGATTGTCTCTTTGAACCATCGCACAGTGGAGACCGGAGCAGCTCACGACTTTACAATCCCCACGTCGTAAAATATGACATCTAAAAATCTTATAAGACAAAAAAAAAAAACACCGGCCATAATCCATTCTCTCAACATGGAGATGCTGCTATGGCTTTGACTGCTCTGGTACTGGGGCCTTCAATTTTGCACCCTTTAAAGACCCTAATGTCAAAAAATTTACACTTCAAAAAAGAGCCTGAAAATTACCACACATTCATATTTTTGTCTGCTTCATTTTACAAAAATCAAAGAAAATCTTCAGTGGCTTTTGAGCAATTTTGATGGGCTGCGGCTCCAGTGGCTTTTGGGTCAAAATGACCCGAGGGCACCACGAGGGTTAACCACCGTCAAGGTCTTTCTCACACGCTGCACTCATACGTTGAATGCATTGTCTTCCCAAAGACACATTGACGACGAGGTGATAACGTTCATTAGACCTGGGTTCAAGCCTCTCCTCTGTGGGTTTGTGGGCGAAAGCGTCAAGCACCGAGCCACTGCCGCCCACTTTCCCCGTAATATGTGTTCCTGTGTTTTTGTGTCGCTGGAAACAGATTTGACTGTGAAATAGGCAACCATCATGTACACATAGCAAAATGTAATGAAGAATATTCTGGAAAAGGTACTTTTGTCTTCTTGTCCCGTCTCCTGTAAGCCGGCGGAATGGAGGCTATGATTGATGCAGAGCGCTGTGGTGTGAAAAGATGTCTGTGTAAAGAATACAGCGAGCCTTGAATGATTTACACTGCCTGTTCCCTGCTATAATAAGCTGTAGCATTACCACACTACACGGCTTTGTGCACAACAAAATCGGGGGGAAAAGACCAAAAAATGGGGACAGAGCATGAACTGTTTGCAATTTACGGGCAGCAAGATAGAAACGCATCAGAACTTAATAGTGAAAACAAGACGCTACTTTTGGGTTTCGGGAGAGTTTGGAAGGAATTCTACATAACTCAAGTTGAGAAAAGTTGTGCAGAAGTCATGGTGGCAAAAGGACAACGCAACAGGGCCATCCCCCCCCCCCCACCTGTAGTTATATCATCCTGTGATTAAACTCAACAAGTCGAGGCGCAATGTCTTCTGACGACGCAGCACACGCGACGGTGTCTCAATCAGATCGTTCTTATGGTGTTCATCACCGTGGATGCCAGGGGACCTACTCGACGCGCTTCCACGATAAACAGATTGGTTCACCATCTGCATCAAATCACTGGGACAGTATGAAGCAGGGAGACGAAAGAGCGGATGCCTGCCAGCGCAGCGGAGTAGCGCGATGATTGCAATTGAGTTGAGACGCAAAATTGATTCAAGAAGGTCCACTGCCAAGCGCTCGTACAGACTTCCTAAACAAAACCGCGCCAATTAATTCCAATACCTTATCGCTATTGCAGCTCTACCATTGTGATGCGATAGTCATAAATCCAGCGTCTGGCCTCGAACATGTGAAAAGCGCAGCCTCGCAAGTGGATACTCATGGATGGTCTCCACACTGTGCGCTCACTGCAACAGGAAAAGGCTACGTGAGATCAGAGCAAAGGGCCGATTAACCCGCCGACAACCATTAACCAAGTCGTCACGGATCCCCACTCAGCTCCGCACGGCAAAGCCTTCCGAGTGACTGCCTCCCCCCCCCCCCGTGCGCGGAGACTGGGGAAAACGGCATAACAACTCGACGCTCATTATCGCGGTACCCTGACAGTCCCGTGTTGCGAACAGGACACGCAGACACAAGTTTAAATCCTTTTCTTTTCCCTATTGAGACGTCAGCGCCTGCTCCCTCCGCGGTTAAAAAGGGGTGCGCGGTGGAGGGACAGAGGCGAGAAAGTGCTCCACATACAGTAGTCCCGGCTACAAAGAAGAGCCGTCGGCCGGCTTTAATGCAGTTCGCAGCCACCGCTTGAATCTTCAGAAAGAGGAGGGAGATGGAGAGGGGAGATGAAAGGGGTTTGAGTCACAGGCGGGAGATCTTTGACGGTGGACGATTGCCAGTATCTATATAGAAAGTCTGGCGAGGGGATAGCTTGGTTCAATGTGGAATGTTTGATGGGGTTAAAGGCACCTTGAAGCTCCTATATGTGGCTCTGTTAGGATTATATAGAACTGGTTACAGGTGTGGCTTAAGTTCAAACAATTTTTCCATTTTCATGCCAATGTTTATGCGTGTCAGAGTGGATTCTATACAGCACCCTTGCAGTATGTTGTACACACAAGTGCCGAATATGAAGATGAAATTTTGCTATTGTGCGAACTCTGGCCCATTGTATTTATTACTACTAATTGACTTGCCAATACGAATAGGAATTACAAATATTTGCAGAGAAGCATTAATCTTCCCTCTTCTAAAGCTTCCTAAAGTAAGCCACATTGTCTAAACAGAAAATAGGCCGAAGCATATGGATTGAACATCTTTATCATCATCCAAAGTGTCTTATCACCCTCGATAAATTGTGTCAGTTTCCCCCCCCCCCGATTGTGTCTCTTTCAAAGGCAGATGTTCAGTGCCATAAAGTTAATATGAGTTAATTTTGCTGCATTGGTCATGTAAGGTGAGGAAAACATTCCCATTTTGGCTCTGAAATCGCACAAAGGTAGTTATTTTGTATTTCAAAGACGGCATACCTACTTGATGGACAGAGACATCCTACATCGGTTTCTCAAAGGTGCCCTCTTGAGAGCTACAATTTAGGAGTAGATGATTGACTTGGAAAAACACGCACTGGCAGCGGCTCAAGGTAAGGGCAAAAAAAAGTGTGGTGACATTTGAAACGTTGCGAAATCACACTTGAGACACGCGCACAAAAGCTTCAAAACATGACTCAATATGGCTTACACTTCGGGGGGAAAATCATCATTCAGTCGGTGTTGATGTTCACACCGCCCCGAGTGAAATTGGGACATGAGTGTTTCTTTGCTGTCATTCATAATGCATGATGCACTTCAGAGAGACGGGCCACGCCAAACCTTGCTGCGGATTAGGTGAAGAAGATCTTTTAATTAAAGAATCCGGGAATTCAAGATGGCTCAGAATAACTGAATCTTCCCAAGAGGACAGAGCAGCTTTGGTGAGGAATTGCAAAGAACCCACTACTATTTCCCCCCCGTCCCCCCTCCTTTTTTTGTTGTTGCAGTGACAGAAAGGCCCCAAATGCACCGACACAACGCAGCCCTTCACTGATCTGCTCCGAAGGCCTTTATGACTCAACTCCCTTTTGGACCCATTTATTCAGCCTGTGCTCTTGACAAACCTTTTGAAATGCAAGCGGTGTAAAAAGTCAAGATTTTTTTTTTTTTTTTTTTACCATTACAGCAGAACAACGAAATTGCTCGGCCTTTGCCTTACCTATGGGGCTGTTAGAATTCAGATCGCTGCCTTGCGCTAGCCAGTGTCTCAAAAAGGTGTCAAACGCACCATTATGAAAGATAACATCCGTGCACTGTCAGAGAGCTAATGGACGAGACTAAAGGTTGGTAGTGGGAAAATGTTACTCTATTTGTGCACAATCCATTGATTTATTTTCTTTAAAACAGTGTTTTCCAACCAGGGTTACGGGAACCTCAGGGCAAGGACTGAATAGTACTTCAATATTATTATATATTTTAACATATGTTTTGCTGTAAAAGGTTTGTATTTCAGATTGTTTTCGCTTTTGTGTACAAGTCTTTTCATGGTTTAGCACCAAAGTCCATCTCTGATGTGTTAGAGCCGTATGAACCATCTCGGGCCCTGAGAACTTCAGGGAGGGGTCTCCTGGTGGTTCCCAGAGTCAATAATAAACACGGTGAAGCTGCATTTCAGTTTCATGCAGCTAAAATCTGACAATGTTCAAATCCAGGCTGAAAACAGCTCTTTTTACCCGAGCATATGACTGAAAGTATTTTATCTACACTCTTGCCTTTTACTGTAATTAATTAATGTTTATGTTTTATTGATTTTATCTGCTTTCTTGTAATTTTATGTAACTTTGAAGCACTTTGAATTGCCTTGTGCTCTACAAATAAACTTGCCTTGCCTTTATTTTGAACACAACACACAACTAAATACCAATAAATGTGAGTTTAGCTGATAATTTTGCTGCACCTTCGAGAAAAGGGGTACTTTGAGTAGAAATTAAAGACTCAAGGGGTAAGCAAGGCCAAAAAGGTTGTGAACCAGTACTTCAAAACATTGAATCACTTTTTACTGTATATCCGAGCAAAAAAAAAAAAGTTACAATTTAATAATAAAAACATATTAGTCTGTCTTGATCTTATATAATATGTACAATATAGACTTTACTTGACGTTACTTGGTGCGAATAAAAGCTGCAATTATATTCCCTGTATGCTCCGTTTAGTGCCGTTCTGCATCATTTAATAGCAAACCATTTGTGAGTCCCTGAAAGAATCGACTTTCTTGGTTGGATTTATATAGCGCGTTTCTTGACCACTCAATAGAATGATGAACAGGCTCCGTCGAACCGCCTGGCTAAATAAAAGAGCCGCGGCTTCCTTGCGAGGCAGATAGTGCTCGAAAGTTATTTTTCACATGTCAACAAACTCGGGCAGCAAATGGATCGTGCCAGCTCGCTTTGTTTGCCTCCGCACTTGTAGTGTATAAAATGTAATAAGATGGACCCGAATGGAGCCCGCGAGAGGCCAGATGTCAAATATTGAAAGAGGTGAGCTACGACAGTATAAGCACGGTTGGCTTTTCTATAAAAAAACATGTCCAAACTACAATTTCACCAAATTGCAACTGTAACATGGACGTATCATGCATAGTTTAAATACATACTCTACTTCTGGGTGCCCCACTTTTTAGATTTTACATTTTGAAATAATGAAATATATAAGGAAAAAAAACAGTAAGGAACAATAGACTGGGCTGATGTGGATTTTGAGTTAGCCTAGAGTGCCCTCGTTAGGTAGCAGTGGCAAACACATGATAGAACAAGCTTTCACTTCAAGTTAACGTTATGCTAGCAAGCTGATGGCACTAGGGCTGAAGCAACTAATCGATTAATCGACAACTAATCGATTAATCGACAACTAATCGATTAATCGACAACTAATCGATTATTGAAATAGTCGACAACCATTTTAGTAATCGATTAATCGTTTTCTGGTTCACACAGACTCAAATAGAGCAAAAATGACATAAAAAAGTACTTTTTTTTTAATGAACTTTGTTTTTATAGTTAGTGTATGTAGGGTTTTGTACATTTCATGAACATCTGTCTCATGTGTCTCATCCAATCAGAAAGCAGAATTAGCACTTAGAGCCTCCAACAAACATTTACATTAAGTTTACGCCATCAACATGTCCTCAAGCGGCGCCACTTTAGCTTTATGTGATACATTTTTTAGAAAACATTTTCATTCACCATTCACAGCTAAGCGATTCGTTGTAAAAGTAATTGATAGATTAATCGATCACAAAAATAATCGTTAGTTACAGCCCTAGATGGCACCATGATGAACACACTAACTCTGAACTGCTCAGAACTATTCCGGTAATAGATTACAGGTTTTGGAATGTAGAAGTAATGTGCTACATTGTTAAAAAGTTGATTTAGTAAGGTGCGTCTCTAAATGGCAAGTGATAGGTACAAACAAAGGTTGCAGTAAGGGTAAGCGTTTAATCCCTTCAATTTTGTGACATTGTGTTACTGCCATCTTCAATTATGGACTCTTGCTATTTATAAAACAACTTGAGAATCTCAGACGTCTACCTGTTCTTTGAAAAATATGGATTTGAAAGGCAAATGCTAAAATAGATCATCATCTTTAACAAAAAAAATCCAGGCTCATCTATCCTTTGAAAACAACAGCCTCACGATAAAAATAAAAAGCACTTGAAAGTCAGACGCCTTATTGTGTTACCTTTGGGGTAAAACAAACAAAACAATCAAGACGACAATGCATGGGTCTGTTTCGGAGAAGATCAAAATGGAAATGTGGATAAAAATTGCCCAGTGACCTTTTTGGCTTGCGCTGCAGCCTCTTTTTGTCTGAATTTGATGATAGCCCTGAGAAACACAGCTGCATTGTCTGCTGCCGAGATCCGCCGGCTGAGCTCTGGTTGGCATAGCAACCGTATATCCCGGTTAAAGTGGCAAACATACTCCCAGCACTATATTACTCCCTGATTTAAGTTTGTTTGGATTTACTTTTTTGACAATGACAAAAAAAAAAAAAACAGGCTGTCAAAAACTGAACTCTCATCCTTCCCTTCTCCCTCTTCCCCTCACCACCTGAAGTCACAAACTGGATCGCCGCCTATCCATGTAGTGTCTCCAGGTTTGCTTGGATTTATTTATTTTTGCTTTTGAACACACCACATTACAAGAAAAAGTAAGTCACTTTAAAACATAGGAGACATTCACTGCACTACCTCCCATCGAGATGAATACTTCGGCTCCTGTTTAACATTTAGAGCACTGCATGCCATTGCCTTTCTCGCTAACCTCCCCTCTCATTCAAGACCAAGCACGGCCATCATTGAAAGCCTTGGTGAAGTGATTGGTTTTGACAGGTACATCTTATTTTAGCATGATGTGAATAGCCTACCTGCCCAGATCACAGCATCCACAGGTACGTACCGCCACTTTGCTGCTGCATGATGAAAGCAATCAAGTCAGCAGGAGGTGCTGTGTTTTTAAGTAAAGAACTGTAGATAGTTTGACTTTGAGTGACAAGTAGCCAAGAAAGAGCTATAAGGGAAAAAAGTCTGTTGTGCTGCCATGTAATTTCAACAAGAAATGGCTGATCTGAAATGCATAAGAAACTTCATACCATATAATTTGTCTAAGAAAAAAAGAAAAGGGCAAATTGCATGCAACTGTCCCATTGGTCACCAGGTTAAGCATACTAAGAATAGCCTGGTTTTACCATACCCTCATACTCATTTCGTTTCGAACAAAGGGTCTGGAATTTCACAATTGAGCTCCGTTAGCAGGTGGGAGGGGTGAAATCCTTTGAAACGATTGGATCTGATTTTCGCTAGCGTTTGGTCATGCGCCCGTGTTGAGTGAAGCAGCTCTCATAACTCAATCATAGCTCTATCATGACTCTATCATGACTCTATCAGAACTCAATCATAACTCTATCATAGCTCTATCATAACTCAATCATAACTCTATCATGACTCTATCATGACTATCAGAACTCAATCATAACTCTATCATAACTCTATCATGACTCTATCATGACTCTATCAGAACTCAATCATAACTCTATCATAACCCTATCATAGCTCTATCATAACTCAATCATAACTCTATCATAGCTCTATCATAACTCAATCATAACTCTATCATAGCTCTATCATAACTCTATCATAACTCTATCATAACTCTATCATGACTCTAACATAACTCTATAATAACTCAATCATAACTCAATCATAACTCAATCATGACTCTATCATAACTCTATCATGACTCTATCATAACTCTATCATGACTCTATCATAACTCTATCATGACTCTAACATAACTCTATCATGACTCTAACATAACTCTATCATAACTCTATCATGACTCTATCATAACTCTATCATGACTCTATCATAACTCTATCATGACTCTAACATAACTCTATTATAACTCAATCATAACTCTATCATTACTCTATCATAACTCAATCATAACTCAATCATAACTCAATCATAACTCTATCATGACTCTATCATGACTCTATCATGACTATATCATAGCTCAATCATAACTCTATCATAACTCAATCATAACTCAATCATAACTCTATCATGACTCTATCATGACTCTATCATGACTATCATAGCTCAATCATAACTCTATCATGACTATCATAGCTCTGTCATAGCTCTATCATAACTCTATCATGACTCTATCATGACTCTATCATGACTCTATCATAGCTCAATCATAACTCTATCATGACTCTATCATAGCTCAATCATAACTCTATCATGACTATCATAACTCTATCATAACTCTTGGGAGCATTCCTTGCGCATACGAAGGCTTCAGTCATAATTTCTGGATATTTGGGAGCCGAGCCGGAACGGATTGAAGAGCTTCCTTTACGTTCGTATTCACCGCCATTGCCGAACTACAACCAGCAAATGCTTGACGTCACCTACAACACCCGCCTCCCGCGCTCGCTGAATGGTAGGTTGAAATTCAACCGCTGAAACGCAGCCACTGAGATCGATCCCAGACGTACATGTAGGGAAAAGATAATTGGCCAAAGTTTACGAATGGCTAAGGCCAGGCTATACTAAGAAGCAAATGTCTTCTTCAGAAAAGAAAAAAATCAGGCGGATTCAAAGGGCTGTTTCTGAGTTTTTAACTGATATCTATTTATTTAGTCCTAATTATTTATATTTTTATTTATGTTGTTAATTTGTGATATTAGTATTTCTAGCTTCCTCAATTGCTTTTACTTTTGGATTTTAAACTCCTATGAGTGCTTTTAGATTTTTAGGCTCTCCCAGTGTTTCCTCTGAAGGGGCCCTCTGGCTCGGGAGCAGTGATAGGCTGTGGCTGTGTGGGTGCTGTCCTGTGGGTGCTCAGGTGGAGGTGTGGGGTCTCTGCCGCGCCTCCTCTGGGCTCTCTTGGGTCAGTGTCCTGTAGCTGCGCTGGACTGCTGCTCCCGGCGGCTCCTCAAATGGGGTTTCCACACTTGTCCATCTGTACCCAGCTTTATATATCTATTTATTTTATTCTATGTGTGAGTGTGTGTGTGACAGAGAGTTAGTGAGTGAGGGGGTGTTTACGTAGACCGTTGGGTAAAAGTTTGAGTGTGTATATATTCGGAGGGATGGGAGGAGGTTCCAGGCGTATTGTTAGAAATGCTGTAATCTGTAAAGCACTTTGTGATACCTTTCGGTATGAAAAGCGCTTTATAAATAAAGTTGGATTTGATTTGATTAGAATAATGCTGCTAAATATATGACTTATGCTTATTCGCGAATACAACTAGGTAAATTTGGCTAGGCAATTATGCTATTTATGTGGCTTGGCATGGTTTCGCCAAGATTACAAAATAATGTAGAGCTTAATCTATTGTAGGTACATTTTTTGAAAGTTGAAAAATGATGCATAAAAATGATGCCAACAACGAATTGGCAACTAAAACAACAAACAAACAACAAATCCTGGATCGATTGGCTATATTCTCATCTATTTGAGAATAGCTGCTCCACAAAGACACAGAGTCTGGCTAAGCCAGTCTTTGTCACCAGTGCTGGCTGTTTATTTTGGAACGGTAGTTGCTGTTTTCCAATCCCCGCTGGCAGGTGGTTTGACCTCAGCCCTCTATTGAATGTGTCAAGGCTATAATTAATGTCCCCCTCTCAGTAATTCACCTGCCCCCTCTCCATTCTTTTCTATCCCCCTCTTCGTTTACCCCATTGACTGGCGAACTGGAGAGAGTAGCGCTGCAGTTCTCTACACCCCGCTTCCAAGGACATTCAGCCTGAGACAAAACAGTGGTGACTGGGGCCATGGGGAGAATATTTGGCGGCGGACCGCGCTACAATCCATCTCCTTTTAGTGATTTAGCCAAAGTCAGAGAGAGAGAAAGGAGAAAGGTCGGTCTTGTGCCACCTCCACCGTTATCTGTTTCCAATCCGTCATCAAACAGGGGTGCAATGGCTTTGGGGGAGTACAGGGAGACTCGGGCGGAAAGCAGATAGCTGTTTAAAAAAGCAAGCAGAGTTGTAATCAATGGAGTGCAGAAAGAAGGGACAAACACGGTCGAAAGGGTTCCGCTTGGAAGACGTAATTAGCAAATCCCTCAGTGAGCGGTACAAATTGGCGATAGGCAGAAGGACAGCGCAAAGACAACTGGAACAAGTATAGCATCCAGCAATATAGAGACTGATGGAGCAGAAGTTAAGCCTGTGTCCTTGGACAAGACACTTCACCCACTTTGAATGTGTGCACTGTGAGATTGAAGGAGTGAAGGCAGGAATAGCCACCATCAGCTGTAATTTACATTTGTTTTAAGGAGTATTAAAACCCTTTTGTCCAACAGTGGCGTTGTTGGTTAGAGCGTTTTGATCACAGATCCAAAGGTTGACAATTGAATCTTTGCTTTGACAGATGCAGATTAGCTCCCTTGTTTCAATAGTCTACCCCAGGGCAGCTCAGTGCAATATAGATCTGAGTCTTTATTATTTTGTGTAGAGCATCTGCATTGACAGGGGCGTAGAGGAAAACACTGTGTTTGCTGACTGGTGGCCAAGGTTTAGTAGAACTTTGCCCGGGGTGAGGTTGAAAGGGCCCGCGGGAGAAGTCTGGGGCAGCGGCACAGAACACGTTGGCCTCCCTGAGTCTTAGAGTTGGCCTAATTAAAGCTCCCGCCTGCAAAGCTCTCCGGGACTGTTGATGCCGCTTACAGCCGCGGAGTACGAGTGTGTGTCCGCGAGTGGAAGAACAGCGATTGCTCGACCCCGTTTGAACCCTGACCTCCTATTGTAGATTAGTGAGACCCGCTTCGTTTTCAAGAACTGCCGGGCTGATTAGATGGATATCTTATCATCTACGGTTGTCGGAATAGCATGGAAATTAACCCGAAGCCGGAGTCTTTTCACACGAGTACGGATTAAGCCTCGGCTACACTCGAATTTTGGAAGTCTTACGCAATTACACGGCACAATGTTTAACTCAAATTGACTGTAATGGTAGCCCAGAACATGTTCACCTTCGGAGTCAACTAGTGCTAGGAGAAAGCAATACAAAAGATAATTGGCCCAACTTGGAATTGAGTAAAGTCATGGAGAAAATTGTGACTGTGTTGCTAAGGGAACTGGCACAGCTCTTATTGATGGAGTCGAGTCCACAATACTTGATGACCAAACCATAGGGCCTAAAGTAAAATGACAAAGTATAAGGAGCCAAACTAAGCAAATGTGAATTAGAATTAGTGTTTCCTTCACGTACGTGCAAACACATACGAGACTCTATATTTCCCATTGTGAATGAATGTCACTTTTTCTCTAAGTACTAGCGCTGTGACGCTATCTGAGATTTAATCTGTCGCCGTCTTAAGCAAGATGGAACCTCGTCCGTGTGACAAGCAGCAAGCTTAATAATACGTTCATAAAATTAATTTAAATATCCCAGCAATTAAAGTCATTTCAGTACTAACGCCATAATGATAGCTCTCTGAGGGCCTCCAATTTGTTCTCTTTCAACAATAATAACCATCGAAGGGACAAAATAACAAGGGACAGCACATTTTTTTAAAGCGTCTTGCAGTTTATACAATATCATGGCTATTTTGAACTTCTTAGCATTGTAGAATTAAAGGCAATATTCTAAAAAAGGGGAAAGGAATTGCGTTAGCTCTTCAACCAGTCTGGTATGAGAACATTACTTTCATTCAATTTCCAACCGTGCATATTTTCGGACAGTATTTTTTCTGTGCTGCTTTTAATGCCCACTATTTATGTATTATATGTAACAGAGTACAGAGCGGCTTCATTCTGTCTTAATACAAACACGCCGATGAGCCTCCCTTTGAAACAGTTTCTATTTCAACTTAATTGTTGGGAAGTAAGTTTAATCATACGTCAGCAGTCTTGTACAAAGAACCCACAGCGATTATATCACCATTATTCTCTATTATTATTATTGCTCTTTATTTCCTCCTTCTTCCTTTCTCAAACTTTCAATCATGTACCTCAGCCGGCCCGAGTCGCTGCCTTTGAAGATGTACTTAGGCGAACTGACGAGAAAATTTAAAGCGAGTGACGGTGGCTTTCAACAGCTCATGAAAGGCAAAAGAAATCTGCCACTCCGCGTGAGCCTGAACGGATGGGGGAATTGTTGCCGCCGAGACAGGGACTATGGGCAGAATTCTACAAAGCTGCCTTCAATCCTTTCGCCCAAGCTGCTCGCCTATCTCGGCGCATACGGCACACATGCAAATTAAGCAAAAAGAAAGAAAGAAAGAAAGAAGGAAAGAAAGAAAGACAAGGGAAGCATTAAACAGCAGAGCCCTCGAGCTACCTTTGACAAAACTACCAAGAAAACAAACTGTATCATTCAAATACATTTTGGCAGGTTTTCATTCAACAAGTTATTTATTCCCTTTGCCGTAGGACAACGCAGAGCCACAAAGCATGGCCTTTTTAATTTTTCTCAGTCCAATGCCGAAATTGAGAAATTTATTCCACTGCCCTGGGGAGTCGAGCTCATTAAAACTTATTACTAAGGCCGTCCTAGGAAAGCCTGTAATAGGCACACAATCCATTTCTGCTAATGGGAAAAATGTGTTAATCCGCTGCGACTTGTAAACTTTAAATACGTCGGATTGAATAGGCAAGGTGACGGCAGCGGCTGAATGAGACGGCAGTCCATAACCTGAGCCAATAGGGCAACAGGTGCTTGTAACACACAACCCATAGGCATTGCAGTACATTTAGATTTCAGAGTGTTGCAGCAGAAATGATACTCTGGTTTGCCAGTCTTTTACAGTTCAACTTTGTGAGGAGTATAGTCACAGACTGAAAGTTCAAGGAGTACAGACTAGTAATCCTATGAGTCTGAGTAATCGTTACAGATTTCACTTTAACAATTTTTCTCTGGGAAAAAAGGCTATTTTGATGATGAAATGCCATGTCAGCAAGGTAGAGTGCTCTTTAAAGAGCACAATATTTTACAAAGATGACCTAACAATGTGAATTGATTTTACTGAACACCGCTGCAATGGTGGATTTATTCACTATTAAAAAGCCCACTGTTGTCTACGTTGACACTTTTGGTTTTTAAGCAGTTGCACCGCCACCTGTTCAATCAGAGAGCCCACAGAGTTTGGGTTGCCAGATCCTCTTAGGCTAAAACCAGTTAGTGACAGACGAAAATGTATGACAGGTTAAGGCAACCCTGTAGCTTGCCTTTATTAGTTTAGTGTCTTTTTAAACCAGACAGTTTGCATGCTACACATGCTACCTTACAAACCAGTCCCAAGCCTAGATAACTGGAGACAGTTTGAAAGGCTCTTTGACATGAATGAATAGAAATAAATCTCCATGGTTGAGTGAACAAAGGGTAACAATGTCAAACTTAATTGGAAACAATGTGGCAATTACTTTCTATATCAATTATCTATAAGAGCATGTCAATAAAAAGGAGATTCTCAGAGACTTGTAAACTTTAAATACCTCCGTAAAAAAAATCGTAGGTGACAATGCTGTTTGAGCGGTTGAGAAATGAGTGGGGGTTCGGTCTAATGAGAGACCTTAATGCACAGACTGAGCCTATGGGGAAACATGCACCACAGTCGCACAGCCTATCAGCGTTTCCTACTTCATTTTATTGCAGCTGTTCTGATGTCTTCTATGGCTCCAGGGGAGGCATAACAATACAGGCAACAAGAGCATCGGGATATAGGTGAACTTTATGTTGTACTTTACACAAAAGGCTGTAATGTAAATGTCGTTTTATCTCATCCACCGAACAGCGGCATCAATTGAGAGGGCACCAAAAGAGTAAAAAACACTTTTGCTCTGTAAGTTACTGTGGTGAGCGGTTAACCTTGAGCTAAGAGAGCGAGCCACGTGTGGAATAATAATAGCATGTGAGAGTGTGAGCTGCAATAAAAGAGGAGCCTTGTATGAAGAAATAACATGACTTATGGGGAATAATAACATACCTTGACTTTCTTCCCCTTGAAATTAATAAAAGCAGAGAATACATAACAGTTTATTTTGGATATTGAAATATGGTCTGTCCATCATGGCCTGTTGTTCAGATCTAATGCTTTGATAGATGGCATTACCCAAATCTTTCAGCCTATTTTGATTGTCTTCTAAATTGCATGGGTCATTCCACTGACAAAATGTCAAATATTTGCTGGCACATCTATTTCAATAGAGCTTGGGATTGAGGCATCAACGCTGCCAAAATTACTGGGATTCCTGCCACATCCCTAATAGAGACTTGGAAATGTAAAAGTTATAAAAGTATTTGGACTCTACAGTGTGTTGGATGTACTGTCTTCACCAGAAGCAAATGAAGTACGGAGCCTCATCTACTTTTGACATTGTTTTCATGTTTGCAAGTAGGCCCTAACATGGCAGATTTCTTCCGTATCAATGCATTTATAAGATTCCATCCTGGATTCAATCATTGTTGTGAATGATCCAGATTTTTGGCCCATGCCACTACACCTCTGTTCCAAACGTGTGTTATTGAAGTTATGTGATTTTTTAACTTTAAATATGCCGCTAACAAATCAAGCTTGAGGGCCAATCAACAGTGATTCGAGGCGGCCTTAGTTTAGACAGCCCTGGTTTGAGCAAAGAGTATGTCCAATCAAACGGGCATTGCTGTTCTAACCTTGACGTGAGCCCCCACGTGTAGAATAACTGTGAATGTGACCTGCAAGCAAAAACTTCATGAAAAAATAAAATAAGTAAATAAATAAAAAAGACTACTCCACATCACGGCAACACCGTATTGGTCTGACGCATAAATCCCTCACATCTCAAAAAATCTCATTCTGCGGTTTCATCCCCTGCACCAGAAAAAAATATAAAAAATCAGCTCTTATCAAAGCATTTCATATCTGCCACGCTATCTGGCAAACCCGCGCCCCCGAAAGCCGCCGCACTCGAGTCTAAGCCCCGTGAAGCAGGTTGTGGATCTTGGCTGAGAGGACTGATGAGCTGAAGGGCAAAGCGCCAGTGGAGAGGTTACGGCGCGGCGAGCGGAGCACTTCAGGTACAGTAAGCCAGTGGACACGGCGAAAGCCACGGGCCGAGCGCGAAGGTCGTGAGAGGGGCTCAGCTGCTTCTGCCGGCTCTGGAAAGTAACTGTGTTTACAATCGAGCAGCAAGAACCGGGATTTTTCACAAAGTCAGAAAAAAGCAATAAGGGGATTTGAAAGACGTCGCCGTGATACAATAACAATGCAATACAACAGGCATTTTCCGTGCGAGAGAAAAAAAACAAACAAACATTGCGCGGCACGGTAGTACAGCGGTTAGCGCCTCCGCTTCACAGCTAGAAGGTCCCGGGTTCAATTCCCACCTGGACGGGGCCTTTCTGTGTGGAGTTTGCATGTTCTCCCCGTGTCTGCGTAGGTTTCCTCCGGGTACTCCGGTTTCCCCTACCACCAAAAACATGTACAATAGGCCGGGATGAATGATGTGAGTGAGTGGTTGATGGTGGTCGAGGGGCCGATGGCGCAGCTTGGCTGCCTCGCTTCCGTCAGTCTACCCCAGGGCAGCTGTGGCTACAATAGTAGCTTACCACCACCAAGTATGGAGTTAATGAATAATGCAATGTAAAGCGTCTTTGAGTGTCCAGAAAAGCGCTATATAAAACCGATGCATTATTATTATTATTATTATTGCGTGACGGTTGTAAAGTTGTTTGGGGTTGTAGCTTATAACAAAAAAGGTATTCCACGCATCTGTGATAGCACTTTTTCACTCTAGCTTGCCATTTGCTTGCCAGTGTCAACATGGTGCATCTTTTGTGTTGTAATTTTTAGATTAATCTATATATAACTATCAGTAGGCTTGTGTTATAAAACTTCATAGGTAATTCAATTGTGGCTATAGCTGTATACGTAAAAGATGGCTACAATGCCCAAGAAGCACAAAAAAGCTTATGTCAAGCATTGAAAATACGTTTCCCCTTCCTACAAAGTCTGCAACACAACAATGAAATGATTACACATTAATATAAGACGATAAAGCGATTCAACTGCCTCGTAATGTGAAATAAAGTCAATTGAGCTGCTGGATTCTGATTCTGGCTTTGTGTTTTAGACTGATGGAACTATTATATGTCTCAGAACTGTCGATAAGTTACAGCTATTTGGCAATTTAGAAGAAATAGAAGACAAAAAAAAAGATGCAAGAAATCTGTGATAAAAGCCGGCACCAGGAGGCTTGTTTCTGCCACAACAGGACGTATATAGATCTCACAAACTGGCAACCCCAACATCAAACATGGCAACGCGGCGGGAGCATCAAAGCCGTCCTCAAAACAATGTTGCGTTCCGTCGAATTTGACCTTGATCAATTGAACTTTTTTATTGTGTTCTGTTGAGCGCACCACGAGCTCCCTGCCAGCACGCTCTCTCCTCACAAGGATTCTCACAAGGATGACACTTTTGTCGACAAAGAGCCGAGGGTTGCGCCGAGATGAGGAGGTGCGCGCGACTCTACGTTTTGCATGTGATTGACAGAATTCAGTGAAGAAATAGGATGAGATTTACATATTTTTCAAGTCGAGAAACGCAGAGAGGGAATAAGGTCAGTCCTTTTTGAAGCATTAAGCACGGAACATTCGTGTTTCAAAATGTGTTTATTTATTTATTGTATTTTATTATTTTCCTGAATTGTGTTGTGCCACAGAAGAAACACAAACACCTCCTCTACAATGTTAAATCCTATAATCCAAGGGGTGGACAAGTCGGCTTGGTTTCAGGACAATTTTCGGGATTAAAATAGAAAAAAACCTTTATTTGGTACTCCAAACAAAGTCCCATTCTGAATAAATGTGCGCTCAAAGTGTGTTCATCACCGCGCCATCGATTTGGTGACATGCCGCTGATGCAAAAGCGACTGCTCATATTCACCGTTTCATCACTTACTTCCCACTGTTGCCAGCAGAGGGCGCACCAGTCCAATACAAAATTAAACATCCTGTGTTTTCTTTACACTGAGAATTTATTTTCTTCTTCAAATTTTAAAACGTAACATGCCAAAGCTGAGGCACCTTAAGCCTCATTGATGGATGATGCTGTACTTTTTGGGCAAGTTTGTAAGAGTGATGGAATTTCCCGTATCAAACTATCACTAAATTATTGGTTTATACTGCACCGATACCACGAGTATGAGTACTTTGATTTAAGTACTTGCCGATACCGAATACCGATATGAATGAGTACAAGGCATTTTCTTCCTTGAGTATGAAATGAGTAATTAGTTAATTTACTCATTTACATTTCCTTAAGTAAAGTTGGCTACACTTTTAAGAAAAGTTGTATCAAAATTGTATCCTCTGTTCAAAGCAGGAGATAAACATCTCTTTACAAACTATAGGCCTGTTTCCCTTTTACCGCAATTCTCTAAAATCTTAGAAAAGGTTTTTAACTCTAGACTTGACGGCTTTATCGAAAAGTGTAATTTACTCTCGGACAATCAGTTTGGGTTTAGGAACAATCACTCAACCTCACACGCGCTCTTTGATATAACTGAAGAAATAACTAATGCTGTAGATAACAAGAAATGTGCAATAGGGTTATTTATTGACCTGAGTAAAGCGTTTGATACAATAAACTATGATATATTAATTAATAAACTAGAACTTTATGGAATTAGGGGGGTAGCTCTACAGTGGGTTACCAGTTACTTAAAAAATAGAAAACAATGTGTGAAAATCGGTGATTATCAGTCGAGTTGTCGACAAATTGTCTGTGGTTTACCTCAAGGTTCTATTCTGGGCCCAAAATTGTTTAATATGTATATTAACGACATTTGTAAAACGTCTGAAATACTTAAATTTATCTTGTTTGCTGACGATACAAATATTTTTGCATCAGGAGACGACTTACAGCAGCTGTGTCGGATTGTTAACTTGGAACTCAAAAGTGTCAACAAGTGGTTCAAACAAAATAAATTATCTTTAAATCTGAGTAAAAGCAAAATGATGATATTTGGCAACTGTAACTCCAATGCTCAGGAAGCAATTCAGATAGAAGGTGTTGTTATCGAGCGAGTGCATGAAATCAAATTCCTTGGTGTGATTATTGATGACAGAATTACTTGGAAATCTCATATTAAATATATATCTACGAAAATTTCTAGAAGCATTTCAGTAATTGCAAAAGCAAAGCACATTTTAAACATCAAAGCTCTACATACCTTATACTGTTCTCTGATTTTGCCCTACTTATATTATTGTACTGTGGTTTGGGGTAGTACTTACAAAAACACAGTTAAACCAATAATATTGTTGCAAAAAAGAGCTATCCGAGTAATTCATAAAGTTGGGTTTTTGGACCACACAAACTCATTATTTTTAAAATCAAAGATCATGAAGTTTTGTGACATTGTTGAGTTCCAAACTGTTCAAATGTTATTCAAAGCAAGGTATAAATTGTTACCAAACCAATTACAAAGAAGGTTCCAAGAACGTACTGGTCGTTATGAATTACGTGATGAATTAAACTTTAGGATTCAGAAACATAGCACAACTTTGAAAAGTTTTAGCCCAACAGTTAATGGTGTTCAATTGTGGAATAAACTGGAGATGGATTTGAAACGATGTCCAAACATCAACCTGTTCAAATTTAAATACAAACAAAAGACTTTTGAAATATACAGACAAGAAGAAATGTGTTGCCACTAGGGGGAGCAGTAGGATGGATTATGTGTATTGTTCCTCTATAATCTGGAAGAGTGTTGCTGCTTGGAACGGTTGTCATTCTATTGCTCAAATTCACAAATGGAGAATTAGGGTTGGCAGGTTATGGATCTGTTGAGAGGAATCCTCCCAACGGGCTCTAAACCTTGTCTTTTAATGCACCACTCAGCATAGGAACATATTCTACAAAATCAGCTGTTAGGGCAGCCATGTGGGGGTTTGTTGATTGGGAGTTACTGCCCTCTTCATCTGGCCCGCTCTACACTTTGGCTTTTTAATGCACCACACTATGCAGGGCTTGCAGCATACTTCACATATAACTCAATTAAATAAATATATAATAATAATGATTATGGAAATTACACCCAAATTAAAATTATACTGAGAATGGTAATGACAACTGGAAAGTATCAAGATCTCAGATTATAATATCTATTAATGTACCTTCATAACATAAAAGTAACTCTCGGTTATCAAGGGTAAAAATCTGGAAGAAATATATTAAGGATCACATTTTTTTTTTTTTTTGACTGCTTTGTTCTAGACATCGTACATGAAACGGGATTGTTGTTGTAGCTGTGCGTTGCTTCAATTAATTGTATAAACAGTTCATATATTATTATTTTTTTTTGGTAAGTTTGTAAGTTGGTCTGTATGAATGTAGCTGCTTGAAATGTTCTTTTTTTATTTATTTTATTGCACTTGGGGGTGGGCAATCATAAGCTTTTGCTTCAGCCCACTCCTTTTGAGCACTATGTGTACTGCTCAAATAAACAAATAAACAAAATAAACAAATAAACAATAAACAAATTGAACATCCATCCATACATCCATTTTCTTCCACTTGTCCGTTGCCGGGTCGTGGGGGCAGCTGTTGGATCTGCCCAAATCACATAGCACCAGCCCCTATGGCTCCTCCTGCAGGTGGTGGGTCCACAGAAGGACGGCCTCATGGTTCTAACCGGGCCTGTTGGTCTCTCATAAGGGGCTTCTGAACCGCTCTTTGTCTGACCCGTCACCTAGGACCTGTTTGCCATGGGAGACCCTACCAGGGGCACGAAGCCCCCGACAACAGAGCTCCAGGATCATTCGAGTGCTCAAACCCCTCCACCACATTATGGTGGCGGTTCCAGGAGGGGAGAATTGAACATATACCATTTAATTGTTTTAATAATTATTTCATTAGTATTGAGATGGTTTCTTATTACTGCAGCTAAATGGTCTCTTTTCGCCTTTACTACAGCTCCCGGGTGTTTATAGCAACTTAGCCAATAGCCTACACCACTCAATTACACTTAATATGGGCATCTCTTTATTTTTAGTTTTCTGAGTACTTTTTAGTCGCTGGGTTAGTTTGACAGTTGAATTAAGCTCCTAGGCTGTTAGTCACAAGCTATCAGCTAGTTAGCAACATTAGCCTGTGTCTTGGAAACACTGCCGACTCCACGCTGCAGCACTAAAAACATTTAGCTCTGGTTAAATGCAGCACAGACTCTGATTTAGGCAGTGTAGTCTGTAATAAAGTAGGCTCTATGTTGAATATTGTATTTCCAGTAAATAATATTTTCTCCCCTCAGCGGAGAGGTGCGTCCTGTAGGAGCGCTGGCCACGCGTCAAGTGGTATCGGTTTCTGGTATCGGTATCAGTGCATCCCTAGTTTATATCCAAGTTATTGAGACACATGTATTTGTTTGTATAAAGCAGTTAAATTGGCAAATTGATATGCAACTGTGGATCCGTAATAGTGTCTTGTGAATGATTGAAAATGAAATGTATTACACCGTTTTGGGTCGGCTGTGCTTCCTCAAGTGTTTATTGAATGTAGGTCACTGAATATGCCTCTAAGCTGC
This sequence comes from Proterorhinus semilunaris, assembly GCA_021464625.1. Classification (NCBI taxonomy): domain Eukaryota; kingdom Metazoa; phylum Chordata; class Actinopteri; order Gobiiformes; family Gobiidae; genus Proterorhinus; species Proterorhinus semilunaris. The sequence goes on from CM038359.1 coordinate 23,665,992, forward strand.
TGTATAGTAATACACACCTGTTTACTGACAATATTGCTCCCAGTATTCATTTATGGAACAAATTAATATATAAGTGAAACATTGTTATTCTGCTGCCACTAGGTCCTTACAAATCGTCCTCGGGCAAATATTTACATTGCAGGAGGCTGATTGCTTCGTTAATGGCTGCTGTGGACCGGGCTATTGTGGCGAGATGGAGGGGTCAGCGAGGCGGGACGCATGTACTCGGTGTAAATAAGGGCGGCAGGACTGAGAAGTGAGAGGTGTGTGTGTGTGTGTGTGCCGTTTATGTTCACCCACATAAACGGCGTGGGCCCGTGACTAACTGCTAATTCTCGCCCAGCTGCATTTGAAAAAGAAAACAAACAAAAATTACAAATGGTGATAATAATAATAATATTAATAACAAAAAAGCTAAAAAAAAAAATGTGGCGTGTAATTTTCAGTGGCACAGTGGCGCACAAAACAGTCGGCGGCAAAATATTCCAATTTCGTCTGATCAAGATTGCCCTTGTTCTAACCTTTGCAGCGAGTAAAAGATTTAGCCGCTTATCCCAAACGAAAGCGAGAGATAAAAAAAAGAAAAAAGAAAAACTAAACAAAAAAACCATTGCCCCTAAGATGATAATGATAATGGAGCTGCTACTGCTGTCTGATCCCTGCAACTTATTTGTGCTATTAGGGCAATCTACTATAGCAAAGACGTAAGGGAGCATTTATAATAGGTGGTTTACATATATTTAGTCAGTTGACATTTCATTTTAATGCTTTAATTTCAACTTGTGATGCAGAGTTGGCATTTGAATCAACAATAAATGTAATTTTAGGCTGCCAATTTTGTAATGCAGTGACTCACCCGCTTTGAATAGACAGGTTCTATCAGATACCAGTGTGGGAGACATGTAAATATACCAATTATGCCTGCCCTTTTCTTTCCATATGCCATGTTGTTGTTAATGACACAATTATCTAAAAAAGCTGATGGAAACAATACACATTAGCAGATCAGAAGGTTGACCTGTTCAGAGATGCACATTTGCTTTATTTTGAGGAGGTTTTGTACAGTAACTCTTTATCTAAATTAGGGAAAAGCTTTATTTCTCTGATTGTATGTACTGTATAGACCATTGGAACAATACAAGCGCAATCTGGTAATACAGAACACATATTTTGGACCGCACCTTCAGCTTTGATTACAGCTGGTGCTCACTGCTGTATTGTTTTGCATGATAAGCTTATAGTTGTATTCAATAAGGGAGAGTCTAACCACTAAGCAAAGCATTCTTCAGCACATCCTAAAGATTTTCAATGGGGTTAAGATCTGGACTCTGGCCAGTCCATGTGCGGGAAAAATTGGGTTTCATGATGTTCAAAACGCTCTTTCACACTTTGAGCGCGATGAATCCTGGCATTGTCATCTGGGAATGTGTGCATGCCAATCGGGGACGGAAATAAATCCAGTTCAATTCAGTTGACATCATTCTCTGGCCACATAGTGCTGAAGAATCTAGACTTCACCAACGGAAACAACCCGAGATCCAGGTGAACTTCTTTTTGTATGTGGGCTGACTTCATGTTGTCAAACAAACACTCTCTGTGAACCAGAGCAGTAATGTTAACATATTCAACATGACTTATTGCCTTTCTGAATGACAACTCAACAGTTTTTACCTGCCACCTTAGGGTTAGGTTCAGGGTTAGCAATTATGCATGTCCAAGTCTCAAAGAATATTGACAGGAGAGCTTACAGCCGATGTGCCAGTGTGATACCTCAACTGAAAGCCAAGACCTTCTAGTTTCTAAAAATATGCGTGAGATCTGTGTGAGTGAAACACCACTTACATCACAGTTGCCGTTCCTAACCCTAATCATAACCCTAATTCCAGACCCTAACTCTAACCCTGATCAGGGGGGACGGCAAGTCACAGGTTAACCTTTTTCAACCTTCAACAACCCTGACCTTCTCCCATACGCTAAAGGACTCATTTCTTTCACACTAAGCTCTTTCATATGCTCCATACAGTATGTTACCAACCTCCAGGGATGTGACACTCTACACTTACTAAACAACACAACGCCTCCTGTAAACCGTGCGTTTTATAACCATCCCCATCTCTTGCATATTGATTGTGGCTCGCATATGCTAAGCCAGCGCCGGACCCTGCTCCCATGCAGCCGTGCGACCCCCGCCTCATCTTGCCCCTCCTTGGCTTCGATTAATACCAGCATTACTCGGGCCTAACACTCCGACACCACTCGTATTTCTCACTGAGATGGGGCTAAACGGATCATTGTGGTTCTGCCCGATAAATCGATAAAACATTTGGCTGATGCAAAGGGAGATCCCCCTGAGAAAGGTGACAGGCGGGCAGGGGTCTCCAGCGCATGTGGGCCCTTCTTAGGATTATTGGCCTGTTTCATCTGCCTTGCTTTTATGTGGAGTAGTCGGGAGTTGTTTTTTTGTGTGTGAAAGATCTAATCAAGCATTCTGTAAAAGTGTTGAATTACACCAAAAGGCAAGGCAAGGCAGGGCAAGTTTATTTGTAGAGCACAATTCATACACAAGGCAATTCAAAGTGCTTCACAGTTGCATAAAATTACAAGAAAACAGATCAAATCAATCATTAAAACATCCAACATAAAAATGTATCAATGACAGTAAAAGGCAAGAGTGCAGATAAAATACTTTCAGTTTTCATATGCTCGGGTAAAAAGAGCTGTTTTCAGCCTGGATTTGAACATTGTCAGAGTTGAGGCCTGTCTCACATCCTCATGAAGACTGTTCCAGATTTTAACTGCATGAAACTGAAACGCAGCCTCACCGTGTTTAGTCCTGACTCTGGGAACCACCAGGAGACCCCTCCCTGAAGTTCTCAGGGCCCGAGATGGTTCATACGGCTCTAACATGTCAGAGATGTACTTTGGTGCTAAACCATGAAACGACTTGTACACAAGCAGAGCTGTTTTAAATTCTATTCTCTGAGTGACAGGAAGCCAGTGCAGAGACCGGAGCACTGGACTAATATGGTCATATTTCCTGGTTCTTGTCAGGACTCGAGCAGCAGCATTCTGGATGTGCTGCAGCTGTCTAACAGCTCGTTTAGAAAGGCCAGTGAGCAGCCGTTACAGTCGTCTAACCTGCTGGAGACAAACGCATGGATGAGTGTCTCCAAGTCTGGTTTTGACACTATTCCTCTGATCTTAGCAATGTTTTTCAGATGGTAAAAAGCTGATGATGTTATTGCTTTAATGTGGCTGTTTAAGTTCAGGTCTGAGTCCATGATTACTCCTAAAAGCTATATGTGATTGAATATCCAAGTCTGTTTCGGCCATTTTAATCATTTTACCCTTAACATAGCGTAGTCTTCTGTCAAACCAAGAACACGGTGATCGATGGCGATATATAGATTTGATCTTTATGACAACCATTTATAACCACCTGTTACTGGGAACATTTTGAGGACTTTCTGGCATCCAAAGCTACACATTTTACATAAAGAAATCGCTCTTTTTTCCTGAAGGTAACCAAATGGTAGTATTTCATTTGACTACTGTAATCAAGCAATAGCAAGGCTCTTTTATGCATCACAGATGAGCTCCCAGCACCCGGTGTTCACCCTTGGGCTGCGGAATTAACCTGTCCTAGCACCTATAGCGATTGTTATGCAAGCCTAAGAGAGCCATCCGGGCCTGTCCACCAATGAGACACCGGCTTTTCCTCACTTACTTCCACTTACCGCAGTCACATCCAATCGATGTCTGCGATTGGCCGAAAGAGAAGCCTGTCTCCCTCTATATATCCCCCCCCCGTACATCCCACGCTCGTGCTTCGCTTTGCTCTCCACACATCTGCATTTACTCTGCACAGCCCAAGGGTGTGTTTTACTTCAATTACAAGATTTTAATTCTCTTTGATGATCAGCATCTAACGCACTGCCATTAGTCCTAATCTCCAGTCTCTTCTTCTATTAGCTTTGGCACTGAGGCTGACTTCATTACATAAGATGGGAGGGTGGCTATACCCGGGAACGTTTTATGGGCACGTGCCAAGCGGAAGATTACGGAAATTAGATGGTAAGTGTAAGAAGTGTATCCCCAAACTGCGGCATTTGGACTTCACGCCTACTCAGAGCAGCGTTCACATTTGATTTGCAAATGACGGAAGGCAAGAAGACCAATAGGCCCTTCCAAATGTGAGCAATATAAGCAAAATGGGTAAAGTCAACAACAACAGCACTCACTTGGTTCAAACCAATGAGATTTACATGAACACGTGTCACTGTATGATTATAATTATTCGTAGTATGCAGAACTGATTTGTTTGCATGTGCGCACTCAAAAGTTCTGCGCGGATCTCGCCAAGTTGCTCTTCGATTCGAGCTATTTTTATTAAATCTGCAGTGACTTTGTGGAAGAGGTGTGAGGGAGGAAAAAGTCAACAGCCTTCAAGTTCTGACGACAACAGAGAAATATTGCTGAGAAAGTAAGCTTTAAAATGGATTTGGGTATGAAAAGGCAGCGAGTGTGAGAGAGAGAGAGTGAGAGAGAGGGTGAAAACTTGACAAGACAGAATAAAAATATACCAAATGATTTGCAGGGTGAATCTCCAAGAGCTGCAGAGGAGTCAGGACAAAAGGAGACACGAGTTGGATGATAGAGCGATGATAGATCAAGTCCTAACCCGAAAATGAACATATTGAAGTCTTTGGATCAAATGTTTTCTTCAACCTCGCCCCACCTCTATCATACAATTTTAAATGATTCTGGGAATTTGATACTTGTAAATACTCTTTTTTTTTTTTCTTGTCCTTGCATCACCGGCAGTACGGCGGACATGGCAGACTGAGCCTCGTGACACTTGGATTAGCCCTGCCTCCAGCTACAATTGCCTCTCACCTTTCAGACTCTGTGTTGGTCTGGCCCTCTGCCTGGACAATTACGCCCTTGTACTCGAGCCATCTCCGTGTCCCTGACCTTTACCGCTCCCCCTCCTGCAAACGGGCCCGCTATGGAGCAGAATCCCTGTCCCGATAATACCACTATAAAAAAAAAAGAACAGCCAGTATGTGCAAGAGTGGTCCCCGAATACTATGTCTCCATCTACGCTTTTTTTTTTTTACAATAGGTTAAGGAAAGTCTCATTGCTCAAGAAATTCCGTTTAAAATGTCAATATTGCCTTTTGAATTGAACTTTGAACAACTTGTTTCATTAAAAGTAACTACATCTCCCCAGTGTCCTCTTTTTCTCTTCCACAGTCCACCCTCCCCAAATCAGCTTCGCTTTGCATAGTGGCTTCCCTTGCAAAGAATAATCCTCTCCATGCTTTGTTTACCATTTTGATGCGATCGATGCTATTAATATCTGTGAATACACACAGCTTTTCTCCCTTACGCCTGTCTATCTGAGCGTAGAAGCAAAAATCTAAATGAAATAATAATGCGACTAGATCTGCCCATTACTTCCTGATGGCAGACCTCAGCAGGAATCCACAATCCAATCAAACGGCACATAATGAAAGCAAGGAGGCAATTTCAAAACCTGGAGGCTCCTTCAAAAGCGGAAAAGTCTACGGTTCAAGCGGCGGAGCATAATAGCGGACAATGCCTATATATTACACACTTACCTTCCTCCATCTCCACTCTGTCACTTTGTCTTGTTCAACGTAGGGCAGGATAATTACAGCCCTTTTGAATCCCTCTACTCTCTCAGCCACTTCGCACGGACAGAGGTAATAGAAGTCACCCGGGATCGAACCGGGCCTAATACCTGAACTTTTCCGCTTCATTTAAGAAACGGATAAAAGCGCAAACTGACGCCGGTGCGGCTCGCGCTCGCTTTGTGTCCTGAAGATGATGGGAAGCATGAACACAAAAGAGCAGTCAACGGTATAGACATAAAAAGTACACATACACATACACGTTGGTTCAAAGAAGAAAAAAGAAAGCTCTGATGAAGGCTAATGCCGAGACGTAATCACTATTATTAAAAATGTTGACATCGGCTCACGAGTGTGCGATGTTGTTTTTTTTATTTATGAAGATTTCCCCTACATCTGCACCTCGAAGACTATTTCTGGTGTGCGTTGCTTCTCTTTTCTCATAGACATAAAAAGTAGCACGTATCAACTTGAAATGAATGAATTAAAGAGTTCATGTTACGGCTGCTCGTCATAACATGACAGCATGTTTCATTAAATCGTGTCAAAACAAGAATACTAACTCTAAAATAGAACCAAAACATGGCTAACATGAAACTGAATGTGGAAAATCACGACTAAAACTCCCTTGTTTGGCGTCACCAGGCACTTCTAGACGGTACTATAGCAAACGCATCGGCTAATATGGTAAAAACACAAACGCAGCGATGCATTGTGCAGTCCTGTTTTTAGCTTTGGTCTGGAAGCAGAATATGAGTTCAGATATTTTTTTATGCTGAAAACAATTAGGGCTAAATTTGTTTACTATAAATACTATTTCAAGTAACATAGCATCAAACAGCCTTGTGTCAAAAAGCACGATATCGCTTGATATTATAAAGGTAAGCATTAGGGTTAAGGTTAAGGTGAACAATGGCCAAGAATAAGCATAATATCCATGGCCTATTGGTAGCTGATAATAGTATAATGAGAAGCTTATTTATATCTTTATAAGCACATTATTAATGGTCTATTCATTACTAATGCTTATGACTACCTTATTACTACTTAACAAGCACACCTTAATATAAAGCGTTACCAAAAGCACTTTATAAATCTTGACAATAGGAACTGAGTTTCACTGATGCCAGTATGAAGCACAAGCATTACCCAGCTCTAAGAATCTTGACTCTTTCTTATCAGGTGCTCCGGCAATCCTTGTTCATGTGAACGTAGAGCACTTTGATTAGGTCTTTATGCGTTACCCCGAAAACCAAAGGCACACACTTTCCATAGCTGCCCACACAAATGCACACAGTGTCTGTTCATAAACGCGTTCGCGCCCACTCCAGTGTTTCATCGCATGAAAGCACCATACCATGTGCCGCCTCCGAGCTATTATAATGCGTAATATTAGCCTGTCTCAGTATTAGTGAGTATAGAAGTGCAGCAAATTGAAGATACCGGTGAAGAGTAAGAGGTTTTCATGTAGCAGAATACAGTAGAAGTTTCCCATGTTGTTTGTACTGAACGTACGCTCTTATTGCTCTCGTTTGTCACTTCCTTCAACAATACAATCCCAGAAATTCCAACATAATTCTTCGAACAAGTTTGGCAATCACCCCCAAAATCACAGCCAGCGTTTGGGCAGGGGTCACGGCCTCTGCTTGGCTGCCCACTGTCCGCTTCATGCATGTTTGAAGGGTATAAAGTATACCCTATCTACTGTGTGTGCGTGTTGTAAAACTCTTTCATGTGGATGCATCTATAAGGGCATCCACTGACATGCACATACATAGCACACACAGCAGAAGTTTGTGTCACAGTGGATATCTTTATATATGTGTGCCTTTGAAGAGGAATTTTCTATTGGGCCTGCATTGCACATGGCGGGGGGTATGGCTGCTGGCGCGGCGGAGATATACAGTGCACAGCAGAGAGGACACAAACGGTTCGAGGCGATGCGGAGATGTAGGGAGCGAGGGATTCCACAAGACAGGAGAGTGGGATGCAGCGAGCCATACCTGCCACATCCGATCCGCGGCTTAACGAATCAAAGCTAACGGAGCTAACCAGGGCTAACCAGAGCGGCCATGATCAAGCTGGTGCAAACGTGTCTCATGGAATTAAGACAATTACACCTGAAGAAACGTCACTTCATGAAGATCACGCCCGCTAAACCACTTGTGTGACCTTCTACACAACAATGTCAACCAAGTACCGACCGCATGTAGACGATATTCTTTGGGTTTAACAGCATTCATGCTCATCTCAGTTCACTAGCGCCTGTGTGCTGATCGGTGCGAAGGTCCTCTTTACTTCATCAGCGGATCAATATGCCACTTCAACATCGATCCAGCATCCTGTGGCCAATGCTCACTCAAATAATCACTCATCAATTACAGCTTTTCCGACGCCTGGTGTTAGGCATAGTGCAGATATCAGTACCATGGACAGCCACAATAGGACATGCGTTTCATGTTTTGCTGCTATTCTGGCATTTGACAACATCCAAGTCCGATGTGGAAATGGATATTAGGGCGGCATCTTCAGGGTACATCGGAAAGAAGAAATACATGGAAGACTGCAAATACATTTCCTGGATGAAATGAGTAACAACCCAAAATACTACTACTGTGTAAAAGTATACTAAAGCAGAAATTGTAAATGATAAACTGAAGATAATAGTTGTTGCACTAATTCAACAGTGGAGATTTTAAACCGGTTCATAAGCATTCATTTGTGACAAAAGACTGAAATATGAAGTGTTCAAATGCGCAAAGTTCTCAAGCCTATTTGAATATTGCCAAAAATAGTATTGAGAAGCTCTGTGTAACGTCGGCAAAGAGTACAAACGTGGCAACGGGCCATTTAACCCACTAGATTCTATTGTTGCGCCTTACAGTTAAAAGGTCAGGACCAATGTTAAGAGAAAAAAAAAACAATCCATTTCATTGCAGCTATTAAACAGCATTTTTAAGGTCAAGCAAAACATTAGCTCCATTTGCAGCACAAGCCAGTGCTGTAAATTCAAGCGGATCTGACATTTGGAAAGCGTGACCGCCGCGCACGCTCCCCGCTCCCTCATACATGTTCGCTGCGGATCTTTTCACTGGGAAAATGACGGGTGGCCGCAATTGTTTAAAACGTTTATCTTGTTTCCGAGTGGTTTTGAAAAGGCGGACTGGTCTAGGCGGTAGTACTTAAAAGCCTTTTTTCCCCCATTTCATAATATCCGCTGTGAGAAAACCTTTTCACCTATTCAGTTAAAGTTATTTGATCAATGAGGATTAGTATTGCACTGTATACATGCTGCTGGTGACCTATTTTCTTTTATTTTTTAAACGGCCCGGGAGACCAAAACCCAAATAATATACAGTATATTTTGGTTCTGTTTGATAATGCACTATTTATTTATCTTCAATGAAGGTACTTGATTCATCTTCTGTACTCAGTAGTTGAAGTCTTCGAACGTTTCACCTCTCATCCAAAAGGCTTCGTCAGCGACAAAGGTCACAATCTGCACGCAGCTGAATATCCATGGCCTATTGGTAGCTGATAATAGTATAATGAGAAGCTTATTTATATCTTTATAAGCATATTATTAATGGTCTATTCATTACTAATGCGTATGACTACCTTATCACATATAATTGTGACCTTTGTCGCTGACGAAGCCTTTTGGATGAGAGGTGAAATGTTCGAAGACTTCAACTACTGAGTACAGAAGATGAATCAAGTACCTTCATTGAAGATGGACATCTCCTGAACTTACACAGACAACTATTTATTTATGTATTTATTATTATTTTTTGGCGAAATAAATAATCAAACAAACCCCCTGTATGCTTTCAAGCCATTTCAACGTAGGCAATCACTTTTGGGGTCGTGGATTACATCAGCTCCCCCCGTCCTCCCTGCACTTTTGATACACTCTGCTCCGACTTGGCCTGACTCCCCCCCCCCCCCCCCCCGCCTTCCTTTCGTCTCCTCTCCGCTCTGTCTGCGTCTCTCTCCGCTGTGTGTCCTAGATGTCTGCACACTAGCGGCTTGGCATTAATTCTATCAGACGCTGTCACGATCCCGGCTCAGAGCGTGTTGTTGGTGTTACCGGGAACGGGCGCGAGAGAGGCAGCGCCAGATAGAGCGGAGGAACGAGATGAACGCGAGATAAATCCGGAACATTTTGAATAAACAATATGATCGAGGAGCTATTGATGGGGGGAGAAGCAGCTTATTGGCTTGCTGGGGGGAAAACTGGCGTGCGGGCAAATCTCGCGTGGGCGTCTGTGTGGCGGGGGGGGGGGATCGTTGGCGTGACACGTGGATGCGCTGCCTTTCGCTCGTGTCATTGGATGTGACAGCGTGATAGCAATGGGAGAGTAAGCTCGGGTTTATGCGGCGTGCACTGATCTTATCCGAGCCCGCATTCAGGCTATCCTGGGCTGCCAGCGCCGTCTGCTGTAAGCCACGAACAAAGGCTATACTGTCAGGGTGTCCCGGGATGAAATGCGCTGAGCCGATCTCACCTAGATGGAGATTTAGGCGGCGGCCAAGAAATAATCATCACATATAATTGATTCAGTTTGTGCCAGGGAGATTTAGATAATAGACAGGTATAGATTGCCCTTCTTGCGTCTATTTTGTGTGAAACAAACTTTTTTTCTTTTCTTTTTTTTTACCTCGAGCAGTGTTTGTATCAGAAAATCAAGCCCAATGTCACAACGGGAATTGCCTGACATGCAAATGTGCAATATTTTAGGTTAAAGGTGCATTTTGCAATTTTCTATGTGGAAAAAAAGTTCCTCTTTATGTGTATTTGCCTTTGTAGTGACCCTGTGGCTGTATGAGTGGTCAGCATGGCGCCTTTACTTTCCATCCCAGTGGCCTCTAGGCCTTCCAGGATCCATTTTTTGTAAGGTTGTCACAGCTGATGGACCCTCTCACCAGAAAACCTGTAAACAATTGATCCTGGAGCGTTTGAGAGACCACCGTGATGGAAAGTAAAGGCGCCATGCTGACCACTCATACATCCATTGGGTCACTGCAAGGTCAAACACGCACAAATATTGACCTTTTTTTTTTTTACATGAAAAGTTGCACAATGCACCTTTAAGGAAAAGGTGAAATATCGAAAAGTTTCCAAAAAAGCCTGAACAGGTGTTGCATCTGCAGTGTATAATGAGTAATTGTAAACCCAAATTTCGCACAGAGGCTAAAAACAATTCGCCTGGTTAATATTACAGGTGTTCGCCGCTCCCTGAAACATTAAAAACTCGTTCCAATTGCAAAAATAAAGTGGATCTTAGTTTCAGTGAGTCGTTTTCTGCATTTTTGTTCCAATCAGGGTAACTGCATACTTGACATGATGGTGTTAATCACTATTTGCAAACTAAATTGTTATCACTATAGATTTCTCTCTAAGGCATTGCCACAGCCTGTATGTGCTAAAAGCAAAGATTTACAATACTAGCAGCGTTTATACGTATTCAGCCCAACAATCAATCACTACACAGAAAACGCGTTTATTTTTACACTACATTCTGATGAGGGCATATTGGATGGATATGAGTGGAATAGAGATTATATGAGGAGGCCAGTGGAAAATCAATTGTAAGTAGAGGGGAGGACGGAGGGAGACGGACTGTATGGTGTAACTGTATCAGCAGGTTGACAGCGTACGCGAGGAGCTGCGAGGGTTTGTTACTGACGGAGGAGACGAAGAAAGGAGCAGGAGGAGAGGGAGTGAGTCTTGTCGAAGTGTGAGGGGAGATCGCATGACCGCTCACACTGTGCGACAGCAAAGAACATACTCCATAGGATGGGCAGAAGTATAGACTAAAACAGGAGCAAACTGAAAAGTCTATAGACTAATGGAGTAATGGAGAAATACATTTTGCTTTGCAGTGATAAAACGAGGTGAATATTGATTTGATTTATTTGAGCTATTATTTACAGTGCGTTATTATTTACAATATTTACATCACAAAAAAAATATATATATATATATAATAACTCAAAAGGAGTAGGCCGAAGCAAGAAAGCTGCCTACCCCAATTTCAAAATACAATACAATACAATACAATACAAAATAGTAAAGTTTGTGATTTACGAGTGTATTTACTTAGTTTATAATTTTCTTTTATTTTTTATCATTGGTTTTATTACCATTCTATTGATTTACTTATTGTTTAAGTAGTCATAGTGTAGATATACATATATATACATACACATACATTACTAGCGCACATATTTATTATACATATATTATCATCACCATAAAAACAATGACAATAATAGCATTCTCAAAAATATCTTCAAATGTATCATGTTTCTGGTTTCTATCATACCTGCTTCAACTGTAATAATGTTGGTTAAGATATTCTGTTTCTATTGTGTGTCTGACCCATAAATGGACTCAATAGTCAGAAGTCGGTCAAAGTCAGCCTGGACAGACAACACTTAAGCCATAAAACATATGAAATCCATTCTACTCATGTTATAATAGTAAACAACACCTCGTGAGCGCATTTCCAGTCATCATCTTGGAATACAGCTGCGTACAGATAAAGGCCTGGCTCCGTATCATCGGCGCGATTAATCCGTCCTCCTGCTTTTGAGCACTTGATAAATCAAATCAAGGAAACTCCCACTCCATCCCACTCTCGGCGCTGACGCAAGCTTGCATGGAGTAATGAACGCGCGTAATCAATCTTCTCCGGGTGCCGTTTCATGGCACGATCGCCGACTGCTCCCCGTCCTTCCCTGCACGCGGCTGACAGATACACGCCACGCATATTGTTTACATCTACTGTACCCCGGGGGGCCTTTGGAATCTATATGAATTATCTATATCTACTAAGTGCCCAGTAAAACACGATGAATCACAGGTTAAGGCGCACTTTAAAGTACTGGGCGCATTATGCAAGACTCCGGGAGGCTTCCCTCTTCAAAGCGGTTTTATGTTAATGTTATATCACTTTAGGACTATAAAGATTGCAGCACAAAGACGCATTGGCACATGTGCTCCCACTGATGGGCTAAAGTTATGAAACGGCAAGTAAGAAGTAGATGTGGGGTATTGCCAAGGCTTGAGTTAGGAAAAAAATATGCTTAGATTTACTCCCGCCTTGACCAAGTGCATTTTGTCCAGTTCAGAATTACCCTAATAGCTTCTTGACTGGAGCTCACAGCCAATGGGCCAGAGTAACGTCTCATTTGAAAGCTAAGACCTACAAAACTAATCTACACTGATCTTTCTCCTCATTTTGTTGCCGTGTTGTTGTCACTTTTTCCATGTCGTTTTATTGCTTTTTTGTCACTTTTTTTGTGGCTTTATTGTGTTTTTTTTTTGTTGTCATTCTTTTGTTGCTTTTTCATCCTTGTTTTCGTCTCGTTTTGTCACTCTTTTGTCGCCATCTTCAAGAAGCTTTTCGATTTGGGTAATGCCAAATGTGCTCAGTTCAGGTGGCATAAGGTAATAGTATATCTATGATTTAAATTGCGTGTAATCCATCTGTATAGTTGAGTTTAGAGAAACGTGCATCAATAAATTGAGAATACGAGCTCACAAAAAAGGAATCAAGAGTTTCAGCTACACTGTACTTAATGGACTTCTAATTAGATTACTATGTTGACTTTATTTGCGTTAACTTAGTTTGTTTGAGTTGCGCAGAAATGGTATGGTTTTATAGTGAAGTAAACAGGAGGCCACTGAAAGGGCAGACAAACACCAGCGCTCTTTGACCTCCTGTTTGAGTGGTGAACTGCCGTGTCACTAAACGCCCTTGACAAAGTGCTAACCACTCCCAGGAGAGCTGCAGTGGTGTGAACTGTGTGGAATACCCGACACTTCAGCTTCTCTCAATGTATAATTCATTCAAGCAGGCTTTGTGCGCTGATTTTCCTTCTTTGCTTTTTTCCCCACTTGCTTGACGCAAAATGTAAAAGAGATGCGACAAGACTCTACAATGAATCTGGTTGCTCCATGTGACAGTGCCTTAATGAGTGGTCCCCGTTTCCACTCCACTGTGGGATCCGTGCAAGAAACCCAACAAGCAGCGGCGCGGCATGACGTTAACACTCCCAGGGAACAAAGACGTGCGGCTAGCTTCAAGTGGATGACAAAATGTTTAAAGACTGCACTCAGAAAAAAAACAAAAGGCTTCGATGCCGTTGTGACAACAGTTAGTTAAACATTTAGAGTAGAGCTACAGAAGAGATGCTTGCTAGTTTTACTCAAATATTTATGTTGAAGAAACTACCCGCGTTGTTTTATCTACATGACAAGATTTTTTTGGTTTGTCTGTTTATTTCCCATTCCCACCACAACTTTTTCATCTTTTCCATTCAATCACAAGCCTATACCTGAGTCAAACATCACGGCTGAGGTGCCCAAACTATTTTTCTGAGGGACAATAATGCATGATATCTTCTTGACTCGCTTTATTGCTTGCTAAATTCTTCCGGGACAACCTTTTTTGTTGCTAATGTATACCTTTTACAGTTTGTCTCAGCACTTCTTGTCTCACCTCCCAACAGTCTTCTCTGTCCTCCCTAAATCCCTGTGTTTGACGCCCAGCTGTCAGAATAAATGACCTGTTTCGCGCTGACAAGTGGCCACCAAAGTCAAGAGCTTGTTTGTCCTCCTCTCCACACCCCGCATGCAAATATACGGCCTGTGCATGTCAGGACACCTTCACTGACCTGTTACTTCTCTCGACAGGTGTCCCTTGTCAAAATTAGGATTCACTCCGGCTTTGGTCTGCCCTCCTCTCCACCTTTTCTGTCCTCCCTCCCTGTCAACAAAGGCTGTGCGATATGAGACAACACAACAAAGGCATGGGAAAGGCAGTTGGAAAGGATGAGCATTTTTATATCAGGGAGTAAAGTGAAGTTTCAATCCAGAAGCTAAGCGGGGTTAATAAAGACATGGGTCTAATCGAAGGTTCACTTAGGTCTGTGGCAAATCCACACTAGATAAACAAAACCAGGACAAAATGCTTGATGTAAATGTAAACTATGATCATATCCACAGTGCTGTTGACTATTGTGAACACATGATGCAGTCCCACACTCAACACCTCCCGCATGTGTATCTGTATTAGAAACACTGGCGAGATGATATCATGTTTCCGGTTGGCCAGCGGAGCCTCTTAGCCAGCCCTGGCTGTCTGTTTGCTCGGGGACTGCAGGAAGTCCCAATGCAATATCCACTCAGTGCATCTGGGCCAGGCCATTAGCTACTTTAGCCTCGACTGGAGCGGGCCAGAGAGGCTATCCCAATCTCGCCAACCCTCTTCATCTGCTTCTCCTCCATTTTCACATGTGCCCTCGCTGTCAATAGACCTCTACATCTTTCATATTTGCGCTGTACCAAGATCCCGTCCCCATTTTTCCATTATTCTCCTCTCAGGGAATAAAGGAACCAGGCAGACAAAGCCCAGTCACACCCTAACCTCAAAAACATGAAATAAAATAAAAGCATGTATCGTATGGGGAAATGTTTTTAATCTATGCTACATTTTCTATACAGATTGAAAAAGATTGAGGCATTCTTTATTTTCCCTAATGTGTATTTGGCCAATTTGAGGAGCCTTCTCTTGATAATGTGCCAGGGTCTGGTAATGAGGAGGCGTGAGTACCTGGAGTATTGGTCTATTGAGCATGACTTTCAACAAACAGGGATGGTTAAAAGAAAGAAGACAAGCGATATACTTTATATAGCCAAACCTTTGTCCAAATTGTTCAGAAATTGGGGCCAAAGTCCACATCCACTCCATGGAAAGCCCTATATCTATCATGTTTACTCTGCACATAGAGTCCCTTCCAATTTCTCTATCCTTTCCAGAGATTGCAATAAAAGAACCTGGCAGAGCAGTACGTAATGCTTATCCGATTCTGACTGGAACAAGATTGAGGCGATTACATCTTTTCTGTGTGCAAATATATTTATCAAGAGTTATATGTATCTGTAGAGAAACATGTTTGCCGAGTGATGCTACACCACCTGGAGCAGCACTGGCCAATAACAAAAATCGCCCCGGACCTAAGATCTGGAGCCTGCAGTGTGGGCTTTATCTCTTTGCAAACAGAGCAATATTGGGTTCATTATATCCACTGTAATCCCCAGGCACAATGCAATTCTTCAGCCAGTGTCTTGAGGGATGCACAAAACACACAACTTTATTTATTCTGCAAAGCAAGGCCAGCGCAAAAAATATATTCCCAATTCATTACCGTAAAGCAAGTTACCACGATGCGTCAAAGCTTTTCATTTTGTCAATTACTCCCACCCTACCCAAGATCTCATGCAAATATAACTAAATGCCTCTTGGAAACTCCATAATGGTTCGTTTTTGTTTGCAAATAACATTAGCGAAGTTAGGTAAGCAGGTAACACATATGTCTGAGTATATAGCCGATGTATTTATGCTTCTGCTTTATGCAGTCTTACCTTGAATACCCGAATTCAAGACAGAATTGCTACAATGAATGTAAAACAAGCACTGGAAGTAATTAAGTTAACAGCCCATTTTATACACAAAGCTTGAAATGTCCGCTCTCCCAAGAATAAAAAATGAAACAAGTGCTATTTAACAGTCACAAAAAAATAAACATATTGCGCACGGGCCTATTACTGCCCCACATTTTTGTTCAATAGTGCAATAACTCCTAAAAAAAAAGGATAGCATTTTCCCCCATAATACCGGCAAATGAAAATAATTCATCTCTACTCGGGCTATGCACCATTAGGACACCGCCGTAACACAAAGATGATTATGTAAATTGCCGACATTATGAGTCATTGTCTTTTAAAAATATTCCGTCTCGCTGCCAATAGCCTCCGAAAGCGCTAATCTATCACCGACTCGCTAATTAGAAGCAACCTGAAGCAGACTCTTTTATGATCCATACACCTTGCATAAATCATTCAAGGTTACGGTAGAATGGCGCTATAATACTGTGTCATGTACCGTATCTATGTAGCTCAATAGCTTGAGTGCTGAGGTCAAGGATGTTGCTACGTTCACCCCCATGACACTGTAAAGAGCACATTGTTGTCTCAGTGAACATGTTTTGATATGGTTTACATTGTCTTTGTAATTAAAGGGCCCTGCCATGAAACAAAACCTATAGCATGAAGTTTAAGTTTGGGCATCTCTGTTTAAATATTCTCACAATAGCAATAGTGGTAGCATTTTTTTTTTTTTTGTGGTTGTCATATGAAGGACTCCAAGCTACCTATTCACCAACAATGATTGTTTTAAGCATTTGAGTATACTCTTTTTGGAGATTTCTTTCCAATACGTAACTCGCATTGATAAACATTCTTTCGAGCTTTGAATTTAAAGCAGAAAGTAACTTGTTTACCTTAAGAAAGGTAAACAAGTTAAGGGGGCGGCATGGGGGCACAGCGGTTAGCCCTCATGCTTCAAAGCTCGAAGGTCCCAGGTTCGATTCCCACCTGGACGGGACCTTTCTGTGTGGAGTTTGCATGTTCTCCCCGTGTCATTGTAAGTTGCCTCCGGGTACTCTGATTTCCCCTAACACTAAAAACTTGTACAATAGGCCAGGATAAATGAGAGTGTGTTTGAGAGTGCACATGGGGGACGACGGACGGAAATTAGCCAAGGCTACAATCCGGTATGTCCCGACCAAATAAAATAAATAAATAAATCCTTTTCGTAGTCCCTTTGGTACAAGTGTTAATGGGATGATTGGGGGGTATTTCATCTCCCCTTGGTGTCTCTGTCCAGAAAACCACAATTGCAACTTCCCTGCCTCTGGGTTGGAGCCACCAATACCCACTATTGGAATCACGAAGAAGAAGCTAACAGTCTAACAGACAAAGCTAACTGCAGGCTAGCGCCACTTTAGCAGTGTTTACAGCCAAATTTGAGTGAAAAAAAATATCCCCATTGTGTAAATTTAGTTGTAATTTACAATATCCCTCTCTCCCTTTGTCTTCTCTGTCAGCGTAGTATTTACTTTCACGGACAATTAATGAGTAAAAAAAAACCGCAACATGCAGCGATGCAACAGGCACCCAAGGATATTTAGTGTAGGGAAGTCCAGTGATGCTTCTTTCTATTACATTTTAATATATATAATTGATAATTTATGTGTAACAACATTTGAAAGAAAATATAAGACTTTATAGATCTCACAATGGAGAAAAGAGGACCATTAACTTTTTCACTCACAGTCTCTTGTTATCGATTAATATCGGATATCGGCAGATATTTCCAACCCCCAGTATCAGTATTGGAAGCAAAAAAAGCTGTATCGATGCGTCTCTAATATCAGGGAAATGTTATGAAACTAAAGGACAAGCCCCTCAATTTTCTAGAATGAACACAACCTCGCGGATCAGAGTCACTTTAAAGGCTCCTCAACGGGAAATAAAGTGTCCAAACCGCTGCGTTGTCGCCAAACCTGAAACTATAATGATCTTAACAGAGTTCACTCCATTAGCGAGGCTTAAGACGCCGTATTAGGTCCCTCTTAACACGATTCCTGACCTCTGTGGCGTCTTTTGAGCCATTGCCCCTGTTGCCATAGAAACAGGCTGGATACGGGATGCTTCTCCAACTAATTAGCGCGAGAAGTGACTGAAAAAGTACGGTAGATTACCCCCGATAAGTCAATTTTTTAAAGTTGATGGAATAAACATAAGGCGCATGAAATATAAATAAGGTACATTTGCATCAAGGACAGAGCGGTAATCAGGGGGGGTTCAGGTGAAATGTGATTTGTGAGGCTAATGATGGGATTCAGCGATGTAGCCATAATTCTAAACCATTCAGACTGTGGATATAATTCATATCAAGCAATAAATGACTAGGTAAAGAATAAAAAAAAGTTGATTTAAGGGTTAGAGAAAGTAATAAAAAAAAAGTGGTATGTTTGCAGAGCTTGCAGAAATGGGGAAGGGGACGTGGAGAGGAGATGTTTATCAGTATATATAAGGTAAGAAAGTGCTGAAATTATAATGATTTTTTTCGCTGAGTAGCTGAGCAGGCATTAAATGTTGGTGGGGAAAAGGTCAGGGTACGAAAAGCAATGTAAATCAATGCAGTTACACGTATGGGAGCGATAATGACCGAGCTACTCCTGTTCGTCAATAATAAACGTCAACTCCGAGTCGAGTCAGAAGAAAAATTGAGACGGTAAGGTGATTTCGGGCATGTTGTTTAGCGGTCATAAATGACGCTCTCGTTTGTGAGGTTCAGTCGATTGTTTTTCACCGCAGAGAGTCTGTACTAACAATGAAAGACACAGCTTTTTTTTTTTTTTTGTCTAGGAGGCCCCACACATGCAGCACAGTGGAGGCATCGCAAGAGGAAACAAAAAAGGGACAAACGAGGAGGTATCCGGGCAAGACTCGCAGCGAAGCCACACGAATCTTCTATCCCGACTCTTGTTCTTGCTAAAGTTCGTTCACTTGAAAATAAGATGGATTACATGTGTCTGCTACACTCTTCACAGAGGATGGTGCACGACTGTCGTGGGGCGGAGGGAGCTGCGCAGGTGGAAAAGGAAGAAAGAGGCGGAGCAGCTGACCAGTGCAGGACACCACGCTCTGAAGCAGGGACAAACCTTGGAGGTGGTGCACCGTTTCAGAGGAGCGATGAAGGTAGTACTCCATAAACATGCTGCTCAGGTTGACCCACAATGGCAGCATGCTCAGTCGCAGTGGCTCAGGACTAAATGTGTCCCGTTTCCTCTAGGGTGCGGGAAAATTCAGGAAATACAGATCTGAGTGCTTCAGTAGTAGAAGAAGAAATTACCAAAGCGAACAGGATTATTCAAAACAGCACTAAAGAAGCAAGATGCTACTCCAGCATTATAAAAGCTAGAAATAGTTGATTTGCCTATGTCTCCTCCGAACTTTACTCTCGTCTCTTCATCACATGTTGCTTCACGTTTCTGTGAGTCTACATTTGATTATGCGCCTCTTTAAGTGTGATATAATATGATACTGTGCCCCATCGATTCTATCGCCGCTTCCGCACTTTGACAAGATTTTTTTTAACATTTTTAACATCCCGCTATAGTCGTTCTAAGGGAATAATTCAAATGTCTCCCCTTGCACCGACTGTGTCCTCCGAGTACACAACAGGGCAATGGCTCAAATCTATTTTCACTATTGTGGCAAGGGCATCGGAATAAGCCGGGAATTGAAAATGCCAAAAGTATTAGTTTTCCTTCTCAGTGGGTCGGGGGGGGGGGTATTTGTCGAGATAGCGCGGCAACAAACTGGAACGGTTGGGGTTGTCACAGCTGAAGTTATGAAAAATGTATTGGAGTCCTCGGCCTCCTGTAAAATGTATTGGTCCAGGTGCTGCATAATACCCGCTCCGTTGTGTATATGAATTATTCCAATGAAGAGCCCGCGTCAAACATGGCTGCTGCTGCTGCTGCCTTCCATGTATTATACAGCGGTGGAATTAAATGGGCTTACCCTCCGGCTATAGTGAGGGAATTAGAGGAAATGGTTGAAGGCAGTGGTGGAGGGATTTTATTTTATTCCTTTTTATTTTCAACTCATGTAATTTACCTAAAAATAATAATGTATTTTACAGCTGAAAGCCCTTCTGTGGCTCGAGGTACAGGGTGTATAGAATTGCATCAATCCAGAAAATACTGTCCATTCTGATCAATTAGAATGCATCTAGATGAGAAAAGTTACTGGAAGAAGCCAACAGTAGCAAAAAGTTCAAAATAAAAATTCTCATTCTTTGTACTTGGTAGCTCTGTTTGAAGGATTGAGGAGCACTGATTTTTCCTGACTCCAACCGAGCCACAGAATCTTTTTTGCGGACGTTTCCCGGCCGCTCCATTCGGCTTCTCCTCGCTCGACTTGTTGCCCCCTTTCTACTCGCCTCCCTCGCTCGTTCCGTGTTTACGCTCCGGACAGCAAATCGATAGGGAGAAGCCATTCGGGGGGCTTAATTATGTGGTTATTTTAGGTTTTTGCCTGCTCTGGCCCCTGGTTTTGCCCTCCCAAGCTCAGGCCTTTTATCTTTGAGTAGACACGGGCCGTTTTTCAGAGCAGGAGCAGGAGGGGGGTGGATGTGGATGTGTGAGCGAAACATAGCTGCCGCGGCCTTTTCCTGACTCTGGTTATGGCCATTCAGCAAAATCTCATCTAGACTACTTTTATGTCATGGTATATTACTTTCCTAAAATCATCTTTAACTATGCGTGTAATTGAGGCCCGTGAGACTCAACCAAGTACTTAAAAACAGAAAAAAATGCTGCAATGTTTGGGTAGACTGCCTTTAGCTTTGATTAGAGTCCACATTTGCTGTGGCATTGTTTCAATAAGCTTCAGCAATGTCAAAAGGATCCAGTATAGTATTAATTTGTACCTTCTCCATCTTATCCCAAAGATTCTCAATGGACTTAAAGGACCTGTATCATGCTATTTTAAGCCATTCCAAAGTAAAGTATAGGCATTTATATTTGTTTATTTGTTTATTTGTTTATTTGTTTATTTGAGCAGTACACATAGTGCTCAAAAGGAGTGGGCTGAAGCAAAAGCTTATGATTGCCCACCCCCAAGTGCAATAAAATAAATAAAAAAAGAACATTTCAAGCAGCTACATTCATACAGACCAACTTACAAACTTACCAAAAAAAATAATAATATATGAACTGTTTATACAATTAATTGAAGCAACGCACAGCTACAACAACAATCCCGTTTCATGTACGATGTCTAGAACAAAGCAGTCAAAAAAAAAAAATGTGATCCTTAATATATTTCTTCCAGATTTTTACCCTTGATAACCGAGAGTTACTTTTATGTTATGAAGGTACATTAATAGATATTATAATCTGAGATCTTGATACTTTCCAGTTGTCATTACCATTCTCAGTATAATTTTAATTTGGGTGTAATTTCCATAATCATTATTATTATATATTTATTTAATTGAGTTATATGTGAAGTATGCTGCAAGCCCTGCATAGTGTGGTGCATTAAAAAGCCAAAGTGTAGAGCGGGCCAGATGAAGAGGGCAGTAACTCCCAATCAACAAACCCCCACATGGCTGCCCTAACAGCTGATTTTGTAGAATATGTTCCTATGCTGAGTGGTGCATTAAAAGACAAGGTTTAGAGCCCGTTGGGAGGATTCCTCTCAACAGATCCATAACCTGCCAACCCTAATTCTCCATTTGTGAATTTGAGCAATAGAATGACAACCGTTCCAAGCAGCAACACTCTTCCAGATTATAGAGGAACAATACACATAATCCATCCTACTGCTCCCCCTAGTGGCAACACATTTCTTCTTGTCTGTATATTTCAAAAGTCTTTTGTTTGTATTTAAATTTGAACAGGTTGATGTTTGGACATCGTTTCAAATCCATCTCCAGTTTATTCCACAATTGAACACCATTAACTGTTGGACTAAAACTTTTCAAAGTTGTGCTATGTTTCTGAATCCTAAAGTTTAATTCATCACGTAATTCATAACGACCAGTACGTTCTTGGAACCTTCTTTGTAATTGGTTTGGTAACAATTTATACCTTGCTTTGAATAACATTTGAACAGTTTGGAACTCAACAATGTCACAAAACTTCATGATCTTTGATTTTAAAAATAATGAGTTTGTGTGGTCCAAAAACCCAACTTTATGAATTACTCGGATAGCTCTTTTTTGCAACAATATTATTGGTTTAACTGTGTTTTTGTAAGTACTACCCCAAACCACAGTACAATAATATAAGTAGGGCAAAATCAGAGAACAGTATAAGGTATGTAGAGCTTTGATGTTTAAAATGTGCTTTGCTTTTGCAATTACTGAAATGCTTCTAGAAATTTTCGTAGATATATATTTAATATGAGATTTCCAAGTAATTCTGTCATCAATAATCACACCAAGGAATTTGATTTCATGCACTCGCTCGATAACAACACCTTCTATCTGAATTGCTTCCTGAGCATTGGAATTACAGTTGCCAAATATCATCATTTTGCTTTTACTCAGATTTAAAGATAATTTATTTTGTTTGAACCACTTGTTGACACTTTTGAGTTCCAAGTTAACAATCCGACACAGCTGCTGTAAGTCGTCTCCTGATGCAAAAATATTTGTATCGTCAGCAAACAAGATAAATTTAAGTATTTCAGACGTTTTACAAATGTCGTTAATATACATATTAAACAATTTTGGGCCCAGAATAGAACCTTGAGGTAAACCACAGACAATTTGTCGACAACTCGACTGATAATCACCGATTTTCACACATTGTTTTCTATTTTTTACAATAGGTACAATATGATATATTGTACCTCTACCACTACGGAGCACTAATTTTTGTGATAAATATAAGTATTTTCTGGAGGTATTTTTCCAACCCGGAAGACAAAACGCTTGGATTCAGTTAACTCCGCCCCCTCTCGCCGCTCATACAACTTTAGCAGTAGTAGAAATATATATATCACAGCAAAAAGTGAAGTTACTTCATGATGCTGTTATAAGGAGTTAACATGTGCAACACAGCTTCATGGCTAAATGGCTAACACACACGCTAACATGCATTTTGATCGACTCACCACTCTGATGTTTCCAGAATGGGACTTGCGCTGGTTATAAAAGTTAATCCACTTTGATTCTGGCCAAGGTTCATCAAGCATCCATCAGTACAGGCACAGACAAACACTATTGTGGCTGATAGTCGCTGAATCCCGGAGGGAAATTCCAACTTCTATGGCCTCTTCTTTGGGAAGGTTGAATAAAGTCCAGTCCTCGCAGTCAAACGCGGTTTTCTCCGTGACATTATCGTTGGGTAAGAAAAAAGAACAGGTGTCCAGACTCCAGAGTAGGTTAGAAAAAGCTCCCTCTTCACAACTTTCGGTGCAACATGACATGACCATCTGTTCAGACCGTTCGGACGCTCAGGGGGAGCGTTTGTTTTCTGTACAGGGGCAGCGCAGCGTCAGGCACTTACTCTTTTTTTTTTTTTTTTTTTTTCATTTTTTTTTTTATTGATTTTTTCTTACGACAGAAATAATGAAAAAAACAATTTTACAAATGAAAATCATGCCGTAAGGCATTAGATTACAGACGTGTAGCACTTCCGTTCCGCTGTGACGACACAACTGAACATGCCAGTCGTTTACCAGGAGAGGGCGGAACAGCTGCTCAGAGAGCAGGATTCAGGAGGATTACTGAGAACTGCGTGAATGAATCCAGAAACCACTCTGGGGGTGTTTTTGATAAGGAAATAGCATAACAACATGGTTAAAAGCTCCAAAAAGTCGATTTTGCATGATATAGGACCTTTAAAGGAGAACTCACCCTCAAATCCACTTTTTTTTTCCTGATAAACTGCATAAATTGGTGTCCAATAATGTTGTCTACATATCCTGGTCATAATTTTGGCACTTTAGTGCAAATTAGCGTCAGTGAGGCGCCATCTACAGGCGATCTCTCTTTACTGCATTTGATTTTTGAATTTGGCGCCACTATTTGCGCAGACGTGAAGCCTGACGTCAGCTGTAAAGCTTGACGTCAGTTGCCCTGCCGCTCTGGGCTATAAAAACGGCCCAGTCTCGCTCACGCCCCCGTAGCGAGTTGGAGAAGGAATAGCGAGAGTATTTTCATCGATTGTGAGGTTTGTGATTAGTTATAGCATTTAGGTAGATTTTTTTTTAGCATAGCTTTTTGTATTATAAATAATTGTGTAGTGTTACAGCATTGTTGTTCACTATTGTAGTTTTAGTCATTAGTTGCTTTTATTGCTAGATTAGTTAGCTGAATTTAGTTTAGGACATTTGTTAGTATTGGTTTTAGAGTTCAATGTCGTGTGTAATTTTAGTGTATATTGTTTATTGTACTGTATTGTACTATGTAGTCGCTGAAACTCCATGCTCGGACTTTGTTTACGAGTTGAAGTAAATAAAAGTCAGAAGACTCAGGCCTGTCAATCACCGACCCAGACCCCTCCCACCCCTCACCCCTCCCACACGCTCCTTAGTCCTCCAGGCAACACACCGATTTTCTGTTGAGATTTTCAAATCTGAGGCACTAAGGCAGAGGCTCTGGAAGGGGGGGTTAATTACTCTTTAAGATCTGGACCACTGCAATTCCTGCTTCAGCCATTCATTGCCCAGGATCCCCTTCTTAAGCTCCTTGGTCAATCACTCCCCTGGTCAATCACTCCCTGCCGTGCTGTGACCCTCCTCCGCCCCTCCTCCGCCTGGCCTCTCCTCGGCTCTGCTCGTCGTCCGGCCGCCTCAGGTCTTGTCCTACCACCACCGGTGTCTGGGCTCCGGGGGAAGATTCAATCATCCATCAACTTCATGTATTCCATATTATTACTGCAGTCTTCAGGCTTTGAGAACCCAATCATGATTCCCGTTCAACAGAACCTTCCTAAAGCATTCTCTCTCTGTGAGTCTTTTCAGGTTGAAATGCGTTAAGCCTAGACCACCTTAGCTGCAAATGTAGTATGTATATTTTTTCCACATTCATCCACTTAACATTGCCATTTTCTGCTTTTAATGAGCAACATTTTTGCAGAGGTCAAATTAATAGAAACGTGGAAGGGAGGGATGATAAATGCCGTGTGCAAATGTATTCAGTGCAGCAGAAATCTCCAAAGTACTAATGGGTGCAAAACCAACTAAGGCAACATCATGAATAAATGATTGTGTTTTCTGTGCACATTACTGAAGGGGAAGAGTCCTCCCACGCTACAGCGAACACCTGAAGTTAACTGATCACATATTTATAGCAAGATTTATCGCATCGCTGTTTTTGAATGCGCTTCAATCCTCCACGCGCTCTCAGTTTGAATTTCTTAAACGGCGCTTTCTCTACGGCGTAGCGAGCAAAAAGCCATCTCTCAGTTAAACCAAGTGCCGATTCTTTCACTCTCTCTCACGCGGCGCCGAGGGCCCCGGAGCAAGCAAAACAACACTCGCTTTCAAAATGTCAACCCTTTGATAATTTGTCAAAGAAAGAAAGTGATTTGATGCAGGCTTCAGTCAAAGAGCAACAGCCAGGCTCGCAACAGAGCACATCTAAATGATAATTCAAGCTCCATTCTCCGGTGTTTGTTCATTATGGATCAGAAACGGGAGGAAGATGCAGTTTCCCCGGCTCCTCAAGGTGATCCGGCATCAAAAACTCAACACACACTTGCTATGTTATTCTGCTAAGTGCCGGGGACGGGGCTTCAAAGCAGGTCAAAGCACTCGTGCCGCTGTTATTCAGTTGATTCGGCCTCTTTTAAACAATGTCCGCCCGATTTATGGCTTCTCAGTGATGCTTTTACTCTCGCTGAGTGCTTCCACTGTCCGTGAAGTCAATATGAAGTGTATGGTGGGTAAACAGTCCCAGGTGGGCGGATAGGACTGCAGTTGCTTTCATATGCAATATGTTGGCACAGCGGTATTACATGATAATCATTCTGATTCTAGGACTCAAGTACTGCAAAAATCATTGAATTATAAAATGAACATTATGGACAATACGCTATGTTTGTAAAGAGCAGACATGAGTGTGTTCGCATTTTAAAATTCCCGTTGGTGCCTTTTTACGGAAGGCACCCCTAGTTCCAGAATACTTTGCTGTTTTGATGACGCCATCCTGAGACACAAAGACAAACAGCTGCAGATGTGACAGCTGCTTCACCACAATTGTCAGTATTTGATTACAATCTGGCTATGACTAATGCCTTTCCAACAGCTCCCTTTGCTCTAAATTGTATTGCTGCCAACCAATTTCACTTTACATTAAGAATACTTAATGAATATTGATATATTGTTTCATTGCAAAGAGGCTGTGTGGCTCCTCTGGGCTAACAATGCCAACATACAATAACATTTGAACATAACACCCACAGCCCGCAGGCTGAATCACGGTCATGGGTCACTTGCCACTATATCGCTGCGCGACTTGCAGCTGCTCCAGCAAAACATGCTGAATGAGCAGTATGCTAACACAGTTCAACTTCTAAACACACAAGTAAAACACACGTCCCACGAGGGCCGCACCGCGAGCGCACGGCAACATCAGGCCGCACAAATCTGCCGAGAATTAGCCCCGTTCTGTTTACATCACGCGACAAACAGTTTTTCAATTCACTCCCAACACGCGCCTTCAAAAACACCATTTATCGCTGGACATTTCTGCGATAACGAAACGCAGGCTAATGAGGAAGCCTTGGTATCAATAAATAATACGCGGAATGAAATGCAAAAACACATTGTGAGGAGATATTCATGCCTGTGGCGGCTGGAGCACATTAGCTTATTTATGACAGGGTGCACAGTGTTTTTTTTTTTTTTGCCCTAACAGTGAGGATCATTTCTAGTCACTGACTCTAATTAGGAGTTTACATACGCAGGGGGTGCAAGTCCCGAGGTGTCTTAGCATATACAAGAAGTATACACAAAGTAGAGGAAATTTCAAAATACAACAAATTGGTGGAATGATGTAGATTCTTTTGAGAATTTGTGATATTGAACCTGTATTATGTCACATACAATCTTGTGGAGATTTCGCTCCAATGTGTAGCGTAGTTTGGAGACTTTCTGACCCCAAGACCCAGATAAAGAGCAGTTCTCCAGCAGTGATTCATGGAGATTTTCAGGCCATTGGAGCCATCCTTTTGACAGTGCTCCAGACGAGAGAGGGAAGTATCTTACAATAGTTGTTCTCTGGCACTCATTTAACCATGTCTTTAGTAAAAACTGTTTTGTCAACACTTTAACAAAAGATTTTGAAGATCTATCAGGGCAATTTTTCTTTGCTCATATTTTGGTGGCAGTTGATAGTAGGGGAGAGCACTGTTTGACTAAGATGGGCAGAGTAGCTATAATCTAGCTCAAGCTGAAGGAAAAATAGTAGTGAGCCAAATGATTTCTCAAGGAAAGTTAAACAAAAATGTACTAGGGGAAAATAGTGGGCTACTGCAGCACTGAGTAACTGTTTTAACCGTGACAGTGTGATTCTTGTTTTGTTTTTAGTGAATGATGTAAAAGGGTCAGACAAAACTTAAGATTCTTGATTTTGTTTTCCCTTTCTATTCTTTTTAACATTTTGAGCGTGCTTTCTTTTTTTGAATATAGAGACGAGCACAAAACATATCTTGCATTATATCTTTCATCTCTGTTGTCTTTCAAGGTCTCTGCATCTGTAATTACAATCAGCCAAAGCAGGGTCAGCGCGGCGAACGGTAAACAAGCAACACACGGGGCGCCGCGGACGTGCGCGCGGCGAATGACGAGACTTAATCTGCTGATTTTATCCCAGTTTTATCTGCATGTACTGAGTCGCCACATCGTGCATGCAAATGGGCGCCGGAGTCTGGCATAATCCACCAGCTAAAGCAGGACCGGAGCATTTGGACAAGGCCCCTGTATTCCTCACATGCGCTGGATCTCCATGGTTTCACCCGGCACCTGGGGAAATATTCGGAGGTGCATGACGGAACCGTACAGGACAACAATGATCTGACTCTTGAAATGTCAATTTTATAGATGAACTTCAAGTCTCTGTGCCACCGTTTGAGAACCTCTAACCTGAAAATGACTGCAGGCGCATTGACTTCATAATTGTACAGAACTATAAGTATGAGCTGAAACAACCCAAAGCTCTAGTTCTGTCACATTTATTTCAGAGTCCAAACCTTTTACTGTCTCCTTGTGAGATGTTTCTACTGTCTTTGATGCATGTGCGAGGAATTTTGCATTGATAACCTCACGAAGATTGCTTGATTCACAATTGCAACAATTTGACGTGAGAAAAAAGTTTTAAAGCTTTCAAAGTATTAGTGACTATGACTCATACAATTATACAACAATACAGCAAAGGAAAAGGACATCTATTGCCTACAAATGTATTACCACTTGGTCATAATTCATGTTTACGCTTTGGGCAACAAAACAAGACAAATTAAAACAGAGCAATTAAATAAAAAGACACAACCGCACTAAAGGAAAATGAAAAGCAAAGATGTTCAATTAAGAAAATGGAGCGGCCTCGGTGTGTAATCAATCAGCACAGTGTCTTCTGGTGCAGCATGAACACTACCTCAGGCTTTTTCAAATGGCTGCCACCCAGTCCCTGGCCAGGCTACCATTACTTTGTATGGTTGGCACACAGCGCATTAGCCATGCAGATCCCCTCTCCTCCCGTCTTTCTTTTTTGTCACCCCTGCCTGTCAGCCTCGTCTGCCTCAATAGCCCTCAGTGAGCTAAAAAAGCAAGCCCTCGATGTGTTAAAAAGGAGTCAAGCACACAACCCGGCTCCGATGTATCTTTTAAAACGCCTTTCAATCTTTCAGAATAGTCTGCTATGAACTTCAGACATCAAAGTGTGAAATACTGAATAAGGCAGGCAATTTGGTCCAAATGTTCGATACAAGACACTCTGTAGCCAAGCAGCTCTGCAACATGATGTATTACTGTTCAAAACAAGTACAGTAATATTTCCAAAACAAATTCCAATGAGGTCTTCCTAAAATTGTGCATCCCAAGCCCCTCAATGGGTCCTCAATTTTCTACCCTGTCCAAAACTTTGCACACAATGCATCTTTTTGAGGCATGCACAGGCACTACTACCTATCAAAGGCCCAAAGTTGATCCCCACAACCCCTAATGGAGAATGTAGAAAGAGAGTGCATGCGTGAATGCATAGCACGGTGGTTAAAGGCCCGGATAAAAACCATTGCACTAAGTCTAGACTGTATGGGCTATTTACGAGCCTGCTCTAACGCCATTACCCAGTCATAACGAACAGTAGACCGCATTAATATTTAACGTCTACGCTATAAACGGGACAATTAAAATGCTTTTTATGATGCAGTGGTAGGTTTTAAAAGCACTGCAAAGTGTTCGTCCCGACTTGACCACACTAGACGTTCTTCGGCTGATGTCTTGTGTAGCCGCTAATGGGTCAAATACATCACATTAAGCACCTATAAAACAAAAGTCAATATTGAGAAGGCCTCTGACCGGCCGGGGCTAATTCTCGCTCCTGGGCGAGCTCGGCAAAGATTAGCTCGTGCTGCTGCCGTGAGGGGAACAAAATGGTGCCAAGCGCTTCAGTGTTTTCATAAACTTAAATAGCAAGCATCGAGTTTCATTTCCCAAAGAAGCGTGTGGCATTGATGCACAGCATGAAGCGATTACGTATTGCCTGTGAATTAATGAAGCCACAGTGGGTGTTTAGCGTCTCAGTGTCTCTCATTGACAATTAAGAGTCTAATCTAATAAAGGATGAACTGCTCCTGATGCAGAACTGTCTGTCAGCTCTGGTTAGCCATGTTCAGAGAAGGTCTGAAGGAGACAGAGGTGGGGACTCTGAGGGGAAGGATCTGTGTAGCTTGGAAAACATACAACTCTTGCCTGATCCTACGTCCAGTCAAGGTTTCTAAATAAGACTCGCGTCCTCACAGGGTCTGCGATCTAAAGGGTAATTCAATTCAGGCACGAGGAAAATTAATTTCCCAAACAGAAATATAGACATTCCGTTTGTGTGTTTTAAAGATTCTGGAGGGATTCAGCATAGACAGTTCAGAGAAGGCAATTCGACAAAGCAATCAATGTATGCGGAAAATAGGACATACAGTATCACAGCATAACATAAATCAAGGCATGCAAACCAGAAGCAAAAAGTGAGATGTATTTGTCGAAAAATGTCATTATCTAATGTTATTTTGAGAAAGCTACAGTGTTTGCGTTCCTTTGCTTCCAGAAGAGATCGCTTCCATTAGTTTTTTTTACGATGGAATATTCCCAGTGATAATGTTAAAACAATTAATGTATAATAAGTAAGCCCAGGGAGTGTTGTTGCATTCGCAGTTTTTTTTTTTTTTATTATCCGACATCTGACAAAAGCTACAACTAATCACCCACACTGAACAAACAGACATGTATTTGCACTTTCTTGTAAATGCAGCTCGCGTCTGTTTTGTATGGAAACAAAGAGAGAAATCCATCAGGGAGGGTTATGACCACACTCCATCTCATTTCCCTATGTAAACGCCCCGAATGGAACGGCGTCAGTCCGGAGACAAATTAGCACCAAAGGTAGAGCAGTGGGACTCACCGTGGCCAGAGCGCAGGGAGGCTGGCGAGCGGTAAATGGAAACAGGTGGCTGGTGGTGTTTCGTCCCCTGGGGACTTTGCGGGCGCTCGGGTCGGGGCAGGGCATGGGGCAGGGTGGGCGCTCCCTGGGTGGGGGACAGAAGGTGGAGGTCCGACGAAGATGAGGAGGAGGACGAGCACTGAGAGGACCCCAGAAAGATCCACCCCAGCAACGCAATGAGACGCCACATCCAGAACAGCTGGCCTCCCACCGGCTTTCCTTTGGGGAGCATGTCTCACACCCCCCTACTGTATTCACAACGTGTAACGCGAAAGAGTAGGGAATCTCAGAAAAAGTGATCCGCGAGCGAGGGCACAATCTCCATAGCACACGGCAGTTGAAAACAGCAGCTTTTTCCCCCCCCTAAATATTATCCCGAGGTCCGTCTTCCTTCACTCTACACTCAGAACTCCGCCGGTCAGAATTTCCTCGCTCACTGGTGCGCCTTCCAACTCTTTTGAACCACAATCGGATCGGGTCCAAATTCCTCCGCGGGGGCTCCCTCTCTCCGCACGGCGAGAAGTGATCCGCCAGCTTGTGTCCCTGCGCGCCCCGGTCTTCACCTGCAGAGTGCGTCGGAGAGAAAGGGGTGAAGGAAACAGCCTCCTCGTGTTCCCCTGCGCTCCTCTGCACACGCTCTGTAAGCATCCACACGGCCGCGACTATAGAGCGAGAGCGAGGAGAAGGAGGGATGGAGAGAGAGAGAGGAAGAGAGGGACGCACGCCGCCGCTGACTGTTAATGCTCTGTCCGGCTCCCGCAATACGACCATCCGCAGTTCTCCAGTTTGTGAATTTGTCCGGCTTTTTTCTTTCCTCCAGATTTCGGAGTGTTTTTTTTAATTTTTTTTTATATATATATCTTAGTCAGAACTCTACTCGGAAAAAGTGGAGGTCTGCCTCGTTAAACCAAACTGATATTTCTTTTTTCTGTTTGTGTCCACATGAGATCGAAAGGCTCCAGTCAAGATTCGCAAGCTGATAGCGGATAGAGGGGAAACGGCAAAAATGTTGATGAGGAAATGAGAAAGGAGAGCGAGAGAGAGAGAGAGAGAGAGAGAGAGAAGAGGGAGGACGGTGCGGGCGCAGGTGAAACTAAGCAAGCACGATTGGGACGGGGAGGGGATGGGAACAGTAAAAGGGGGTGGAGAGAGGAGGAGAAAGGGGGCCAGCCTATGCAGATCGTCCCGGCGCGGCGAGCAAATCAGGGAGGCAGGCAGCCACTGCAGAGGAGTGGGGAGTGGGCTGCCTGTAGTCACAACCAGGAGAGCGGCGGCCAATGGAGAACAGGGAGACAGAATCCAAAAGTGGTGGAGATATTAGACGCTACAATAACACGTATTTCTTTCTATATATATATATATTCAAATGATTTGTCAAAACTGCGTGCAATCTCCCCTTGGATTGTACACGCTTCTGAAGCACTATAAATGCGCAGACATCAACTAAGATCATATAGAGAATATGGAGACTGGAGCGTTGGCGCCTGTAGAGTCCAGTTGTCTTCAAGATGGCGAGGTCTGACACAATAAAACAACTGAATCATAATTTATGTGAATGATTGGTTTACTCAAATTTTAAAGGGGACAGAAAAAATAGAAACCCAAGACGTTGGACCTGACTTTCTATGCGTTTGCACACATGCAAAATAGATAGGATAGTGCGTGCTAAAGTGGCACAAAAAGCAAGTGCAGTTGAGATTTTTGTCTCTCAAAAACGCTCAAAGGCCACAGCACAAACTCATTTATATATCAGATTTGCAATTTATGATGATAAATCAGGTAAAACACGCTATAGAATCAATTGTGCCAATTTTGAGTAGTACTTGGAATTTTATTTTATTTAATGTATTAATGGAATGCCCCTTTTTTTCATAATTTTGCCCCTGGCTTCTTAAATCAAGCCCATTACGTGCATAACAATGGCTTTAGCACATTTCTTAAGAGACAGTTCTAACAATAAAAGCATGATGTGCACCTGGCTCTCTGGGGCTTAAAGGAAACATTCTCTAGATGCAGTTTATTATCGTGTTGACTCTCATTGGCTATTTCGTAGCATGCACTGGCTAACCTTGTACATCAGCAGAGGGATGTATTAGCAAACTTTTCTTTATTGCGTGAGCTAATCTGCACTGGCCAACATGCATCCCATTTCTTATTAGACACACCCGTAGGCTCAATTATTGTTAGTTTTCATGAGCGTGGAACAATGAGATTATGTTTCAGGGGCAAATGACTGACAGGAGGGGGTGTATTGATCCGTGACGAAGAAATGCTCTCTAGAGCAAGACAATTAAACGGAAATATGTTACGTAAAGCAGTCCACATGTAAGGGCATTGCACATGACAGTTGTATTGGCGTTGGAACATCTTTCATATCCTCTAAAACTATATTATTCCGTTTGTACCTGCAATGGTATGAGCAGCAAATGAATAATGAATGTTGTGAAGCCTTGCATCATACTGTATATGGTCATAAACATAGCCGTACATAAGTGTATTTAAGTCTCTTTATGGCCAGCCTGCCAGCAGTAATGTGTTAGGTTAATAGCCTTATAAACCAGAGGGTGTCAGTGGGTCGCCACGGCACATACAGACCTGGAAATAATGGAGAAACTGTATGATTTACCATAAACTTGGTTTGAATGGAATTTTTTAATGGTTAAGCAGTCACTTATGTGCACAATATGTTAATATCTGTAACAGCCAGCGTAAAAAACAGTTGCGTTGGCTTAAGTGTTATTGCAACATTATTCACGGGGCAAGAATAAATCTAGTGCAAAAACCGAGAACATTTAGATAGCGATACTTGCATAATCCTTGCGTATTGCAGTTGCCGTGTTCATATTTGAAATAGAGGATACTTGCAAAGTCATTTAAAAAATGTTGTACAACACCCACCAGCACTTTCAACTACCTCAAATCCTGTTATTTGCTCTGACATGTCTAGCAAAGTAATGGTACAATAGATTTAACATTTGCTTGGAAATCGGAGGGTTGCCAGCTTGAACCCATCATTAACGCCATGAGAACCGTGATAAAACGTGGAATTAGAATTAGCCGATTAATTCAAAAATATGAAAGTATGCCAAATCCAGTACAACCGCCTTTCCCCCATGGGTCACCAGAACTGAACCAATTTGCTACCATCACAATGAGTTAACAGCAAGAGTTCCAAAAGCTGCTTGAAAATACAGGAACCCCTCAGAGTCTTGAATCTCGATATAAGCCCGATGACAAGGCTAAACATCTCCCCGAGAAATCAATATCCACTTTGCATGCTGTTTAACCACGCTTCATGACCTTAGTAGATTTGGTTTTGGAGTGTGACTGATTGTGTTTCGACTGTGGAGGGCCGGGCGCGGACTGTCAGGCTCTTGCTGTGAGTTTGATTGTTTGTGAGGAGAGTATAACGCGAGATGACAAGCCAACAAAGACATCCATCATCACTGACACCGCACCCAAATTATCTGCTCATGTCAATGTACGGTGGGACATACGAGGTGACGCACCCTAACCACTGCCAATTCTGTCACTACTTTGCATGGGAGGGGCTTCTTGTAGGGGAAAGAGAATGTATATTATAGTAAAGGTGTTCTAGTGCAACGATTAACCATGCGGTATTGTGTGTCGGCCCTGTTGAAAGTTTAGGTTTCTGTGAGATTTACGTCTGTCCATTGTCCCGTAGGAAGACTAAGCAAAACAAATGCATTTCAGATTTCTTTTAGTGTTTTCGCAGTGCAGTTTCGGTATCGCGGTATCGGGTGGAGGAGACTTATGACTGACTGATTCATGATCCCTTAAATGACTCAAGCCATAAAAAAAATTTCCCCACGCTCGGGTCTTCTATCAGAGGCCTGGGAGTATGAGGGTTCTGCGAAATATCTTTGCTGTGGCAGTCTGATGTTTTTCCTGGGATCTCCAGTTTAGGGTTCACTGCCCCGTGTGCTCCAATGACCACTGATGCCTTCACCCTCCAGGCCTTCTCCAGCTCCTCTCTGAGCCCCTGGTATTTCTCTAGTTTCTCGTGTTTGTTGAAATCGGTTTGGTATTGCTATGTCAACCACAACGGCTTTCCTCTGCTCTTTGTCCACCACCAAAATGTCCAATCGGTTCATTACCATTCTGTCCGTCTGTATCTGGAAGTCCCACAGGATCTTGGCTCGGTCATTCTCTACCACCTTTGGAGGTGTTTCCCACTTTGACCTTGGGGTATCGAGCCCATACTCTGCACAGATGTTCCTATACACTAAGCTTCCCCTGCCAGCATCTTACACCCTGCAGTTTTGTGCTGGATTGTCTCATTGGCCTCTTTGCACAGTCTACACCTCGGCTCTTGTCTGGTGCGATAGATCTGGGCCTCTATTGCCTCTATTCGCACAAACCTTGGATTAATTTACTTTCACCACAATTACACATTTTAAATGCAAAAAAATGATGAATCAATGTGAGCAGCAGCGTCTCTCGTGTGTGTGGTTTAAGAAGGATTATTATTTTAATTTCGATTTGCTTTACCTTTTACTTCGAAAGACATGCCGTGGTGAAAGCAGCGCCGCATGTTTCTCAGACTGGAATAGGAGGCTCTTAGACGTAAGTAGTTGCAGCTCATCGCCCATTAAGCTGCAGGCTGCTTTGAGAAATGGATTT
Organism: Proterorhinus semilunaris; assembly: GCA_021464625.1. Lineage (NCBI taxonomy): Eukaryota > Metazoa > Chordata > Actinopteri > Gobiiformes > Gobiidae > Proterorhinus > Proterorhinus semilunaris. The sequence goes on from CM038359.1 coordinate 23,701,390, forward strand.
ATGAGCACTCCGAGGCAAAGACAAACACACTCGCCGCGTTTCTGATTCCGAACTGCAACTCGCAATGGAGCGCAATGAATCAAGTTGCAATTATCGCCATCTTTGAGTCTTATTATAGCGACTGTTATATCACCCATAAAAGGAGTAACGTGAGAGCGCTACTTAATGTGTGCTATTTATGTCGTCAGCCGGCAGAGAGCCCTGACTACTGTGTTAGAATAAGAATGTCCACACCTTTTGGTAAGTGTTGATTAGTGTTTACATTCTTAAATGTAGAACTAGGGCTACATGATAGGTCCCACTGAGTTTCATTGATGTGTTTTTTTTTATTATTTTTTTTATTTTTTGTTAGTCTCTACGCTCCGTTAGCGCTATGATAACTCATTTTACCATGAAAGAAAACTGAATGACAGATGTGCCTTGAGTAAGTAGTACCGTGTAATTACCATAATTACACATTAGTTACCATGTTAAGGAGTTAAGCTGCGGGCTGAGCGGGACTTTTGTCAATGACGAAGCCTTTTGGATGAGAGGCGAAACGTTCGATGACCTCAACTACTCAGTACAGAAGATGACTCAAGTACCTTCATTGAAGATGGACAACTCCTGTACGACTGAGAACTTACACAGACATTAGTTACCATGCTTTTTCCATCCTATTTCCAGGATTTTGATGTTGTAAAGAGTTTTAATCATTTAGTGAAATGTTCTTTTTACGCACATACAAAGAGAGACCATGTTGTGTTGGGAATTTGTTCATTAGGCCCTTACGTTGGGACAAACTTGTGGTAATATTGGCTGTTGCATGAGTGATAGTATGTTGCCAATGTTCATGCTGTGGCCAATAATATAATAACACATTTAAATGCATGCCCAACCTTTGTCACTAATTTCATTTTTCATCTGAAGTCACGCCATGCCTCTCGTTTATCATTCGTTCACAGTATTTTCTTTCTTGTGGTACATATGGTGCAAAAAGTCAAGCAGTAAACAAACTCCACCTGGTAGAACAGCGAAAATATGAAGTAACAAATATCCATCGACAGGGCTGGCAAAAAATACCCCGAACAGATGAAAGTCCTGGCTCAAAACACCTGCCAGCAAAAACAATCAACCTCAGCGTCGCTCTCCGTCTTCATTTCCATACGCGCACATGAATAAGCAAACAAGCCACCTGCACAGTACACCCTTCGCCGAGGAATACAGTAGCTATGGGTGCAAAGTTTCCCTCTCCAAATCTCGTCATCCCGTAAGAGTTGTGGGAGTGTGGGTCTGGTGTTTGACTGGAAAATGAACCCTTGTCAAATCAGGGCTAATTAGTGTTTTACAGTGGGACTTCTCCGCGGTGCGCGACAGTGTTCGGGATCAGGCGTGTGCCGTTAGCTTGGCGCACAGACAAATGTGGCACAGCACGTCTCCGTGTCACGCCGGTGCGGGGACAGGGGCAGGGAGCGAGAAGTCTATTAACCTTTGTACAAGAGAGGGTACTTCAGACAGCTGTTATGACAAATGGCATCAAAGTTAAGAGACTTTTACGGAATTCTCTGGCTTGGCTTGTCTGATTTCGTTTCAAACACCGTAGGCTTCGGGAATTCAATTAAACCACGTGTGCGTGTCATCCAACAAACTAGGGCCAGACCTATATGGATTTTGGGGGTCCGATACTGATATGAAAGGGGTTGAAAAGGCGTCTAGCAGATTCATAAGCCGACATGATCAGTTATTTTTGCCTCTAAGCATTTAGGCTCTCATTGTCACGTTGTATTAAACTTAGGGCAAACTCTGACACCCCTTGGAGTTGTATTTATAAACATCGCCCTCTTCTCTGAGTAGCAGAATTTATGCATGGGCGGAATGCATGGGTGATTGTGTAACATATGCGCAGAGCACTTCAGTAAAAGAAGGGAACACTTTTGGACGAAAGTCTTAAACGCAATTTCACACAGCTCCCAAGAGACCAAGGAGACTTATGGAGGGGTCATTTTAAAGCTCTACCCCTCCTCTTTCTGAGGCAAGTGGCAAGTCTCGATTCCTTTCCGTTCAGAAGATGTTTACAAAAGTATTAGGCGAGTTAATATCTGCAAATTATTCCTCTGGGTGCCTATCGGCGGATAATATCGGTTGGCTGATCTATTGGTCAGGGCCTTCAACAAACATCCAAAAGAAATATATTTCAACGTCATCCCTCGCTTAAATGATCTTGCTTTTCCTGTCATTCCCATCACACTCTCGCTCACCACAGTGCAGTTCTCTGAATATCTCCACCAATATGGTTCTCCTTGAGGTTTATATTTTCCCCATTGTTTGATTGATTGAGTCTTGCTCAACGGTCAGCTAGGATTGAATCCCAAGCCATCAGTCCAGTGTATTCAGTCCAGTTCCAATACTTTTGCACATTTCTAACCATTCCTCTGGTAAATAAGCTGCAGTGTGTATTTAAAAAGCTTCCTAATCTTTCTCTGGAGAAAATATCAGCTTCATGCCAGTGCCTCCATCCCCTTGTCTGTTTCAAGTGATTGTCATGGCTGGGCTTTTTGGCACAATAGAGACTCAGCCCCAGGAGCAAAATCATGCCGACAGCCCTACAGTAAACAGCTCCGCGATGGCATCTTTCAACATCACATGTGCTTGTCACGCGGGGATTCAGTGTATTTGCCGTTTCATCCTCTCGACGCTTGGCAATCCTTTTAATGAAAAATGCTCTTGTTGGAAAATCTACAACCCACCAGTGTCCCCTGAGAGGACACACAAACCGTGCATTTTTGAAGCTAAAGACATAAAAAACTGTCAACATCTGTGCCATATTGTGCCGTAACGCAAAATGTTTCACAAGGGAAGAACGAGGAACCGACAGAAAATCCACAGCGAGCGGAGCTATTTCGAGACGAACTGTTGTCTGCAAAAACACAGTGGAAATAAAAGCATAAATAAGCAGATAATGGGGAGAAATGGTGAGGCGGAGGCTATCCGGTGCCTGAACTAGAAATCCTTCTACGCACGAACATGACTTAGATTGTCTCCATGAGTTACTTTTTCCTGTTTCTAATCCCAACGTGCCTTTCGCAACAGAAAAATCATTTCTTTTTTACCACAAAATCATTTGCACGAAAAAACTAAATGGTAGTGCTGCACTGGATTGTTGCAGTGAAAGACGTGATCTATATAAATTACAAGTACAGGTGCACTTCAAACTTGCCTAGAGTTGTCAAACAGTCCCTGATGAAGACTGTTTGAGTCGAAACATGTCGGTCTACAAAAAAAATAAAAAAACCTTTGCATAGACAGAGTGCCTCAGCTCCTTCTTGCTTTTTTTGGAATTATTTGCATGATTGAAATCTAATCCAATATCAGTTCTTCCTTGACTTCCTTGACGTTAGCGCATACCAAATCCTAAAATCTCCAGCATCGCCACTGGAATGAGCAGAGAGCTTACAACCCGACGCAATGGTTTGGAAACTCATCCCAAACCTCTAATATAGCTTTAGGAATTTGCCGAACAACTGGGCAAAGTCTTTTCCACCTGGAACTTTTGTCTCTGTGGTACATGCCATTGCACGTTTTGTCAATATTCATTAAAAGGTACGTTATGCGACTTTCTATGTGGGGGGGAAAAAAAGTTGATATTTGTGCATATTTGACCTTGTAGTGACCCAGCGGCTGTATGAGAGGTCAGCATGGCGTCTTTACTTTCGATCACAGTGGTCTCTACAATGCTCCAGGATCAGTTGTTTTGTAGGTTTTCTGGTGAGCGGGTCAGTCAGCAGTGAAACCCTTCCAAACAATGGATCCCAGAGCGTCCAAGAGACCACAGTGATCGAAAGTAAAGGCGCAATGCTGACCACCCATTCAGCCATTGGGTCACTACAAGGTTATACACACAAAAATCAACTTTTTTTCCCCCCACATAAAAAGTTGCATAACGCACCTTTAATATAAAAAGATGGTTAAAGATTGAAATGGAACTAAATTAGAAAAAAATCATTAACCAGAACTTTTATATAAAATTCAGATGGAGGGGCTGAGGCTTTGTGGCTCGTTGCAATATCAACTCATTTTACATTAACAAAACTTATGATATATGCAGCTCTTCGCTACATGAAACAAATTACGATAAACTAAAGTAATAGAACTATAGATCACTAACTATAGATCATCTAAACTACCAACTACCCTTTTCGCGATTTGAGAAGCACTGTCCTAAATGGTTAAACAATTGTCGGGGATGCTTTCTGGCAGGTGTTTAGACGTAAAATCGTCCGCAGCACGAAGCCAGTCCAAAACACCACTCTCGGTACTGCAGAAGACTTGGTGTAAACTGACACTAACAGCCAGGAGTTCATTTTGGAGTAAACGCAGCACTTAGCTTTTGGGCACCGGTCCCTCTCTTTATGGAAACAGAAACCCTCCATCAACACAGTTACAGCAAACGCACTGGGCAACTGCCGCCATTATGCTCCGCAAAGCTCATTTTAGGACAATACGAGAGGGAAGGAAACCTGCTAAATGTGGAGAAACTTTCGATATCAGCAAGATACTGTAATTTAGGATTTTCTACACCGTGATGCTCGATGTAATATTTGCAGTTTGCTTCTATAACGAGTGCTATGAATTTGCGGCTGTAGTGATCAATCTATCTGGACTGTATGTAATTAATACAGCCTATATTTATTCAAGGCTTCTGTGTAAATGAATGATGTTCTCAGTCTGGGAGCCAAGATGAAATGTCGAGTCAAGTTTGGGGTCAGGCGAGTCCTGTCCTTTTTTTTTTTTACATAATTCAATTTGAGACTTTTAAATATTAATAATGAGCTAAATTAGACAGTTTTATTTCCTAAACAGACAGACGAAGGCATTAAAAAACTTGTCATCATGCATATTTCATTATCTCCCTCCGACTTTGGCAGTGTTCTAGGTCAAGCTCCATCTGCTCAGCTCCGGAGCCACTAAAAATGCTGCAGAAAACACATACTAGTCACATGCTTGCATACCCCGCCACTGTTTGCACGAATGAAGTCATGGTATGGCTCTGCCCACGGCCAAAGTGCACGTATCAGTCTGCCGCGCCGCGCGGCGCCCTAACACTCTCAATAATGAATGAATCATAAAATCAAAACTGACAAGCAGCAATTGAAACGTGGTGCGTTTGTTTGGGGGATTAAAAATGCAGCAGCATCACTTATGAATGAAGCTGAGAACTCTCTGGGAAAGACGGCGAGTTTTTGTCCATATCCGACCGGAAAGGAAGGGTCCAATAAAACAATATTTTGAATCACTTTAACATAATCTACCACAAAAGCAAAGAACAATATATTGAGCACACAAGTGTCTATGTTTTTTTTCAATATTAAATATAGTCTTATGCACCACACATGGGATTAGAAACAACCCATTGACTTGACTTCCTGAACTGAGCAGACAGCCCCGTGGACACACCAGGCAGCCTCTCACCCGGCATGTGCATGTAACACTGAAAAGAAGTGAAAGTCAATTGATTTGGCGCTCCGTGGCCAAAAAGGGATATAAATTACCTCTGGGGGGTTCGCCATCTTCATTTTGTGCATCAAATGGGGCTTTAAGTGTGCCCTTGGGGACGTCCCCTACAGCTCTCAGAGTGCACTTTCCAGTCGTCTGCTGCTAAACTTTCTTTCAGAACATGGGGGCGCATAGCAAAATTCTTCTTTCTCTAGCATGATACAAAAATAAGAAACATAGCTTTGACATTTTGTGAAATGTCTCAGAAGGCATATATCTAAAGGTCTCGTAGAAAGATTGAGGCTCTTAAAAGAACAGATATTATTTTTTACAATCGGAGGCTGGGACATGACGCCAGCAACCGAGAAAGGCAAAAAGTATTTTACAGCTATAGGGGCGACGGTGGCGCAGATGGTAGAGTGGGTCGTCTCATGATCGGAAGGTCTGGGGTTCGAATCCCACCTCCTGAAGGTGCATGCTGTCGTTGTGTTCTTGGGCAAGACACTTCACCCACCTTGCCTCCAGTGTCTGCGTACATTGGTGTATGAATGGGTGAGAGGTTCCTTGCTGTAAAGCGCTTTGAGTGCCTAATGTAGGTGGAAAAGCGCTATATAAGTTGAGACCATTTACCATATACTTGTATTAGGAATAATAGTCTGGATAGGAATAGTGTCAAATGGATTGCATTAGGTGTAGTACTAAAGACTTAACAGTTGCCAATGCCATTAGGTCACTAAAGAGGACAGATCGTTTTGCTTCAGATTGGATAAACCGGATCTCGTTTTACCCAATCACAGCAAAGTCTCAAACCACAGCTAAACAACAAAACACTAAAGCAAATGAATATTTAGTTTTTTTAAATGTTTAAATGTTACTTTTTTTAAGTTCCTCATTAGTGCTTAGTCTGAAACACCAGGGTATCTGAGCCGATCAAGACTGGGGTCTTTGAAGATGTATTTTTGTGAGTCAAATCTCATGGAAATGTTTCTTGCTTTGTAAGATTACTAAACGTATTCCAAATGTAGAATCCTAAACTAATAGTTATTTGTCTTTCTTTTATTTTTTGAAGCTTTTTTATCTCCAAAATAAAACGCTTTAAAATATTTGACTTTCCAAGAACCAGATAGAAACCATGTAAACAACAGGACCATGGCAAGTCTATGCAAGGGCTAAACCATGAGTAAAGTAAGGACCTGCCCACAAAATATTGATAATAAAGTGAACGAAAAAACAGCCCAAAATACCACAGTTTGAGAAACACTGGTCTAGATTATTTAAGATGTATCCAATACAGACTTCAAGGATATATTTGTATGTTTATTTGCCTTAGGATTGAATGTAGAATGTCATTTCTAATCCTTTGCCACTGTGCACTTCTATACAATAATTATCTGTCTTAACAGAGTCCCATATGCGTACATTTCTTTGGATCCGTTCTCCGTTCTAGGACAGAGGAGACGCAGTTGAGTGGAATTGGCACTCTTTTACAGCAGAATGCGACTTTGATTGCTCTATTTCACGAAGCCTGACGAGGCCTTTTCCAACATTTTAATCCTTGCCTTAATGCGCTCCGGCAAATTGGTTCCAATGAGTGCGCGCTAGTTTTGCCAGTGAGCAGATACGCCATGGAACTAAAACCGCTGCTAAATTGTAACGCACTGATAATAGAACAATTCAACCTAAAAACAGAGACTATAGAAATGGCCATATATACGTTTCTTTTCTTTTTTTTTCCATGAAAGCAAATGTGCTTCGTCAAAACAGATTCTGGCTAAGCGATTCGCGGGCAATATATGAAATATGGATCGTAGCTTGTTGAGGAGAAGAGTCGAGGGGATTTGGAGGTGTGTGAGTGAGGCACATTGAGGTATAGCGCGTGGGAGAGAAAGATGATTGCTTATGGGATGGGGGAGAAATGAGAGGCCATTACAGCCGCAATGACAGGTCCATGCCGTAGTAGAGGCGGTGTGATGCGTAGACGGGTGATGGAGCCGCGAAACGTGTCGATATTCCGACCAACCTGTTGCGAGGTTTACAAATAGTAGAAGTAGAAGACTTCTAGTTATATATGATGCTGCCGCTTTATACAGTATAGCAATACAGTATAGGTTTTGTGCTTTACGGTTACAGAAAATGGGTCGTGCTGCATGCGCGCAAACAGAATACAGGGCTACGGAAAAGCTCTAATTTGCTTCCCAGCATTGGTTTGCGGTAAACAAAATGACAAATAGCACAGAGCGTCAATGCATTGGCAACGAGGTCTTTGAGCTCATTGCAACAAGCATTCAAGAAGCCGCATGCCCGACTATTGAAAAATGTAACCTTACATAAAACTGCTGTCACTGCAATATTTTATCCACACAGATGAAGGATGTAGCAAAGGCTATGATTGAGTTAGTAATCTCAAACTCTGAATTCATACTGAAACTGTGTCTGTTATTGGGGGGGAAATTAGGGCATGTAAAAAAGCTAAATGGTTTTTAAGTGTAGTATTGAGTTTGAATGGTTATTGTGGCACATTAACTTCATAGTCATTTGCACTCGCATGTTTCTTCCATTTTTATTAATGGTCTTTTTCACTGTTACGTTTTGATTGCTTTTTCACAAGTTTGAGGATATTTTTTCCTCCTCACCCTACGGGCTTCACAAAAGCTATTAGAAATTCAGTTGCAAAAAAAAAAGAAAAAAAAAGTCATAACGGCCAAAGACGCCGCACTTATCTCCACTTGTGACAAAGCAACAACAACGTGTTCAAGTGTTCTCCTGTGTGACTGCCCGTGACATTAGCGGCCCACGCGCACAGGCAATAATGCTGATGGACTTTCATTTGGCTCGTTTTGGACAAAGGAGACAAAAGAGAGGCTGCGGAGCACTCACACCTGGTTGTCAGCCCACGTGTGACACCCCATGAGAGTGGGACATCATGCGGAGAACAATAGATGACAACCTGCTGTCATGCAAATGCGAACATCACACTTTGGCCAAGAGTATTCAGGAACAAAGGTTTTGATAGAAGAGGCCCTTTCACACTGACAGGACTGCATTCCCGTACAATCTTCCTGCTTCTACGTCGCTCCTTTCCCTTGCACTCAGTGACAGTGCTGGTAACCGCGGCAGCTGCCGGACGGTGCGCGAGTAGGTGCCTCTGCATCTCAACACCGGCTAATGGGGGCCTGGCCGAACAGATGCCGGGCGGCGCGGTGCAGCGGGTGTGCGCAAACCCGGGGGCCCAGGTGCACGCTCCATCCACGCTGCTGTCACTGCAACTATAGCCGCACCCGGGATGTGGAGATGTTTCAGGTCAGGTCCCGGGAGGGGGAACTGATGATGGAACGCGCACTGGGACAATGTGCAGTGTATAGTGTTCTTATGTGGCGACGTGTGGATGGTTGGAAGGGCTGTGAAGCAAATGGCAAAGGCTGCAATTATTAAAGCAGCGGTGTTGTGCTTTTTACATGCATTCGGTGATCATCTCGAACAAGGAACAGATTTTGGATGGATATCTTACATCTTTCTGCTTAAAGAGTACCTAAACGGGCGTGCCAAAGCCTTTCCCCACCCAAACAAGAGTCAAAAATTGCCGCGAAAGAGGCAGTCTCTGAAGTTTGGGAGTGACATGCGGGGGGTGAGTGTGTGGGCCTCGACTGACCTCGACATTTGCATTGGCACAATCACAGCAGACAGCTTACGTGGGAGGGACTTGGTTATATACCACAGGTACAGGGGCAGGACAATGGGCAGCACCTGATGACAATGTGTGGAGCTGGTGCGGCTTATGACGTCCTGTGTAGGCCGTGGACACGTCTCCAGTCAATCAGGAAATTCTAATTTAGTAGCAGATCTTACCCTGAAGGGGGCGCAACCCATTCGTTTTCAGGCCAAAGTTGGGATTTGACACGTTTGCGCTATAATGTCAGAACAATGTCAGGGACCAGTAGACAACACTATGAGACACCCATTGAGACAGTTTATCAGTAAAAAAAAAAAAAACTGATTTGGTGTTTAGTTGCTCTTTAAGAATACTGATATAAAAGGGTATCTTGGCTTGTCAGTGTAGGCTCTCAGGCGTACAGGAGTTGTCCATCTTCAATGAAGGTTCTTGTTTCATCTTCTGTACTCTGTAGTTGACGTGTAGAACGTTTCGCCGCTCTCATCCAAAAGGCTATGTCAGCGATAGAAAGTTTAAGCTCAGCCCGCAGACTAGATATAGACCACTGGGAGGAGTTAAGCTTGGCTAAGTCGGTCCCCTCTAATAATGGCTACTCTCACCTGTGGGTAAACATCTTTGTAGTTCTAAGTAGTTGGAGTTCTAAGCTGAACTACAACTAGTCTCAGCTGATCATGGCTATTTACTTGCCTATTGATCTGTCCTGGGATGAGTTTCAGCCTGATTAGCATGACAGAGCTCTCCAGGACTGGGGCGCAGAGGGCTGCTGTAAAGCTGAAAGGTGAAATCTAAGTCAGTCATCGGAGGGATTTTGTTTCTTCACAAAAATTGCTTCTTTGGTTCTCCTAGCTTATCTTCAGGTTCATTAAGTGTTGCAAATCCCCTCTGTCCCCATAAGACTCTCCATCGTTTTGTGGATGTAGCTTCTGCCAAATATCAGCAGAATGTGCCACTGCGTGTTGTTTTGAACTTGTTAAGCTTCGTATTTTTGCCTCCTGCTGGTCGGCAAATTGTAATAAACTGGACAGAAGGTAAGGTTACGTAGAGCCACAGGTGCAAAATAAAAGCAGCCCCACAGCACTTAAAATAGTTGTCGGGTAAGATTAAAACATTACTCAAACACCTAGGTATGTCTTTGGTGAGGGAGCGACACTGTAACATGGTAAAAAGTCCTCAAAATGTGTTCCCCTTTAGGACTTTAAAACTTCGGACGCAAACAACAGCATATCCCGTTTTCTTGGGTCCTGCCAGCGTGTCTTTGCAAAATCTAATTCTTTGTTGAAGTTGCTTTGTAAGTAACACAATTACTGTTGGCGTTCTGTCAAAACTAATGACAAAATACAACGATGAATACTTTTGGTGACAATTGCTTTGAAAGACAACTTCATAAGATCACTCAGTTGATGTGTAACACTGTGTCAACTTTTTTTTCCCCCCAATAGATGTCATATCAACAAGAGATGAAATAAAGCTTAATAAGAACGTCTGGAATTTACTTTTCAAACCTTTTTCTTCCCAATTCTGCCCGGGTAATTATAAGCACATTCATGGATTGGCAATGTGTTAAGCAATGTGCAAAACTGGAATCCTCTACATTACCATCTCATTATGTCACTGAAACCTTTTGAATAAACCGATATTAAGTATCACCAAATTGTTACCCTCCACCATCTTGCATGAAATATCACAGCCCTATAATAACCTTGAGTCATAACACATTCCTGTAACCATATCATGCTTCACCAGCTGGGTATAAAGTAAATGCCGGTTATTTTTAATTACCCCTGGGTGCCCGAACATTGGCCATCCTGCCCGAGCGAGGCCACAGCGGTGATACTGTTCTGGGCTGATAAAATTCATCCACGAGCCCCTTTTGACCATGATCCAGCCTGGTCTCCATACTTTTTTTTTTTAATTTCTACCTGTGCAGCAGCAATTAGAGGTGGCCCCGGGTAGGACAAAAAGCTCGCTGGAAACAATGACATTTCACAGGGCGGAGTGCTCTCTCATGAATATGTAGCAGAGTAATTATGGTCTTTTGGAGCGCTCTCGCCCCTTCGCCCGGTGTGGGTGACGGCGATTTGGGTCGCTTTCCGGAGGTGAATATGTGGCAAAGCAAAGGGGTCAAAAGAGGCAGGGCTGGAGTAATAGACGAGGACAATGGAAGGACACGGGGAAAGAAAAAGTCTTACTGTTTCATGGGCCGTTGTTTTGCAGGTATTTGGTGCAAAGTTTTAAAAGTCTAGAGCAAGGGTGCCCAAACTTTTTGTCTCCGAGGGCCAAAATGAAAAAGTGCCTGTGGGTCGCGGGCCAAACGTGGCGGTGTGAAGCGTTAAGCACATATAACTGCAAATAATAAATAAAATACCTGATTCATTTGGTAACTTAAAGAAAATGCCATATTAGATCATTTTGAAAGTGTCAGTTCAGCATCAATTCTTTTATAAGTCAATGTTTAACATGTACCTTTGCAACCTTTGCCATAAAAGTTAGAAAATTGGGAGTTAATGTGCTACAACGCTCTGTGATTGATAAACACCCAAACACCACAGCAGTGTTTCCTTAACTTTGTGAAAGTAGTGAAACAGCGCCCCCCAATTTGACACTGGTGGCCAACAAGTGTACTGCATCCATATTTACCATTGAGAAAGAATGGGAGATAGTTGGTATTAACCAGATGCGCAAAAGTAGGTTACTCTCTGGCGGGCCAATGGAATTGTTGGGCCCCACTTTGGGCACCCCTGGTCTAGAGAAAACACTGGTCAAATAGATATTGTTTTTTAATTCCAATCCATACAAAACAGTTATTCAGATTTCTGCATTTTGCGTCTATTGCTTCCTAAATGCAGCCCGTGACATACTCATTTGTATTGAAAATAGTCTGTTGTACAGCTGAATACATATTGAAAAGATAGGGCAAAGTGTCTCCTGTAATTCCACATAATGGATGGTCTGTGGTATTGTTTCCACTGCTACTTGTCTAATCATGGCATATACCACACACTGGCATCCGGGTTGTCGCTAATTAATTCCTATCAGTTCACTTTAATGCCATTTAGCTGCTTTCAGAGTCATGAATGAACCAACATAAACACGTACTTTGGTTGGGCTTGTTCTGAGAAGATCTGTGGATGCGTTGATAACTGAATCGTGAGGTCCATCCTGATGTGTAGGTTTCAGTTGAATGTGCAGGAATACTGCAACAGAGACAGAGACTAAACCCTGCATGTGTCAAGGACTATTATTAGAAGACAAAAAGAACAGTCCAGATAATTTCTGCCTTTATACACTGTACATGTTCGGAGGCGGTGAAGTGAGCAACATTCCCGTTCTCTCTAATGGAAAAAGTGAGCGCGGTGAAAATAAAACGCAGGCTCGGGTCTGTTTTTTTTTGCTGTGTGGAGTCGGGCTGAGTGCAGTCCCTGATGGGCCACGGTCTGAACATGTGCCTGGAGTTCAGCACCACGAGTCTGAGCTGACGACAGCTTCAGGCTTTTAGACCTACAGACGCATGCACCCGCACTCACGGATTCCATTCTGCGTCCTACAAGGATCTCAAGGTTTACGGAAATCCTGCTGTGGGATGATTTGTTACTTTGCTTACTGTTTATGCACTGTAAGAGTTTTTATCTCTTTATTTATTCGACATTTATGGATTTTATGTTGGAGTATTATCTCTGGATTTTGAGCACATGCACATTTTCTTGCAATCTATGCATAGCTGTGTATTACAGTAAAACCTGCCTTGACAATCAAAAGCAATAAGATGAATAAAGTTCTGTCTAATTGACATTCAACTCATCAAAATGTAAATATTTATTTTACCCTCAATGGTTGGCTTTGTTTATAAAGGGACAAAACCTTTACAAAAAGTCAAAACGTACAAATACTTAAAATGTAGAATTGGAGCCAACGCTAACTTTCGTATGTCCCCTACCTGGGCCAAAGTTGTAGCTTTCCATGTCAGTACATACTACTTTCAACCTTAGTTAAAAAGAAACTCTTCTTTTAACTATAAATAGGCTCCAGTTAGATCAGTAATATTGTTGCAGTTTGTAAACTTCTATTAGTAGTTACATTAGAAGATGGTCAAGGTTATACTTGCAAAATTCTTTGGTATTCAGTAGTGATCCAATGTTGTCTTTGGCACATGCAGTGGGTAATGGTGCTTCAAAAGAAATCCGAATATGACGAGAAGTTACATTTCTGAAGTTCAAAAGGTCTTGGTAACGTGCGTTAAGAGTGATTGACTTTACACCATCCATCCATCTTCTTCCACTTGTCCGTTGCCGGGTCGTGGAGGCAGCCGTCCGAGGTGCCCAAATCACATTGCACCAGCCCCTTATGGCTCCTCCTTAAGGAACATATTCATATTCACTTTACACCAGTGTCTTCCAAACTGTACTCACATATTCATCCAAACGCCTCAAAACAGAGATGGCATTGCTTTAATTAACCTACATTCTAAAGTTGGCTTTGAGCAAGATTAAAAGAGTTGCACTAGTTTTACGTTCAAAGAGTATTTGTCTTGGAATCTGCAATCGCTTGATCTCATCCCGTCCTACTCTACTTTCACGGCGTCTCAGATTAGCTAACAGGATTCAGCTACATGTTTTCACTCACATTCAGGGCTGTCCCGAATCTTAAATTATGTCGACCGGAACAGCAGCAAATGTAACGGAGCTCTTTTAGATTTCATAACAAAGTGCGCTCAATGCGGTCTTCATATGTTGCTTCATGTGTTTGAGGTCGACCAAAAATATTGTCCGGCTGATACATCTGGCCGATACAAAATGGGTATTTTACAATATTGGCTATTAGTGAGTATAATGGCCGATAAAAGGTCGACATCTCTGGAACGGAAAGTGATCGAGACTTTCCGTTTTTAATCCCGCTTATAATTTCGGAAACATAAGAGATAAAGACTCACTGCGGTTGGTTTTGGAATCTGCTGATTTTTGTCTATCAATGTCCTAAATAAATCAGCCCTATGACCCTAATAAAGCGAACCCCTGCTGTCACAGTTCACTGACACATTTTACAGTTTAGAAGCATCCTACACAGGATTATAGACAAGATAGGGCTGGATGATATATCGATATTTAACATATAGCGATATATTTTTAAATGAGATATTGCATGTATCAATATAGTTCAAATGTAATACTTGCTGCAGACAAGCCGCTGATCAGAGCTCTCTGCACTGCTTCCCTCGCCCATTGACAGCAGTGTTTCCCCTACCATTACACTGGTAGGACGGGCCGCCCCGCTATCAGCACCCCCCCCCCCCCCCACCCTCTCAGGACGACAGCCTTCTATTATGCAGCGCTAATGACCGATCGCTAAAATGGGCGTCTTTACCAAATCCGTTCCGCTAATCCATTCCGATTTAGTTTTAGGAGTTACTACGACTGTTCAATCCAGTTCGAGTCCGTATTTTTTTACGGATCCAGTCCACGTTTTGCGCTAAGTGACTCAGGCCATCTGGTCGGGTTTATTTGAGGAAAAGATGGGAGAAACAGGGGCAGAGACAGGAGCTGCCACAGAGCGAGTAAGTTAACTAGAGCGATTTGATGACAATAAAATTTACATTAAGACCCTTTGGTACTTTGTAAATAAGAAAATCCAACCCAAGTTAAATGCAATTCAGTTTAGTTTAAACTGTTTAGGTGACGCTGTTAGCATCATTTATGCTGTTAGCATTCATTTAAAAACAAATGCAACAACAGCATTTAGCATGAATGAAAAGGAGCAGAAAGAAGTAAAAACTTATAATGTCTGCCCCCTATCAACACAAAATCATTTACAGTTCCAGTTCATTTAACTTTTAAGCTGTCTCATGCAGCCATCTTTTTTCTTTTTCTTCTTTTTTTTAATCTGTTTCACATGAAGTCACTGACGTTAGCTCTGTTGGATTTTGTAGAAAGTCCTGAACTAATTACATGTCCTTATTACATGTGTCCTATTAGATCATAAACTGTGGAGCTCAGTGATAAACATGAATGAGGAAAATCCAAACATCCATAGGAAAATTAAATAATGGTAGCCTACATTAGGCTAATCTAATAGTATATTACATTCTCAAACTTAGTATTGTTTCCTGCATCATCAAAATGCTTTACAGTTGCTTAAACTGAATTAATTATGTATCATATAGAAATTAAATTTCAATTAACATTTTTGCTAAAAACACTTTATTTTACTTGGCCGCGCGCGTATACGTGTAACTATACCCCCTCTGCCAAACCAGTAAACCGCTGAAACACTGGACAGTATATTTTGGCTTTGGTATACAGTGTTTATGTTTACATTTTATAGTGAGTTTTCAATCAAATTACTCTTAACATTTAATTTCACAGCTTTCACTTTGCAGGAAAAATATCGGGATATATATATATATCGTATATCGATATTCAACTGAACTATATCGGGATACAGTATGACTTTTGGTCTATATCACCCAGCCCTAAGACAAGACTTTTATTTTATTTTATTTTTTTTATCTCGGCAGTTGCCTTAGAAAAACCCCTATTGGTCGACCTCTACAAGACACCATCCCCCTAGGTCAGTGCCTTTATAAAGTTGCAGAATGCTATTTATCCCACAACGACTTATTTCAACTATTTATGAAACTGTTTATTTACCAAATAATTTATCTTTATTTTTTAATTTGGTGATTAATTTTCAAAGCGGTTGCAGCAGTCATCCAAAAGCCTCCCACACTAGACAGTGACAAAAGCAATTTGTATTTCCATTCTTTGGAGTGTCAAAACAAAAGTTCTCCCTCAACGTTTCCACTCTTTTGGATTCTGTTCCCACGCTGTGACATCACCTGCATAACCCCCACATTCCTATACAGCACTAAGAATTAAGGCATTAAGATGTCATAGTACAAGATTTCCATTGAATTTCCTTCACAACATTGAGTCTTTTGTAATTATAAAATTGTAAATGAAAGGTCAATATATGGTCAGCACCTGAGGTCGCACGGCATTCCAACTCTAGTCTTTGTAAGTTGTATTTCTATCTTATTTATCCACTAGGTCATCCCCATATTCCTAACACGAGCTGCAAAGGCTTTAACTACCTGCAGACATGACAGAAGTGTTCCCTTTGAACAGGCATGAAATAGCCCTTCTCTAATTACCTTTTTTCATCTTTTTTGGCGCTTTCGAGCGACACACCGAATGATAAAACTGAAAAGAATCCAGCCAAGGTAGCATGTGCTTTAGCCTCCCATTTATTTCTGTGTAAAGAGCAATGAGCTGAGTGGCGGTTTCCTACTTAATTATCTCTCTAATGGAGAAAGAGAATGGCATTTAATTAGCGGGCCCCAGATTTAGACTGGTGCCATGCGAGAGGTAAGTGGATTTAATGTTGCGAGGATAAATGGTGCCGCGGTGATGATATGCAGATGTTTGCACATGTGCAGTGGCCGGAACAAACTAGCACACAGCGCGAGATTCACCGTTACGGCTCCACGGCTGTATCTGCGCCGAGCCTTATCCCGAACAGGGAGGGGACACATGACAGCTTAAGACAATGAGGAACTGGACGAAATCATGCGTGTTATTGGGTGATTGTGTGCCCAAAATATCCATATCATTATTCCACATATTGGGACAGATTAACATACGTAATACAGCAAGCACTCATTTGTCAGGCCGCACTATTTAACATGTGCAATGAGGCCCTTGGAAGATTGTGTGGGTTTGCCTATTGTAAGAGTTGGTAGTGATTGCTGGTAGATTTAATTTCTATATTTTAAAAAGAATATGTCAACTGGATTTCCTTCACTCAATGACAACGGTATTGCCACAAGAAAAGTCTCGAAGTATTTACGGCCAAACTCAAGAACAGGCATCCAGGTATGTCAAATAACTCAGATTCCGACGCTTTTCATGTCAATTCTTACAACACTGTGAACAAATGTGGCAGCGATTGTCCACAAATCGTATTTATTTCAAGTTTTGTGACACAGCCGACGTAGCCTACATTTCCCTATATGACCCCCGAGAGTTGGAAGCACTCTTTGGTGTGCAAATGATGTTAAATGTATTTCAAAGACCAAAAGTTGAATGTAAAGTTAAATTCAATTGATCCAACCCATATAGCCCTCGGCTATTTTTTACACATTTAACACTCCCATACAAGTGTTAATGTGTTACACTGTACTTGAAACATGTTATCGTACTTATCGCACGTATAGTAGGCAGTGTCAAGATGTCAGATCCTTTCCTTGATTTGGTGGAAAGGAGTTTTTCTCTCTGTAAAGTCAGCCAGAGTTTTCTCGGAGAAGCGCCCGACTTTGAAACGCAGCGAAGAAAAACGTCTTGGGGAGGCTGAATGCCATTGATTATGAAGACTTCATTTTGGCTAAAGTTTAAGGAAGATTCGAGCATATTCCAGGAAAACTCAGCTTCTCTCTGAAAAATTTCAAAGCCCTCTCCAAACATATGGTATTGGGCCGAGAAATAACGCGTTTATAAACTCTTTGCAACTATCCAGTGGCATCGAACCTGCAAACTCCTGGTAACCATTCACAATACTGCAAGTCATATCCTATTTCGGCAACGTATGCAGTTTCAGCCACGGTACCTTGTTTTATAGAGCTGTTTTTCCTATGCATCAGTTTGTTTACTCCACGCCCAGAGGGACTCAACCAACAGGTGACACATTATCCACATACTCAAATTTATGTACATAATGCATTGTGCTATTCTGGGCTCTATGCTCGCAGACCTTAATTTCACAATGAGAAGTAGGTCTCTGTGCCTGCGCTCTAATTTCTCAGAGATTAGCTTCAATGTTCTTGGACGGCAATGCCACCTATTTGGCCCATTTGCAGGACATTGCAAAGCATCGTATAGCGGCGGTAGTCGAGTGACAGATTCGAAATAGCCCGCATTATACCTCGAAGCAGCAGTGGCATGGAGCAACTGAAGTGTAATCAAAAGCCCCGGCCCGCCTCAAGGTCGACTCATCAGCCGAGTTATCACGCCTGAATTATACATGACGGCCTCCGCAAACCGTGACTACTGGAAGACACCGCCCGCGCGCCCGACTCACAGAGGAGGGGCTTGGAACAGAACATGTATGCGAGTATGGAAAAACGGGAGAACGTCGCCATGTGGTCGGAGGCGGAAGTTGTTTTGCAATGTACAACGCCATTTATTTTTGGGCACGACAAAGCGAGATTGTTGAAAAAGTCTCAAAATCACCGACTGGACTGGGTTGTTTGAGTTGAGCGTGAAGCCTTTGCGACAGCCCTTTAAAAGCCCAAATGATGTTTTGGCATTACCCGCCTGAAGTACAGCGATTTTACATATCCATTTCCAAAGGCGGGTGCGCGAGAGCAGAGGGAGCAGCGCAAGAGTAACATCACCAGACTGAAATATTTTTGTGCCAAGCCGATCACACTTAGGGGCAGCAGTACTAAAAACAAACAGATGCTCGAATGCTCCACACGGCTCCCTCCAGACGGCCAATAAATTATGTACAGTATCAGCAAACAAACGTTAGCCCCCCTGCAACCCAATCAGAACAGCAGCGGAGAGCTTCGATGCAATATCCCAACTGCTCTGCCACACGCTGTGCAGCCGCAGAGAAAAATAGGGTGACCGGACTTGATCGGATTGTCATTTGCTTCTCAGGATGGAGCCCTCAGCCGCGATTCGCCCGCCTCAGGCCGGCGCTGTGAACCCAAACGGACGGATCGATAGAGCAGCCTCGGAGGTCAGCCTCCTTGAACTGCGGCGCTCCGGCTCACGCGTGCTTTTCAATCCCGTCCAACAATGACACAAGATAACAGGACATCAAGAGCCAGAGGGATCTACAGTATGTGCACGTGCAGGAATGTAGTTGCATTGCGATCGACCTAATCAGAAACAACACAAATGTTTCATAGGGGAGAAAGGTGAACCACAGTATACCGTAAACTTATAATGCACTATAATTATCAATTTCATATGTTTTAATGTGTTTGCTAGAAGGGCCCGTGTTCAATCCCCGGCTGGACGTTGAGTTTGCATGTTCTCCCTGTGTCTGCGCAAGTTTCCTCCAGATTCTCAAGTTTCACCTACCACTAAAAAAATAGATGAATGAATGAATGAGAGTGTGTGAGTGAGTGAGTGAGTGAGTGAGTGAGTGAGTGAGTGGTGGTGGTCAGAGGCGTCAATGGCGCAAAAAGGCAGCCTCGCCTCCGTCAGTCTACCCCAGGGTCGGCTTTGGCTACAATAGCTATACTAAGTTGAAAGGAGGGGTAGGGCCACATAAGTTATTACTAACTTCTTCCTACCCCCTTTGAGCAACACTAATACTTATGTTGTTAAAGAATTTCGGTATTTGACATGTGTATCATACCTGTATGCACCTGTTGCTCAAATAAATTAAAAAATAAAAAAAAATAAAAAAAAGTTTGGAGTGATTAATGACTACAGCCACACTGTAGTCAGCCATTTTGAGAAACTTGGTGACGCAGGCTTGCAAAGCGCAATACCAGTGTAAGCAATTGTTGTTATTATTAGTAAAGCTGACAAGTTACATGTAAAAGGAACTCTAATTAGGTGAAAGGCTATTAAAAAAGAGAGAGACAAATTAAGCCAATTTTGAAAACAGGGACCTAGAAATATATACATTCTTTCTAGGGACATTCTGTTTTCCGCATGAAGTTCGCAAAGCATCAAAGCACATTCTTCATTCTGAGCCTTCTTGAAAATGTTGTACGGGTGACTACACTGCTATCCTTTTTTAATATGACAAATGTATAACTACTGTTTCCCTGAAAGTGCCTGTGCTGTATTCACTTTAATACGTTCATTGCCGGAGGCTACAAGTCACAACACTGGACCCGAGCCGTGCCGTGGGGGATTAAAATTAAACTCTTTACAACACTGTGCGGTCAATCAGGTATTGATTCCTTCTCTTTTGGAGGGCGCCGGGCTGTGTGGAGCAGACTGATGCTGGAGTGCACATGGAGTGATGGAATGGGCCTTAAATTAAAGATTTCCCGTCCATGAAATGAAAGAGGTCCAGTGGGGCCAATGGAGTGGCCCCTGGAGTGGACGCACGTACTTATACAAGGATCCAATCTGCTGCACGAGCATGTCAGCGACACACAGCATATCCACCCAGGCTTGTCACTGTAGCTAATTAATTCAACTCAGCCCTTTAATTACAGTCTTTAATCATCACTATTAAAAAAGTACATTTTGTGAAATTAGCTCAAATCGATAGCAAAAAACACGTGAAAGTGTGCATAAAATGACGCACTACAACTTTTTTTTATTATTATGTTTACAGGATTTACTTGCAAAATTGGAAAAGACCACTGACAAAAATCAACAGATTGTAATTTTCTGCATTTGAACCAGTCCTTTCACTGATATTATCTAAACAACAACAATAAATAATAATAATAATAATTTAAAAAAAAACATTATCTTAAAGTATAGACCGTAGCTGACAGCACATGCCTTCCAACAACAAACATCTTCAGGGCTGTACATCTTTGTTGGCCATTGTATTCTCCTGAAGAGAGAGTTATTGCTCTCCATGTAGGCAGCTGGATATCACATTGACAGTGATGACACTATCCCTGGCCCTCTTTTGTTAGGAAAGCTGCTTTGTCTTGTCTCATAAATAAACCCTGTGCTTCCATTAGGACCAATGAGTGTATCCATCCTCCCCTGTCCCTCATTATAAGGCCATTCGCATCCATCCGTGCACACATCCCTCCTGGTAAGGCCACCTCGGGCACGTAGCCGGCAGAAGAGCTGGTAACGCTTCATAGCTGCAGTTTGCCAATAAAGTCTGACTCGCATTGATGAGGTCATAAAGATGCAGCGCTAGCATGTGGGCTGACACACTGGCCCAATACAGGTGGATACGTAAGCACTCTGTCTATGGAAACTGCAGGGCATCATTTATAACGGTGCGTCGATGCTGTAGTGTGCTTCATACAATCTTGGAAAGTAAAGTTGGAAAGTAAATGTATTCAACTCTGTAGTAACAATACAGTAAAATTTGGAAAAAATATATGGTCGTATGTAAACAGTTGAAAGTATCAATTTATAATAATCGTGATCTCTGACCAGGAGAATGGAGCACTGGTAAAAAGAGATGGGATCTTTGGCTCTTTACAGGCAGCCAAATTCTTGGGATCCGGTCATGTCAAAGAGTCATTCAAAAGACTGGCTCTTGTTTAAGACACCATCCAATTAAGTAATAATCTGGAGCCTGATTCCTAAGGCACACCTCTTTGAAGCGCTTTGGGTGACTTGTGTCATGTGTTCCATTCCAATTATTAATTCATTCAATCTCACGATGGGACTGGTTTTTACCCTCTAAAAAGTGTGTATTTAAATACCACAACGAATGAAAAGAGGCTACCACTGTCTGTTAAATCATTTCTGGTGCAAAATGCTTTCACTGGTGTTGCCTGCTGCTGTTGTGCCGATCCTTGAGTTCGTTCAGGGTAGAGCTGTGTATTATTGACAGAAAAAAGATAAGTCTCTTTTTGCAATAAATCTGGTTCGAACCATTCCCGCTGAAGAACCTTTTTTAGTCATGAACGTAACATCGCTCAAACTCCAGTCCCGGTCTTCAATTGTGTTGACTTTCCATTTATTGGTAGGCAAACTGAAGGCGTTATTTATGCTTCTATGCTTCTGTTGTATTCTGCAACGGAATGCTCTCAGGTTTATCTTTTGCATGTTTACCGATGGACCCACTGTGCGCAGGTGGACCTCCGGCACTCAGCGGCATTTTGTCTAGTGGAGACACACACCTGGTCTTCTCTGTTGCTCCTGCATGCTTTCACTGCCCCCCCCCCCCCCCCCCCTTCGCTATGTCCAAATCATAAACCAGTGTCACTTCAGCTGGAAAATAGCCTGTGTTGCGCCCACACACACACTTACTCACTCACGCATCTACAAGCTGGAACTGCCCAGAATAAAACCCACCATTCTGCCTGTCCGCTCGCCACTCGTCTCTCTGCCCACTGGCCTAGCGCTCAATCATTGATGAGGCGAGGCCCCGCAGTACGTATGAGAAAGTGCAATCACCATTTGGGAAGCGTAAGAAGCACGAGTGAGAAACACGCAATATAAAAAGCCTCTTGTTTTCATCTGAAGACAGAAAGGAACATGAAACATTGATGAAGATGCTTGTAGGGGAAGAGGTGATGTGTTGGTGCCACATTATGTGCTGGTCATACGCTGGTGTGGATAAACAACAACAAGAGCGACATGGCACAGTGGAACATCTTCACATGTGGCAAGCTCTATGTTCATTAGCATTCACCCACGTGCCAACAGTTTGACCAAAGCTCCCCGGATCACAATACAGGCATGTAGGCACGAATTCTCAGACCGGATGACAGTATATCCACATCCGGGAATGTTTTCGATGGGGGAGAAAAAAAAGCTAATAACATCAGTTGTTTGTATCTATGTGTTTGTACTTTATCTGTACTTCACGTTATGTTCAGAATGATTATGGTGTTGACCGTTGTCTATCAGCTAATCTCACTGACATGGTCTTCTTGTTCTGTAGCATGTGAGCAAAGCATGAGTCAGGAGTTTGTTCAGATTTCGTTGCAACCCTTACAATCCACCTGTTACTTACTCAGCAAGAGGAAGTATAATAATAAGTTCTCAAACTAAGCCATCTAAATTAGCCCTTAATTCTAAACTAACTAATTAAGCTTGTGTGGTGTGTGATCCTATGTGTAGTGACATTGTGTTACCCACAAACACGAGAGAAGCGCAAAACAGGGGGCGCAAGGAACATAATGTTGGTCAAATTTAACCCTATTTGAATGTAAATGTTAGTGTTGAATTGTATACTTTTCATCATATTAGGCATAAAATAAGAATTAATTATATGTAAAAAATTGAACCACTGCACACAATACTGCAGTCTAGGAAACTATAAAAAAAAAAAAAATAGGATCCCCTTTCTGACCCGTAGCCTGAAACATTGATGAAGATGCTTGTAGGGGAAGAGGTGATGTGTTGGTGCCACATTATGTGCTGGTCATACGCTGGTGTGGATAAACAACAACAAGAGCGACATGGCACAGTGGAACATCTTCACATGTGGCAAGCTCTATGTTCATTAGCATTCACCCACGTGCCAACAGTTTGACCAAAGCTCCCCGGATCACAATACAGGCATGTAGGCACGAATTCTCAGACCGGATGACAGTATATCCACATCCGGGAATGTTTTCGATGGGGGAGAAAAAAAAGCTAATAACATGGTCAAACAAGAACAAGGTTAGTTTATTTACAGGGTCTATTGTAATGTAATATTAAAAAAAGACCTTATTTATTTGTTCATAAAGAAACTTGCCAAGCTTCGGAGTAATTCCACTGCAGATGCATTGATTAAGTAATGAACCAAAAGGTTAAAATGCATCAGAACCGTTAGGCTATTGGCAAATCAGGGTCTTTTCAGCTACTCTGTTGTGGATAAACATCTTTTTCACTTGGACGGTGGCTAATAGCTGACTCCACCCAGACGACAGGCAACCATTCATTCAGTATTGATCACCGATTTTGTTTTGGAGGCTGGACTGACTCGTTACTCTAAAAACTACTTTGAACCCAGCAATTTTTAATCATCCGCTTCTGTTCTACCACACAGGGACCAGATTTAGCAGGTCAATCTGTTTGCCTCCCCCTCCGAACGAACCTACAAGCATTTATGTCTGTAATTAGGACTATTTTACCAAGTCAGCGCAGCATCAATCCAACCACTTAAGTCCCAGGCCATCATAGAATGTCCGTTTCCAAACCTGGGCTTATGCTACCGCAAAATGTATCTTGCATACAATGACGTGTCTAAAACTATTGGAGACAAATGTGTGCAAAACATAAACGGTGTGTAAGGACTCGGTTCTTTTATATCACATGAGAACGGTTATTTTGATATAGCCAAAGCAGACACTGGAGATAGAAGTTGTCTCAAAGAAAAGGCTTTTATTGCCATTGTTCCTAGTTACAAAGTTACAGAGCAGTATAACCAGCTGGTGACTTCAGAGAGAGAGAGGAAGTGAAGACCTCCATCCACCGTTTTCTTTTATCCTCGTCTTGGACTTCTCTACGCAGAGAGGGTGACAGCCTATCAGTGAATCAGTTGTTTGTATCTATGTGTTTGTACTTTATCTGTACTTCACGTTATGTTCAGAATGATTATGGTGTTGACCGTTGTCTATCAGCTAATCTCACTGACATGGTCTTCTTGTTCTGTAGCATGTGAGCAAAGCATGAGTCAGGAGTTTGTTCAGATTTCGTTGCAACCCTTACAATCCCCCTGTTACTTACTCAGCAAGAGGAAGTATAATAATAAGTTCTCAAACTAAGCCATCTAAATTAGCCCTTAATTCTAAACTAACTAATTAAGCTTGTGTGGTGTGTGATCCTATGTGTAGTGACATTGTGTTACCCACAAACACGAGAGAAGCGCAAAACAGGGGGCGCAAGGAACATAATGTTGGTCAAATTTAACCCTATTTGAATGTAAATGTTAGTGTTGAATTGTATACTTTTCATCATATTAGGCATAAAATAAGAATTAATTATATGTAAAAAATTGAACCACTGCACACAATACTGCAGTCTAGGAAACTATAAAAAAAAATAATAGGATCCCCTTTCTGACCCGTAGCCTGTGCTGTGTTGGAGTGTAGACTGGGAGAAAAGGGAGTGTGTGTGTGTGTGTGTGTATAATAGATGTGTGTGTTACAGTGAGCTACAGGGATCAGCAGCGCGGTACGGTCCTCCCTCCGGTTCACTCTACATATTAGCGGATCAGAAGGCGGCTCTCGGCCCGGTGCTGGGTGAACTCTTCAACTCAGCGCAGAGCGAGAATGTGGCATGGCCTTCCTGCGCTTCAACTGTAGCCCTGAGATAGCCTCCGTTTCGGCACGTAAACACACTAGACCTATCTGCCCGAGTGGGAGCTGCGCGGGGCTGATAAAGTGCTACCCCGAGTGAACCTCCGGCCTTTTGCGTCTTCTCGCTTTAGCTTCCTGGTGCTCGCTAGGATTCTCCCCATGGTGCACGGTGAGTGTGCTCCTGGCTAGCTCGCCAACTCACACTTGTGTAGTGGGGTGTTAAGAAATAGCGTTAGGGTTAGTGTCGGGCACAGTTGAAGGTTTAATGAAAAGTCATACTTCCAAAGGACACGTTAAAAAAAGGACGAAGTGTTTTATAATTTGACTATCATTACCTCAACTTACATTTGTCTATTGTGCAATATATTCTCTATTAGCTCTGATGATCATGCATAAAAATCATTGAAACAGATAACTAAAACTGAGATTTTGTAAATCAGCAGAAAATGTGTCGCACCTTTGTCAAAACATCACCACCTAGGCACATTTCCTTGTTTGTCACAGTTATCTACAGGTACCCTCCCTGTGATGTAACAGGCACATCTGGCTACAAGACCCACCATGCCATAAAAGCAGATGGAATCAGAGGCAATTTAGACAATGCTGCTTTTGTTGTCACTTACTTTTGGTTGTTACTCTGCTCAGGTGTAAGAACACAAGTGAACAGTGAACCAGATGTCCATAACATATTGATAACTGTTATGTCAACACTGACGCTGCCGGGCTTTGACGACTAAATAATATGGTGGTTGTGGATGGATCAACGTGACACGTGTTTGAGGGGGAAGAAGGGCATGTCCCGCACAACACAGCAAGGATGCAGCAGTAGCAAAGAAAGCAATACATATTTATGTTATGATGATACTGACCTGAAACTATGCGATACGCCTTGCCAAATATTGTTTGCCTCTGTTGTAGCGCACTTCAAATTTCACATACAGTGCCTCTCGAAAGTACTAATACACCTTGAACGATTTTATTTAGAATTTTTTCCTGAAAGTTCACACACAAGTAACTTTGACTGGGCCATTCTAACACATTACTTTTTTTAAACCATTCCATTGTAGATTTAGCTTTGTGTTTAGGGTCATTGTCCTGCTGGAAGGTGAATCTCCGCCCCAGCCTCAATTCTCTTGCTGACTCCAGCAGGTTTTCCTCCAAAATGTCTCTGTATTTGGCTCCATCCATCTTCCCAACTATTCTTACAATCTTCCCAGTCCCCGCTGAGGAAAAGCAGCCCCATAGCATGATGCTCCCCCCCCCGATATTTGACACTGGGGATGGTGCACTCAGGACGATGAGTAGTGTTAGGTTTGCTCCATACATAACGTTTTGCATTTGGGCCAAAAAGTTACATTTTTGTCTCATCTGACCAAAGCACCTTCTTCCACATGGTAGCTGTGTCCTCCATATGACTTCTAGCAAACTTCAAACGGGATTTCTTATGGCCTCCTTTCAATAATGGCTTTCTTCTTGCCACTCGTCCATGAAGGCCAGATTTGTGTAGAGTACGACTTATAATTGTCCCATGTACAGATTCCCCCAGCTCAGCGACAGTACGTCGCAGCTCCTCCAGAGTTATCTTGGGGCACTTGGTTGCATTTCTGACCAGTGCTCTCCTTGTTCGGTCTGTTAGTTTAGGTGGACGGCCGTGTCTTGGTAAGTTCTCAGTGGTGCTATACTCTTTCCATTTCCGAATGATGGATTGAACAGTGCTCTGTAAGATGTTAAAGTCTTGGGAAATCTTTGTATAACTTAATGCTGCTTTAAACCTATCCGGTGTGCTCCTTGGCCTTCATGATGTTGTTTAGTGATCAATACACTTCGACCATAGCTCTGAGGCCCTCACAGAACAGCTGGAATTATACTGAGAGTAGATTACGCACAGGTAGAGTCTATTTAATGGTTAGGGCAAGATGTGAACATTCTGCAGTCATTAGGAATGTTATAAAGGCAATTTAATGCAGTCAGTAAAAAAGCTGTATGAATACTTTTCACTCGTCTATTTTTTGAAAAACGGAATCATGTATCATTTTCCTTTCACCTCACAGTTGTCTGTTAGTTGTGTGTGAACTTTCAGTAAAACATTCTAAATAAAATCTTTATGTTTAAGGTTGTATACATGACAAAATGTGCAAAAGTTCAAGGTGTACTTTCGAGAGGCACTGTATCAGCTGACTTTTTTCACTCTAAAAGTTATAATGCATTTGTTCGTCTTATGTGAATCCTATTAACTGAACAAGACCCAATGTTCATTCAGTTGAAAAGAGGCTCAAAAGAAAATAGAATGTCAAAACGTTGTAGCATATTTTGTGAGATTGATTTCTAGACTTCTATCTATGCCAAATATGTTGAAGACATATTATTCAAAACGACTCAAGCTTTAAACCTTTAAGCCTCAGCACACAGAATTATTATTTACTTTTATGCCTTTTAGATTTGGTCCATTGAAAGGACATGTGAAAGATAATGTCATCAATCGTTTGTATGGTGCTATTAATGTGTTTTGGAGCAGAGCTTCCACTGGTGCAGCTGTGAAAACAAAAGTATCCACCAGAATAGAAATTATGTCTCTCTGGATTTGGAACGGCAGGAAAAAAAAATTGCTTATGTTCTGAAAATTAAAAACGGTTATTTGGGGCATGAACACTAAAAAAAGAGAAAAAAACTACTCAACTGGGGAGACAGAAAAAGACATTCTGAAAGTTCTTGAAAGTTTAGACTGGAGCCGACATTGTAATGGAGGTGCCTTCTTTTACTGTGGATGAGCAAAATCAATGGGTGCGATTTGTGTGCCCCGCGGACTCCTAACAAGAGCAGTGAGCTGGAAAATAGATCCGTCTTCACCCCACAACACCTGGGCGCTCGCACACGTCCAGGAGCACCCGAAGGAGGACAACCTTTGGCTCGGTAATCTCAATGCTGAATAGAGCTGTGATTGTGAGAGGCAGCACAAAGCCAGGGGAAAGCAGGTTTGGTCTCAATAGAAGCGCGGATACAACCGGAGGAATTGATGAGGACGGACAGTATGGATGAATATAGGGCAGGAGTAAGACTGGCCACGCTGGGAACATTCAGACTATGGAGACTGCTTTGAAAAATTAATAAGCCCCTTGTTAAAAATGTAGGGCATGCCAGAAGTTTGTGGTGAATATGGTTTCTACTCTGACAAAAAAAAAAAAAAGAACAAAAAAAAGAAATGCGCAAAGGAAATGCGCAAAGGAAATGGCTTTTTGGCCACAATATAATTCAACACATTATAGCACCTACATAATTTTAATAGAGTTCTTCACTCTTATTATTTGATCCCTGATCTGAAGAGCACCTGTGTGAACTGTTGCACCATATTAACAAATTATCTAATGTATGCTAATTTTACTTTTAGGCGTAGGTGGACTCAATTTGAATTAACAAGTGTTACCAAATTTCATTTTTTATTTAATTTATATTGTATAATATATATATATATATATATGTACATATCATCTGTAATTGTACCAAGTAAAACATAGCAAAGGTTTACAATGAGTTCACATATTTTACATGCACTTCATGTACTTTTTAAAACATATTCCCATAGTGTTCTTTCAAAGTGAGCTAGGGATGCATTCTGTTCTGTTCAGCAGGCAGGTATTTGAGCTCACACTTTATCCTAAAAGCGCCAGTTTAGGTTTAGACCTGCAGATAATGTTTTTGAGATTTTGTCATACCTCCACATTCAACTCACTTGCACTGAGCTACCTCACCTCAGAAAGAAAACAAGTGCAGCCAACGGATAGTATGTGTATCATCTTCAATATGCATGAGGTGGTGAGAGAGAAAAATCATTAGTGTCACCCTAGTGGCTGGCTTTTGTCCGTCCAAATCAAATTGTCTGTGCCAACGAGCCTAACCCGCAGTCCAAACAATGTCGAGGCGGCCTAATAAAAAAAAACAAATGCTATTGATCAACGAAGCCCTTTTTCAGGAGCCTGTCTAAGAGGCTGTCTCACTCACACAGCATATTATGTAACTCGATACATTAAGTAAGGTTATGTGCTAACAATATTGCTACAGCGCTTTCTATTGTGTTTGGGAATTTCCGTTTTTTTTTAGGTGTTCTATAAAACTCTCTACTGTAGATCTGACAATGTGGATTGTTTAAAGAAAAGCAGCTTTTATGTTACATAAGAAATCCATGTTATGTTGTGATACTAAACTGGTAGCACTCATGAAAACAGAGACTTGATCAATCAAAACAGTGACATGTTAGTCAAGGGTATTTGAAATATTTGTGCAATTGGAAAAGTTCATATAATGAAATAACGTTGAGGGAGCTTTGTCTTCCCTGTTCTCATTGTACTATGTGCTAAGATGACTAAATGTATGCATTGTAAACTTGCAATAACACTTTAACATAATGTTATTTTGTGTGCAATAAGAAATGACTATCAACAAGTGATTGGTATTACATCGGCTTTAAAACAGGGTGCTATGGCCCATCACTGCACAAGCATCTTCCATCAACCTGCCCAGCTGCAGCCATGGAGCCCCAAAATCTATCTCACAATATAATGCCTCAGCAGTCCCATCAGCGCTCACGACGCAGAACGCCAAGTGCGACCCCACACCTGCCTCCTGAGCCAAAATCCAGCCCCCGCCACACTCCCCATCGCTCTGTGTTTCCCCCCTGCGTACAGCCCGGGGTGACTTTAGGCTCACAAATTGCTTGTGTGAGAATAGAAAACCCAAGTGGAATTATTTCAAGTGACAGAGTTGAAATCTTTGCCTTTTTTAAGCACATCAAAGAAGGCATTTCTCCGAAGCAGCAGGAGGGGGAATCACGAGGCACACGTCGAGCTGCTTCTCTTTCATGCCATCTCCCTTAACATTACCGATATAATGAAGTCAAATTACTGTAGGCTTTTGGAGGGAAAGCTGTGACAGAAACATTATTTTTTTTCGCATAACAACTTGAAGAGTGTGATTGAGAAATTCTCCAATGTCAGATAAAGCTGCAAACTCACTATTATGGCAATTTACTGCTTCATTAACCTACCCTCCCTATAGATATCAGAAGTTGGAGCACGGAAAATCAACAACTGCATACACTGACTTTCTGATAGGAATTTGACATTGCATCTCGGGTAGTGTCATGTCTGGGAGGGCATCTGGCGTAAAACCAATGCCAAGTTAATAGAGGAATCATTGATTTTGACGATGGAATCTACCAGATAACGTTTAACATTAGTGTAAAGAAAATAACTGCACTCACTGCAACCATAATCATACAATGCTATGTTTCTATGTATCTTTTAACAAAGCTATTCACAAATGACCTTGGCAATTGTGTTCATGCTTTATGGCTTTTCAAAAGAAGCTTTGCAATAAAAAAAAAATAAAAAAATGCAGGGCACTGTATTAACTTTATCCAAGGACAAAATGGCAATTGCTTTGTCTGAGTAGACGCCCTATTTCTGGAGTCAGTACTGTACACCTACCCTTATCAAAATGTATACACTTTTTTCAAGCTCAATATAATGTGGAATAATCTGTTTTTCAAATGACCATGGCAGCGCTCCAATGCAAATGGGAGAGTCAGGCGTCGCAGTTGTGACATCTCTAGGGAGCATGTGTAGCCTAATTTGCAGCGCGGTGAGGTGACACATGGACGTGGAGCCAGAAGGACGGAGGTATCTGTGAGTGGAGGAACGGGGGGAAGACAAGGAGGGAAAAAAGGGGGGGGAGGGGTCTAGTGGCCTGTGGCACAGCCCTCTCCTCCCGCCGCCCCTGTCTCTCGTCATCTCTCTCAAGCTCGCCCCACGTCCTCTCCTCACCTTTTACTTCACTTTGGCCTTTTTTCTGTCATAAACTGTTCAAGTCAAGCATATAACACGAACGTAAATGCAAACCTTCCTTGCGTCTAAAAGCATCTGTGCACCTCCATCTTAAACCCACACTTTCCACGACAGTGAGGTCAGAATTGTAGCCAAAAGATGATTTGACAGGGAAGTGCAAGAGATTCATCTCACATCCTCAGACCCGAACCACACCAACAACAACAGCATGGCCATAGTCGTGCTATTAAGCCTCAGTCCAGACAGGTTACCGTTGAATATAGCATATAATAATTAAGACAATTGTAGAACAGGAACATTGAAATGGCTACTATAACACTACATCTCAGTGCACTGCAGAAAATGGTTTCTCTTGCCTCGCAACCAGAATTTTTTTTTTTCCCAGACCATGAACAGACATTCTCTGTGTGAAGTTTGAATTCCGCCCTTGTGTCCTTTAGAAGCTCCAAGAAAGAAAGAACGAAAGAATCCACAATTAGGTAACCCAACAGGGTAATAGTGAGTCCTCGCTCAAGCTTTGGATAATAAAGTGCAATCACATTTTTTGACCATTAATTCAAAATATTTTCAAATGACCAACAGGTTGTTATGGCCAGCTGAGAAGTTGGGCCATGGCAGGGTAAAAAAAATAAAAATATATATATATATTATCCCGGCATTCTTTTTTTTTCTTTGTCTTGCAAAACAGTATTGTATCCAATTTAAGGCAAGGAGCGGCGTAAGAGATGTGTGTTTTTCTTTCTCATTTCTGAAAACCGGAGCTTTAAATCAGCGAGACAACAAAGTAATAATGCGGTAAAATGTAGATTTGGGGTCACGGCTCTGACTGAATGAGACTTACAATAGTAAACAAACATCAAACCCACTCCGGCTCAAGCTGATTGCGTTCAGATGTGAATCCCTCATCCTTTGAGATTTTTGATGTAATTTGCCGCACTTGATACACTTTGAAATGAAGGCCCCTTTATACTTTAAGCTCTTGAATTGACAACAAAGCAGCCATCTCCACAACCTACATAAAATGCCCTCCCACTGCCATTTCCCTACTTTTTTATCTAGTTCCGAATATGGCTCGAAGAGGGGAGCCTTCATCACTCGCCAATGGCACATTCTAATGAAGCCATCGTTTGTCTGCCTAATGGCACCTTGGCTCCATCTGTCACTGGAAATGCGGCGCACAGACACGCCGCGTTCACCTTGCCAGCTCTGGTTTGGTGGCAGAGGGGGACAGGAGTAGGGGGCAGCCACGTTTCAACCTTACCTGGTGTGGGGCTCTTTTTGCACGCTGGGAAATCTGTTAGAACATGGCAGATTGACATAAGCAGTTTGGCCAGAGGAAATTATGTTGCTGCCACAACAAGATGTCAAACGGCAAGGGCCATATGCACAGTTAAACCCTGTGGGTTTGAGCATTGTAATGTAATCTATAGTAACTGGGTCAAGCTTGAGTGTTGAAAAGTCTCTGAAATCTAAACTGTCCTTACTGCATTCATTATGACGAAGTAAGCACCTGCATGTGATTCATTGGTGGAGGATTTTTTGTCCCTGCACAGAAAATTGTCCTCTGCATATGGCCATCCTTCAAGCAGTGCGTTAGGGCAACCTGTCAGGGAAAGTTGGCCACTGTAGTGCTACACATACAGGGCCACGTCCAGATTTTGAGCCAGGAAATTGGTCAGATTTACCTAGTTTGAGGATTAGCCTGTTGTACATATTGATATATAATGAAGTGAGTTAAAAATAACCGGCTATACAGTACAGGCTATACAGTACAAGTCAACCAACTGAAAAAACTGTCTCTTATACGATACCGCGGTATTTGTGTTTAACTCTTGCAGCTAAAGGGCACCTTTAGTTTGACTTGGGTGCCCATGGAAGAAAACAGATGTGGTGGGGTCGGTTTAAAACAAAAGCACCTGCTGCATAATATGTGCAAAACTATTTATGCTAATATATTTAACTCATTCTTTTATTCAGTAAAGGTGCACTGGCTGGAATTGGCTAGCTGACCATTGATTGATGAGATACATTACCCATAGTTAAGTAGTAATGGGCATCTTCTTTTGCATGCTGTGAATGGTGTGACATGCCCTCTTGGACTGGGCCAAATTTGGCCAGTGTAACCGTGCTACTGTGCCAGCGCTTCCCAAAGGCAGAGAATGACATATGTGCCTGTTGTTGGCCACGTGGACTGAGGTTGTGTAGTGCGGCATCTGGAACTGGCCTCTCCAGCCTCCTCTACCGGGAGCACTTTACGGCACGTGCCCACACTCTGCTGCCATGGCCTCAAGCCTGGTTTGACAACAGTTACCCTTGGATTAATCCAGCCCCACCACCACAGACACATCTCGCCATTTGAATAGCTTTCACTGCAGCCAACAGTATGTCATGTATACTAGCCATATTTGCAAACAGTAAAGAATCCATCTCCTAGGAAAAATCTCCAATCATCACTTATTTACCAGAGCAGTTACAGCGCAGAAGACTTTTCTCACTGTAGAAATCTCCTTTCCCATTCATCCTACCACTTTGCCGTCCCCTGGCTAGCTCGCCGTCTCTCGCCAGGGGGTGAAGGGGAAACCCATTAAGTTACTTTATGATGTTACGTCTGTTTAGCCATCCCTGCAAATTAAAGCACCAGCATCGCGCTCAGCACACTCAATTAAAACCCGCACGGATATGCTTTCTAGCCCACTTCCTTCTTAGCGTTTAGCTGCTATTGGAGTACAGCTAAGAGCAACGAAGATGAAGTAAAGTGGATAAGCATGAAATCAAAGTCGTTTGTCATGGCGGTAAGTGAATTGCCTTATTATGTGCCTTGTGATTGCAATACATGGCGTAAACTGCAGAAGCGTGGCTGTGAAATAGTCCAATGCATTTGCGCGCGCGTATTCCAGATAGTGTTGCATATTTATGGCCCGATGTATGTTTGTGAAAGAAGCTGCCTCGGTGTATGATGTGCTGGAAATAGTCTGAGGGATCGCCGGGATGTTGTGCCATTTTCACTAGGATACATCGGCATGCATGAGTCTTTATGCAAATAGTGTTCGGCCTGTAGACGTCATCCGATACCATTTTGAAAAGCTTAGGACATAGTTTATTCTCCATGAGGTGCCCAAACTAGCACCGATAAGAAACTGATTTGATTATATTTTTTAAGTTTTAACAAGAGCGGAAAAACTCAATAGTTTAATTTAATTTAATTGCTCATTTTCTCACTTACTAACCAACAGCCTGGCCTAAACACACATCCACCTTGATAGTGTGATTTATGGTGGTCGGAACGACGTGTATTGGCAACCAAATCTTTATAAACCTCTGGGCAGCTGTGGCTCAAGCAGAAGCTTACCACCACTGAGTTTGAAGAGAAAATGTCCAGAAAAGTGCAACATAAATCGTCCAATACACAAACAGGCAAACTAGCAAACAACCACCTACTGAGCATAGGTCCTAAAACTGAACAGAAGTATACCTTTCATTGACACTTACACTGTTTTTATGAGGCTGTTTTGTGTTTAGAAATACAAGTAGGGCGTGCGTTACAGCTTGCATCCTCTGCTTCATCGCTCTCCTTCTTTTTCACAGCCTTCTGCCTTATCGAGTCTGACAATGGACACGAGCGGCATGGCAAAAAGTAATTATGAGGAAAAACTGCATAGCTGCCCACGCAATCATCTGTGTCAGGGGCCACACAGAAACACAGGGTCTGCTTAAATGAGCCTGACATGCCCAGAGAATATTAATTTTGCCCGCCGTGATTTTATCTGCGCACACATGTATTATTAACGGCCATCTCATCAAGGACACACTATGGAAATGACGAACGCGTGTCCAGATTGGCACCGCTGTTCCTCGAAGTATTTGGGTGTACAGGAATTGAGCTCAGGGCGACAAGATTAATGATACAGGCCATCGCTCAGATACGAACCCAGAAGGTGACGAAAATCAAACCTTCTCTGTCAAAAAAAAAAGAAGAAAAATCTAATTTCAAAGTAAATTTTTAGAAGCGTATTGAGCACATCCAGTTCTGTAATCAAACCACCACTACAATTGTAATCAAGAGAGTTCCATCATGCGGTTCTGGGTGAAACTAATAGTGAGGCGAATGCTTGAAATATCTACCGCATAAAAAAAGTTGATTAGCATAAACTTAAGAATATCAAGTTTTCCGGTATAATTATAGGAGCTCTTGAAAAATGCACTGATGCAAAAATAATTAGAGTGATTTGATTGGTAATAATTACAAGCATTAATTAAGTTATTGTGAGCCCTACTATAGCATTACAAAACTGAGTAACTTTTCACCTATAATTCGTGCCATAAAATACAATGGTTGATTTAATTACATGGGGTCCAAATGTGTGGGCTCATCGTCATCAGCTTCTCTCTATGGAGATGCTGCTGCTTTGCTACGACTACAGGTTCCAAATATAAGGTTGTTTTCCAAATGCTTATTTGCAACAATGTAGCAGAGTATGTATTGTGTCACTGGCAAATTTGTTTATTTTTCTGAGTATTGCGACAGTTTAGTTGATGTGGTGAGATTGAAACTTATAATTGTGACTTATAATGTTACATTGTGTGGCTTTGAATAACCCCCCTCTCATTAAAGGCACAGGCATTCACAGAGTTTGCTGATTGGGGTGCTGACCAAAATGAGATGGTCGACTCCTCCATGGCCAGAATAAGGCGCATGGTCCATTAAAACAAGCACAAACAGGACGAATTGGCACCACAGTGGCGGTGCTGAAATTACAGGTTGGTGCCTTTGATTGAGACCCCTCGCCGTGCTCTGGCTCGGCCTGTTCCATCAGGTACACAGCGACTCATTACACGGTGTTCAGGCCCAATCAGCACAACTCCAGACTTGGCACTGACTCTCAGTGCAAGCCGGTAATATCACTTTTAAACTCAGAATAGTAACTTTGAGAGTGTGCGAGCTCGAGCAGAATGTCGAGAAAATGTGGTTTGGTAGGACGATGGTCGACGGATGAGGACTAAGAAATATCCTCAACGTGTATTTTACCAAAAATTTATTTATTTGTGTTCTAAATAATTATTAGATTATTCCAAATTCTTTGATCTAGTCCAAATCCTGTACATTACTCAAATTGTCTGGGTGGGATTTCAAATATATCTCATTTGGATAAGAGCTCTTATGCCTCAAACCTGTTCAATTGTCTTCTTACCCAGCTATCCTGACCAAAACCCCTCGCAATAACATGGTAAAAAGCTCTTGAAGTTGTTTCAAGACCTCTCGTTTTCAAGTTACATAATTTCAATCATACACAATGCACTATGATCTTTATGCGTAGAGGCAGCTCATAATAAAATGCATAGCTTTGGTTACCGCGTGGGGAACCGGACTGGCCAATAGTGTCTTTGCATTTAAATCTGTCAAATCTTCATACATTATCACGGCTCCACTCGGCGCGGCATCCCTTTGAGATTATCTATCGCCGCCGTCAATCTCCGCCAGTGGGAGGTTTACATGTAACGCATCCCGCGCTCTCCCCACGCACGCACACACAAATGAAGTCCGCAAATGTACAAGAAGATAAGAGGCTTCGGCGGGCAGCAGCAAACATGAGAGAATGGCCTCTTTCATGTGATATCATAACAGATCCCAGCGAGGAGGATTGTGCTGAGGAAACTGTATAGCGCTGTGAAGGAGATAGCGAGGAACATGCTGTAGCTGAAATTAATAGCGAGGCGGATACTTGAAAATAATCCATGGGAATCTTGAGCTAACTCATATTGACATCAGGAAATTGAGTTTCAAAGATTGCGTGGAGAGATGTTGAAAAATTTGAAGACACAAATGGAATGAAAGTGATTTGATTTGGAATAAAACCTATAAAAAATTATAGACTTCAAAATGTAATAAGGCTTTCCTATATTTGGGTATCTCACTTCTGGCTTGCCACGGCAAACAACTTCTATTCAGCGGCAGTATGCACATTTCAAAGCAGCCAGACTTGGTATGTAAGTAACGCAGAGCTAAAAATGTCCTTTCTGGTTGTAAATTGTATGGCAAAAGGCTGGAGACCCCAGGAAAGGATAGTAGGAAATAGATTGCATGCCTTTTAGATGGATTTCTCTGCTGTGGACCACTCGCTGCTATCTAAGCGAGCATGCGGAGCCATTTGTATAAAATAGTGGCCATTGCTCTCAGCTTATCCTTAATTATGAAGGCAGGGGTGTGGAGCTTATCCCGGCTGATTAAATGAGAGTGAGGTGCACTTAGCCGGACCATTCACTCTCTCCTTGGGACTTCTACAGCTGCTTTACATTGCCCTTTCAATAGTACAATGTTTTTTTTGTTTAAGTCAGAGGAAGGAATGCGTTTTATTCCACTCAGACCAAAGCCTGAGAGCAAAAAGTAGTGATAAAAGTGACTAATAACTGTATAAGTGCTGTATAAGAAAAATAGCAAAGCTTTTATTCGCCTGTAAGAGAGTGGGATAATGCGTAGTTGCACATCTAAAAGAAAATTACAAAGATGGGGCAAGGGGGGATTAATATGAGCGAGTTTCTTTATCCAACCCTTCTGTTTTTATATTTGACATGTTTTAATATTAAGGACCAAAATAAATAAGTTCATTTATTATCGAAATATCTTGGGGCAGATGTATTTGGTTAGCTGCTTGTTTGGAGAGGAAACTGTAGGCGTGTTCACCAAATGATCCACAAACACTGTGTACAGTGTGGGTAATGGTTCTGGAACGCCATTATTGAGGATGCACCCTTTACTTAAGGTCCACACACCAGTCGTTCATAAGCCAATTACAGCGAGGTGCATACTGCAGCCCACACAGTATCACACTGTCAGAAGCGTTCATGCAAACCTTAAATCTAGGTAGAACAGCAACTCAAAACTGTGATGCTGCTGCTTCCATTGGCAGTCAGTGGAAACAATTTTCAGTTACACCTTTTGTCAAACCACGGCCTGATCTTGCACTTGTTTATTTAGCCCTTAGGTCTCATGTTAGATATGCTCTGCAGAGAAAATGGAAGGCTATATTGCTGTAATAAAGTATAAAGCCTTATAACACGCTGGCTGTGTGGCATATCCATTTACTGAATCCATCTAATAACAATAATAATAATAATATACATTTTGAAAGACATATTGCATCGCTAATGAGAAAAATGACCAGCACGAAGCATGAAGATGTTTTCCTAACTGAAATGGGTTACTGCGTTGGCTATCTGAGAACTCACTTATCTTCCTCCCATCTCCTTCCAGTCCATTGGCCTTGGATCAATCTCAGCTCCAGCAAGTAACCTTTTGGATTTCTACATAATTTGCCCCATTTCAGCAGTTACACGGGGAGCTTAAACACAACAGATGGACTGATTTCAAAAAGGAAAGAGAGAGGATGAAGAAAAGACAAGCTGTTTGTCTAAAAATATCCAAACTACATCCAGCAGACGATTTCATCTGCAGATTTCAAATCAGATCTGCATGGCTTCTCCGATTTCAATATTTCACCAAAGGGGAATAGTGCCGCAATCTACTTTATATTCACAGCTGAAGCGTAACTGTTCAAATTTCCTTCACATTCCCAAACGGAGTTACACAATCCCTTATCATAACCTTTCTTTTCTATTTCAAATTCAATTAAATATTCACACACACATCTTTACTTATGGATGATGATGTCTAATAACTATCAGGGAGTCAGTTGGGATTTGTTTTAAAGGATACATTTTATGCATATTTTGAGCTTTTAATCTTGATATAACATTGTTCCCTTGACGAAAACATAACTGGAGCTTTTTCACACTGGCTTAAAATATCAATGTGGAGGTACCCAAAATAATGTTTTTAAATCAAAATTAAATGTCCACTTTATGCCTTATATGTAGTGCTCGAATTAGCACCTTTTCTACATTGTATTTGATTCAATAATACTATGCTCCTTTCGTTATTAATAGCTTGAAGGGAAAGTCAAAATATAAAATGCATTTTAAATGGTCCCTTTTATACCCAGCTGTCTTAACCATGTAATTCCTGCATTTGCATAGGCAGCAGCACACATCTCTCTGCATGAGCAGCATATTCCACGCACACTCCCGGCGCCACGTGCGGGGTAACGTGTCCCGAGGACAGCAACACTGCTGAGCCCCAACAGAATCAGGCAGCCCATTCAAATGAGCCGTGACTCGAGAGGCCTGCGTCATTTCTCTTGATGGTGTCTCAACGTCTCTTAAAGTCATTTATATAACAACGTTGATGATTCACACGGGAGGGGAAGCCAAATGGAGCAGAAAAAGAGCATATTGACCGGGAGTGGAAATATGGACCTAAACGTACAGTAAGGAATTAGCAAGGTGTTAGGGGAACAGTATCTCATCATGAATATACTCAAGTATTTGATCAAAGTGAGTTGAAAAGCTTCATTCTTTATTTGAAACTCTTCATATTATTTATTTCAAAAAGAAGGAAGGGAAAAATGCATGAAAAGTTTACTTCCAGAACCAGCAGGTTCTGAAGTGTTGAGCTCCTTAACTGCTGTGAGACGACAGATGTTTACTGTACATGCTAAAATATTTTCCTGTGAATAAAGTAACTAACAACTTCAGTGGATGCTTTGCTCCCAGGAGGTGGAATTAAGAACAGCATGTGTTAGAAAAATACACATCTAATGTTAAAACAATAATAGTTCAGAACTTATGAACAGCTGCATTAAAGTTAAACAAAGCTTCTCTGCAGAGATTGTCATGGTGGCTGCAAAATGCAGGTGCCTTTGCTCTTACCATGGGTTCTCTGAGAAGGAGATTAAGGAACAGTGGGATGCACCAACAGCCATAGGACGTCCTGTGTGATTAGGGGAGCTGAGATGACTGCACTGCTGGTGGAAAGAAACAGGTACTGAATCATCACATTTTCTGCT
The DNA here is from genome assembly GCA_021464625.1 of Proterorhinus semilunaris. Taxonomy (NCBI): domain Eukaryota; kingdom Metazoa; phylum Chordata; class Actinopteri; order Gobiiformes; family Gobiidae; genus Proterorhinus; species Proterorhinus semilunaris. Next base: position 23,741,167 of record CM038359.1, read on the forward strand.
GCCACTTTTACCCAAAGTGACAAAATATGGTGTAGGTATTTTTCTTTTTGACAAAGTTAAATCTTAAATCTCTGCAAAAAGACTCCACTTCTAACTACTCTGAAATATGCACTTAAGAGGTAAACTATTTTGGGGGAAAATTAGCTCTATTACCTTTTAACTGGTAAAAATGTAACAAGATGTGAACAAATGTAAAAAGGGCTCCAGCCACCAATCTTCTTATATGCAACCAGCATTATCTTTTCAACTCTCTTTTTCAATTGGCTAAAATGAAATAGGCCACATGCCCTTCATCAGACGGTCTCCTTTTCAAACCACAGTACCATATCGTAACCATCATTTTGAATAGCAAGGTAAATCCCAAGACCAGCAGAATGAATTGGCTGCGATCGACTGACGACCTTTGGGTTTGTAGGCTTACGCTTCCCATTATCTTTATACAATTATAATGAGACCACATATTACCAAATCATCTAAGTCCAAAAAACAGACTGAGAATGACCTTATCGTTAACTTGGTAAATGAACGTCAGATGGCAATTACTTTGACTTATAAGGGGCTTGAGTGTTTAATAATTCCTGCACTTCCTGGTTGCTCATGTCTTTGAGGTGACGCCCCACGCCGCTGTCCCGCCTGACCCCTGCACAGATCCCCAAACGTCCTCCCTTTCCCAACGTGTCGTCACCTCTCATTGTTTTGTTGCCTTTTCAGCCCATAATTCAATGAGCAACGTCCACGGTAATGGGTGCCGTCATGCCCCCCGTCCCCGCTTAGCGCCCGCAGTGCACTAATCAATGGCACTGTGACAGAGGGGATTAGCCACAACGGGCGTCATGTTACTAACAGGAGGGAGGTAATAATATGTAGGCGATAAAACATTGATTATCTGCCACTAGGAAAAAATAAAAGTCAAAAGGAGCCAGCCCAGCATGTGCACAAGAATAGCTCGCATATTGCTTTTCAGTCGCATTCTATTCATAACTAGTGATCAAACACTGTGAGAAAAACACAAGAATTGGGAACATGTGATGAATGGCGGCGCAAGCTACAATTTGTGCTAGAGATGCAATACAAAATGAGACCATACTTTAAGTTTGTATTTTGTGGGAAATAGTCATCTATTCTAATGCCACAAAGCAGATTTTTAAACATCTGCTAATAATATTTAGGCTCATCGTTTCAGTTTCGGGCCCGAGGGCGGAATTTTTGGGTCAGTGCAGCACTTTACGCCGATCTAAACAGGTGGAGCCGATCTGTGGTTCGTCGCGGGTGTGGTGTGAATGCGGCCGACCTCGGGAACGAACTGCTCTCGCTTTGATGCCTCTTTTTTTGCGTGAAGAAAGAATGAATACACGCTGCCGGAGGACGTTTGGATTACGGCACTGACGAGGCAAAATGGATCAACTTTAAAATCGTCAAGGTACGTCTCTCGTCTGCCCGTCTTTCCCTTCCTGCTGCAGTGAAACCTTCCTCTTCATGAGTTGATTAAAGAGCATTAAAGAGCAGACAAAGACAAGACAAACAGACATGCATACATACAAGTCCTTGACATATCTTTTCTATTGTTTTCTATTATTTTCAGTGGCTCTCAAAAATGTGATCTATTTGAAATTATTTGGGTTTTTATCTTTATACACATTTTATTGTGTTTGGAATAATTATTTGATTATTTTATACTAGTTAAACTTTGTCTAAATTTGTAGGGATTGGGAAGGCGCCAGCGGTCGTATTTCAGGCTCAATTTTAAGCCTGCACCCGTTCCATTTGACTCTTCAAAGTTTAAGAACCACTGAAGTCAATCTGGTAAAATTGTTTACATTAGAAAATTCACAATTTTGGTAGACATCAGTCTCACAACGTCCCATTCCACTTTTTATCATGTGCATTTCTTTTGTTTTTGTTGCGATGTTTAGTGTACAAGGCGCTCCAACATGTGTGAAAATGGCCTTAATCATCAAGGTCTGTGTTGGTTTACATGCCGTTGGGTGGTTGAAGCGCCCACTGCTGACCTGCCACAATTATTTCCTTCATATTCAGCTAAGGGCATGCCAACAAATGAATGACAACGTAGCAAATGCAGTTAGAGAGCAGAACTGCAATTGTTTATGGACTTTAAACTGCTGACGACACTTCCTGGTTTAAACCACTTACTCTCAGGAAACACAAATTGAAGTGCTTTCTGCAATAAAATGCAATCAAGAAACAATCCAATTTAACAGGATAAGTTAAAGCTGCACGAAGCAAAACAACAAATAACAGGATATGTTTATGCTCCAATAATGTGCGTGATATGTCCCCTTTTAAAACACGATTCAAAAGGCAATATCTGAAGAGGAACAAAAGGTGCAAGGGGAAATGCATGATATGTAAAAACATTGCCAGTTTTTTGTTTCCTTTAATCAACTTGTTAGAGATCTGTTGCTGCCAAATGTTTAACCCTTGAAAAAAAGTGATATGGATGTTATGGATTTGCATTTCTGCTTTCCAACTTCTTTGAATTGTGGCTTTAATATTCGAGAGGGAGCCAGTGGATAGAAGCACACATTACAGAGAATTGCTACAGGCTTTGTATTCTTGCAAATCAAGAGGGGGGGAAATTGTCTCTGGGGTAAGCCTAATCACTTACATTTCGCCAATTGGAAGAAGTTAAATAGAGCAAAGCCACACCAAGACCCTGCCATAATATCCTCGCTAAAGATGTTATAATAGATGACAAATCCCCTCCAGGTCATGAAATAATTATGCCAGTGATGGGCTAAGAGGGTGTGTTTAAACCAAGCCACTCCGTCACAGCTGCTGCGATGACTTTTGCTCCCGTATAGTATGTGCGATTTTACATGCGATTTAACAACCGCTCATGCTAGATTTGGTGTGTGCTGCTCTAGATGTTTCCCTCGGCAGGGCAAGTTTATTTACACATTTCACACACAAGGCTACTCAAAACTAATTTGACTTCCATTGAAAATACTGTATTACAGGATACACTTCAACCCCCTTCACTTAACGAATCACTGCTCCTAAAATCGTAGTCTAAAGCAAAAACTAACTAGACCAGAAGGCGACCTCTTCTAAGAACTAGAATTTGTAATAAAAGCGTGAGCTGTTCAAAGGTATTCAAGGAAGCCGTTTTGTGAAGTCGCTTCCTCAACTCATGTAGAAGAAAAAGTCAATTTATCTACAAAACAGAGCCTTGGAAGTCCTTTAAGATACACAGCAGAAGAAGCACTATATTGCCAAATTTGTGCTTTGCAAAAAATTTCTCATGCCTCTGTCCACGTTCCCCATATTTTCTAAACTTTACTTTTACTTTGCCGTTTCCAAGTGGTCTGGTAGATATAAATCTTGCTAAATCGGCGCAATTCTGCTCTCCTTACACTTTCACTGTGTGTCCAGACCGCAGCCTCGCGTCTCCCGCTGCTGCTGCACCCTGAGCTGTGTAATACATCAAGGCCAAAGAGGCTCCTCCGTTGGGGTGGCCTGAGGTTTGGACCCAGCTGGCCAGGGATCGTGGCAGGGTCACGAGCTCGACGCCTGCCACAAAACGGAGGTGGGTCCCAGCCTGACAGAGTGCGGTGCCAAGACACAAGGCACGGTGATGCAAGGCAATGCAAAGGCCGGTTCGTGACATTTTGAAAAGGATTGGAACAACTATTGTGTGGGGTTGGTAAGGTCGATAGTTCATCCTCTCTTCCTGGTCATGTTACAACAATGTCCCTATCATTGCCACTCCATTCCTTCCTTTTCGAAGGTATTGGAGAAATAATAGTACAAGTTTGAGCAGGCAATTGTCCCTACATGTCTTGCTTTATGTTGATGATACTGTATGTTGCCTCCACTTGACGTCTCTTCCCTTGTTTTTTTCCATCCTTCATCTCTACGCGGGAGTTGAGGGGCAATGTGGCAGGGATGTACAGAGCAGAGATACGCTGAGAGGCAGGGGAGGAGGCAGATGCTGGTGACAGTGTGGCGGCAATAATAAGGGTCCCGGCGACGTGGAGACAATCAGAGCGGCTTGAAGTCTCAGCCCACACCACAAAGTGCACACGCAGGGAACAGCAAGGGAGTAATGGGCTGCCACAAGCCTGGGGCCACCTCATTGACACACGCAAACTATCGCAGGGTATATGGTGAATAATGAACTGGCATTAGACAGACCACGCAGAGAGGGGAAGAAAAAGGAAACTGCCCAGATGCCCTTCATGTGCGACCAGCCCCATTACTGTTATGGGAGTGGGCGGTGGGCGTGAAGTGACATACTAAAAACATATTTGCCCCGTCGCGAGATCCAGGGACACAAGTCGGCTGACTCACCACAAATCGAGAAGATTATTTTTTTTTTTAAATGGCTGAAGTGTGAAATCTCAGGGTGCCATCGTGTCTGTTTCCTTTTTGATGAGGCCATTGTTGTGCTGTAAGCTATTGTGGTGTGTTCAGTTGATTGGATTTGTTTGCGTTTTGTTTTTGGTCGTAAGCTGTGTGTGCAGGTTAAGGATAATATACCGTAGTCATTGTCCATGGCACTAATGATTGTGTGTGCGTTCTTCTTTCCCTCCGGTCAAATGTGTGTGTGTGTGTTGGGATAATGTTGCTAGTTGTCATTGTGTTGCTAGTTGCTGTAGAGGTAGGCTCTATGGGAAGTGGATTTATGCAAGAAACATTTATTTATATATTACCTGTTTGCAAACGTCTTTTTTTTTTCTTTGATGGCACATTTTTCTTGCTTTTTGGCTTTTCTACCCCCTGTGCTGTACAGCTTTTACGGGGGGAGCGGGGGTGGCTTATCTAAATGAGATGTAAATGAGCCCTGAGAGGTTAGATTTAAATGTTCACAGGTTCTCCAAATATTATCAGATTTCCATGTGAAAAGTTCAAAATGCCCCAGAACCGACTTGTGTCCCTGGTTCCTGTGACTGGGCACATATTTGCTGAGGCTGGGATTGAACCGGTAATCTTCTGATTCCTGATAAATCCGGTATTGATTCCAAATATCCGATACTGGACCGATTTTGGCTCTCACTGTATGTCATTTTGAAGCTCAGAACCTGGAGAATTTAACAAATGTATTTTTAATTGTGGCGCAAAATGTCACAGCTAGCAACAGTATGCTAATACTAGCAGAAGCATGCTAATTCTAGAGGCAACTGGCAACTAATCAAGGCTGGGACAGAAGCTATGACTGGATCACCTTAAAGAATAACTAACCCCCTTACTGGGGGTTACTGGCTGATGTCGGCAGCCACAGCAGAGCCAATGATTCAAATTTCAAGCAAACTATATATTTTTAACCACTGGATGGCGCCCATATGCACTTGAATGTCAAAATAATGATAATGAGATATATCCACAGCATTATTTAACATCCATTTATACAGTTTATCAGCCCAACGAAGTTGATTTGGGGGTTAGTTGCTCTTTAAGTAATAAATACATAACTACAATGGCATGCTGTTAAAGAATAACTGAAAATATGTGTAATGCACAAATTGTGATCTGATCATTTTATGGGTTGTTATGAGATGTTAATATCAAATCAACCTAAAAGCCTGTCATATAGCCATGGATTTTGTGAAGCTTGTTTAATGTTTTTACATCAGTTATTTAATTGATATAATTTATATGTAGCATCTTGTTTGTATCGTAAGCAAAAAAGCTGAATCCGTGCATCTCTGCTTCGTACATTATAATAATCATATGTCAAATAAAAATAATAATACAATTCTGAAACCATGCAAGCTCCTAGTTACAGATACTTTAAACGGGTATTTTATAGAAGCCTCAGTCGATGCGCCTCCTGCCAGGACTCTACACACGACGTCTCAGTGTGTTCCCCCAGCCCAGCTCTAATATGCACGCAAAGCTTTTCAAACGCATTACCGCGCTGACGGGAGATAGTTTTATCACACCGGACATTTCAGTAAGAAGGTTCGATTCACCAAAGCGAGAATGAGGAAGGAGAGGAAGAAGGGGGGAACCAAGCCAAACGGTGAGAGGCTCATGTTGCCGCAGAGACAGAGCAGAAGGGGGGGGGGGGGAAAGAGATGATGCCAACATGGTTTGAAAATCGCCTGGGATAAAACAGAGAGGGTGCAAGAGAAACACAGACTACAGTATGTGGGCAAACATGATGAAGCGTGACGGGTAGGTTTGCAATAAAGACTTTTCTGTAAGATAATACTATGGCAAGTCAAGTAAATACAATGTTAGATATATGGTAAACAATTTGAAACATCCCTCCTGTATCTCTTTTTGCCTAATTTGTTTCGTCTTCGTAAAGAATATTGTAAAAACAGGCATCTTTGTTTGCTGTTCTCATTACCGTGAGAGCATTTAAAAGCTAACCATGCTTTTTAAACCCATCCTTGTGAAAAGACCACATCCCACAAAAAATATGCACTTTTGTCAGTTTTCCCAACACATTCCAGACATTGAAACGGTTAAAACAGCCATCATTTAAATAAACACATGAAAAACAAACACCACGACAGCAAAAACTATTGCCGTGTATTTGTTTTGTATCTTTTAGTGCTGCATTTTCCAACAAAACTCTACATACAGTACGTACTATGGAATATGGCCGGGTACCGGTAAACAATACCAATATGATATCAGGAAAAAGAAGTTTAGATAAGATGATCAAATATTTTAGCATAGGTGTCGAAAAAAGCACTGTTCAGGTATCGTAAACCAAGTATTGTTATCAAAGGATATTTGACGGGACCCAGCCTTACTCTGTCTGCCAAAGACTGTCCAGGCGGGAGAGCACCGTTGTTTAAAAGTATGCACGAGCGAGCTTGCTTACTCAAACAGAATGCAATCAGGAGTTTAAATCAGCGCTGGACACTGCCGCTGAGGGGGATTGATTACTATCGATTGTGTCACCACAGGAAGTGCTAAGTCTTTATCTACCCCCCTTTAAAGGGTCGTTGATCAATGGCACCGGGTTGATTTGGTTGAGACACCTGTCAGACACAGCCAGCCAACTCAGTTCAAATTTACTTTTGCAAAAGAGAACCACGGGCTGAGAGCGCTGTTTGTGTCGGCTGTAATGTGTTGTTTTTCACTCGACGCTGCTGCATCATCGTGACCTTTGGAAATTGTTCATTATATTGCGGCTGTGGCTTTTAGCACAGTGATTAACATTTGGACATTTGTGGAGGTTGAGGTTGAGTGAGATATGCTCCGTTCATACTAGAAAAGTACAGGACAGATTTACCATGTTGGGTATTCAGTTTATTATTGGGAAAACTTTAGCTTTGGACATTGGATTTAGTATTGAAAAAACTTTATTATTCAGTTGAACGGGCCAGGAAACCTTCGGATTCAACTTGGACCCTAGAAACTGCATTGCAAGGTCTATAACTCCTGGCCAGCTTGAGAACGTGTCTGGGGAGATGGAAATCTAAGCCCTTCCCCTTTGACTGTGACTTATCATGGTCTGTTCCCAGAAAAGTGACAGAACATAAGAAAATTGTGGCACTGATCGCACAATTGCATGGACTGACTTTCTTTATGGTTTTGGTTGATTTACTAAAACTAAAACGTGTTCACAATCACCCCCTTTTCCTTTATTCCAAACGTATGTAAAGTCGTGTAAGGACTTTGTTTACTACAGCCCAGCATATTGCGTTGGAAAGCCACTCCATTGCGAACACTCTTCTCTTCCTCCCCGCTGCAGCCTCGCTCTGCACTCCGAATCTGTATTCTGCCTAAGTGGGTGCTCCGGAGTGACAGCAGCCAGTTCGCATTACTACCACAGTTAACATTGACGCATTTGACCCGGGTGTGCGCATCCCGGCCTCTAACCGCACAGGAGTAAACAGACAATGACACACATATACTCACAGAGACGATACCAGTGTGGCTATTACGGCGTTTCCTACACTGGCCCCCGTTTCCCGCGGATGGGCGCTGGGGACACAATTTGAAACGCCGTGTCCGCGGACGATGAGCCCTCCGCTGTAATTGGGTCCCATGTCACCTGGCAAATTCATGTCAGCCGCGGTCACATGGGATGCTAATCTAAATGGCATCGGTGTCCTACTTTGTGCAAGTGTGAGGCTAAGGGGGGGGGGGATATATAGTACGATACAGGTGGCCTATTCTAGGAGCTTGTGTCGGGCTGTCAAAGGGATACAATAAAACCGTGAGGATGCAAGGAAACGGTGCTTTGCTTTGTGTGCGCTGCCTGGGTTGACATACTACAAAACACTGTCAGGTTACATTACTAACGGCTAATGCTAACGCTAACTGGACGTCACATGACTCACCGAGGAGGGGTGAATAAATGTAACGGGTTGTAACAGGAAGCAAATACAAACCTTAATTTTAGCAACTTACACTATCACTATATTATTAAGAGCAGAAACAAGAAACACGATGCTAGCTCAGTACTTAGCACGTCATCGCGGTGTTATGTGAAATGAATCAACAGCCCCAGAGCTAACAGCAGTAACAGATTCACCCAGGCTACAGTATAATGAATACAAATGATGACCTTTGGAGGGCCGCTTCTTCATCTTTCCTGCAGCGGCCGGAAGATGAGCCACTTGAATGAAATATGAGCAGTGGAAAATGTGTCTCGTATAAAAGTCGTGACTATTTACGTAACAAGCAGAATTATTGTGCAGAAAATGACAGCTTCGTTCAATGGTCAGAGTGTACGTTCAAGAGTCACACTCCGACAAAGATGTACATTTATGGAGGGGTAGGACAACTATTGCGATAAAATTATTATTATTATATTGCAAAAGAATACGAACGGAAAAACATTTTAATTACAGGTAAAGGGTTAATTACACATGAGCATCAGACTGCAGGGATTTTTACAACTGATCCAGTCCGGGGAGAATTCCAAACAATGCCGTTTCCTAAAATCATATAAAGAAATATATGAAAAGTTTAGTGAGAGCACACATTACTTTCAATGTAGAGCGCAGGTAATGGTTAGGGGGGAATAGTCTGGCAAGGCAAGGCATGTTTATTTATACCGCACATTTTGTACACAAGGCAACTCAATGCACCTACGGGAATATTTTACCAGATATTTAAACATTGGTATGGATATTTAAAAGAAAGGTTGATGACATTCTAATTGGTATAACTAAATCAATGCATGAGCATGAAATAAATCATTATATAGATTAGACTGCCTATAGACTATTGAACTACAAAGATGGCACAGTGGCATAGAGGTAAAGAAGAAACCTGAACACAAAGCTTAATCCTACAACTATCAAATAAAATAATGTGGTTTGCCCATGTGGTCTTTATTTAGAATAAACCACCTGCAGTTTCTCTCTCCTAATTCACATTCCTACCAAAGCTGTACGTTACCCATCAACGTGACTGCATTTAAAAGTGTGCCCACCTGTCGGCACATGCGAGCCCTGTGCGCAGATCAAAGTCCAGGCAAACTGATGGATCCTATGAAGGGATGTGGAGGGTTCTGCTATTCCCCGCTATACACCCTCCATCTGCAAGTTAGTCGAGTCTCGCCTGCAAGCCCTGCCAGTCGAAGCTATGGGGGTCTAAGTGATGAACGAGGAAACCGCTGACACAATAATTGCAGGCATACAAGCTCTAACGCTTGGAAAGGCATGGTTTTAAAAAAGTGTGAAGCAAACTGAAACAAGGAGAGGAGGGGCTTTTTGAGTGAGCAATTGCAGACCGCTTGGCAGCGACGATTAGGGAAGCAGTTAATGGTCTGTTTTGGCTCTGAACAAGGTAATAACACTTGGGAGTATGGGCATCAGGACTAGCTCGCTAAGATGGAAAATGTAATTGGGCAATCTCATATCTGCACTACAATCTTCTGGGCTTGTTAAACTTTCTATGTAGTGTCCAAATTCCAGTTTGAAAAGAAGTGGACAATTAGCAGAGGCCATAATGCCTTTGCTCTGCCTGATCCCGTCAGATCTCAGAAGCTAAGCAGGGTTGGTACTTGGATGGGAGACCTTTAGTGAACACCATGATGCCTGGGTGACGCCTGAATGTATTGTGTGAGTGAGTGGTTGCTGATGGTCGGAGGGGGCAACGGCACAGACTGGTTGCCTCGTTTTTGTCAGTCTACACCAGGGCAGCTGTGGCTTCAACAATAGCTTACCACCACCGAGTATGGGGTGAATGAAAAATGACTACAGTGTTTTGTGCGTTGAGAAACGTGGTAAAAAAGGCTTGTAAAGCGCAATACAAATGTAAGCCCTTAGTATTATTATTACAATTACATTGGTCAGAATAGAAGTTTGGCTCAATACAATTGTACTATATAGTTTGAGTGGCTGATTTTCATTAAAGTTTCAAATCCACTTTGTCTATTAGTGACACTCACTGTGTCTTGGTCAAAAAGGAAAGATGGGCACCTAAATGGACACAGATGGGACAAAAATGCATCAAATTTCAAAATTGCAGCAGGAGAGGAATTTGTTTTCTTGGTAATAATCTCCTCAGACTTGTAACCATTTTCATTTCAATTCCATGTTTGATATATTGCCATAACAGCCTGAGTTCATGGTACCCACTACATTAGTTTAACAGTATAATGCCATGAGATGGAAATATTTAAAATTCCATCTACTTAAAACTTTTATTGTGTGCTGCCATGTTAAGAACTGTAGTGCAAGGATCAGTATCAATCAATCAATCAATCTTTATTTATATAGCGCTTTTCATACATTTCATGTAACACAAAGTGCTTTACAGTTTTAAAACATTCTCCTCCACCTTCCCATCACACAGCAGGCGGGTGATCTTTTAAGTGGTGGACTGTGTGTTTGAGTTGTGGAAGAGAAAGAGCCATGAGTTGATGAAAAGTATCAGTTTGACAACATGGAGAAAGCAGTGTGTTGGCCACTTCTCCACAGGTGCATATTTAGCTGAGGCACCGGACGATTTCTTTTGAGGCATCTGGAAAAAAACGTCCTTGAGCAAATTTTTAAGTTCAGTGAATTGAAGGCTACCTTTGCACTTAAGATATCCTGGGCTTGTGCCAGCAATGTCAGCGTTAGACTTCGACGTGTCAGAAGTTGATCTTAGCCTTTACAAAAAGTGCTATTCTCCTGCTCCAAGTTGTACACACATGTCAAAAGAACGTGGTACTTCTGTATTTTGCAGATGAACAAAACAGGGGGAGCAAGTGGAGAGGAAGGATGATGCTTTAACAGCGCAGCAGCACAACCCAAGGATAACTGAAGAAATGAGCAAAGTTCTCGGCAATATGAATGCTGATGTTTTCCCCAAACATCGCCTAACTAGCTTCGACCATAACCACACAGAGAAGAGTGAAGCACGAACCAGTGGCGGGGTGCACAGGGTTTTAGAATGAGCTATTCTTGTAGTGAGATATGATGACAACTGTTTGAATAAGCTTTGGTGTCTGGCACTGAAGATCCGACATCAACGGCCTGATAGAATGAGAACAGTTTGCGTCTAGATTTTGATGCATGTCGCTCTGAATTGGTGCTGTGAGACATTGGCGAGCAGCGCGCTATTGTTTTCACTGCAGCAATGACCTGGTGCAGAAGGCTGTCGGCCAGTGACAAATGACTTTTACTTGTGTGGCCTTTTGAAACCATCCACGACTCGTGCTGCAAGACTGTACCAATTCATAGAAGCTACAAGAGAGGTGATGAGCTATGTTGTGGCTAAACCTCACAAATATGTTCAGCTCGTTATTCCCTTCGCCTTTGGATAAGAATTGTAACTTGCTTTTGTTCTTGTCATGGCTAATTCCTCCTACTGCGGAGGGCACTCTGAGCAGCATACGAGATGATTAAAAAAGCAGTCCCAAGCGTCTTTTTCTGTACAGCCATATTAATTCACATTATAAAAAGGGAAATATCAACACTAAGGTCTCCAAAACAATTATGCAATATACAAGCATAGGTGGCTGGAGCTCTGTTGTCGGGGGCTTCGTGCCCCTGGTAGGGTCTCCCATGGCAAACAAGTCCTAGGTGACGGGTCAGACAAAGAGCGGTTCAGAAGCCCCTCATGAGAGACCAACAGGCCCGGTTAGAACCATGAGGCCGTCCTTCTGTGGACCCACCACCTGCAGGAGGAACAATAGGGGCTGGTGCAATGTGATTTGGGCAGCGCCAACAGCTGCCCCCACGACCCGGCAACGGGCAAGTGGAAGAAAATGGATGGATGGAGGTGGCTGTGAAATAATTGATTTTAGACCAAAACGCTTTTAAGCCGTTACTGTCTCTCTTCTTCATTCATTGTACAAATGTGAAAAATTGCATAAAAAAAAACTAGCAAAACAAATCCCACTGTTTTCACACGTGGAAAATCGTTCAAACAATGTATAAATCCGGTCCAAAAGATCTGGTCCTGTCACAAACATCACACCGCTAATTACAAGCAACATGCTGATTGGAACCAGGACAACAGTATTATTGGAAAACAGCAGTGTATAAAAGCAGTCCTGGAACGAGATGGATGGTCTCGCTCATGTGTTATTTGCTTTGGCAGACAGGCGCAACCACCTCCCTCTCAGACAGATTCTCGCCCAGGCGGCCGCTTGGCAGGACGATCCTCTATCAGCACCATGGGTTTGATAAGGAACGCACAAAAGCTATAATAGTGAACAGAATATATTGCATAACAGTAATGTGAGGAAATGTGTTGGCTACAGTACAAGAAAAACACTGTTTTCCAACATTGAAATCTAATATAGCAAATGTTTCCATACAGTATCATTTCATTTATTAATCGAATTGAATGATGTATATTACGCTGTATTTAAGCATTTCCAACTACTTCAGACAGCTTTTCCTTTATAGTTTTTTTAGGAAATACCCCTCGTTATACGTAAAAATGTAGCGATATGCAATTATACACCAGAACACACACTTCTTTCTCTCAAAGCAAAGGGAAAATAAAACCTAGTGGCAACCATGCTAATCTGCAAAGGAAGAGAGTTCACAAACGAGATCAGAACAAGTCTGGTGAAGATCTACAAAGGTCAGGGGAACTTCACGGAAATCGCTGCGTTACATACAGCAGAGTGCGGGCTGGCGTTTTGAGAGCAGAATAGGGAGAAGGGCTGAATATGCAGGATTACTTAACATGTGCGACTGAAACAAACCACCCTGGTACGTTTTTGATGTTAATCTAACCATTGCCAGGGTAATGCCAGGGGATTTCCCCAAATTCCTGACCTTAGCAGCAGAATCTCCTGAGAGCTCATGTGTGACGATTGCTACTGTAACAATCCATTTAACATGAAATGGGCCTTTGAAAACTTCAAGCTCCAGCCACATGAGAAACAAGCATTCTGAAGGTGTACTCAAAACCTTAAACATACCACCAAATAGGTATTTGTTTTCACACATCTAAAGAAAACACCTCAAAGAATAACACTGCATCCTCTGCCAAAACACAAAGAGAAGAAAAAACAGAAGAAAAAATAAAACATGGCTATTCTCGTTCCTGGCTGGGGTTTGAGCTATGGGACATATTGATTTGGTGATTTGTATTGCTTACTGGTGCTCCGTCTGAGAACATGTGTTGATGGATGTGTCTGCAGTGGAGCTGGCGGGGGTACGAGGGGCCAGGGGTGGAAGAAGGCAACGGCGCGGCCTCAAGGTTAGCCGCCTGGCAAGCTAACAGATGGATAGCCCGGACGCTAACTGTCGGTAATGTGTTCAACTCAATCATTCCCTCCCCGCCGTACATCTCGCATATTTTCCGGCAGGAAGACGGTGGTGTTTCTTGAGGTGATATAAAGTTCCAGATTTTTTTAATCATAAGCAAGATGTTGGCCTGATAATCACATTCTTACAAAACAGAGATTGCATTTTGCATTTTGAGCTTCCCAAGTTTAGACTGCTTTTCTGCTAATTGGCTCCAAGCACTTTGTAGCCGTGGTTTATCATCATTTAGACCTGCCTCGCAAACAATGTCAATGTGACCTCTCGAAACACTTTTTATATCTTCTGACTAACAGTTGCAACATTGTAAAAAATAAAAAATAAATTGTAAAGTCAAGTGCAGTGAGATTTTATACGTCTGAGACTTTTCTCATAGATAATTCATTCAATCCAACATTGCATCACATTTTTGGAATCTTCTGTACGTAAACATGTATGCAAGTATTCCAGTTACAGGGATGATCATCTCTCTACTATATTTGCCAAAAGTTGTCCTTGAACAAAACATGAATTTCAGTAATCGGCATGGGATTTTTAGACCAGTTCATAACCAATTCTGTAGCAGTAACGGCACACGGTTTGTAATGGAGTTCAGACTTTGGAGGAATGAGATGGAAACATTTTGGTGTTAAATGACTTTTAGCGTTTTACACATAGACAAATCCATCTGGTTTTGTCTTTGAAAACACCTCACTTAGATTGGAGGTTAGAAGACCAGCTTAAAGGTTTCCATGGCTTTTATAAATACACATTAAGAAGTAGGGATAATGCAATTAAATACAATTCGATTATTATATGCCCATTTAGCAGGGAGATAGAGTAGCTTTCACCTGTGCATCGACAGAATGGTAATGAGAATTGGCATAGATTCAAGCGTTCCAAATCCATTGACTCTTGAAAAATTAATATTGACATGTTGCATCTATTTTTCTTTCATGATAAATATTGTTAGAGAAGCTTCATGTCAAGGAAAGAAACCCCGACCAAATGACTGATCACTGTCAATGTACTGCTGCATTTCCAGTGTGAAAACACATAGTGCTAAAATATTAAAGCAGACAGTTTTACACCAAAGTCAGTTATTGACACAAATGAGGAGTTGCGTCTCTCGCTGTCTCCTCCATCTTTGTACAGTCTCTTACACGGGCCCTGAGGCTCTAAGCTGCATACACCCAATTATAGCGTGCCTCTGACACATCGATTGACACGAGCGACATCCAGTCTCATCACTGTGATATGATGCAGTGGCCGCTGAGCTCCATTAGCCCCGTCAGCCAATAGAGACGTGCCATGTTCGGACCCCCCCTCCCCCGGGGCCTGGACATGCAGCTGTGGTTTTAATACAGATATCATAAGACAAGAAAGGGCCGATGGTGAAAAGATGGAGAAAGGGATTATCAGGCTGCGAGGGACAACTTTATGTTTGTGTTGAGATTTTATTACAGGTTATGGGTCATGCAGTCGTTTGGTACAGCGAAGAGATAGACTTCCCTTTTAAAACGGGACATATCAAATCAACATGAGCCAATGTTATCTATACCTCGAGCAGAGTCCTGCACGGGGCCATTTTTGGAGACCCGTACCCACCCGCACCCATCCGCTACAGCACCTACCCGCCCGTAAACCCGTGATTATATCAAGAGTTAAATCCGCACCCGCCCGGACCCGTTAATATTCTACCCGTTACCCACCCGTGCCCCTGATAAAAGCATTATATTGAAGCACTCTTTTTTCCCGATGCGCATCTGAATGAAACAACGTGACGCTAATGAGGGCTAAACTGGTAATACATGCGGTTGATTCCTGTGTATTGTCAATGTAAGTGCGCGCACATGTGCGGGTGATGAGTGTGCGTGGCGGCGCGTGAGCTGTGGGAATCAGCGACAATGCGCACAATTTGGAACATCATAACCACCCCGACTACATCATATAGACACACGTGAAACGGAGACACTGTCTGGAAAGAGGGAATCTTCATGTCAAGCAGCGGCGGTTTGAAATGCCTTTCACGAGCCCAGGCATTCGGATCAGAGGAATCACATGGAAACACGGGCGCGATCAAAATAAAGGACGCACTGGATTACCAACATGTTTTTAAAGGGATTTTATCATGAATGATCGCTGGACAGACAGGTAGGTACTACAAACTCCAAACCCACACATATTTAAATAATATCCAGGCGAGGGAAAGAGGGAGAGAGGAAAAAGGCGAGATTTCCCTCAAGTGTCAGAAGAGAAATGTAGGCTCGTAAAACTATACTGTCAAAGTACAAAGAATCAGGAAACCGTTTTCATTCATATCTTAGAAGCAACAGCACGAGCTGTGTGGTTAGGTCTGTACACACCATAATGATATCAATTAAATATTGTGCGGGTAGCAGCTACTCGCCGACCCGTCCGTGTGTTATCACGACCCACCCGCAAACCCGCGGGTAAAATTCCAGGACGTAAAATCCGCCCGTTTCAGCAACTTTTGCGGGTACCCATCGGATACCCGCGGGTACCCGGTGCAGGACTCTGACCTCGAGTAATATTTTGGTTGAGTAGTACAGGTTAATTTGAGTGCTTCTTCTATTACTGTTTATTATTATAGGTGATCTCACACACCCCTCACGCAGTCTCTTCAGTGTACTGCCTTCAGGGAGGAGAGTCTACAGGCCTAACCCAGCTGACTGAAGAACAGCGTCATCCATCAGGCTGTCAGGAAGCTTAAGTCTCTACCCAAACCTGCCTGCCATGCAAATCTAATCATATTAAATTGATGACAAGTTTTGTATAGAGAGTATGCAGAGGTATGACAGTATAAGAGAACTGTGTATAAGAGAAGTATGCTGAAGACATGTGACCTGTCTTTCAGTCACTCTCCTTAAGTAATCTGTATTACTATGAACTTGTGAAATACCACATCATTGCTGATATAATCAATTGTCACCAACTCTATCTACCACGTTTATTTGATCTGTATTAAAAGGAACTTGAGATAACTTTTGTTTTGACAGGAATGGCTCACGCATAGAACCTCACTTTGTGGCGTAAGTATTTAAATAAACAGAATGAGCTCATCTCGGGGAGCTTTGGGGTGTGCCCTGAGGACCTACAGTCTGTGAATATATATCTTTTGACCCACTTCTCTTCTGCCCGTGGTATTTATAGAACAATGCGCTAATTTTGTTCCACTTAAAGTCCTTTTATCCCAAAATTTACTTTTTAAGATACTTTGATTCAACTTATGTGAAGAAAGTCTGCAATACTGAACTGTTCAGTGAATGTTTTACTAAATGTATGCACAAAATGTAACTTCTAAAGGCAATATCGCTTGTGCAGACTATCAAGTCAATCCCCTCACTCTTTTGTTGTTTAGCTTCTTGTTCAGTTAAAAAGTAATAAAACACTAGCCACAAGCATTCATCTGATCCATACATTCTCATTTCAAAATGTCAACAAGGAATTTAAATGGAAAATACAATCATAAGAATTATGAAACACAAAAGAACAGTCACATTAAGTAACATACAGGCCCCACACAAGGCTCAGTAGCCGACACACCCGCATTCATACACACCAAATATAAGGCCACCAATTAAAAATTATGTGGCAACGGTCCCCGCGGATAACACATTTTGAGGGACTTTCTGCGCCCAATTTAATCATAACATTAATTTTGAGAGCAACAAGGTGGCACGGCTCCAGCACTGGCCCTATGCCTCCCTCCTTGTCTCCCCGAGTGTGCAGTAGTGCCAGTCTCTTGTTCTGAACACCTGTTGGTCTGTCCCAGCCAGATACAGCCATTTAATCCCATTTACACTGGCACAAGGTTAAATAATTCATCGCCTCGTTCAAAGAGTCCAGTATCTATCCATCCTCATATAGCACAATACATGCCAGGGATCCATACTGGATCCGCCGAAAGTAAAACCTTCAAGTCGAGCCTTGCTGAATGGCGCCATTGTTTCGCTGCCCTCTCTCACACCGGCTAAAACTGAGGAGCAGACATAGACAACTGCGGGGAAAATATGTGCTATTATTGTTGATTTTGAACAAAGAGAGCGGGGGGGGGGGGGGGGAAACAACCTCTTTCTATTCTTTCTTATTCTCGGCAAGCACTGGCGCGATCATTATGAGGAGGTTACATGAGGTTTTGCGGCAGACAGAGCTTTCTTGTGTCCTGCTTTGAATCGGTGACATGAGCCGGACTGGACCAACGACACGGAGACAGATGATGATGTGAAAGTTATCTCGAAGCTTCGTGCGCTTGGACACACAGGACTTGGAGGTCGAGGCTTAAAAGCGAACTGGATCAACTTAAAATATGCAATCAGGCTATTGCAAAGCATGTAGGGCATAGCAAAGGAGAGGAACGAATTAGATTTGTTTGTGTTGGTAACAGAACTCCCATCTGAGTTACAGTATCATGCACAAGTAATCATGTTAACCCGTAATCTGTGACGCACTATTTCATTTTGGTATGGCAACAGAAACCAAATAAGGTTTAATTATACATTTGTTTTGATATTCTATAATGAATGTGTAGGGTTCAGTTTAGAAGTGAATCCCCTCTAAAGATGGGTTTCAGTCACATTACTTTTTCTCCGGTCATTTTGAGGACTTTTCACTATTCAAAAGGCAATATGTGTTTTGATATCTACGGTCCGCAGCTACTATCCCGGTCAGCTACGGTCGCTGTCATCATTTCTCGTCACTGTAGATCCCATCTAAAGTGTGCTTCAGCTGGAACAATACAAACTATCAAGCTGTATACATGCAGACAATTGACTTGGAGAGATCCATCTACACAGACTCTTTGAAAGCAATTACAGATCAACCTCGACTTGACAAACTAGTTCATAGCTGTGGCCTTCCTTCCGTTTGCCTATGGCTTCTCACAGTGGGAACAATGTGGCGACCTTTCCCTGATAACTCGATTATGTAAGCCCGGGTAATTACAGTAGAAGTGGAAGAGTACTGTTTGCAGCTTATAACCACAATCTAAGGAGTGTGCGTGTGTGCCCTCTGCTTCAAAACAAAAATCTTGTGGGGTATTCGAAGCGTGCAACGGGAGCGCCACCAAAACCCAGAGAACAAGAAGTCGAAGAAGAAGAAGACTGGATACGGGAGGACAGGGAGATGGGAATGACAAAAGCGGTGAGCCTGAACAAAGCGGGATGCTATAAAAAGAGTGCGCTCCTTCCCCTTCTGTTTGGAGCTATGTGGGGCACTACACACACCTTGAGAGGCACGGACTGAGGGAAGGCAGAACGGTGCAAAGAGGACTGCAAATTTCCCCAGAAGTAAAGGTTTAGGCGAAGGATGTAACAATTATGTCACAGCAGATGTATAGGTTCACAGCACACTGCATTGTAATTTGTGAAATAATTATATCACGAGAAAAGCAGTTAGGTTTGTTTAACCCTTTATAAGGCAAGTGACTGTTTTTTATCATTTCCGCACACTTCACAGCACACTTGTGAACAGCACACTTCACAGCACACTTTACAGCCTCCATGCTGCACATCAGTAAGGTAAAGAAGCTTGTAGTCCTCATTCAGCCAATCAGAAGAGATCACTCTACATCACAGATCCCACCTCTTTTTTCATTTGACCAATCCTGTTCCTGTTTTCTCTGAAGTCTGAAAAAGATCCAAGTCTGGCTAAATCCATGGTACATTTCTTTATATGACTTGAAAGCTAAGCATGGAAAGTTGATGAAACTCACACATTTTTTTGGTGAATAATAGTGCTAAGTGATGATATGTGTGTTGGTTTTGGAGGACGTAGTGAAATTACAGCATGAAAAAGGCAAGCACTGTATTTGATCGTACGCCTTGTTCACTTACACCTAAAGTTAATTCTTTTTTTCCATATTTGGACATGCTCGTTGCACCTATTATTCATACTTACTGTATTTTCTTGACAAAAGAACCAATAAACCCTAAGACTATGTTTTTATGCTACCAAAGGTTATTTTTGGTCAAATTTTTAGGCAAACAATATTGGAGGTGACTGACCCCTCCCACTGCACGTAAGGCATTTACATGCAATTACATTACAAAAACTCTTGCCTGTGACGGGCATTCAAACATCAATGTCACAAAAAAACATGGATAGCAGCACCCCCTGAGACCTGAAAGTACTTTTTGTATATTTTATATATAAACCTTTTGTATGTTGTTTTACCACTGAAGGGCAAGGAAGCAAATATGGTAATTTCGCTCACATAGATTTTCTGCATGATAATGAAATTTTTTTTTAAATGTTAAAACAGAACTACACTTGTGTTATGTCCCACAACAACACTCTTAAGTTGAAAGGATTTATTTCAAAGTATTTCAATGAGTGCCCATAATAGCATACTTTAAATTAAACTGGTAATCACGGGGTTAACCTATGTTTAGAAGTTAAACAAGAAATGTTAACTCACCACATTTTTAAGTAGCATTAAGGTTCTATCATCAAATTGCAAATAGGAGCGCCGGTAGCTTGCAGATGACCACAGCAGACACGTGCACAGATCGTCAGTCTGGCCTTGCAATTCGGTGTGGCGAGGGGCTTCACTGGCAGCCATGTTCACTTAGTTGGACTTTTCTTCATTTGTGCGATGACTGTGAGCGCATCAGAGGAGCAGACAATTACTGATATTTGCTGGCAGCTATCAGCGAGAGAGGGAGAGGGCTGAGAAACACGCGTCCACCATTTTAATTAGAACGGTCCTCTGAGTGCGCGGGATAAAGTGCCAAGAGAAAGTCGTTTTCATGGAGCCACAATCACTGCATTGTACAATAAAGATACCGCAATATTGTCTCTATAAACCATGAGTTTAGTATCAACAACAATGTGTAAGGGATAGAAGGAAAAATGAAAAAAAAACGGGGTGAAGTAGCAAAGCATTGGGAGAAAAATAGCAGGAAAGCTGATTTCATGCTTGGGGGATTGCATCTCATTTTGTGGACGCACTCTCGTCGTGCATTTACTGCCACCTGCTGGACTGTATTGGTATCGTGAAACCGACTATAGGATATAAACAGCCTTCAAAGTCAAACTAAAGAGGTCCTTATCTCAAAAAGGATGGTGTCATGTGTTCTTGTGGGTGCTGAAATTTAAGATCTACTTTAAAAACCACACTGCCCGTCCTCTTTTTAGACGTTTTTTTTTTTCTCTCTCTCTTTGTCTTATCTCGACTTTTCTCAAATGGAGAGCAGGAAATAGCGAGAACTCAGCTTGATAGAGTTGCCGAGAATCAGCCTCAAAAATTCTCATTAAGGCGCAATAGGGCCCGGTTAAGAATGCCATTATACGCATGGGCGGAACAGTCAATACAGGCGAGCATCTATCTACGAAAAGCAGAAATAAGCCTGAAAGCTGCAAAGTCATGAAGGTGGCGGAGTAAGTTAGTGTCTGAGCACCTGCGTGTTTCAACAAAATATACGTGTGCGTCGATGTGGAATCAATGGGAGTTGGCCCCTCGTCACCTTGGCCGATGCGATGAGGTGAATTAATGCCGGCTTTCTCATCACTAATTAACACATAAACACAGCGGCTCCTGTCTCCGGCGCGCAAGTCAGGTCGATTAGTCATTGTCGGAAAGGCGCCGCCAAAGTTCTTCTACAAAGCTGTTTTAATCACTGCATTGCTATACAAATTTAGCATATCAATACATAACTTCCTCGTAAGTTGAGTTAAAGTTTTATTTTTAAGCGAACCAAACTGGCCTCTTCGGAAAAAGCACAAAAGTGGTATTAAAGCTGTACTAAGTAACGTGTTTACATTAATACATCCTTTCCGTAGTCCCTCTGGGGGGTAATACAAGTGTTAATGGGATGATTGGGGGGGTCTTTCATCTCCCCTTGGTGTCTCTGGATAGAAAACCGCAATTGCAACTTTGCCTGCACCGGGTCGGAGTCACCAATACACACTAATGGAATCACGAAGAAGAGCTCACTGCGGGCTAGCGCCACTTAAACAGTATTTACAGCCAAGTTTGAGTGGAAAAAAAAAGATCTTCATTGTGTAATTGGATGTACAACATCCCTCTCTCCATTTGTCTTTTCTGTCAGCGTAGTATTTACTCTCAAGGACAATTAATGAGTAAAAAAATGCAACATGCTACAACGCCTGCAGTGGCTTTTATGGCCTCTAGGGGCATGAGTTACTTAGTACTGCTTTAATGCTGAGTGTACAACTAAAATGAATATGTTAAACCATGTCATCTTAGTTCTTTAGTTCTTTCACAGGCACAGGCTATGCTGGCAACAGAAAAAGGGGCATGCTACTAAATTAGCAGCACGGACGTTAGCAACATGACACTAACACACGCTTCTAATGACATTTTCTATTCTTTTTCATTTGTACTTATTTTCATTACTCTTTACCAGTTTTTATTTTTAACGAGAACTGCTGGGACAAATTGGCAAAATGTCTTAATTGCATCAACTGTTGTTTGGCAGCAAAGTGGCTTTGGATATCGATGCTTCATGTTCGAGTCAAGCAACTTAAGAAAGACTAATGACTTCCTGGAGAAAGTGGTTGGAGGCAACAAACCGGAATTAGAAAATATTGGACATCTACGGCACGCCTGCTTAAACGCTCTCACGTCAGATGCACTTTTCCACTTTGAGAGCAGCGTAAACAGAGTAGAAAACGATGATTTGAGAGATACAGAGTCACAGGCACTGGCGGGGCCCTGGAACGACCACGATTAGCGGACGGCAGCGCTCACGCCGGGCCCGTTCCTAACAGCCTCCGCACCTCATTAGTCGGGCCCAGCAGCGGCATGCCCCCACTATTAACCGCTAAATGAAAGACCGCCAAGCGCGATTACTGGAGGGAAGTGCCCTGTCGTCATGGGGATAACAGGGTACACACACACATGCGCTCTCTGACGATAGCCATTTGAAGGGCGTTTATGAAAAGTGGATATTTAACACATCATTGGGCAAGGCTCAACAGCGTGCAACATGAAAGCCTTGGAAGATAACCTGTCAGGACAAAATGTGCAGGCAAACAACCAACAGCTCGGTTTGAAGATCACACTTTTGCACTCGCCTTTCCTTCAAGCACAAAACATCTGATAAATACTCAAGAAAGGAGTCGAGAGTTCCTGCCAAGGATACATCAATAGAGAGCCTCCTATAGCGCTATAGCTTCATTCATGGGATTGTGAGTGTGTGTGCTGTCAGCAGGCCTGCTTTCATACACTTCACAGGCTGCGTTATGCAATGCTGTGGTGTTCGAAAATGTGTGTGGAATATAGATTTAAACGGACCCATCCAGCACTATGGAATCACAGCTGCCAATAGGCTGAATATGAAACGAGCGGATCAGGGTCAAGGCAAAGGAATGATTTAACAAACACAACACACACATAGTGAATTGTTTTGTTGGAGGGCTCCTTTTACACAAAAACACAGAACACAGGGTTCCCACCTAACTCTGTAGTCGTCAAGCCACCAGTGATCATCAAATCTGCATATTTACAAGATGCTGAAAGAACTGCCAATAGTAAACAGTTAAAACAGTGGTTCCCAACTTTGGGTCACCTGGACTTGCAGTGGGGGGCAGATCTTTGTCTGATAGGCGGGGTCAGGTCGGTAGGAATCGATATTGTAATAACAGCCAACAACGTAACAAAATTTGGCCAGTTTCAAAATGTAATAATCCAATAATGTAATAACGGCACAACAGTGTTATTACACTTTCGGCTTAATACATTTTGAAATTGGTGAAATTTCTTATGTTATTGCTCGTTATTATGTTATCGGTTCATACAAGGTCATAAGAGATACTTATGTTTGAAAGCCCTTGGGGAGCTGCAGATTCTGGATTTTAGGAAAAAAGGTTGGGAACCACAGAATTAAAAAGACAACGTTATAGCTTTTTCTGTTGAATGTTGCTCTCTACTCACACACACATGTTCATGCACATTTTCCCCATCAACTGCTCCAATTGGTCAACTGCCCTTAGCAACAAATGAATGTAACCAATCACAGTGAAGTGTAAGCTCTCATAGGAAGGAGATACCTTTGTTCCCAAAAAAGGCTAAAAACAGCTAGAACACTATATGGTTTAGTTCCCTGCCCAGTCTTGTTAATGTGGTCCATGATATTACTCTATTCAACTCTATCAGCAAATCAACACTATAAACACACGTTAAACTCATTTCCACTGGCCTATCCATTGCTGTGATGTCACCTGCAACCAATAAAAACACAATTCTCTCTAGTTCACGTGGGAACCCTGAGGTCATGTAAACACATAAAGTCACTACTCACGGTCGTTGCAGTGCGTGCCGGTGTAGGACGTCATGGAGCAGTCGCAGGTGAAGTTCTCCCACTGCTGGATGCACACGCCCATGTTGGCGCAGGAGTCCTCCTGGCACGTGGTACTGGGGCCTTTATCGGGGACGAGAGGGAGGCCGAGTGGGACAGAAGGGGGACACAGGTGCGCAATTAAAGCCTGCATCGGGTTCTGCTGAATCATGTGAGCGCGCCGGAGTCATGCAGCAGAAAAATGCCACGTTATTAGATACACCTGTTCCAACGCTTCCGGATGCAAAAATAGAACCAACGAATTATACTATCAAGCCAAGCATCAAAACACAAAAGAGTAAAGACTGACCATTACAAGATCAAGTGCCATAATCTGTAAAATAATCATCTAAATGGACCTTACTCTGTTTATTTAGTAGTTTGGGAAACAATCTTGTCAATCTTGTGAAGATAAAGGAAGAAAAAAGCTGTAGGGGGTAAGTGTCACTGCAAAAAACTTTGTGAATATTTACTTCTGTAGCAAAATAACAAAGGTCTGGCCGACGGTATTTAGTTGAAGATGATTCAAGTGTTATTCAGCAGGCTTCTTCAGTTCTGAGCTTGCACAAATGCCATCTGCCTGGACAACTGAGAGCAGACATGTAAACTCCAGAGCACTAATTAGTTTACCCAACATCTCGAGCATCTTTGAAATGTACAACTTCAAAACCATCTGATGCTTGGTTTGCGACGTCTTACAAACGTGATCTGTCCAGTTTATTTTTACATTCAGAAGCATTGAAACAGATAGATCTAATAACAAGACCACTCAAGTTTGTGTGCGTGTGTGTGTGTTTGTGTATAGTGAAGAGACAGGAAGAGACAGTGCCACCACTGAATATCCACAATAAAGTCATTAAAGGCAGTCTGGAAAGCTTATCAAACAATCCAAAGCTATAGGAGGTCCTCAGGGGTTCGCTCGTGCAGGAGGGGCAGAAATATCTCAGCCTAATTAACAGGAAAGCTCCCATGAGGCCCGGCTTTTTGTGAACATTTAGGATGACATCGTCTTTACTCCCTTATCATTTGTGCAATGTGTGGTGGACAAAGCATGCAGTTTTCATTCCAACATGTACATACTGATGAGCTTTCTCAGAGTAAAACTTGAGACGCTGCATTCCCTCTGTGGACAAAGACTCCAGCCTGGCCAGCCAGCTCCCCTGTACTGTTTTGTATCAATTATTATTTGTCGCAGCAATTGTCTACCTGTGAATCCTTCTGACTTCTGTTTGACATGTCATTGTTTCTATAAATGAGGAATTACAATTCATTACCATACATATGAAATCCAGACATTCATGACTGGTCACTTGCATCTATGGGAACACCTCAGATCGGGTGCCAAGTACTTAGAATGTGGAGACAGGCCCAAAAAGTAAACATCGGGTAAACATGCTTTTGGCTGGCCAGGCTACAATAAA
Source organism: Proterorhinus semilunaris (assembly GCA_021464625.1). NCBI lineage: Eukaryota > Metazoa > Chordata > Actinopteri > Gobiiformes > Gobiidae > Proterorhinus > Proterorhinus semilunaris. Next base: position 23,766,538 of record CM038359.1, read on the forward strand.
ACAGGGAGTTTGAAATGTAATACTTTACATATTTGTCTTACTGTGAAAAAACATATGTAGACACTGGACAGACTAAACAGGACATCCATAGAGTAACAGTGTAAGTCAGTGCATGTGCTGCTGAGTGCACTGAAATCAGACAGAGTTGAGGAGGGTATTCAAAGTCAAACGTGTGTCTGCGAGTCGTCCACACCACACGTGGCTCTTACTTTTGAATACAGAGAGGGAATGCAGGCGATACTATAGTGCATGATGTTTAGATAATGATACACAATCTTCCTCCTATAGATGGAGACGATGAGGGCTGTTGATAATCCACCCAATAGCCACAAACATAAAAGAGAAAAATGAAAGTCCAAATAATGGTAGACAAGTAAACAGAAGAAATTGTCGAGTGCAAGACGATGTGACGAAGACATAAGAAGTAGTGCGGATTTGCCGACTGAAAGAGTGGCCGATGTGCAATGCATGGACTGAGATCCAGTCTTATTATGGTGTCGTTTCCAGAAAGGAAAGGATACCCACTCTCTGATAAAGGCTTTGCAAAAAATAATTGTAGAATACACACTGCCTAATACAAAAATTCTAGTAACAACAACTAAGTAACACAAGAAATTAAGATTAACAACCTAATCCAGCTTCATACGCAGCTTCCCGTTGCATTAGGGGCAGTTAAACATAATTGTTGTAGTGTCACTATGTTACAGCAGTGCTGACGTCTTCATTGACGAACACACAGCTCCCACACAGTGATCACTAAACCGGTCTCCAGCTTTTCCACATATTTATACAAACCTCACTCACTTGTCTCTGCGGCGAAGTCCACTCAGCGCTGTTTGCTTCAGTCTGCTCGCCCACTTAGGCTGTCATGTTCACAGAGAACATGCCACAACACTCCTCTTAATAAGATACTATTTGATGTGTTGAGAGTAAATATAAACAGTGGCTTCAGACTTATTTACACTTCTCTGTTTATCCCTACGTTATGATCTTTAAAGTCATGCTGGAAAAAAGCTAAAGTTATTATCATTATTACTTCTTAAAAATTATAATGTAATTTTTATCTGTTTTAGTCCAATTTTAGTCATTTTCCATCCATTGTCCCACAAGAGTGACAAGAGTGCTAACCCCTGTGTCACTGTTAATGTTTCTAAAACTGTGACTTTATTGCTGATCTGGATGCGCCAGTCGCCATTTGTCTTTTCAGAGAGAGGGTAACCTCAGCTGCACCAGGGGACATTATTGCCATGGTGACACCCAAGATGCATTGCACACGGCGGACTTCCAGACAAGCAGCCTCTGGGGGCGGAGTTTAACCCTCTACCTTGCAGGTCGGCTTTGGTGAAACCAACTTTGTTAGCGCAGAAAGAAAACAAACACAACACAGCAGAACGGAAAAGAAGAGCAAAGGTTAGTGAGGAGCAGCATCATTAGTGTGTCCGCAAGTTTGCTGCTGTGGGTTTTTATTTTCAGCAGCTTTTATTTAAATGTGGGTACTGATATATGGCTGGTCTCTATAAGTCTGTATAAGTTACATCCTTTTTTACTGGGGAATGGTTTGAAACAGTGTTTCAAACAAATATGAAATGTAAAGTAACGGAACTTCTTCTAGTGCTTGACTCTGTATGCCTTTTTTGTACTTCCTATTTGTTTGGTAATGTTTGCATGCCAATACAATCTGCATTTTTCCCCCTGCCCTTTGTTCTATTTAATCAAGGGAACGCCTGTTTTTATTCTAGTGCTCTGCTGCCATCTAGTGGTACTGTGTAGAGCATCAAGCATCCAAAAATGAAAAAAATATAAAAGTAGTAAAGAAAGTTGTAAATTGAAATTAAGATCAGGGATAAGCAAACTATAAAGGCAAAATCAAAGCATTTCTCCAAATAACCTTGCATTTATAATGGAAACAATCAAACAATCCCTAAGAGAGAAATACTATCATACATTTTTGCCATCTCTGCTCAAATCATATTTTTCTATTACATTACATATTAAAACAGTGGTGTCAATAGTTAACACTGTTGTAAATTAGTTTATATTCACTGGATAAATCTTTTCACACAAAAAAAACAACAGAATGACCCTGATAACAGTTGTACCTTCACAGCCCCTCTCGATCTGCCCGCTGCGGAACAGGGCGTCATTGATGAGGTCCGGCAGTCTTCCGTTCAGGTCGACTGAAGCCAAGCATCCCTGGAAACCCTCCCGAGACACCACCAGCTTAGGCAGGTTCTGGTACATGTTCGGTCCCAGGCCGCCGACGAACAAGTCACCTGGACAGAGGCCAAAGAGTTTTTGTTTTCGTTAATGCATTTTCATCATACCAGTCAACAGTAGACAACTTCCTTCTAACTTACTTCATCTTATATAAAAACAGATGTAGCGTTAGCATAAGGATTGCTTCAGACGTAGCAGTTAAGCTTTTAGGGCTGCAAAGGTATTAAGTGATTCCAAAGGTATTTGCCTTTTTTTTATATATCTTCATTTATACAGGGAAGGCCCAATGAGAGTACGAGACTCTCTTTTTCATGAGCGCCCTGTTTCATAACAGTGAATAACAATACAATATTTACAATAGACATTTTTTACAAGTATCAATTAAAACAAGCACAATTTTCTTTATACATATCGAATACTAACCGTTTTAGATGTGAAAGAGGCACTAAAGAGTTCAATTGTAAAAGCTTTTTTAGTTCGTTCCATTTGTGGGCAGCGTAATATGAAAAGCCTCTTTTTCCCGTGTCACTCTTTACGAGTCCATTTTCCAAAACCAAACAGTCATTTGACCTGGTGTTGTAGCTACTTGAGCTGTAGTTGAGTTCACATGCGAGATAATCAGGAAGCCTCCCAACAAGTCCCTTATAAATAAATAAAATGCAGTGTTTTAAAATGTCAGACAGTAACATTTTGTGGTTTTAAAAAAGGCTTATGGTTTTGTTAATTGTCTTTGAAAATACTCGTCTGCCTAAGTCCCTGTGTGTTTTCAAACAAACACTGTTGATTTCACACAGCAATAAACATTTATTTCATCGTGTTTTTTTAGTAGTAGTAGTAAACTCGATTAACCTCCAAAAGTCTAGCCTGCTAAATTAGAGAAAGCGGACTGAAAATATTGGTGTCGTAATATAATGGGGAATACCAGTCTTAAGATCGTCTTAAGAGGATTGATTAGGCAAGAATCAATAGAGTGTATGCAGATGGCGTTCCTCTTCAATAAAGGACTTTTAATTTAACCTCTGGAGTGCCTCGGATTTTGACCCAATTTTACCCAAGTCCTTATCTTTATTTGTATGCAGAAAGTGTCAGGAGTTCTGCTTGAGATGAAAATGATGTAGGTGCATACCCTTTATCATCCCACGCTTGTCTATTCATGGGTTTCCATCACGAAACTTTCCCCACTTTTGGATGCCATTTGGAAGACCATTCAAATATATATTTTTTAATCTCCTACTTGTTATGGCGATGGTCTTCATTTTTCATCACAGTGAAACCCATCTACAGCTAGAGCCAGCCATGGTAACCACTCCCCTACTGTGCACTGAAGTGAGGTCGGGGCGTGAGCACATACGGGTCATGTGCTGGCCTGACCTCTGACTTGCTCCCATTCAGGAGAAGAAAAAAAACGACCTCCCCATTACTGTGGCGACACAAGGCCACGTTACCTTTGAGATCGAGGTTCTTGGCCCCGTTGACGTTCTGCGTGACAGACTTGGCGTCCACCTTGAGCGTGTGCGTGTTGGAGGCGTCCCGGGTGATGACCACGTTGTGCCACTGGTTATCATTGAGAGGGTTGTCGCTGTTCCCCTTCAGCAGACTCGGCCCGTTGCCCAGGTCAAAGACATAGTGGATGAATCTGTCACGGGGGCCACAACAACACAGTTAGTTTGTACACGGCGGTAGATCTCCTTTATCGCCCGGGCTTATTGGATTACAAACCTTTATGAGTACGTTTCACTCGCAAGAATAAAGGACGACAGTGAATTGTTTTTGTGCTGCTAGAGAGGGCTTATGCTCCTAAGAGCTTGTTTTAGGATCAATACCCGTCAGCAATGTTATTATTAGCCTGAGCGATAAACAACATCTCGTTAAAAACAATGGGGGGTAAAAATTCAAAGCATGCTACAACGTTTTTGAATGTATCCAAGGCCATATTATGTCCAGTCTGGAAGAGCACAGAAGGGGCAACTGGCTCTAAAGCCACCGGTCTGGCCTCTCAGTTTTCTCTTTAAACTCTTAGCCTTAACAAAGCTTTACCCAAATCTAAAAGCTTAAAAGAAAATAATAAAATGGCGACGAAACATGAGGATGAAAACGGAACAAAAATGTGCCGGAAACGCAATAAAAACATGACAAAAAAAGTGACAAAAAAACGTGACTATAAAGCAACGAAAAAGCAATGAAAACATCACACACAAAAACACATAAAAGAGACAAAAACTATTTTAAAAAAGTGGCAAAAAAAAACAATGAAAAATGGCATGAAAAAGCAACAAAAAAACGCCACGAAATGTGACGAAAACACGGCAAAAATCCACCAAAAAAAGTAATGAAAAATAAAAACATGACATAAATGTGGCGACAACGTGGCAAAAAGTTACAATCACTTTTGCAGGTCTTAGATTTCAAAGGAGACATTACAATGTTGCTCTCCAGTCGAGAAGCTTTTAGATTTGGGTAAAGCCGAAGAAAAGGCACTCGGTTAAGGCGGGTGGTGAGAGGTTCAAATATGTGGAAGTGCTGCATTTACACTAATTTGGGCCAGGCTGGTCAGAGTCCTGGGCCGTTTTTCAGTCCCAGCCCCTGTATATCACAACTCATCACTGCAAGTTTTAAGGATATTTGACCCATCCCTCAATCACTGGGGCAATTTGTCAGCTGTACTGTACATTATTTTGAGACGCTCATTCCTAAGCATAGCCCAAAAGAAAATGGGGCAAAAACCCGCTACAGAGCAAAAAAGGAGCCCACAAATAAACGAGCAGGTGAATGAATGTATTCAATATTCCCACCCTTTGACCAGCTCCACGGCGATGAAGTCGTTGCCGTCCCCGCTGTTGAAGATGATGAAGCCGTCCGAGGAGGTGGTTTTGAACTGGAAGAACAGGTGCATGGTGGTGTAGGCCTGCAGCGTGGCCAGCCCCAGGTAGCTGCCCTTAGACTTGAAGGTGACGGGGTCCGCGATGATGGAGCGCGTGCCGAAACGAGCGTTCAGTTCGCAGAAGTCGATGTCCCCGTTCTTGCACATGTCGATGTACTGCATCCCATTGAACTTGAGGCTCTGAGGAGAGAGAGAGCAAAGATGGACGTTCACAAAACATGTTTCTCATGGCGCCAACATTCAGTGCTTTGTCTTAATACAGGTCTCAGATTTGAACCTGGGCCTTCTTTTTCAAATACTTCCTTATTATTTGGCCAGGACAGTGCTTGTATATAAAGCTAATTTCCATCCATTGACACACTCTTCTTCTATACACATACAGAGTAAAATGTCTAGCAAAAAAGATCAAATCTGACCAGTACACGCACCGAAATGTACTCGAAAAACAATTGCTAGGAAGTGGTTTTGACATTTTGAGCCCCGGTTTTTGTACCTGAATATGCCCAATGAAGGGGGAAGGAGCAGAGGAGACAAAGCGGCGTTCTGTCAGGATCCCTGTCTCAACATTGTTGAACTCCAGACGAGTGTGATCCCCCGCCATTTGACCTGAGCAAAGATACGACAACACGTACTGAAATCAAAAAAAGACAAACTTAAGGGGATATCGTTTCATTGGTTTGGTAATTGTGAGCAGACTCAGAGTTTGGAGAGTCAATGAGAGCAATAATTAATGTCTATAATCATAACATAATAAAAGATTGTTTATCAAAATGTCCATAGTTCTAACGTCAGACACAAAGATTATGGTGCTGAGAAATAGTATAACAATACAGTCATGTACTGATAAATATCTACTTCTAATATTTGTTTCACTTTGATGTTTTCAAAGCTTTATCGAGAGTTAAAGAGAGTAAAAAGCAGAAGGAAAGAAGAAGACGAAGAGCACAGTTACAGGTAATTCAGTGCTTGTAGGGCTGGGCAATTAATCGAAATTTAAACAAAATCTCTATCTTTGGTCAATCTCAATAATCGTCATAGAACTTAGCACCTAGTTTGGGAGTCTGGGCGGGACAATGGAAGAGTGTTGAGGTTTGAATAAAAGATGTATCTAATTTTATGAATCAGGGAGATGCATTTCGTTTATTATGAAAAAATAAAATCGAATCGAAAATCGAGATCGATCAATATGGGGAAAATACTCCTTATTTACCAAAATCGCCCAGCCCTAAACTGTGCCTGTAACAACTTGGAAAACATACACGCATAGCACAAGAGCTCTGCAGTAACCCACCCTGTAACATGCATAATCCTGCAGTGGACGGAGATCGCACGTACCTTCGGACATGTCGTCGTCCACGGTGAGTTTGAAGTTTTTACCGCGCCGCAGCACCCTGACGGCGTGCCACTCGTCGTCGTTGAGTTTCTGCCCGGCATAGAGCACCTCAGGGCCTTTGCCTGAAGAGGAGGGGGAGTTAGCGCAGGGAGGGGAGGGACACGCACACACCACCACCACCACCACCACCACTACTAATACTACTACAGGCGGATATGTTATGCTTCATTTTATACTAGCCAGATGAACCAAAGATTCAACCCACATCTGAGAGCTTTCCTGTTTGACCACTAGAGGGCACTACAGCTCCACTGATCATTCCTTTGATTCCTGAACTCAAGCTGAATGCTACTAAACATGTTATAATTTCTAATCCATCAAACATGCAGTGCTATTGTATTTGAAGTTACCATTAGACACCACTCTAAAATTGCCCATTTCCAATCTATACAGAGTACATTAACTCCTGTTTGCATAACTTTGATCGCCGCCTATTACTTCTTCCCACAGTTACCGCGGAAATCCCCTTATCTGCCCGCGACATGCGCACACTTCTATAGCACAAGGCTGAATCAAAAGAGTGATTGAAGAAGAGAGTGGACTTACTGGAGTTACAGTTTATCCTGACACAGTCTAGATGGGAGGGAGAATAAGTGACAGATGAATTCGCATCCTTCAAGGTTACAGCTGCAGACAACCAAGAGCAGAAAAACCACCTTCCGGGGACGGTCACATGAGGCCCGCGACCATTTTAGCCTGTTTGTCCATGCTTTCTCAACTCAACATCCAATTTGTTTTCGTTTTGCGATGTTACTAAAAAAAAAAAAGGCTATGTGTGTTTAATGCGCAACACTATCATGGACTGTCAATGAGCTAAGAATTTTAAAATGGTCGCTCACTTTGGCCACATTGATTTTTGCGACAGGACAATTAAAGTCCTGGCACTGGCAAAGACAAATAGGCAAGTCATTTGGAAAGGAATTCAATGGGAATTTTTTGATGAGAAATTGCCATCATCGTTCGTCTGGTTGTTTACACAGATTGAGCACAACTCAGAGTAGCAAGTGAATAACAAGGGTCAAATAGAATAGTATGCAGAAAATATATAGATATCAATTATTGTTCAAGTTGAAAATCTATGTGACCAGGCTAATCATGTGACGTCAACCGCAACAGAAAAGTGGAAGCGAACAGCCTCGAGCCACCAGGCACCATTAAGCTAAAAATAAACTCTATAGGACCCGGTCATTGGGCGACAGTACGTGGGTCAGTGGACGTCTCTCAGACCACTCTGGCCAAACCAAAAAAAACATTTAGCAGTAGTTATAGTAATGTGTTTTATGTATCTGTGGTGGCGTTATCTCTAGGCTCCACATGGAGAGAGCTATGTGCCGTGGCGTCGGGCTGTTTGCCGACGGGCCGCAGACTCGGGGGGCCTTTGAAGGGGTGAGTGCCATCTTTGAACAAGGCGTGGGAGATGCCAGCTAAACAGTCGAGGTTACTAATGGACGGAGAGGAACATGGACCCGGCTATGGTGAACGGAACCCAAAAGCGAGAAAGTCTCGCGAAAGAACAAAGCATTCCATTGAGCAGAAAAATACAAATGGAACTTCTGAATAGATGGCGTTTATAGAATGCGTGGTTAGTTATTAGTGCCATCTATTGCATATCTGTGCAAAACAAATGACGTGATATATACGGTCGGTTTGAAGGTGTGCTGCTGCTGCTAATGATTCTTTTTATTGAGTGTTAGAGTAATGGGTAAAATATCTACAAAAACATCTAAGCACCAAGCCAAAAACTCCAATTCAAGCAAAACAGAGCATGCATGCAGACAGGTTTAGTAAATGTTAGGCACGACTGACACTAGATCTAATGCGAAAAAAAATAAAAATAAAAAACAGTAAAAAAATGTAGAAGAAAATATAAAATGCTGTTGTGGGCCCAGGTGAAGACGGTTAATACGATACCGAGGTTGACGGTGAGCTTGACCCGGCCGCTGTCCAGCTCCAGGCGCAGGGTGTCGGCCGAGTCCCGGGACGTGGCGGCCATGAGCAGCCCGAAGGCGCGCTGGGACTTGAAACGCAGCGAGACGTCCTCCGCCTCCGTGTGCATGGCGTGGGGGATGACCACCTTCATGTACATGCTGCCGTCGAAGGACAGGGTGGACGACTCTGCCAAACAAGGACAACAAGTGGATGAGTCGAGGTATCCCATTTTTCAAACTGTAAAAAGGAGGTGGGGGTAGAAACAGCCGCCGCCCCAAACAGTTTTCAGGCTCTCAGAATTATGCCACATTACAATTGTAGGGCCAGGAACATATTTAATTTAATATATTAAATCTGCTGCCCAACATTTTGTTAGCATTCCAATATTTTTTGTCACCTTTTTTTGTTTTTGTTTATAGCACTGTTAAACATAAGTGTTGTTTTTGGCCTACAGACACAAAGAGACAGTCACCGCGAGTCTCTCCCTTTAACCTCTTACCCCCCACCAGAACCGAGCGCGTTTTCTCCAGGTCGGCTTTGCCCAAATATAAAAGCTTCTCGACTGGAGAGCAACAGTGTGATGCCTCATTTGAAAGCTAAGACCTGCAAAAAAAAAAGCAAGCTTTTTGGCCACGTTTTTGTCACTTTTTGTTGCGTTTTCATCGTTGTTTTTGTCGCTATATTGCTGCTTTTTTGTTTGCTTTTGAAGTTTTTAGATTTGGACAAAGCCAACCTGGAGAAAATGCAGTCAGTTCAGGCGTAAGAGGTTAAAAGAAAAAGAAAAATCAGGTTAGAAATCATGGACCAGAATTTTAAAGCCACATCAAAGCAATAACATCAGCAGCTTTTTACCATCTACACATATTTCTAAGCTCAGAGGTATAGTGTATCCATGCATTTGTCTCCAGCAGGTTAGACTACTGTAATGGCTGCTCACTGTTAGACAGCTGCAGTACATCCAGAACGCTGCTGCTCGAGTCCTGACAAGAACCAGAAAATACGACCACATTAGTCCAGTGCTCCGGTCTCTGCACTGGCTTCCTGTCGCTCAGTGAAAAGAGTTTAAAACGGCTGTGCTTGTGTACAAGTCTTTTCACCGTCTGGCACCAAAGTACATCGTGTTCCCACAGATCAGTCCCTTTTCAAGTCCAGATTAAAGACTCATCTCTTCAAACTGGCTTTTAACACCTAGAGCGCACTGATTTACGTCTAGGATGTCATAATTGTGTGTTTTTAAACTGTTCTATCTTTCAGTGAAGCACTTTGGTCTTCCTGGTGTTGTTGTAAAGTGCTATATAAATAAGCTTTGATTGATTGATTGATTGATTGATCTCTGACATGAACCGTCTCGGGCCCTGAGAACTTCAGGGAGGAGTCAATAATAAACACGGTGAGGTGTCCCTTTTAAGCAGAAAATCTGGAACAGACTACATGAGGATGTGAGACAGGCTTCAACTCTGACAATGTTCAAATCCAGGCGGAAAACAGTTCTTTTGTAGCCGTGCATATGACAACTTTTACTGTAATTCATTCATTTATTTTTTTTATACTGATGTTTTTTTTATTTAACTCCAGTGCGAGCTTACGACTTGAGAGGTTTTGGATATTTTTCATTGCCGAGAGCTCAAAACACTCGTAAACGTTTCTGTGTGTCTGTATGCGGAGTGAAACTCTGGAACAAACTGGACTTACGTCACAAGCAATGCCAAACTGTCCATCGATTCAAACTGTTATATAAACATTGGGTCTGGTCAAAATATAGAGATGAGGGTCTTTAATTTAAATTTCTGTTGTCTCATAGTGTTAACAAGTGCTCAATGTTCCTTACCATCGTTGGTATAATTTGTCTTTTACCGTTATTGGTATATTGTCCATTACCATTGTTGGTATTGTTCATTTACCTTGCATTGTTGATATACATTTTGTTACAATGTAATCATTATTGTTACCTGCGCTAAGGCCACCATGAAATAACATGTGTATAATACTCCTTGAACAAAGTAACAGTGAAGCTGAATGTGTTAATCTCTGAATGGGGAACTGGGGGTGGGATTAAATAAGTTATCTTCTTCCCACTCCCTTTCAGGTAGAAATGGATCATCTGTTTTCATACTGTACTGTATATATTCTTTCTTTGTTGCCCATTGCCTGCCAGCCTGAAATAAAATCATCAATCAATCAATGCTTTATGGATGGATTTTATCTGCTTCTTTTCATTTTATAACTGTGAAGCACTTTGAATTGCCTTGTGTTCTACAAACTTTAATGTCATATATTCTAAAGTCCAGAGACTTAAAGTAAACGACATAGCACCGAGTGTCTGTTATAGCCTGTTTCATGGTTTGACGTGAAATCAAGCGTGTAGCTACTGTAACTACTCCATGTTCTGCAACTCACATCAAAGCCAGTGCTCTGTATTCAACGATACGATGCCTTTTCACGCTAAAGAACAAGTCAACCCTTCAAAGCGACGTCCTTTAATGAGTGATGTCGGTTCCCACAGAACTACATTACGATCACGTGTTCCCCTCCTCGAGTCTGACAGCTTTAGTTAACTGCATGAAACACACGAGCCCACGTGTGCCGGGCTTGTAATGTATGTACAGCAATATTGCAGTAAGGGCGTGTGTGTGTGCCCCATATGGCCAGACCCAGCTGTAGTCATCAGGCAGTGACAGGTACAAGTCTGGAATCACAGGCTGCTCACTGTGCAGAAAATTAAATCATCAAAATCACATCTTCTATGCAGCCCGCCACTGATCGCCGCGTTTATTTATAACCACGTGCAATTACTCACGAACAGGTCTCGGGAGCAACGCACATGTATAGCCAGAAGGTTGGGTCCGAAACCCCATATGGTTAAGTCCAAATTGTGTAAGCTCTGTCATGCTCATACAGGAGTCATCTGTACCGGGTTGTTTTAGTGTCGCGGACGTTTCGCCTCTCACCTTAGAAGCCACGTCAGCGACTGAGTTTGCTGATGTGGCCGATATTGCAAAACGTGATACCTGGGTTGACAGCATTGGAGGTAAAAGGGTAAACCTGAAATATAGGAGACTTGGCTTTTTATCTGGATCACCTACTGTGAGAAATGTATCAATAAATGTCAATATGAGATGATAACAGTAGTAGGGTTGGGTACCGTGGTAAAATGAAGTATCCTACCTATCAGAGTGCCTTGAACACTTCCTTGTTCACGTTTTTTGTCCTCGAAGAGCACCTGAACAACTTTGGACCCATTGATGCACTCATCTTTATCTTGCTTTGATACCGGTACTACTGATATATAAAAATAGATAAAAGTATTGAAAGCAGGTACCAAAAAAAGTTTTAAAAAATAAATACTGTTTTGATGCAATTGGTCCAGGGACAGCGTTAAAGTAAACATTTTTCACCATTTATTTTAATAAATGTTTGCAAAATTCCTTCTTCACTCTTCACATTTTCGGATATTTTCACCCAAATGTTTTCCTCATTTTGCCATTTTTTTTACAACTAATATTTTCCATATTAAATATTCAAATATTCTCAAATTTCCCCAATCTTTCTTTCTTTCTTTCTTTCTTTCTTTCTAACACAATTATTCCTTATTTTTTGGCACAATTTCTCCCATTCCAAAATTATTCACACATTTCTTAACAGTAGAGATGACCCCGATGTTGTAAATTTGCACATCTTCCACACATTATTGTTCTAGTTACTTGTTCTTGATGGCAAATATAGTAAAGGTATCGAAAAAATTTATGATTCAGGCATTGGTATCGTAAAAGTATCATTAGTACCAGTATGGAACAGAATGTACCGGTACCCGGCCCTAAACAGTAGGCTACATGTTTGAACTTAAACCCTGAATCAAAAACTGATATTTACTATTAAGAACAGCCACTAAAACGTATCATATTATATATCCAGAATTTCCAAACGGTCTCCAAACCTCAATACTCATTAAAAAAACACCAATAATGTTCACAAATTGAAACCAATCTCCTACAGAAAGAGGCCGTCCCATTGTCCAGTCGGTCCTCACGGGGAAAGCATCAACTCGTTATAATAAAAAGCACAACTTTTGCACAACAGTAACGCGCATTGTTGCAGCTAAAAAGACAATTACATGCATTTTAAAATTCACATTTCTCCTTTTGCGTGTGGCCCCTGACACTATTGTGCTGCTAAACTGAGTCAGAAGAGAGATTCAAAATGGAGGCATGGGCGCTTCGGGGCTGGACTATTCTCTGTCCTCCTCTGTAAAATGTAAAACGCTGCGAGCGCCGGAGCAGGAGAGGCAGAGGGGCATCAGCCAGACCCGCCATTTCTCCCGGGAACCACTGCAGATTAAAATGTGTATTCGACCATGAAATACCTGCTTTGACACCTTGGCTTCTAAAAGGAAAAAAATAGCCCTGCAGCGTCGGAAACACGTCCAGAGAAATAGTGTAAAAAAAAATGTAGGCGGAGGCTCTGCAGCTGCGTGTAACTAAACGAAGCATTGTCACTCCAACCGAGATCGATTTGTGCAACGTTTTCTCATGCGGTAAGAAAACGCAAGCTGAATAATATTATATAATATGAGCGTGACTTACAGCATGACTACATCGACAATGAATAAAAGAATAGGTGAGAGAAAGAATAATTGTCACTGCGCTCTCAAAGTTGTCTTCATGAATTCACGAAGATGGTTGTGAGAAATAAACATTGTGAAACAATAATTGCAAAAAAGATGTCAGTAGACATTTTCAATAACTACCCAATTGTAGCCAGTAGGGGTGTCCATGGTAACCGGTTAACCGATTAACCGTTAAAAATTGCGTAACCGAGTGAAAGCATTTTGCTCGGTTAACTGGCGTCTTTAATTTGTCGTGCCATCAAAAATACCGCCAGAGCGCTCCCAGACAGTTGCCCACGAGAAGCAGTCATGGCGCATGGCTTGCTAGTTTTCAATATGAAGTGGGTCAAAACGAGCACAGCGTGGGAGCACTTTGCAACCGAGAATGGCGGATCGTAATGCAAGTATTGCATTGCTTAGATATACTTCAAGTACTACTTCGTTGTTGTACCATGTCAACAGCCGACACCCGGGCATCACTTAGGAGGTAGCGAGGTAAGCTGTGGGCACAAAACTCACCTTTCTCGTTACTGTTAAAAAGTGGTAAAGATAAATGTTGTTGTTGTTGTTGTTGTTCGCATGATTTTGCTTTGTGAGCAATGGGAGGGGTCAGTCACCTCCAATATTGTTTGCCTAAAAACTTTACTAATAATAACCTAAGTACAACCTAACATAAGTGCTAGGGTACTATTGGTTCCTTTGTCAAGTAAATACTGTAAGTATGAATAATAGGTGCAACGGGCATGTACAAATATGGACAAAACTAATTAACTTTAGGTTTATGTTCAAATATGGTGCCTGCCTTTTTCATGCTGTAATTTCACTTATTTCGCTACATCCTAGAAAACCAACACATATATCATCACTTAGCACAATTATTCACCAATAAAATGTGTGAGTTTCATCAACTTTCCATGGTTAGTTTTCAAGTTATGTAAAGAAATGTACCATGAATTTAGCCAGACTTGGGGCTTTTTCAGACTTCAGAGAAAACAGGAAGTTGAAAGCGCGACCGGTCTCTGCTGATTGGTCAAATGCCACAGAGGCGGGATCTGTGATGTAGAGTGATCTCTTCTGATTGGCTGAGTGAGGACGACATGCTTCTTTACCTTCCTGATGTGCAGCAGGGAGGCCATAAGTAAAGTGTGCAGAAATTACCAAAAATAGTCACTTGCCCTATAAAGGGTTAAGCATTGTGGGATTATGCAGTCTATTTGTATTTTTTGAAACGTTCCACTCTCCAATGTTGTCTGCACACCAAAAATAAGGAAAAAGTGCTGCTAAAGATATTTTAGAAAGCAGTATACATATAGTACCAATAGAAAAATGTAAGAGTAAGACATTTACTAAATTGAGCCTTAAAACATTTCGGGTTTTTTTGAGCAATGCAAGTGGTTTCTTTGTGACTATAGCTTTGATCACATACTGAAAAGAAGTCTGACAGCGCATAAAGCTGTTTTGTTGGCTGTCAGTGATCAATCTCAGAAGTGCTATAGCCAAATGACGTTTCCCGCTCTAAGAAGAAGAGAGATGGAGGTTTTTTGCTTGACGGCGGTCTGATGTAATTTATTCCCAATGCGTGCCTCTTTCCACTTTGAATGACAGAAAGACCCAAACACGGAAATGGAGGGTTTATTTGGAAGATGCACTCGGTTAATTTGAAACCACTGAAGCTAGCTATTAGAGGAGGGAGAAGTCCCATCTTTCCTAAATAACTGGCAGTGACTGACAGCGCGCAAATACATAGTTGCAAGTAAGTAAAAATAGCATGTGTTGCACCTTGAATTAACAGATTTGACAGACTTAATGTGCCGATGTTTGTGTCTAATGACATAAAAACGGGTAACAGTGCATGTCAACGAAAGTCATGGGAACAGACCTCGTAAGTAGAGCAGTACTTCAGTGCCGCTGTTGGTGACCCCATTTTGAAAGTAGAATCCGGTGTCGCAAATACAACAAGCTCCAGATGCAGTAACAGACTGCACGAGCACAACACGGGCCTCACGCTCTGTGGTGGTGGCCTCCCTGATCACCACCAATCAATAACCAGCCCACGCTCAGGCAGAGGTGAGTGAAGGTTCTAGCCCAAGGACACAATCAACCTCAGATCAAACTGCCAACTCATTTGAGACGACCACCTGAGCCCTCTGTGTGTCCGCTCCTTTTCCTAACGCTGTTGCACCTCTACTTCAACATTCACAGCATCCTTCGTTATCTGTACCCTGATGTATCCATAAATATACTGCATCCAATCACTACTATTCATATTGAGACAGAAAAAATGGGCACATTCTCAAGCGTTATCCTAGTGAGAGTGCACCTGTTTGTGAGATCACAAATATAGGCAGCCAGGTAAAAAATGCAAATAAAAACACTGTTCTACTGCATGTTAAGCCAAGAGAAAAGGTTCAGCTGAGAGCAGTGTTTCTCAAACTGCGGTACGATTACAAACCACTGCTGGTTCGCTGCTTGCTTCAAGGGGTCCTCTGCCTGTGTAATATAGAGACCATTTTATGTATTTTGTCATCTTTCAGGTTTGTCCGTCGGTACAGGCAGGTGTTCAACCCAAGTCTGTAAACTGCTGTAATAGGTCACGCTCTTGTTCTACATTTTAAATCATAATCTCAGATCGAGGGCTGGGTCCAATACAAGTTTACGAGCGACTCATTGTTCCCCAATCAGAAATTCCACATGTTGAACCCGATCATATTTTGTAGTCTAGGAACTGGCCCCACAAACCCGCCATACGCACCATATGCAAGTCCTTTCAACTGACCAACATCAAGCTCTATTATTGAGAAAATAATGTGACCTTAGTTCGTTTGTGTTGACAAAGACATCGACTTTGAGACCATTTTTGTTTCATGTAGATACAGTTTACCAGTGAATAACAAAGATATTCACCATAAACCAGGTACTAAATAAAAATAAGCATTTTGACGGTTACTATAGTTACCACTGTATAAATCTTAGCTGCCCAGCACCTCAATAGTAAACTATAGGCTCTTAAAGCTGGGGTACCTGATGTTTCCTGTTCAAACAGTAACATTTTTAGTTTTGGCCCAAACTTGTTTCTAGCTCTCACGGTCCCTCCTGTGTATTCAGATTGTTCAAAGAATAAGCACATTTCACACCCATATACAGCATTGAATGGTGACAAAGTGAAGCAGGGGCGGCCACCCCCCAAGATAAATTCCACTTATTTAGATCAGACCTCTATCATTCATTGCTCAATAAAACTTTAGGTGAAGACAATAGGTCAAGGTCTGTGTTTTGCAAAAATAAATGTATTCTACAGCACCGAAAAATCAGGTACCCCAGATTTAATAATGTTGTGGTGTCACCTATTGACCAGGTTTAGATCTTGACATATTTATGGTATGTTCCATTTGTACTTTCCGACCCTTCCAGTGGGAAATGTAAACTGGAACGCTCCCCGAGGTCGGATCCCCCCCTGGGAAAGTCGGACGATCCTCACAAACCCTTTTAGTTTAGGCCGTTAGTTGTCCTCTACTGCCCGCTCGCTGTCTGTCACTCAGCTCCTGCACTGTGGTTGAGCCTCTGCTGTAAGTGGACTGTTTGCTTTGCGATGCTAATGTTGCTAACATCCACCGCTGGGCTTATGGCACCACTCACTGAGCTCTCTAAATCATTAATTAGGGACATATTCTGTCTGATTTTTACCAGCTTTGTCGGTAAAGTTTGAAAAAAACGTTGGTATTGCGCACACAAGCCACTTTGTCACCATAAACATACAATTACAACACTATTCCGAAGTTGTGGCCTGTGTCTCTGTGACCTTTCCATCTCCCCATTCAGACGTGGCACCATATTTTAGTCGACGGGCAAATCAACCGCTTGCTTCAGGAAACAAACATGAATCCGCGTTCGCGAGGCGCTAACCGAGAGGCGTTGCGGCTGTGATTATAGCTATTCGGCATCGACGGAACGCTAATGACGGGCCTCGGTAAGATTCTGCAGGTGCTCCGTTTGTGCGTCGTCAATGCGCGCCACTTAGACCCTTCCATATTTTTAAAGGAGATATCAGGCGGCTCCAAAGACTTCATTTCGGAGGGTAATTAAGCTGCTACTTGTCAGTCTTGTGTGTGTGCGCACGCGTATTTGTGTGTTTTCCGTCGAGCCCGGCACTTTACATAATTAGCAGTCCAATTGGAGGCGAAGATGGAGTAGGAGGGAAAGCTATTAGGAGAGAGGCTGCACAAACATTGGGGGCAGGGAGTGTGGAGAAATGTGTGGGGAGTGAGTGAGTGCAGTCCACGGGCAGAAGCCGGCTCGCCTGGCCCGGTCCACTCTCTCATCTTGGGGGAGCCATTGTTTACTGACTTCGACAATAACTGTGAGGGATTATCTCGTCTCTTCCCAGAGATTGACAGCTCTGTGACGGACCGGTGTCCCATCACCGGTCCGCCTTTGAAGAAACTAATTATGTTGCACGAGTGAATGAACTTTGCAAACAATGTTTACCTATAAACGTCAACAATGAAAGTTTCACGAAATGACACCTGCACAGACAAGTCAACAAAGAATGCTGCTTTTAAAGACTTTGCTAAATTAACAAAACACTTAGGTGGTGCCTCTCTGTGCTTTTATAGTCAGGGCAGCTTCCCTGGACACTGGATAATTTCAGCACCAAGACTCTAATTATTTATTTCCTGTAGTTGGCAGCCATTGTTTTTCATCTATTTTAAGTTATAAAACACTCCACACTCATTCCTGCTGCTAATACTTAATGCATATGTGTATCTGTAAATCGAATTGTTGAATAGTTTAATCACAGCCACTGCACAACAAGTAAATTCCAGTTTTATTTGTTCTAAGCCGGCGATGGTTTAAAAGCACTATATACCTACCTGCATGTACAACACTGAATTCAGCCATTGTTAACACATCTTGGCAAGGGCTGTGTTGGATCATCACATCTTTTATTCCCCCTCCAGTTGACTGACAGGTCTTTGTTTGTGATAAACAAAGCAGCCAGGCGATTGCTGCCACTATGCCTTTTTATGGGGATGTCTGTCAAGCCACTTCAGGGCCTTTATGTCGACAGTCTTTAGGCTTCAAAAATTGCCTTGTTTAAACCCCCCCGCTGAGGAGAAGGACAGAGGACCTTGCAGGCGCTCAGTTTGACCGTGTCTGCTTGTTTTTAAGTGTGTGGAGACAGTGGGTATACTTAGAGGCAGCGGTGGTGAAGCTGAAGCTCCACACAAGAGGCTCTTGGCAGTGGACATTATCCGCACTAATCCTCCCCATGTGACTCACTCCAGAGGCCACAGCGCACACGCACACACACACACACACACACACACACACACGCAGGCTTGTCACGTGACACGCTAAGACTAAGAACCACGACAAATATCCCAAAATGACTGATTTTTGACGACCTAGAACACACTGTCGAATGCAGTCAGAATAGCTGCTGGAAGAATACATCTATCTTCCCCTTTGTAAGAGACATATAAAAGGTATACTCGTATCGTAAGTACATCCATTTGTCTAGCTCAGTCAACACACAATAACTAATCATTACAATCAAATCAACGGAAACCGGAACCTCATTTTTTTGGCCACCACTATTCACAAACACATGCATGTTTTAAGTCCCTCGTAATTGCAAAAATGTTTGAATGTGTTTCCTCCAAGTAACCTACTTCCCGTTCCCGTGTATACGAACGATCTGTCTTAGTTGCATTATGCGTCATGTGGAGCCTGACCCATCACTGAACAGTTAAAACCCTTATTGGAGT